>CM072802.1:58643774-59288774 GCA_037013495.1 Hippophae tibetana
GTAAAATCATTTTTGTACCCAAGTTACATCGTTTACATCACTTATCGAGAGTTTAAAGTTTTTGACGCAACATTTTCATTTTATTTATTTCCATGTTAATTCAATAGAGCAATAAAGAAGATATTGGTGCCAACCTAGGGTTATTTATATATATTTTCAATCAGTCTGTATTCATAAAAAAAATAAGAGAAGAGAAAAAGAAATGGGATGTTGTTAACATTTTCAAAAGGCACAAAACATTTGTTATATATGAGTTGCAACTTTCAACGAAGATAACTATTTACTCGGGTATCGAAACGACGACTATAATATATTAAATCGAAGCTCGTATCAAATTACACAATATAATATCATCTCGTCTTGTACAATCATTTTTGTACCCAAGTTACATCGTTTACATCACTTATCGAGAGTTTAAAGTTTTTGACGCAACATTTTCATTTTATTTATTTCCATGTTAATTCAATAGAGCAATAAAGAAGATATTGGTGCCAACCTAGGGTTATTTATATATATTTTCAATCAGTCTGTATTCATAAAAAAAATAAGAGAAGAGAAAAAGAAATGGGATGTTGTTAACATTTTCAAAAGGCACAAAACATTTGTTATATATGAGTTGCAACTTTCAACGAAGATAACTATTTACTCGGGTATCGAAACGACGACTATAATATATCAAATCGAAGCTCGTATCAAATTACACAATATAATATCGTCTCGTCTTGTAAAATCATTTTTGTACCCAAGTTACATCGTTTACATCACTTACCGAGAGTTTAAATTTAATGACGCAACATTTTCATTTTATTTATTTCCGGTTTAATTCAATAGAGCAATAAAGAAGATATTGGTGCCAACCACGGGTCATTTATATATATTTTTAATCAGTCTGTATTCATAAAAAAAATAAGAGAAGAGAAAAACAAATGGGATGTTGTTAACATTTTCAAAAAGAACAAAACATTTGTTAAATATGAGTTCCATCTTTCGACGAAGATAACTTTTTACTCGGGTATCGAAACGACCACTATAATATATCAAATCGAAGCTCGTATCAAATTACACAATATCATTTCGTCTCACCTTGTAAAATCATTTTTCTACCAAAATTACATCGTTTACATCACTTACCGAGAGTTTAAATTTAATGACGCAACATTTTCATTTTATTTATTTCCGGTTTAATTCAATAGAGCAATAAAGAATATATTGGTGCCAACCTAGGGTCATTTATATATATTTTTAATCAGTCTGTATTCATAAAAAAAATAAGAGAAAAGAAAAAGAAATGGAATGTTGTTAACATTTTCAAAAAGAACAAAACATTTGTTAAATATGAGTTTCAACTTTCGACGAAGATAACTTTTTACTCGGGTATCGAAACGACCACTATAATATATCAAATAGAAGCTCATATCAAATTACACAATATCATTTCGTATCGGCTTGTAAAATCATTTTTGTACCCAAATTACCTTGTTTACATCACTTATCGAGAGTTTAAAGTTTTTGACGCAACATTTTCATTTTATTTATTTCCATGTTAATTCAATAGAGCAATAAAGAAGATATTGGTGCCAACCTAGGGTTATTTATATATATTTTCAATCAGTCTGTATTCATAAAAAAAATAAGAGAAGAGAAAAAGAAATGGGATGTTGTTAACATTTTCAAAAGGCACAAAACATTTATTATATATGAGTTGCAACTTTCAACGAAGATAACTATTTACTCGGGTATCGAAACGACGACTATAATATATCAAATCGAAGCTCGTATCAAATTACACAATATAATATCGTCTCGTCTTGTAAAATCATTTTTGTACCCAAGTTACATCGTTTACATCACTTACCGAGAGTTTAAATTTAATGACGCAACATTTTCATTTTATTTATTTCCGGTTTAATTCAATAGAGCAATAAAGAAGATATTGGTGCCAACCACGGGTCATTTATATATATTTTTAATCAGTCTGTATTCATAAAAAAAATAAGAGAAGAGAAAAACAAATGGGATGTTGTTAACATTTTCAAAAAGAACAAAACATTTGTTAAATATGAGTTCCATCTTTCGACGAAGATAACTTTTTACTCGGGTATCGAAACGACCACTATAATATATCAAATCGAAGCTCGTATCAAATTACACAATATCATTTCGTCTCGCCTTGTAAAATCATTTTTCTACCCAAATTACATCGTTTACATCACTTACCGAGAGTTTAAATTTAATGACGCAACATTTTCATTTTATTTATTTCCGGTTTAATTCAATAGAGTAATAAAGAATATATTGGTGCCAACCTAGGGTCATTTATATATATTTTTAATCAGTCTGTATTCATAAAACAAATAAGAGAAAAGAAAAAGAAATGGAATGTTGTTAACATTTTCAAAAAGAACAAAACATTTGTTATATCAAAGTTGCAACTTTCAACGAAGATAACTTTTTACTCGGGTATCGAAACGACGACTATAATATATCAAATCGAAGCTCGTATCAAATTACACAATATAATATCGTCTCGTCTTGTAAAATCATTTTTGTACCCAAATTACATCGTTTACATCACTTACCGAGAGTTTAAATTTAATGACGCAACATTTTCATTTTATTTATTTCCGGTTTAATTCAATAGAGCAATAAAGAAGATATTGGTGCCTACCTAGTGTCATTTATATATATTTTTAATGAGTCTGTATTCATAAAAAAAATAAGTGAAGAGAAAAAGAAATGGGATGTTGTTAACATTTTCAAAAAGAACAAAACATTTGTTAACTATGAGTTGCAATTTTCAACGAAGATAACTTTTTTCTCGGGTATCGAAACGACGACTATAATATATCAAATCGAAGCTCGTATCAAATTACACAATATCATTACGTCACCTCTTGTAAAATCCTTTTTGTACCCAAATTCGGTCATCTACCTCACTTACCGAGAGTTAAAAGTTTTTGACGCAACATTTTCATTTTATTTATTTCCGATTTAATTCAATAGAGCAATAAAGAAGATATTGGTGCCAACCTAGGGTTATTTATATATATTTTAATCATTCTGTTTACATAAAAAAAATAAGAGTAGAGAAAAACAAATGGGATGTTGTTAACATTTTCAAAAAGAATAAAACATTTGTTAAATATGAGTTCCAACTTTCGACGAAGATAACTTTTTACTCGGGTATCGAAACGACGAATATAATATATCAAATTGAAGCTCGTATCAAATTACACAATATGATATCGTCTCCTCTTGTAAAATCATTTTTTTACGCAAATTACATCCTTTACATCACTTACCGAGAGTTTAAATTTAATGACGCAACATTTTCATTTCATTTATTTCCGGTTTAATTCAATAGAGCAATAAAGAAGATATTGTTGCAAACCTAGGGTCATTTATACATATTTTTAATCAGTCTATATTCATAAAAAAAAATAAAAAAAGAGAAAAACAAATGAGATGTTGTTAACATTTTCAAAAAGAACAACACATTTGTTAAATAATGGTTGTAACTTTCAACGAAGATAACTTTTTACTCGAGTATATAAACGACGACTATAATATATCAAATCGAAGCTCATATCAAATTACACAATATGAATTCTTCTCGCATTGTATAATCGTTTTTGTACCCAAATTCGATCGTTTACATCACTAATTGAGAGTTTAAAGTTTTGACGCAACATTTGCATTTTATTTATTTCCTGTTTAATTTAATAGAGCAATAAAGAAGATATTGGTGCCAACCTAGGGTTATTTAAATATTTTTTCAATAAGTCTGTATTCATTAAAAAAATAAGAGAAGAGAAAAAGAAATGAGATGTTGTTAACATTTTCAAAAAGAACAAAACATTTGTTATATATGAGTTGCAACTTTCAACGAAGATAACGTTTTACTCGGGTATCGAAACGACCACTATAATATATCAAAACGAAGCTCGTATCAAATTACACAATATCATTTTGTATCGCCTTGTAAAATCATTTTTGTAGCCAATTTACATCGTTTACATCACTTACCGAGAGTTTAAATTTAATGACGCAACATTTTCATTTTATTTATTTCCGGTTTAATTAAATAGAGAAATAAAGAAGATATTGGTGCCAACCTAGGGTTATTTATATATATTTTCAATCAGTCTATATTCATAAAAAAAATAAGAGAAGAGAAAAACAAATAGGATGTTGCTAACATTTTCAAAAAGAACAAAACATTTGTTAAATAATGGTTGCAACTTTCAACGAAGATAACTTTGTACTCGTGTATCGAAACGACGAATATAATATATCATATCGAAGCTCGTATCAAATTACACAATATGATTTCGTCTCGCCTTGTAAAATCATTTTTGTACCCAAATTACATCGTTTACATCACTTACCGAGAGATTAAAGTTAATGACGCAACATTTTCATTTTATTTATTTCCGGTTTAATTCAATAGAGCAATAAAGAAGATATTGGTGCCAACCAAGGGTGATTTATATATATTTTTAATCAGTCTGTATTCATAAAAAAATAAGAGAAAAGAAAAACAAATGGGATGTTGTTAACATTTTCAAAAAGAACAAAACATTTGTTAAATATGAGTTCCAACTTTCGACGAAAATAAATTTTTACTGGGATATTGAAATGACGACTATAATATATCAAACTGAAGCTCGTATCAAATTACACAATATGATTTCGTCTCGCGTTGTATAATCGTTTTTGTACCCAAATTCGATCGTTTACATCACTTATCGAGAGTTTAAAGTTTTTGACGCAACATTTTCATTTTATTTATTTCCGGTTTAATTCAATAGAGTAATAAAGAAGATATTGGTACCAACCTAGGGTTATTTATATATATTTTTAATCAATCTGTATTTATAAAAAAAAATAAGAGAAGAGCAAAACAAATTGGATGTTGTTAACATTTTCAAAAAGAACAAAACATTTGTTAAATAATGGTTGCAACTTTCAACGAAGATAACTTTGTACTCGTGTATCCAAACAACGAATATAATATATCATATCGAAACTCGTATCAAATTACACAATATGATTTCGTCTCGCCTTGAAAAATCATTTTTGTACCCAAATTACATCGTTTAAATCACTTACCGAGAGTTTAAAGTTAATGACGCAACAATTTCATTTTATTTATTTCCGGTTTAATTCAATAGAGAAATAAAGAAGATATTGGTGCCAACCTAGGGTCATTTATATATAATTTTAATGAGTCTGTATTCAAAAAAAAAATAAGAGAAGAGAAAAACAAATGGGATGTTGTTAACATTTTCAAAAAGAACAAAACATTTGTTAAATATGAGTTCCAACTTTCGACGAAGATAACTTTTTACTCGGGTATCGAAACGACGACTATAATATATCAAATCGAAGCTCATATCAAATTACACAATATCATTTCGTCTCGCTTGGTAAAAGCAATTTTGTACCCAAATTACATTGTTTACATCACTTACCGAGAGTTTAAAGTTTTTGACGCAACATTTTCATTTTATTTATTTCCATGTTAATTCAATAGAGCAATAAAGAAGATATTGGTGCCAACCTAGGGTTATTTATATATATTTTCAATCAGTCTGTATTCATAAAAAAAAATAAGAGAAGAGAAAAACAAATAGGATGTTGTTAACATTTTCAAAAAGAACAAAACATTTGTTAAATAATGGTTGCAACTTTCAACGAAGATAGCTTTGTACTCGTGTATCGAAACGACGAATATAATATATCATATCGAAACTCGTATCAAATTACACAATATGATTTCGTCTCGCCTTGTAAAATCATTTTTGTACCCAAATTACATCGTTTACATCACTTACCGAGAGATTAAAGTCAATGACGCAACATTTTCATTTTATTTATTTACGGTTTAATTCAATAGAGCAATAAAGAAGATATTGGTGCCAACCTAGGGTGATTTATATATATTTTTAATCAATCTGTATTCATAAAAAAAATAAGAGAAGAGAAAAACAAATGGGATGTTGTTAACATTTTCAAAAAGAACAAAATATTTGTTAAATATGAGTTCCAAATTTCGACGAAGATAACTTTTTACTCGGGTATCGAAACGATGACTATAATATATCAAATCGAAGCTCATATCAAATTACACAATATCATTTCGTCTCGCCATGTAAAATCATTTTTGTAGCCAAATTACATCGTTTACATCACTTACCGAGAGTTTAAAGTTTTTGACACAAGATTTTCAATTTATTTATTTCCTGTTTAATTCAATAGAGCAATAAAGAAGATATTGGTGCCAACCTTGGTTTAATTATATATATATTTAATTAGTCTGTATTCATAAAAAAAATAAGAGAAGAGTAAAACAAATGGGATGTTGTTAACATTTTCAAAAAGAACAAAACATTTGTTAAATATGAGTTTCAACTTTCGACGAAGATAACTTTTTACTCGGGTATCGAAACGAACACTATAATATATCAAATAGAAGCTCATATCAAATTACACAATATCATTTCGTATCGGCTTGTAAAATCATTTTTGTACCTAAATTACATCGTTTACATCACTTACCGAGAGATTAAAGTCAATGACGCAACATTTTCATTTTATTTATTTACGGTTTTATTCAATAGAGCAATAAAGAAGATATTGGTGCCAACCAAGGGTCATTTATATATATTTTTAATCAGTCTGTATTCATAAAAAAAATAAGAGAAGAGAAAAACAAATGGGATGTTGTTAACATTTTTAAAAACAAACAAAACATTTGTTAAATATTAGTTCTAACTTTCAACGAAGATAACTTTTTACTCGGGTATCGAAACGACCACTATAATATATCAAATCGAACCTCGTATCAAATTACACAATATAATTTTGTCTCGCGTTGTAAAATCATTTTTGTAGCCAAATTATATCGTTTACATCACTTACCGAGAGTTTAAATTTAATGACGCAACATTTTCATTTTATTTATTTCCGGTTTAATTCAATAGAGCAATAAAGAAGATATTGGTGCCAACCTAGGGTTATTTATATATATTTTCAATCAGTCTGTATTCATAAAAAAAATAAGAGAAGAGAAAAACAAATGGGATGTTGTTAACATTTTCAAAAGGCACAAAACATTTGTTATATATGAGCTGCAACTTTCAACGAAGATAACTATTTACTCGGGTATCGAAACGACGACTATAATATATCAAATCGAAGCTCGTATCAAATTACACAATATGATTTCGTCTCGCCTTGTAAAATCATTTTTGTACCCAAATTACATCGTTTACATCACTTACCGAGAGATTAAAGTTAATGACGCAACATTTTCATTTTATTTATTTCCGGTTTAATTCAATAGAGCAATAAAGAAGATATTGGTGCCAACCAAGGGTGATTTATATATATTTTTAATCAGTCTGTATTCATAAAAAAATAAGAGAAAAGAAAAACAAATGGGATGTTGTTAACATTTTCAAAAAGAACAAAACATTTGTTAAATATGAGTTCCAACTTTCGACGAAAATAAATTTTTACTGGGATATTGAAATGACGACTATAATATATCAAACTGAAGCTCGTATCAAATTACACAATATGATTTCGTCTCGCGTTGTATAATCGTTTTTGTACCCAAATTCGATCGTTTACATCACTTATCGAGAGTTTAAAGTTTTTGACGCAACATTTTCATTTTATTTATTTCCGGTTTAATTCAATAGAGTAATAAAGAAGATATTGGTACCAACCTAGGGTTATTTATATATATTTTTAATCAATCTGTATTTATAAAAAAAAATAAGAGAAGAGCAAAACAAATTGGATGTTGTTAACATTTTCAAAAAGAACAAAACATTTGTTAAATAATGGTTGCAACTTTCAACGAAGATAACTTTGTACTCGTGTATCCAAACAACGAATATAATATATCATATCGAAACTCGTATCAAATTACACAATATGATTTCGTCTCGCCTTGAAAAATCATTTTTGTACCCAAATTACATCGTTTAAATCACTTACCGAGAGTTTAAAGTTAATGACGCAACAATTTCATTTTATTTATTTCCGGTTTAATTCAATAGAGAAATAAAGAAGATATTGGTGCCAACCTAGGGTCATTTATATATAATTTTAATGAGTCTGTATTCAAAAAAAAAATAAGAGAAGAGAAAAACAAATGGGATGTTGTTAACATTTTCAAAAAGAACAAAACATTTGTTAAATATGAGTTCCAACTTTCGACGAAGATAACTTTTTACTCGGGTATCGAAACGACGACTATAATATATCAAATCGAAGCTCATATCAAATTACACAATATCATTTCGTCTCGCTTGGTAAAAGCAATTTTGTACCCAAATTACATTGTTTACATCACTTACCGAGAGTTTAAAGTTTTTGACGCAACATTTTCATTTTATTTATTTCCATGTTAATTCAATAGAGCAATAAAGAAGATATTGGTGCCAACCTAGGGTTATTTATATATATTTTCAATCAGTCTGTATTCATAAAAAAAAATAAGAGAAGAGAAAAACAAATAGGATGTTGTTAACATTTTCAAAAAGAACAAAACATTTGTTAAATAATGGTTGCAACTTTCAACGAAGATAGCTTTGTACTCGTGTATCGAAACGACGAATATAATATATCATATCGAAACTCGTATCAAATTACACAATATGATTTCGTCTCGCCTTGTAAAATCATTTTTGTACCCAAATTACATCGTTTACATCACTTACCGAGAGATTAAAGTCAATGACGCAACATTTTCATTTTATTTATTTACGGTTTAATTCAATAGAGCAATAAAGAAGATATTGGTGCCAACCTAGGGTGATTTATATATATTTTTAATCAATCTGTATTCATAAAAAAAATAAGAGAAGAGAAAAACAAATGGGATGTTGTTAACATTTTCAAAAAGAACAAAATATTTGTTAAATATGAGTTCCAAATTTCGACGAAGATAACTTTTTACTCGGGTATCGAAACGATGACTATAATATATCAAATCGAAGCTCATATCAAATTACACAATATCATTTCGTCTCGCCATGTAAAATCATTTTTGTAGCCAAATTACATCGTTTACATCACTTACCGAGAGTTTAAAGTTTTTGACACAAGATTTTCAATTTATTTATTTCCTGTTTAATTCAATAGAGCAATAAAGAAGATATTGGTGCCAACCTTGGTTTAATTATATATATATTTAATTAGTCTGTATTCATAAAAAAAATAAGAGAAGAGTAAAACAAATGGGATGTTGTTAACATTTTCAAAAAGAACAAAACATTTGTTAAATATGAGTTTCAACTTTCGACGAAGATAACTTTTTACTCGGGTATCGAAACGAACACTATAATATATCAAATAGAAGCTCATATCAAATTACACAATATCATTTCGTATCGGCTTGTAAAATCATTTTTGTACCTAAATTACATCGTTTACATCACTTACCGAGAGATTAAAGTCAATGACGCAACATTTTCATTTTATTTATTTACGGTTTAATTCAATAGAGCAATAAAGAAGATATTGGTGCCAACCAAGGGTCATTTATATATATTTTTAATCATTCTGTATTCATAAAAAAAATAAGAGAAGAGAAAAACAAATGGGATGTTGTTAACATTTTTAAAAACAAACAAAACATTTGTTAAATATTAGTTCTAACTTTCAACGAAGATAACTTTTTACTCGGGTATCGAAACGACCACTATAATATATCAAATCGAACCTCGTATCAAATTACACAATATAATTTTGTCTCGCGTTGTAAAATCATTTTTGTAGCCAAATTATATCGTTTACATCACTTACCGAGAGTTTAAATTTAATGACGCAACATTTTCATTTTATTTATTTCCGGTTTAATTCAATAGAGCAATAAAGAAGATATTGGTGCCAACCTAGGGTTATTTATATATATTTTCAATCAGTCTGTATTCATAAAAAAAATAAGAGAAGAGAAAAACAAATGGGATGTTGTTAACATTTTCAAAAGGCACAAAACATTTGTTATATATGAGTTGCAACTTTCAACGAAGATAACTATTTACTCGGGTATCGAAACGACGACTATAATATATCAAATCGAAGCTCGTTTCAAATTACACAATATAATATCGTCTCGTCTTGTAAAATCATTTTTGTACCCAAGTTACATCGTTTACATCACTTATCGAGAGTTTAAAGTTTTTGACGCAACATTTTCATTTTATTTATTTCCATGTTAATTCAATAGAGCAATAAAGAAGATATTGGTGCCAACCTAGGGTTATTTATATATATTTTCAATCAGTCTGTATTCATAAAAAAAATAAGAGAAGAGAAAAAGAAATGGGATGTTGTTAACATTTTCAAAAGGCACAAAACATTTGTTATATATGAGTTGCAACTTTCAACGAAGATAACTATTTACTCGGGTATCGAAACGATGACTATAATATATCAAATCGAAGCTCGTATCAAATTACACAATATAATATCATCTCGTCTTGTACAATCATTTTTGTACCCAAGTTACATCGTTTACATCACTTATCGAGAGTTTAAAGTTTTTGACGCAACATTTTCATTTTATTTATTTCCATGTTAATTCAATAGAGCAATAAAGAAGATATTGGTGCCAACCTAGGGTTATTTATATATATTTTCAATCAGTCTGTATTCATAAAAAAAATAAGAGAAGAGAAAAAGAAATGGGATGTTGTTAACATTTTCAAAAGGCACAAAACATTTGTTATATATGAGTTGCAACTTTCAACGAAGATAACTATTTACTCGGGTATCGAAACGACGACTATAATATATCAAATCGAAGCTCGTATCAAATTACACAATATAATATCGTCTCGTCTTGTAAAATCATTTTTGTACCCAAGTTACATCGTTTACATCACTTACCGAGAGTTTAAATTTAATGACGCAACATTTTCATTTTATTTATTTCCGGTTTAATTCAATAGAGCAATAAAGAAGATATTGGTGCCAACCACGGGTCATTTATATATATTTTTAATCAGTCTGTATTCATAAAAAAAATAAGAGAAGAGAAAAACAAATGGGATGTTGTTAACATTTTCAAAAAGAACAAAACATTTGTTAAATATGAGTTACATCTTTCGACGAAGATAACTTTTTACTCGGGTATCGAAACGACCACTATAATATATCAAATCGAAGCTCGTATCAAATTACACAATATCATTTCGTCTCACCTTGTAAAATCATTTTTCTACCCAAATTACATCGTTTACATCACTTACCGAGAGTTTAAATTTAATGACGCAACATTTTCATTTTATTTATTTCATATTTAATTCAATAGAGCAATAAAAAATATATTGGTGCCAACCTAGGGTCATTTATATATATTTTTAATCAGTCTGTATTCATAAAAAAAATAAGAGAAAAGAAAAAGAAATGGAATGTTGTTAACATTTTCAAAAAGAACAAAACATTTGTTATATCAAAGTTGCAACTTTCAACGAAGATAACTTTTTACTGGGGTATCGAAACGACGACTATAATATATCAAATCGAAGCTCGTATCAAATTACACAATATAATATCGTCTCGTCTTGTAAAATCATTTTTGTACCCAAATTACATCGTTTACATCACTTACCGAGAGTTTAAATTTAATGACGCAATATTTTCATTTTATTTATTTCCGGTTTAATTCAATAGAGCAATAAAGAAGATATTGGTGCCTACCTAGGGTCATTTATATATATTTTTAATGAGTCCGTATTCATAAAAAAATAAGTGAAGAGAAAAAGAAATGGGATGTTGTTAACATTTTCAAAAAGAACAAAACATTTGTTAACTATGAGTTGCAATTTTCAACGAAGATAACTTTTTTCTCGGGTATCGAAACGACGACTATAATATATCAAATCGAAGCTCGTATCAAATTACACAATATCATTACGTCACCTCTTGTAAAATCCTTTTTGTACCCAAATTCGATCGTCTACATCACTTACCGAGAGTTAAAAGTTTTTGACGCAAAATTTTCATTTTATTTATTTCCGATTTAATTCAATAGAGCAATAAAGAAGATATTGGTGCCAACCTAGGGTTATTTATATATATTTTCAATCAGTCTGTATTCATAAAAAAAATAAGAGAAGAGAAAAAGAAATGGGATGTTGTTAACATTTTCAAAAGGCACAAAACATTTGTTATATATGAGTTGCAACTTTCAACGAAGATAACTATTTACTCGGGTATCAAAACGACGACTATAATATATCAAATCGAAGCTCGTATCAAATTACACAATATAATATCGTCTCGTCTTGTAAAATCATTTTTGTACCCAAGTTACATCGTTTACATCACTTACCGAGAGTTTAAATTTAATGACGCAACATTTTCATTTTATTTATTTCCGGTTTAATTCAATAGAGCAATAAAGAAGATATTGGTGCCAACCACGGGTCATTTATATATATTTTTAATCAGTCTGTATTCATAAAAAAAATAAGAGAAGAGAAAAACAAATGGGATGTTGTTAACATTTTCAAAAAGAACAAAACATTTGTTAAATATGAGTTCCATCTTTCGACGAAGATAACTTTTTACTCGGGTATCGAAACGACCACTATAATATATCAAATCGAAGCTCGTATCAAATTACACAATATCATTTCGTCTCACCTTGTAAAATCATTTTTCTACCAAAATTACATCGTTTACATCACTTACCGAGAGTTTAAATTTAATGACGCAACATTTTCATTTTATTTATTTCCGGTTTAATTCAATAGAGCAATAAAGAATATATTGGTGCCAACCTAGGGTCATTTATATATATTTTTAATCAGTCTGTATTCATAAAAAAAATAAGAGAAAAGAAAAAGAAATGGAATGTTGTTAACATTTTCAAAAAGAACAAAACATTTGTTATATCAAAGTTGCAACTTTCAACGAAGATAACTTTTTACTGGGGTATCGAAACGACGACTATAATATATCAAATCGAAGCTCGTATCAAATTACACAATATAATATCGTCTCGTCTTGTAAAATCATTTTTGTACCCAAATTACATCGTTTACATCACTTACCGAGATTTTAAATTTAATGACGCAATATTTTCATTTTATTTATTTCCGGTTTAATTCAATAGAGCAATAAAGAAGATATTGGTGCCTACCTAGGGTCATTTATATATATTTTTAATGAGTCCGTATTCATAAAAAAATAAGTGAAGAGAAAAAGAAATGGGATGTTGTTAACATTTTCAAAAAGAACAAAACATTTGTTAACTATGAGTTGCAATTTTCAACGAAGATAACTTTTTTCTCGGGTATCGAAACGACGACTATAATATATCAAATCGAAGCTCGTATCAAATTACACAATATCATTACGTCACCTCTTGTAAAATCCTTTTTGTACCCAAATTCGATCGTCTACATCACTTACCGAGAGTTAAAAGTTTTTGACGCAAAATTTTCATTTTATTTATTTCCGATTTAATTCAATAGAGCAATAAAGAAGATATTGGTGCCAACCTAGGGTTATTTATATATATTTTTAATCATTCTGTATACATAAAAAAAATAAGAGTATAGAAAAACAAATGGGATGTTGTTAACATTTTCAAAAAGAACAAAACATTTGTTAAATATGAGTTCCAACTTTCAACGAAGATAATTTTTACTCGGGTATCGAAAAGACGAATATAATATATCAAATTGAAGCTCGTATCAAATTACACAATATGATATCGTCTCCTCTTGTAAAATCATTTTTGTACCCAAATTACATCCTTTACATCACTTACCGAGAGTTTAAATTTAATGACGCAACATTTTCATTTCATTTATTTCCGGTTTAATTCAATAGAGCAATAAAGAAGATATTGTTGCCAACCTAGAGTCATTTATACATATTTTTAATCAGTCTATATTCATAAAAAAAATAAAAAAAGAGAAAAACAAATGAGATGTTGTTAACATTTTCAAAAAGAACAACACATTTGTTAAATAATGGTTGTAACTTTCAACGAAGATAACTTTTTACTCGGGTATATAAACGACGACTATAATATATCAAATCGAAGCTCATATCAAATTACACAATATGAATTCTTCTCGCATTGTTTAATCGTTTTTGTACCCAAATTCGATCGTTTACATCACTAATCGAGAGTTTAAAGTTTTGACGCAACATTTTCATTTTATTTATTTCCTGTTTAATTTAATAGAGCAATAAAGAAGATATTGGTGCCAACCTAGGGTTATTTATATATTTTTTCAATCAGTCTGTATTCATAAAAAAAATAAGAGAAGAGAAAAAGAAATGAGATGTTGTTAACATTTTCAAAAAGAACAAAACATTTGTTATATATGAGTTGCAACTTTCAACGAAGATAACGTTTTACTCGGGTATCGAAACGACCACTATAATATATCAAAACGAAGCTCGTATCAAATTACACAATATCATTTTGTCTCGCCTTGTAATATCATTTTTGTAGCCAAATTACATCGTTTACATCACTTACCGAGAGATTAAAGTCAATGACGCAACATTTTCATTTTATTTATTTACGGTTTAATTCAATAGAGTAATAAAGAAGATATTGGTGCCAACCAAGGGTCATTTATATATATTTTTAATCAGTCTGTATTCATAAAAAAAATAAGAGAAGAGAAAAACAAATGGGATGTTGTTAACATTTTTAAAAACAAACAAAACATTTGTTAAATATGAGTTCTAACTTTCAACGAAGATAACTTTTTACTCGGGTATCGAAACGACCACTATAATATATCAAATCGAACCTCGTATCAAATTACACAATATCATTTTGTCTCGCGTTGTAAAATCATTTTTGTAGCCAAATTACATCGTTTACATCACTTACCGAGAGTTTAAAGTTTTTGACACAAGATTTTCAATTTATTTATTTCCTGTTTAATTCAATAGAGCAATAAAGAAGATATTGGTGCCAACCTTGGTTTAATTATATATATATTTAATTAGTCTGTATTCATAAAAAAATAAGAGAAGAGTAAAACAAATGGGATGTTGTTAACATTTTCAAAAAGAACAAAACATTTGTTAAATATGAGTTTCAACTTTCGACGAAGGTAACTTTTTACTCGGGTATCGAAACGACCACTATAATATATCAAATAGAAGCTCATATCAAATTACACAATATCATTTCGTATCGGCTTGTAAAATCATTTTTGTACCCAAATTACCTTGTTTACATCACTTATCGAGAGTTTAAAGTTTTTGACGCAACATTTTCCTTTTATTTATTTCCATGTTAATTCAATAGAGCAATAAAGAAGATATTGGTGCCAACCTAGGGTTATTTACATATATTTTCAATCAGTCTGTATTCATAAAAAAATAAGAGAAGAGAAAAAGAAATGGGATGTTGTTAACATTTTCAAAAGGCACAAAACATTTGTTATATATGAGTTGCAACTTTCAACGAAGATAACTATTTACTCGGGTATCGAAACGACGACTATAATATATCAAATCGAAGCTCGTATCAAATTACACAATATAATATCGTCTCGTCTTGTAAAATCATTTTTGTACCCAAGTTACATCGTTTACATCACTTACCCAGAGTTTAAATTTAATGACACAACATTTTCATTTTATTTATTTCCGGTTTAATTCAATAGAGCAATAAAGAAGATATTGGTGCCAACCACGGGTCATTTATATATATTTTTAATCAGTCTGTATTCATAAAAAAAATAAGAGAAGAGAAAAACAAATGGGATGTTGTTAACATTTTCAAAAAGAACAAAACATTTGTTAAATATGAGTTCCATCTTTCGACGAAGATAACTTTTTACTCGGGTATCGAAACGACCACTATAATATATCAAATCGAAGCTCGTATCAAATTACACAATATCATTTCGTCTCGCCTTGTAAAATCATTTTTCTACCCAAATTACATCATTTACATCACTTACCGAGAGTTTAAATTTAATGACGCAACATTTTCATTTTATTTATTTCAGGTTTAATTCAATAGAGCAATAAAAAATATATTGGTGCCAACCTAGGGTCATTTATATATATTTTTAATCAGTCTGTATTCATAAAAAAAATAAGAGAAGAGAAAGAAAAATGGATTGTTGTTAACATTTTCAAAAAGAACAAAACATTTGTTAAATAATGGTTGCAACTTTCAACGAAGATAACTTTGTACTCGTGTATCGAAACGACGAATAAAATATATCATATCGAAACTCGTATCAAATTACACAATATGATTTCGTCTCGCCTTGTAATATCATTTTTGTACCCAAATTACATCGTTTAAATCACTTACCGAGAGTTTAAAGTTAATGACGCAACAATTTCATTTTATTCATTTTCGGTTTAATTCAATAGAGAAATAAAGAAGATATTGGTGCCAACCTAGAGTCATTTATATATAATTTTAATGAGTCTGTATTCAAAAAAAAAAATAAGAGAAGAGAAAAACAAATGGGATGTTGTTAACATTTTCAAAAAGAACAAAACATTTGTTAAATATGAGTTTCAACTTTCGACGAAGATAACTTTTTAATCGGGTATCGAAACGACGACTATAATATATCAAATCGAAGCTCATATCAAATTACACAATATCATTTCGTCTCGCTTGGTAAAATCATTTTTGTACCCAAATTACATTGTTTACATCACTTACCGAGAGTTTAAAGTTTTTGACGCAACATTTTCATTTTATTTATTTTCATGTTAATTCAATAGAGCAATAAAGAAGATATTGGTGCCAACCTAGGGTTATTTATATATATTTTTAATCAGTCTATATTCATAAAAAAAATAAGAGAAGAGAAAGACAAATGGGATGTTGTTAACATTTTCAAAAAGAACAAAAAATTTGTTAAATAATGGTTGCAACTTTCAACGAAGATAACTTTGTACTCGTGTATCGAAACGACGAATATAATATATCATATCGAAGCTCGTATCAAATTACACAATATGATTTCGTCTCGCCTTGTAAAATCATTTTTGTACCCAAATTACATCGTTTACATCACTTACCGAGAGATTAAAGTTAATGACGCAACATTTGCATTTTATTTATTTCCGGTTTAATTCAATAGAGAAATAAAGAAGATATTGGTGCCAACCAAGGGTGATTTATATATATTTTTAATCAGTCTGTATTCATAAAAAAAATTAGAGAAGAGAAAAACAAATGGGATGTTGTTAACATTTTCAAAAAGAACAAAACATTTGTTAAATATGAGTTCCAACTTTCGACGAAGATAACTTTTTACTGGGATATTGAAATGACGACTATAATATATAAAACTGAAGCTCGTATCAAATTACACAATATGATTTCGTCTCGCGTTGTATAATCATTTTTGTACGCAAATTCGATCGTTTACATCACTTATCGAGAGTTTAAAGTTTTTGACGCAACATTTTCATTTTATTTATTTCCGGTTTAATTCAATAGAATAATAAAGAAGATATTGGTACCAACCTAGGGTTATTTATATATATTTTTAATCAGTCTGTATTTATAAAAAAAATAAGAGAAGAGCAAAACAAATTGGATGTTGTTAACATTTTCAAAAAGAACAAAACATTTGTTAAATAATGGTTGCAACTTTCAACGAAGATAACTTTGTACTCGTGTATCGAAACAACGAATATAATATATCATATCGAAACTCGTATCAAATTACACAATATGATTTCGTCTCGCCTTGAAAAATCATTTTTGTACCCAAATTACATCGTTTAAATCACTTACCGAGAGTTTAAAGTTAATGACGCAACAATTTCATTTTATTTATTTCCGGTTTAATTCAATAGAGAAATAAAGAAGATATTGGTGCCAACCTAGGGTCATTTATATATAATTTTAATGAGTCTGTATTCAAAAAAAAAATAAGAGAAGAGAAAAACAAATGGGATGTTGTTAACATTTTCAAAAAGAACAAAACATTTGTTAAATATGAGTTCCAACTTTCGACGAAGATAACTTTTTACTCGGGTATCGAAACGACGACTATAATATATCAAATCGAAGCTCATATCAAATTACACAATATCATTTCGTCTCGCCTGGTAAAATCAATTTTGTACCCAAATTACATTGTTTACATCACTTACCAAGAGTTTAAAGTTTTTGACGCAACATTTTCATTTTATTTATTTCCATGTTAATTCAATAGAGCAATAAAGAAGATATTGGTGCCAACCTAGGGTTATTTATATATATTTTCAATCAGTCTGTATTCATAAAAAAAATAAGAGAAGAGAAAAACAAATAGAATGTTGTTAACATTTTCAAAAAGAACAAAACATTTGTTAAATAATGGTTGCAACTTTCAACGAAGATAACTTTGTACTCGTGTATCGAAACGACGAATATAATATATCATATCGAAACTCGTATCAAATTACACAATATGATTTCGTCTCGCCTTGTAAAATCTTTTTTGTACCCAAATTACATCGTTTACATCACTTACCGAGAGATCAAAGTCAATGACGCAACATTTTCATTTTATTTATTTACGGTTTAATTCAATAGAGCAATAAAGAAGATATTGGTGCCAACCTAGGGTGATTTATATATATTTTTAATCAATCTGTATTCATAAAAAAAATAAGAGAAGAGAAAAACAAATTGGATGTTGTTAACATTTTCAAAAAGAACAAAACATTTGTTAAATATGAGTTCCAACTTTCGACGAAGATAACTTTTTACTCGGGTATCGAAACGATGACTATAATATATCAAATCGAAGCTCATATCAAATTACACAATATAATATCGTCTCGTCTTGTAAAATCATTTTTGTACCCAAATTACATTGTTTACATCCCTTACCGAGAGTTTAAAGTTTTTGACGCAACATTTTCATTTGATTTATTTTCATGTTAATTCAATAGAGCAATAAAGAAGATATTGGTGCCAACCTAGGGTTATTTATATATATTTTTAATCAGTCTGTATTCATAAAAAAAAATAAGAGAAGAGAAAGACAAATAGATTGTTGTTAACATTTTCAAAAAGAACAAAACATTTGTTAAATAATGGTTGCAACTTTCAACGAAGATAACTTTGTACTCGTGTATCGAAACGACGAATATAATATATCATATCGAAACTCGTATCAAATTACACAATATGATTTCGTCTCGCCTTGTAATATCATTTTTGTACCCAAATTAAATCGTTTAAATCACTTACCGAGAGTTTAAAGTTAATGACGCAACAATTTCATTTTATTCATTTTCGGTTTAATTCAATAGAGAAATAAAGAAGATATTGGTGCCAACCTAGTGTCATTTATATATAATTTTAATGAGTCTGTATTCAAAAAAAAAAATAAGAGAAGAGAAAAACAAATGGGATGTTGTTAACATTTTCAAAAAGAACAAAACATTTGTTAAATATGAGTTCCAACTTTCGACGAAGATAACTTTTTACTCGGGTATCGAAACGACGACTATAATATATCAAATCGAAGCACATATCAAATTACACAATATCATTTCGTCTCGCCTGGTAAAATCAATTTTGTACCCAAATTACATTGTTTAAATCACTTACCAAGAGTTTAAAGTTTTTGACGCAACATTTTCATTTTATTTATTTCCATGTTAATTCAATAGAGCAATAAAGAAGATATTGGTGCCAACCTAGGGTTATTTATATATATTTTCAATCAGTCTGTATTCATAAAAAAAATAAGAGAAGAGAAAAACAAATAGAATGTTGTTAACATTTTCAAAAAGAACAAAACATTTGTTAAATAATGGTTGCAACTTTCAACGAAGATAACTTTGTACTCGTGTATCGAAACGACGAATATAATATATCATATCGAAACTCGTATCAAATTACACAATATGATTTCGTCTCGCCTTGTAAAATCTTTTTTGTACCCAAATTACATCGTTTACATCACTTACCGAGAGATCAAAGTCAATGACGCAACATTTTCATTTTATTTATTTACGGTTTAATTCAATAGAGCAATAAAGAAGATATTGGTGCCAACCTAGGGTGATTTATATATATTTTTAATCAATCTGTATTCATAAAAAAAATAAGAGAAGAGAAAAACAAATTGGATGTTGTTAACATTTTCAAAAAGAACAAAACATTTGTTAAATATGAGTTCCAACTTTCGACGAAGATAACTTTTTACTCGGGTATCGAAACGATGACTATAATATATCAAATCGAAGCTCATATCAAATTACACAATATAATATCGTCTCGTCTTGTAAAATCATTTTTGTACCCAAATTACATTGTTTACATCCCTTACCGAGAGTTTAAAGTTTTTGACGCAACATTTTCATTTGATTTATTTTCATGTTAATTCAATAGAGCAATAAAGAAGATATTGGTGCCAACCTAGGGTTATTTATATATATTTTTAATCAGTCTGTATTCATAAAAAAAAATAAGAGAAGAGAAAGACAAATAGATTGTTGTTAACATTTTCAAAAAGAACAAAACATTTGTTAAATAATGGTTGCAACTTTCAACGAAGATAACTTTGTACTCGTGTATCGAAACGACGAATATAATATATCATATCGAAACTCGTATCAAATTACACAATATGATTTCGTCTCGCCTTGTAATATCATTTTTGTACCCAAATTAAATCGTTTAAATCACTTACCGAGAGTTTAAAGTTAATGACGCAACAATTTCATTTTATTCATTTTCGGTTTAATTCAATAGAGAAATAAAGAAGATATTGGTGCCAACCTAGTGTCATTTATATATAATTTTAATGAGTCTGTATTCAAAAAAAAAAATAAGAGAAGAGAAAAACAAATGGGATGTTGTTAACATTTTCAAAAAGAACAAAACATTTGTTAAATATGAGTTCCAACTTTCGACGAAGATAACTTTTTACTCGGGTATCGAAACGACGACTATAATATATCAAATCGAAGCACATATCAAATTACACAATATCATTTCGTCTCGCCTGGTAAAATCAATTTTGTACCCAAATTACATTGTTTAAATCACTTACCAAGAGTTTAAAGTTTTTGACGCAACATTTTCATTTTATTTATTTCCATGTTAATTCAATAGAGCAATAAAGAAGATATTGGTGCCAACCTAGGGTTATTTATATATATTTTCAATCAGTCTGTATTCATAAAAAAAATAAGAGAAGAGAAAAACAAATAGAATGTTGTTAACATTTTCAAAAAGAACAAAACATTTGTTAAATAATGGTTGCAACTTTCAACGAAGATAACTTTGTACTCGTGTATCGAAACGACGAAAATAATATATCATATCGAAACTCGTATCAAATTACACAATATGATTTCGTCTCGCCTTGTAAAATCTTTTTTGTACCCAAATTACATTGTTTAAATCACTTACCAAGAGTTTAAAGTTTTTGACGCAACATTTTCATTTTATTTATTTCCATGTTAATTCAATAGAGCAATAAAGAAGATATTGGTGCCAACCTAGGGTTATTTATATATATTTTCAATCAGTTTGTATTCATAAAAAAAATAAGAGAAGAGAAAAACAAATAGAATGTTGTTAACATTTTCAAAAAGAACAAAACATTTGTTAAATAATGGTTGCAACTTTCAACGAAGATAACTTTGTACTCGTGTATCGAAACGACGAAAATAATATATCATATCGAAACTCGTATCAAATTACACAATATGATTTCGTCTCGCCTTGAAAAATCATTTTTGTACCCAAATTACATCGTTTAAATCACTTACCGAGAGTTTAAAGTTAATGACGCAACAATTTCATTTTATTTATTTCCGGTTTAATTCAATAGAGAAATAAAGAAGATATTGGTGCCAACCTAGGATCATTTATATATAATTTTAATGAGTCTGTATTCAAAAAAAAAATAAGAGAAGAGAAAAACAAATGGGATGTTGTTAACATTTTCAAAAAGAACAAAACATTTGTTAAATATGAGTTCCAACTTTCGACGAAGATAACTTTTTACTCGGGTATCGAAACGACGACTATAATATATCAAATCGAAGCTCATATCAAATTACACAATATCATTTCGTCTCGCCTGGTAAAATCAATTTTGTACCCAAATTACATTGTTTACATCACTTACCAAGAGTTTAAAGTTTTTGACGCAACATTTTCATTTTATTTATTTCCATGTTAATTCAATAGAGCAATAAAGAAGATATTGGTGCCAACCTAGGGTTATTTATATATATTTTCAATCAGTCTGTATTCATAAAAAAAATAAGAGAAGAGAAAAACAAATAGAATGTTGTTAACATTTTCAAAAAGAACAAAACATTTGTTAAATAATGGTTGCAACTTTCAACGAAGATAACTTTGTACTCGTGTATCGAAACGACGAATATAATATATCATATCGAAACTCGTATCAAATTACACAATATGATTTCGTCTCGCCTTGTAAAATCTTTTTTGTACCCAAATTACATCGTTTACATCACTTACCGAGAGATCAAAGTCAATGACGCAACATTTTCATTTTATTTATTTACGGTTTAATTCAATAGAGCAATAAAGAAGATATTGGTGCCAACCTAGGGTGATTTATATATATTTTTAATCAATCTGTATTCATAAAAAAAATAAGAGAAGAGAAAAACAAATTGGATGTTGTTAACATTTTCAAAAAGAACAAAACATTTGTTAAATATGAGTTCCAACTTTCGACGAAGATAACTTTTTACTCGGGTATCGAAACGATGACTATAATATATCAAATCGAAGCTCATATCAAATTACACAATATAATATCGTCTCGTCTTGTAAAATCATTTTTGTACCCAAATTACATTGTTTACATCACTTACCGAGAGTTTAAAGTTTTTGACGCAACATTTTCATTTGATTTATTTTCATGTTAATTCAATAGAGCAATAAAGAAGATATTGGTGCCAACCTAGGGTTATTTATATATATTTTTAATCAGTCTGTATTCATAAAAAAAAATAAGAGAAGAGAAAGACAAATAGATTGTTGTTAACATTTTCAAAAAGAACAAAACATTTGTTAAATAATGGTTGCAACTTTCAACGAAGATAACTTTGTACTCGTGTATCGAAACGACGAATATAATATATCATATCGAAACTCGTATCAAATTACACAATATGATTTCGTCTCGCCTTGTAATATCATTTTTGTACCCAAATTAAATCGTTTAAATCACTTACCGAGAGTTTAAAGTTAATGACGCAACAATTTCATTTTATTCATTTTCGGTTTAATTCAATAGAGAAATAAAGAAGATATTGGTGCCAACCTAGTGTCATTTATATATAATTTTAATGAGTCTGTATTCAAAAAAAAAAATAAGAGAAGAGAAAAACAAATGGGATGTTGTTAACATTTTCAAAAAGAACAAAACATTTGTTAAATATGAGTTCCAACTTTCGACGAAGATAACTTTTTACTCGGGTATCGAAACGACGACTATAATATATCAAATCGAAGCACATATCAAATTACACAATATCATTTCGTCTCGCCTGGTAAAATCAATTTTGTACCCAAATTACATTGTTTAAATCACTTACCAAGAGTTTAAAGTTTTTGACGCAACATTTTCATTTTATTTATTTCCATGTTAATTCAATAGAGCAATAAAGAAGATATTGGTGCCAACCTAGGGTTATTTATATATATTTTCAATCAGTCTGTATTCATAAAAAAAATAAGAGAAGAGAAAAACAAATAGAATGTTGTTAACATTTTCAAAAAGAACAAAACATTTGTTAAATAATGGTTGCAACTTTCAACGAAGATAACTTTGTACTCGTGTATCGAAACGACGAAAATAATATATCATATCGAAACTCGTATCAAATTACACAATATGATTTCGTCTCGCCTTGTAAAATCTTTTTTGTACCCAAATTACATTGTTTAAATCACTTACCAAGAGTTTAAAGTTTTTGACGCAACATTTTCATTTTATTTATTTCCATGTTAATTCAATAGAGCAATAAAGAAGATATTGGTGCCAACCTAGGGTTATTTATATATATTTTCAATCAGTTTGTATTCATAAAAAAAATAAGAGAAGAGAAAAACAAATAGAATGTTGTTAACATTTTCAAAAAGAACAAAACATTTGTTAAATAATGGTTGCAACTTTCAACGAAGATAACTTTGTACTCGTGTATCGAAACGACGAAAATAATATATCATATCGAAACTCGTATCAAATTACACAATATGATTTCGTCTCGCCTTGTAAAATCTTTTTTGTACCCAAATTACATCGTTTACATCACTTACCGAGAGATTAAAGTCAATGACGCAACATTTTCATTTTATTTATTTACGGTTTAATTCAATAGAGCAATAAAGAAGATATTGGTGCCAACCTAGGGTGATTTATATATATTTTTAATCAATCTGTATTCATAAAAAAAATAAGAGAAGAGAAAAACAAATGGGATGTTGTTAACATTTTCAAAAAGAACAAAACATTTGTTAAATATGAGTTCCAACTTTCGACGAAGATAACTTTTTACTCGGGTATCGAAACGATGACTATAATATATCAAATCGAAGCTCATATGAAATTACACAATATAATATCGTCTCGTCTTGTAAAATCATTTTTGTACCCAAATTACATTGTTTACATCACTTACCGAGAGTTTAATGTTTTTGACGCAACATTTTCATTTGATTTATTTTCATGTTAATTCAATAGAGCAATAAAGAAGATATTGGGTCCAACCTAGGGTTATTTATATATATTTTTAATCAGTCTGTATTCATAAAAAAAAATAAGAGAAGAGAAAGACAAATGGATTGTTGTTAACATTTTCAAAAAGAACAAAACATTTGTTAAATAATGGTTGCAACTTTCAACGAAGATAACTTTGTACTCGTGTATCGAAACGACGAATATAATATATCATATCGAAACTCGTATCAAATTACACAATATGATTTCGTCTCGCCTTGTAATATCATTTTTGTACCCAAATTAAATCGTTTAAATCACTTACCGAGAGTTTAAAGTTAATGACGCAACAATTTCATTTTATTCATTTTCGGTTTAATTCAATAGAGAAATAAAGAAGATATTGGTGCCAACCTAGTGTCATTTATATATAATTTTAATGAGTCTGTATTCAAAAAAAAATAAGGGAAGAGAAAAACAAATGGGATGTTGTTAACATTTTCAAAAAGAACAAAACATTTGTTAAATATGAGTTCCAACTTTCGACGAAGATAACTTTTTAATCGGGTATCGAAACGACGACTATAATATATCAAATCGAAGCTCATATCAAATTACACAATATCATTTCGTCTCGCTTGGTAAAATCATTTTTGTACCCAAATTACATTGTTTACATCACTTACCGAGAGTTTAAAGTTTTTGACGCAACATTTTCATTTTATTTATTTTCATGTTAATTCAATAGAGCAATAAAGAAGATATTGGTGCCAACCTAGGGTTATTTATATATATTTTTAATCAGTCTGTATTCATAAAAAAAATAAGAGAAGAGAAAGACAAATGGGATGTTGTTAACATTTTCAAAAAGAACAAAACATTTGTTAAATAATGGTTGCAACTTTCAACGAAGATAACTTTGTACTCGTGTATCGAAACGACGAATATAATATATCATATCGAAACTCGTATCAAATTACACAATATGATTTCATCTCGCCTTGTAATATCATTTTTGTACCCAAATTACATCGTTTAAATCACTTACCGAGAGTTTAAAGTTTTTGACGCAACATTTTCATTTTATTTATTTTCATGTTAATTCAATAGAGCAATAAAGAAGATATTGGTGCCAACCTAGCGTCATTTATATATATTTTTAATCAGTCTGTATTCATAAAAAAAAAATAAGAGAAGAGTAATACAAATGGGATGTTGTTAACATTTTCAAAAAGAACAAAACATTTGTTAAATATGAGTTCAAACTTTCGACGAAGATAACTTTTTACTCGGGTATCGAAACTACGACTATAATATATCAAATCGAATGTCGTATCAAATTACACAATATGATTTTGTCTCGTCTTGTAAAATCATTTTTGTACCCAAATTACATCGTTTACATCAATTATCGAGAGATTAAAGTTTTTGACGCAACATTTTCATTTTATTTATTTCCGTTTTAATTCAATAGAGTAATAAAGAAGATATTGGTGCCAACCTAGGGTTATTTATATATATTTTTAATCAGTCTGTATTCATAAAAAAAATAAGAGAAGAGTAATACAAATGGGATGTTGTTAACATTTTCAAAAAGAACAAAACATTTGTTAAATAATGGTTCCAACTTTCAACGAAGATAACTTTGTACTCGTGTATCGAAACGACGAATATAATATATCATATCGAAACTCGTATCAAATTACACAATATGATTTCGTCTCGCCTTGTAAAATCTTTTTTGTACCCAAATTACATCGTTTACATCACTTACCGAGAGATCAAAGTCAATGACGCAACATTTTCATTTTATTTATTTACGGTTTAATTCAATAGAGCAATAAAGAAGATATTGGTGCCAACCTAGGGTGATTTATATATATTTTTAATCAATCTGTATTCATAAAAAAAATAAGAGAAGAGAAAAACAAATTGGATGTTGTTAACATTTTCAAAAAGAACAAAACATTTGTTAAATATGAGTTCCAACTTTCGACGAAGATAACTTTTTACTCGGGTATCGAAACGATGACTATAATATATCAAATCGAAGCTCATATCAAATTACACAATATAATATCGTCTCGTCTTGTAAAATCATTTTTGTACCCAAATTACATTGTTTACATCACTTACCGAGAGTTTAAAGTTTTTGACGCAACATTTTCATTTGATTTATTTTCATGTTAATTCAATAGAGCAATAAAGAAGATATTGGTGCCAACCTAGGGTTATTTATATATATTTTTAATCAGTCTGTATTCATAAAAAAAAATAAGAGAAGAGAAAGACAAATAGATTGTTGTTAACATTTTCAAAAAGAACAAAACATTTGTTAAATAATGGTTGCAACTTTCAACAAAGATAACTTTGTACTCGTGTATCGAAACGACGAATATAATATATCATATCGAAACTCGTATCAAATTACACAATATGATTTCGTCTCGCCTTGTAATATCATTTTTGTACCCAAATTAAATCGTTTAAATCACTTACCGAGAGTTTAAAGTTAATGACGCAACAATTTCATTTTATTCATTTTCGGTTTAATTCAATAGAGAAATAAAGAAGATATTGGTGCCAACCTAGTGTCATTTATATATAATTTTAATGAGTCTGTATTCAAAAAAAAAAATAAGAGAAGAGAAAAACAAATGGGATGTTGTTAACATTTTCAAAAAGAACAAAACATTTGTTAAATATGAGTTCCAACTTTCGACGAAGATAACTTTTTACTCGGGTATCGAAACGACGACTATAATATATCAAATCGAAGCACATATCAAATTACACAATATCATTTCGTCTCGCCTGGTAAAATCAATTTTGTACCCAAATTACATTGTTTAAATCACTTACCAAGAGTTTAAAGTTTTTGACGCAACATTTTCATTTTATTTATTTCCATGTTAATTCAATAGAGCAATAAAGAAGATATTGGTGCCAACCTAGGGTTATTTATATATATTTTCAATCAGTCTGTATTCATAAAAAAAATAAGAGAAGAGAAAAACAAATAGAATGTTGTTAACATTTTCAAAAAGAACAAAACATTTGTTAAATAATGGTTGCAACTTTCAACGAAGATAACTTTGTACTCGTGTATCGAAACGACGAAAATAATATATCATATCGAAACTCGTATCAAATTACACAATATGATTTCGTCTCGCCTTGTAAAATCTTTTTTGTACCCAAATTACATTGTTTAAATCACTTACCAAGAGTTTAAAGTTTTTGACGCAACATTTTCATTTTATTTATTTCCATGTTAATTCAATAGAGCAATAAAGAAGATATTGGTGCCAACCTAGGGTTATTTATATATATTTTCAATCAGTTTGTATTCATAAAAAAAATAAGAGAAGAGAAAAACAAATAGAATGTTGTTAACATTTTCAAAAAGAACAAAACATTTGTTAAATAATGGTTGCAACTTTCAACGAAGATAACTTTGTACTCGTGTATCGAAACGACGAAAATAATATATCATATCGAAACTCGTATCAAATTACACAATATGATTTCGTCTCGCCTTGTAAAATCTTTTTTGTACCCAAATTACATCGTTTACATCACTTACCGAGAGATTAAAGTCAATGACGCAACATTTTCATTTTATTTATTTACGGTTTAATTCAATAGAGCAATAAAGAAGATATTGGTGCCAACCTAGGGTGATTTATATATATTTTTAATCAATCTGTATTCATAAAAAAAATAAGAGAAGAGAAAAACAAATGGGATGTTGTTAACATTTTCAAAAAGAACAAAACATTTGTTAAATATGAGTTCCAACTTTCGACGAAGATAACTTTTTACTCGGGTATCGAAACGATGACTATAATATATCAAATCGAAGCTCATATGAAATTACACAATATAATATCGTCTCGTCTTGTAAAATCATTTTTGTACCCAAATTACATTGTTTACATCACTTACCGAGAGTTTAATGTTTTTGACGCAACATTTTCATTTGATTTATTTTCATGTTAATTCAATAGAGCAATAAAGAAGATATTGGGTCCAACCTAGGGTTATTTATATATATTTTTAATCAGTCTGTATTCATAAAAAAAAATAAGAGAAGAGAAAGACAAATGGATTGTTGTTAACATTTTCAAAAAGAACAAAACATTTGTTAAATAATGGTTGCAACTTTCAACGAAGATAACTTTGTACTCGTGTATCGAAACGACGAATATAATATATCATATCGAAACTCGTATCAAATTACACAATATGATTTCGTCTCGCCTTGTAATATCATTTTTGTACCCAAATTAAATCGTTTAAATCACTTACCGAGAGTTTAAAGTTAATGACGCAACAATTTCATTTTATTCATTTTCGGTTTAATTCAATAGAGAAATAAAGAAGATATTGGTGCCAACCTAGTGTCATTTATATATAATTTTAATGAGTCTGTATTCAAAAAAAAATAAGGGAAGAGAAAAACAAATGGGATGTTGTTAACATTTTCAAAAAGAACAAAACATTTGTTAAATATGAGTTCCAACTTTCGACGAAGATAACTTTTTAATCGGGTATCGAAACGACGACTATAATATATCAAATCGAAGCTCATATCAAATTACACAATATCATTTCGTCTCGCTTGGTAAAATCATTTTTGTACCCAAATTACATTGTTTACATCACTTACCGAGAGTTTAAAGTTTTTGACGCAACATTTTCATTTTATTTATTTTCATGTTAATTCAATAGAGCAATAAAGAAGATATTGGTGCCAACCTAGGGTTATTTATATATATTTTTAATCAGTCTGTATTCATAAAAAAAATAAGAGAAGAGAAAGACAAATGGGATGTTGTTAACATTTTCAAAAAGAACAAAACATTTGTTAAATAATGGTTGCAACTTTCAACGAAGATAACTTTGTACTCGTGTATCGAAACGACGAATATAATATATCATATCGAAACTCGTATCAAATTACACAATATGATTTCATCTCGCCTTGTAATATCATTTTTGTACCCAAATTACATCGTTTAAATCACTTACCGAGAGTTTAAAGTTTTTGACGCAACATTTTCATTTTATTTATTTTCATGTTAATTCAATAGAGCAATAAAGAAGATATTGGTGCCAACCTAGCGTCATTTATATATATTTTTAATCAGTCTGTATTCATAAAAAAAAAATAAGAGAAGAGTAATACAAATGGGATGTTGTTAACATTTTCAAAAAGAACAAAACATTTGTTAAATATGAGTTCAAACTTTCGACGAAGATAACTTTTTACTCGGGTATCGAAACTACGACTATAATATATCAAATCGAATGTCGTATCAAATTACACAATATGATTTTGTCTCGTCTTGTAAAATCATTTTTGTACCCAAATTACATCGTTTACATCAATTATCGAGAGATTAAAGTTTTTGACGCAACATTTTCATTTTATTTATTTCCGTTTTAATTCAATAGAGTAATAAAGAAGATATTGGTGCCAACCTAGGGTTATTTATATATATTTTTAATCAGTCTGTATTCATAAAAAAAATAAGAGAAGAGTAATACAAATGGGATGTTGTTAACATTTTCAAAAAGAACAAAACATTTGTTAAATAATGGTTCCAACTTTCAACGAAGATAACTTTTTACTCGTGTATCGAAACGACGAATATAATATATCATATCGAAGCTCGTATCAAATTACACAATATGATTTCGTCTCGCCTTGTAAAATCATTTTTGTACCCAAATTACATCGTTTACATCACTTACCGAGAGATTAAAGTTAATGACGCAACATTTTCATTTTATTTATTTCCGGTTTAATTCAATAGAGAAATAAAGAAGATATTGGTGCCAACCTAGGGTCATTTATATATAATTTTAATGAGTCTGTATTAAAAAAAAAATAAGAGAAGAGAAAAACAAATGGGATGTTGTTAACATTTTCAAAAAGAACAAAACATTTGTTAAATATGAGTTCCTACTTTCGACGAAGATAAGTTTTTACTCGGGTATCGAAACGACGACTATAATATATCAAATCGAAGCTCATATCAAATTACACAATATCATTTCGTCTCACCTGGTAAAATCATTTTTGTACCCAAATTACATCGTTTACATCACTTACCGAGAGATTAAAGTCAATGACGCAACATTTTCATTTTATTTATTTCCGGTTTAATTCAATAGAGCAATAAGGAAGATATTGGTGCCATCCAAGGGTGATTTATATATATTTTTAATCAGTCTGTATTCATAAAAAAAATAAGAGAAGAGAAAAACAAATGGGATGTTGTTAACATTTTCAAAAAGAACAAAACATTTGTTAACTACGAGTTGCAATTTTCAACGAAGATAACTTTTTTCTCGGGTATCGAAACGACGACTATAATATATAAAATCGAAGCTCGTATCAAATTACACAATATCATTACGTCACCTCTTGTAAAATCCTTTTTGTACCCAAATTCGATCTTCTACATCACTTACCGAGAGTTAAAAGTTTTTGACGCAACATTTTCATTTTATTTATTTCCGATTTAATTCAATAGAGCAATAAAGAAGATATTGGTGCCATCCAAGGGTGATTTATATATATTTTTAATCAGTCTGTATTCATAAAAAAAATAAGAGAAGAGAAAAACAAATGGGATGTTGTTAACATTTTCAAAAAGAACAAAACATTTGTTAAATATGAGTTCCAACTTTCGACGAAGATAACTTTTTACTCGGGTATCGAACCGACGACTATAATATATCAAATCGAAGCTCATATGAAATTACACAATATCATTTCGTATCGCCTTGTAAAATCATTTTTGTACCCAAATTACCTTGTTTACATCACTTATCGAGAGTTTAAAGTTTTTGACGCAACATTTTCATTTTATTTATTTCCATGTTAATTCAATAGAGCAATAAAGAAGATATTGGTGCCAACCTAGGGTTATTTATATATATTTTCAATCAGTCTGTATTCATAAAAAAAAATAAGAGAAGAGAAAAAGAAATAGGATGTTGTTAACATTTTCAAAAAGAACAAAACATTTGTTATATATGAGTTGCAAATTTCAACGAAGATAACTTTTTACTCGGGTATCGAAACGACGACTATAATATATCAAATGGAAGCTCGTATCAAATTACACAATATGATTTCGTCTCGCCTTGTAAAATCATTTTTGTACCCAAATTACATCGTTTACATCACTTACCGAGAGATTAAAGTTAATGACGCAACATTTTCATTTTATTTATTTCTGGTTTAATTCAATAGAGCAATAAAGAAGATATTGGTGCCGACCAAGGGTGATTTATATATATTTTTAATCAGTCTGTATTCATAAAAAAAATAAGAGTAGAGAAAAACAAATGGGATGTTGTTAACATTTTCAAAAAGAACAAAATATTTGTTAAATATGAGTTCCAACTTTCGACGAAGATAACTTTTTACTCGAGTATCGAAACGACCACTATAATATATCAAATGGAAGCTCGTATATAATTTCACAATATCATTTCGTCTAGCCTTGTAAAATAATATTTGTGGCCAAATTACATCGTTTACATCACTTACCGAGAGTTTAAAGTTTTTGACGCAAGATTTTCATTTTATTTATTTCCGGTTTAATTCAATAGAGCAATAAAGAAGATATTGGTGCCAACCTACGGTTATTTATATATATTTTTAATCAGTCTGTATTCATAAAAAAAATAAGAGAAGATTAAAACAAATGAATCGAAGCTCGTATCAAATTACACAATATGATATCGTCTCGTCTTGTGAAATCATTTTTGTACCCAAATTGCATCGTTTACATCACTTACCGAGAGTTTAAAGTTAATGACGCAATATTTTCATTTCATTTATTTCCGGTTTAATTCAATAGAGCAATAAAGAAGATATTGGTACCAACCTAGGGTTATTTATATATATTTTTAATCAGTCTGTATTCATAAAAAAATAAGAGAAGAGCAAAACAAATGGGATGTTGTTAACATTTTAAAAAAGAAGAAAAGATTTGTTAAATATGAGTTGCAACTTTTGACGAAGATAACTTTTTATTCGGGTATCGAAACGATGACTATAATATATCAAATCGAACCTCATATTAAATTACACAATATCATTTCTTTTGGCATTGTAAAATCATTTTTGTACCCAAATTACATTGTTTACATCACTTACCGAGAGTTTAAAGTTTTTGACGAAACAATTTCATTTTATTTATTTCCGTTTTAATTCAATAGGGCAATAAAGCAGATATTGGTGCCAACATAGGGTCATTTATATATATTTTCAATCAGTCTGTATTCATAAAAAAAATAAGAGAAGAGAAAAACAAATGGAATGTTGTTAACATTTTCAAAAAGAACAAAACATTTGTTAAATATGAGTTCCAACTTTCGACGAAGATAACTTTTTACTCGGGTATCGAAAAGACGACTATAATATATCAAATCGTCGCTCATATCAAATTACACAATATCATTTCGTCTCACCATGTAAAATCATTTTTGTACCCAAATTACATTGTTTACATCACTTACCGAGAGTTTAAAGTTTTTGACGCAACATTTTCATTTTATTTATTTCCATGTTAATTCAATAGATATTGGTGCCAACCTAGGGTTATTTATATATATTTTCAATCAGTCTGTATTCATAAAAAAAAATAAGAGAAGAGAAAAACAAATGGGATGTTGTTAACATTTTCAAAAAGAACAAAACATTTGTTAAATAATGGTTACAACTTTCAACGAAGATAACTTTGTACTCGTGTATCGAACCGACGAATATAATATATCATATCGAAGCCCGTATCAAATTACACAATATGATTTCTTCTCGCCTTGTAAAATCATTTTTGTACCCAAATTACATCGTTTACATCACTTACCGAGAGATTAAAGTCAATGACACAACATTTTCATTTTATTTATTTACGGTTTAATTCAATAAAGCAATAAAGAAGATATTGGTGCCAACCAAGGGTCATTTATATATATTTTTAATTAGTCTGTATTCATAAAAAAAATAAGAGAAGAGAAAAACAAATGGGATGTTGTTAACATTTTTAAAAACAAACAAAACATTTGTTAAATATGAGTTCTAACTTTCAACGAAGATAACTTTTTACTCGGGTATCGAAACGACCACTATAATATATCAAATCGAAGCTCGTATCAAATTACACAATATCATTTTGTCTCGCCCTGTAAAATCATTTTTGTAGCCAAATTACATCGTTTACATCACTTACCGAGAGTTTAAAGTTTTTGACACAAGATTTTCATTTTATTTATTTCCTGTTTAATTCAATAGAGCAATAAAGAAGATATTGGTGTCAACCTAGGTTTATTTATATATATTTTTAATCAGTCTGTATTAATAAAAAAAATAAGAGAAGAGTAAAACAAATGGGATGTTGTTAACATTTTCAAAAAGAACAAAACATTTGTTAAATATGAGTTTCAACTTTCGACGAAGATAACTTTTTACTCGGGTATCGAAACGACCACTATAATATATCAAATAGAAGCTCATATCAAATTACACAATATCATTTCGTATCGGCTTGTAAAATCATTTTTGTACCCAAATTACCTTGTTTACATCACTTATCGAGAGTTTAAAGTTTTTGACGCAACATTTTCATTTTATTTATTTCTATGTTAATTCAATAGAGAAATAAAGAAGATATTGGTGCCAACCTAGGATTATTTATATATATTTTCAATCAGTCTGTATTCATAAAAAAAATAAGAGAAGAGAAAAAGAAATGGGATGTTGTTAACATTTTCAAAAGGAACAAAACATTTGTTATATATGAGTTGTAACTTTCAACGAAGATAACTATTTACTCGGGGATCGAAACGACAACTATAATATATCAAATCGAAGCTCGTATCAAATTACACAATATAATATCGTCTCGTCTTGTAAAATAATTTTTGTACCCAAATTACATCGTTTACATCACTTACCGAGAGTTTAAATTTAATGACGCAACATTTTCATTTTATTTATTTCCGGTTTAATTCAAAAGATCAATAAAGAAGATATTGGTTCCTACCTAGGGTCATTTATATATATTTTTAATGAGTCTGTATTCATAAAAAAAATAAGTGAAGAGAAAAACAAATGGGATGTTGTTAACATTTTCAAAAAGAACAAAACATTTGTTAACTACGAGTTGCAATTTTCAACGAAGATAACTTTTTTCTCGGGTATCGAAACGACGACTATAATATATAAAATCGAAGCTCGTATCAAATTACACAATATCATTACGTCACCTCTTGTAAAATCCTTTTTGTACCCAAATTCGATCTTCTACATCACTTACCGAGAGTTAAAAGTTTTTGACGCAACATTTTCATTTTATTAATTTCCGATTTAATTCAATAGAGCAATAAAGAAGATATGGGTGCCATCCAAGGGTGATTTATATATATTTTTAATCAGTCTATATTCATAAAAAAAATAAGAGAAGAGAAAAACAAATGGGATGTTGTTAACATTTTCAAAAAGAACAAAACATTTGTTAAATATGAGTTCCAACTTTCGACGAAGATAACTTTTTACTCGGGTATCGAAACGACGACTATAATATATCAAATCGAAGCTCATATGAAATTACACAATATCATTTCGTATCGCCTTGTAAAATCATTTTTGTACCCAAATTACCTTGTTTACATCACTTATCGAGAGTTTAAAGTTTTTGACGCAACATTTTCATTTTATTTATTTCCATGTTAATTCAATAGAGCAATAAAGAAGATATTGGTGCCAACCTAGGGTTATTTATATATATTTTCAATCAGTCTGTATTCATAAAAAAAAATAAGAGAAGAGAAAAAGAAATGGGATGTTGTTAATATTTTCAAAAAGAACAAAACATTTGTTAAATATGAGTTCCAACTTTCGACGAAGATAAGTTTTTACTCGGGTATCGAAACGACGACTATAATATATCAAATGGAAGCTCGTATCAAATTACACAATATGATTTCGTCTCGCCTTGTAAAATCATTTTTGTACCCAAATTACATCGTTTACATCACTTACCGAGAGATTAAAGTTAATGACGCAACATTTTCATTTTATTTATTTCTGGTTTAATTCAATAGAGCAATAAAGAAGATATTGGTGCCGACCAAGGGTGATTTATATATATTTTTAATCAGTCTGTATTCATAAAAAAAATAAGAGTAGAGAAAAACAAATGGGATGTTGTTAACATTTTCAAAAAGAACAAAATATTTGTTAAATATGAGTTCCAACTTTCGACGAAGATAACTTTTTACTCGAGTATCGAAACGACCACTATAATATATCAAATGGAAGCTCGTATATAATTTCACAATATCATTTCGTCTAGCCTTGTAAAATAATTTTTGTGGCCAAATTACATCGTTTACATCACTTACCGAGAGTTTAAAGTTTTTGACGCAAGATTTTCATTTTATTTATTTCCGGTTTAATTCAATAGAGCAATAAAGAAGATATTGGTGCCAACCTACGGTTATTTATATATATTTTTAATCAGTCTGTATTCATAAAAAAAATAAGAGAAGATTAAAACAAATGAATCGAAGCTCGTATCAAATTACACAATATGATATCGTCTCGTCTTGTGAAATCATTTTTGTACCCAAATTGCATCGTTTACATCACTTACCGAGAGTTTAAAGTTAATGACGCAATATTTTCATTTCATTTATTTCCGGTTTAATTCAATAGAGCAATAAAGAAGATATTGGTACCAACCTAGGGTTATTTATATATATTTTTAATCAGTCTGTATTCATAAAAAATTAAGAGAAGAGCAAAACAAATGGGATGTTGTTAACATTTTAAAAAAGAAGAAAAGATTTGTTAAATATGAGTTGCAACTTTTGACGAAGATAACTTTTTATTCGGGTATCGAAACGATGACTATAATATATCAAATCGAACCTCATATGAAATTACACAATATCATTTCTTTTGGCCTTGTAAAATCATTTTATTTATTTCCGTTTTAATTCAATAGAGCAATAAAGCAGATATTGGTGCCAACATAGGGTCATTTATATATATTTTCAATCAGTCTGTATTCATAAAAAAAATAAGAGAAGAGAAAAACAAATGGAATGTTGTTAACATTTTCAAAAAGAACAAAACATTTGTTAAATATGAGTTCCAACTTTCGACGAAGATAACTTTTTACTCGGGTATCGAAAAGACGACTATAATATATCAAATCGTCGCTCATATCAAATTACACAATATCATTTCGTCTCACCATGTAAAATCATTTTTGTACGCAAATTACATTGTTTACATCACTTACCGAGAGTTTAAAGTTTTTGACGCAACATTTTCATTTTATTTATTTCCATGTTAATTCAATAGATATTGGTGCCAACCTAGGGTTATTTATATATATTTTCAATCAGTCTGTATTCATAAAAAAAATAAGAGAAGAGAAAAACAAATGGGATGTTGTTAACATTTTCAAAAAGAACAAAACATTTGTTAAATAATGGTTACAACTTTCAACGAAGATAACTTTGTACTCGTGTATCGAACCGACGAATATAATATATCATATCGAAGCCCGTATCAAATTACACAATATGATTTCTTCTCGCCTTGTAAAATCATTTTTGTACCCAAATTACATCGTTTACATCACTTACCGAGAGATTAAAGTCAATGACACAACATTTTCATTTTATTTATTTACGGTTTAATTCAATAGAGCAATAAAGAAGATATTGGTGCCAACCAAGGGTCATTTATATATATTTTTAATCAGTCCGTATTCATAAAAAAAATAAGAGAAGAGAAAAACAAATGGGATGTTGTTAACATTTTTAAAAACAAACAAAACATTTGTTAAATATGAGTTCTAACTTTCAACGAAGATAACTTTTTACTCGGGTATCGAAACGACCACTATAATATATCAAATCGAAGCTCGTATCAAATTACACAATATCATTTTGTCTCGCCCTGTAAAATCATTTTTGTAGCCAAATTACATCGTTTACATCACTTACCGAGAGTTTAAAGTTTTTGACACAAGATTTTCATTTTATTTATTTCCTGTTTAATTCAATAGAGCAATAAAGAAGATATTGGTGCCAACCTAGGTTTATTTATATATATTTTTAATCAGTCTGTATTAATAAAAAAAATAAGAGAAGAGTAAAACAAATGGGATGTTGTTAACATTTTCAAAAAGAACAAAACATTTGTTAAATATGAGTTTCAACTTTCGACGAAGATAACTTTTTACTCGGGTATCGAAACGACTACTATAATATATCAAATAGAAGCTCATATCAAATTACACAATATGAATTCTTCTCGCATTGTATAATCGTTTTTGTACCCAAATTCGATCGTTTACATCACTTATCGAGAGTTTAAAGTTTTGACGCAACATTTTCATTTTATTTATTTCCTGTTTAATTTAATAGAGAAATAAAGAAGATATTGGTGCCAACCTAGGGTTATTTATATATTTTTTCAATCAGTCTGTATTCATAAAAAAATAAGAGAAGAGAAAAAGAAATGGGATGTTGTTAACATTTTCAAAAGGAACAAAACATTTGTTATATATGAGTTGCAACTTTCAACGAAGATAACTATGTACTCGGGGATCGAAACGACGACTATAATATATCAAATCGAAGCTCGTATCAAATTACACAATATAATATCGTCTCGCCTTGTAAAATCATTTTTGTACCCAAATTACATCGTTTACATCACTTACCGAGAGTTTAAATTAAATGACGCAACAATTTCATTTTATTTATTTCCGGTTTAATTCAATAGAGCAATAAAGAAGATATTGTTGCCAACCTAGGGTCATTTATATATATTTTTAATAAGTCTGTATTCATAAAAAAAATAAGAGAAAAGAAAAGAAATGGAATGTTGTTAACATTTTCAAAAAGAACAAAACATTTGTATATATGTGTTGCAACTTTCAACGAAGATAACTTTTTACTCGGGTATCGAAACGACGACTATAATATATCAAATCGAAGCTCGTATCAAATTACACAATATAATATCGTCTCGTCTTGTAAAATCATTTTTGTACCCAAATTACATCGTTTACATCACTTACCGAGAGTTTAAAATTAATGACGCAACATTTTCATTTTATTTATTTCCGGTTTAATTCAAAAGAGCAATAAAGAAGATATTGGTTCCTACCTAGGGTCATTTATATATATTTTTAATGAGTCTGTATTCATAAAAAAAATAAGTGAAGAGAAAAAGAAATGGGATGTTGTTAACATTTTCAAAAAGAACAAAACATTTGTTAACTATGAGTTGCAATTTTCAACGAAGATAACTTTTTTCTCGGGTATCGATACGACGACTATAATATATAAAATCGAAGCTCGTATCAAATTACACAATATCATTACGTCACCTCTTGTAAAATCCTTTTTGTACCCAAATTCGATCTTCTACATCACTTACCGAGAGTTAAAAGTTTTTGACGCAACATTTTCATTTTATTTATTTCCGATTTAATTCAATAGAGCAATAAAGAAGATATTGGTGCCAACCTAGGGTTATTTATATATATTTTTAATCAGTCTGTATACATAAAAAAAATAAGAGTAGAGAAAAACAAATGCGATGTTGTTAACATTTTCAAAAAGAACAAAACATTTGTTAAATATGAGTTCCAACTTTCGACGAAGATAACTTTTTACTCGGGTATCGAAATGACGACTATAATATATCAAATCGAAGCTCGTATCAAATTACACAATATAATATCGTCTCGTCTTGTAAAATCATTTTTGTACCCAAATTACATCGTTTACATCACTTACCGAGAGTTTAAATTTAATGATGCAACATTTTCATTTCATTTATTTCCGGTTTAATTCAATAGAGTAATAAAGAAGATATTGTTGCCAACCTAGGGTCATTTATATATATTTTTAATCAGTCTATATTCATAAAAAAAAATAAAAGAAGAGAAAAACAAATGAGATGTTGTTAACATTTTCAAAAAGAACAACACATTTGTTAAATTATGGTTGTAACTTTAAACGAAGATAACTTTTTACTCGGGTATATAAACGACGACTATAATATATCAAATCGAAGCTCATATCAAATTACACAATATGAATTCTTCTCGCATTGTATAATCGTTTTTGTACCCAAATTCGATCGTTTACATCACTTATCGAGAGTTTAATGTTTTGACGCAACATTTTCATTTTATTTATTTCCTGTTTAATTTAATAAAGCAATAAAGAAGATATTGGTGCCAACCTAGGGTTATTTATATATTTTTTCAATCAGTCTGTATTCATAAAAAAAATAAGAGAAGAGAAAAAGAAATGGGATGTTGTTAACATTTTCAAAAAGAACAAAACATTTGTTAAATATGAGTTCCAACTTTCGACGAAGATAACTTTTTACTCGGGTATCGAAACGACGACTATAATATATCAAATCGAAGCTCATATGAAATTACACAATATCATTTCGTATCGCCTTGTAAAATCATTTTTGTACCCAAATTACCTTGTTTACATCACTTATCGAGAGTTTAAAGTTTTTGACGCAACATTTTCATTTTATTTATTTCCATGTTAATTCAATAGAGCAATAAAGAAGATATTGGTGCCAACCTAGGGTTATTTATATATATTTTCAATCCGTCTGTATTCATAAAAAAAAATAAGAGAAGAGAAAAAGAAATGGGATGTTGTTAACATTTTCAAAAAGAACAAAACATTTGTTATATATGAGTTGCAAATTTCAACGAAGATAACTTTTTACTCGGGTATCGAAACGACGACTATAATATATCAAATGGAAGCTCGTATCAAATTACACAATATGATATCGTCTCGTCAAGTAAAATCATTTTTGTACCCAAATTACATCGTTTACATCACTTACCGAGAGTTTAAATTTAATGACCCAACATTTTCATTTTATTTATTTCCGGTTTAATTCAATAGAGCAATAAAGAAGATATTGGTGCCAACCAAGGGTCATTTATATATATTTTTCAATCAGTCTGTATTCATAAAAAAAAATAAGAGAAGAGAAAAACAAATGGGATGTTGTTAACATTTTTAAAAACAAACAAAACATTTGTTAAATATGAGTTCTAGCTTTCAACGAAAATAACTTTTTACTCGGGTATCGAAACGACCACTATAATATATCAAATCGAAGCTCGTATCAAATTACATAATATCATTTTGTCTCGCCTTGTAAAATCATTTTTGTAGCCAAATTACATCGTTTACATCAATTACCGAGAGTTTAAAGTTTTTGACGCAAGATTTTCATTTTATTTATTTCCTGTTTAATTCAATAGAGCAATAAAGAAGATATTAGTGCCAACCTAGGTTTATTTATATATATTTTTAATCAGTCTGTAGTCATAAAGAAAATAAGAGAAGAGTAAAACAAATGGGATGTTGTTAACATTTTCAAAAAGAACAAAACATTTGTTAAATATGAGTTTCAACTTTCGACGAAGATTACTTTTTACTCGGGTATCGAAACGATGACTATAATATATCAAATAGAAATTCATATCAAATTACACAATATCATTTCGTATCGGCTTGTAAAATCATTTTTGTACCCAAATTACCTTGTTTACATCACTTATCGAGAGTTTAAAGTTTTTGACGCAACATTTTCATTTTATTTATTTCCATGTTAATTCAATAGAGCAATAAAGAAGATATTGGTGCCAACCTAGGGTTATTTATATATATTTTCAATCAGTCTGTATTCATAAAAAAAATAAGAGAAGAGAAAAAGAAATGGGATGTTGTTAACATTTTCAAAAAGAACAAAACATTTTTTATATATGAGTTGCAACTTTCAACGAAGATAACTTTTTTACTCGGGTATCGAAACGACGACTATAATATATCAAATTGAAGCTCGTATTAAATTACAAAATATAATATCGTCTCGTCTTGTAAAATCATTTTTGTACCCAAATTACATCGTTTATATCACTTACCGAGAGTTTAAATTTAATGACGCAACATTTTCATTTTATTTATTTCCGGTTTAATTCAATAGAGCAATAAAGAAGATATTGGTGCCTACCTAGGGTCATTTATATATATTTTTAATGAGTCTGTATACATAAAAAAAATAAGAGAAGAGCAAAACAAATTGGATGTTGTTAACATTTTCAAAAAGAACAAAACATTTGTTAAATAATGGTTGCAACTTTCAACGAAGATAACTTTGTACTCGTGTATCGAAACGACGAATATAATATATCATATCGAAACTCGTATCAAATTACACAATATGTTTTCGTCTCGCCTTATAAAATCATTTTTATACCCAAATTACATCGTTTAAATCACTTACCGAGAGTTTAAAGTTAATGACGCAACAATTTCATTTTATTTATTTCCGGTTTAATTCAATAGAGAAATAAAGAAGATATTGGTGCCAACCTAGGGTCATTTATATATATTTTTAATGAGTCTGTATTCATAAAAAAAAATAAGTGAAGAGAAAAAGAAATGGGATGTTGTTAACATTTTCAAAAAGAACAAAACATTTGTTAACTATGAGTTGCAATTTGCAACGAAGATAACTTTTTTCTCGGGTGTCGAAACGACGACTATAATATATCAAATCGAAGCTCGTATCAAATTACACAATATCATTATGTCACCTCTTGTAAAATCCTTTTTGTACCCAAATTCGATCGTCTACATCACTTACCGAGAGTTTAAATTTAATGACGCAACATTTTCATTTTATTTATTTCCGGTTTAATTCAATAGAGCAAAAAAGAATATATTGGTGCCAACCTTGGGTCATTTATATATATTTTTAATCAGTCTGTATTCATAAAAAAAATAAGAGAAAAGAAAAAGAAATGGAATGTTGTTAACATTTTCAAAAAGAACAAAACATTTGTTATATATGAGTTGCAACTTTCAACGAAGATAACTTTTTACTCGGGTATCGAAAAGACGACTAAAATATATCAAATCGAAGCTCGTATCAAATTACACAATACAATATCGTCTCATCTTGTAAAATCATTTTTGTACCAAAATTACATCGTTTACATCACTTACCGAGAGTTTAAATTTAATGACGCAACATTTTCATTTTATTTATTTCCGGTTTAATTCAATAGAGCAATAAAGAAGATATTAGTGCCTACCTAGGGTCATTTATATATATTTTTAATGAGTCTGTATTCATAAAAAAAATAAGTGAAGAGAAACAGAAATGGGACGTTGTTAACATTTTCAAAAAGAACAAAACATTTGTTAACTATGAGTTGCAATTTTCAACGAAGATAACGTTTTTCTCGGGTATCGAAACGACGACTATAATATATCAAATCGAAGCTTGTATCAAATTACACAATATCATTACGTCACCTCTTGTAAAATCCTTTTTGTACCCAAATTCGATCGTCTACATCACTTACCGAGAGTTTAAAGTTTTTGACGAAACATTTTCATTTTATTTATTTCCGATTTAATTCAATAGAAGAATAAAGAAGATATTGGTGCCAACCTAGGGTTATTTATATATATTTTCAATCAGTCTGTATTCATAAAAAAAAATAAGGGAAGAGAAAAACAAATGGGATGTTGCTAACATTTTCAAAAAGAACAAAACATTTGTTATATATGAGTTGCAACTTTCAACGAAGATAACTTTTTACTCGGGTATCGAAAAAACGACTATAATATATCAAATCGAAGCTCATATCAAATTACACAATACAATATCGTCTCGTCTTGTAAAATCATTTTTGTACCCAAATTACATCGTTTACATCACTTACCGAGAGTTTAAATTTAATGACGCAACATTTTCATTTTATTTATTTCCGGTTTAATTCAATAGAGCAATAAAGAAGATATTAGTGCCTACCTAGGGTCATTTATATATATTTTTAATGAGTCTCTATTCATAAAAAAAATTAAGTGAAGAGAAAAAGAAATGGGATGTTGTTAACATTTTCAAAAAGAACAAAACATTTGTTAACTATGAGTTGCAATTTTCAACGAAGATAACGTTTTTGTCGGGTATCGAAACGACGACTATAATTTATCAAATCGAAGCTCGTATCAAATTACACAATATCATTACGTCACCTCTTGTAAAATCCTTTTTGTACCCAAATTCGATCGTCTACATCACTTACCGAGAGTTTAAAGTTTTTGACGCAACATTTTCATTTTATTTATTTCCGATTTAATTCAATAGAGGAATAAAGAAGATATTGGTGCCAACCTAGGGTTATTTATATATATTTTCAAACAGTCTGTATTCATAAAAAAAAATAAGGGAAGAGAAAAACAAATGGGATGTTGCTAACATTTTCAAAAAGAACCAAACATTTGTTAAATAATGGTTGCAACTTTCAACGAAGATAACTTTTTACTCGTGTATCGAAACGACGACTATAATATATCAAATTGAAGTTCGTATCAAATTACACAATATGATTTTGTCTTGCGTTGTATAATCATTTTTAAACCCAAATTCGATCGTCTACATCACTTACCTAGAGTTTAAAGTTTTTCACGCAACATTTTTATTTAATTTATTTCCGGTTTAATTCAATAGAGAAATAAAGAAGATATTGGTGCCAACCTAATGTTATTTATATATATTTTCAATCATTCTGTATTCATTAAAAAATAAGAGAAGAGAAAAAGAAATGGGATGTTGTTAACATTTTCAAAAGGCACAAAACATTTGTTATATATGAGTTGCAACTTTCAACGAAGATAACTATTTACTCGGGTATCGAAACGACGACTATAATATATCAAATCGAAGCTCGTATCAAATTACACAATATAATATCGTCTCGTCTTGTAAAATCATTTTTGTACCCAAGTTACATCGTTTACATCACTTACCGAGAGTTTAAATTTAATGACGCAACATTTTCATTTTATTTATTTCCGGTTTAATTCAATAGAGCAATAAAGAAGATATTGGTGCCAACCTAGGGTTATTTATATATTTTTTCAATCAGTCTGTATTCATAAAAAAAATAAGAGAAGAGAAAAACAAATGGGATGTTGTAAACATTTTCAAAAAGAACAACACATTTGTTAAATAATGGTTGCAACTTTCAACGAAGATAACTTTGTACTCGTGTATCGAAACGACGAATATAATATATCATATCGAAGCTCGTATCAAATTACACAATATGATTTCTTCTCGCCTTGTAAAATCATTTTTGTACCCAAATTACATCGTTTACATCACTTACCGAGAGATTAAAGTCAATGACGCAACATTTTCATTTTAATTTATTTCCATGTTAATTCAATAGAGAAATAAAGAAGATATTGGTGCCAACCTAGGGTTATTTATATATATTTTCAATCAGTCTGTATTCATAAAAAAAATAAGAGAAGAGAAAAAGAAATGGGATGTTGTTAACATTTTCAAAAAGAACAAAACATTTGTTATATATGAGTTGCAATTTTCAACGAAGATAACTTTTTTATCGGGTATCGAAACGACGACTATAATATATAAAATCGAAGCTCGTATCAAATTACACAATATCATTACGTCACCTCTTGTAAAATCCTTTTTGTATCCAAATTCGATCGTCTACATCACTTACCGAGAGTTAAAAGTTTTTGACGCAACATTTTCATTTTATTTATTTCCGATTTAATTCAATAGAGCAATAAAGATGATATTGGTGCCAACCTAGGGTTATATATATATATTTTTAATCAGTCTGTATACTTAAAAAAAATAAGAGAAGAGAAAAACAAATGGGATGTTGTAAACATTTTCAAAAAGAACAACACATTTGTTAAATAATGGTTGCAACTTTCAACGAAGATAACTTTGTACTCGTGTATCGAAACGACGAATATAATATATCATATCGAAGCTCGTATCAAATTACACAATATGATTTCTTCTCGCCTTGTAAAATCATTTTTAAACCCAAATTACATCGTCTACATCACTTACCTAGAGTTTAAAGTTTTTCACGCAACATTTTTATTTAATTTATTTCCGGTTTAATTCAATAGAGAAATAAAGAAGATATTGGTGCCAACCTAAGGTTATTTATATATATTTTCAATCATTCTGTATTCATTAAAAAATAAGAGAAGAGAAAAAGAAATGGGATGTTGTTAACATTTTCAAAAAGAACAAAACATTTGTTATATATGAGTTGCAATTTTCAACGAAGATAACTTTTTTCTCGGGTATCGAAACGACGACTATAATATATAAAATCGAAGCTCGTATCAAATTACACAATATCATTACGTCACCTCTTGTAAAATCCTTTTTGTATCCAAATTCGATCGTCTACATCGCTTACCGAGAGTTAAAAGTTTTTGACGCAACATTTTCATTTTATTTATTTCCGATTTAATTCAATAGAGCAATAAAGATGATATTGGTGCCAACCTAGGGTTATATATATATATTTTTAATCAGTCTGTATACTTAAAAAAAATAAGAGTAGAGAAAAACAAATGGGATGTTGTTAACATTTTCAAAAAGAACAACACATTTGTTAAATAATGGTTGCAACTTTCAACGAAGATAACTTTGTACTCGGGTATCGAAATGACCACTATAATATATCAAATCGAAGCTCGTATCAAATTACACAATATAATATCGTCTCGTCTTGTAAAATCATTTTTGTACCCAAATTACATCGTTTACATCACTTATCGAGAGTTTAAATTTAATGACGCAAGATTTTCATTTTTTTTATTTCCGGTTTAATTCAATAAAGCAATAAAGCAGATATTAGTGCCTACCTAGGGTCATTTATATATATTTTTAATGAGTCTGTATTCATAAAAAAAATAAGTGAAGAGAAAAAGAAATGGGATGTTGTTAACATTTTCAAAAAGAACAAAACATTTGTTAACTATGAGTTGCAATTTTCAACGAAGATAACTTTTTTATCGGGTATCGAAACGACGACTATAATATATAAAATCGAAGCTCGTATCAAATTACACAATATCATTACGTCACCTCTTGTAAAATCCTTTTTGTATCCAAATTCGATCGTCTACATCACTTACCGAGAGTTAAAAGTTTTTGACGCAACATTTTCATTTTATTTATTTCCGATTTAATTCAATAGAGCAATAAAGATGATATTGGTGCCAACCTAGGGTTATATATATATATTTTTAATCAGTCTGTATACTTAAAAAAAATAAGAGAAGAGAAAAACAAATGGGATGTTGTAAACATTTTCAAAAAGAACAACACATTTGTTAAATAATGGTTGCAACTTTCAACGAAGATAACTTTGTACTCGTGTATCGAAACGACGAATATAATATATCATATCGAAGCTCGTATCAAATTACACAATATGATTTCTTCTCGCCTTGTAAAATCATTTTTAAACCCAAATTACATCGTCTACATCACTTACCTAGAGTTTAAAGTTTTTCACGCAACATTTTTATTTAATTTATTTCCGGTTTAATTCAATAGAGAAATAAAGAAGATATTGGTGCCAACCTAAGGTTATTTATATATATTTTCAATCATTCTGTATTCATTAAAAAATAAGAGAAGAGAAAAAGAAATGGGATGTTGTTAACATTTTCAAAAAGAACAAAACATTTGTTATATATGAGTTGCAATTTTCAACGAAGATAACTTTTTTCTCGGGTATCGAAACGACGACTATAATATATAAAATCGAAGCTCGTATCAAATTACACAATATCATTACGTCACCTCTTGTAAAATCCTTTTTGTATCCAAATTCGATCGTCTACATCACTTACCGAGAGTTAAAAGTTTTTGACGGAACATTTTCATTTTATTTATTTCCGATTTAATTCAATAGAGCAATAAAGATGATATTGGTGCCAACCTAGGGTTATATATATATATTTTTAATCAGTCTGTATACTTAAAAAAAATAAGAGTAGAGAAAAACAAATGGGATGTTGTTAACATTTTCAAAAAGAACAACACATTTGTTAAATAATGGTTGCAACTTTCAACGAAGATAACTTTGTACTCGGGTATCGAAATGACCACTATAATATATCAAATCGAAGCTCGTATCAAATTACACAATATAATATCGTCTCGTCTTGTAAAATCATTTTTGTACCCAAATTACATCGTTTACATCACTTATCGAGAGTTTAAATTTAATGACGCAAGATTTTCATTTTTTTTATTTCCGGTTTAATTCAATAGAGCAATAAAGAAGATATTGGTGCCTACCTAGGGTTATATATATATATTTTTAATCAGTCTGTATACTTAAAAAAAATAAGAGTAGAGAAAAACAAATGGGATGTTGTTAACATTTTCAAAAAGAACAACACATTTGTTAAATAATGGTTGCAACTTTCAACGAAGATAACTTTGTACTCGGGTATCGAAATGACCACTATAATATATCAAATCGAAGCTCGTATCAAATTACACAATATAATATCGTCTCGTCTTGTAAAATCATTTTTGTACCCAAATTACATCGTTTACATCACTTACCGAGAGTTTAAAATTAATGACGCAACATTTTCATTTTATTTATTTCCGGTTTAATTCAAAAGAGCAATAAAGAAGATATTGGTTCCTACCTAGGGTCATTTATATATATTTTTAATGAGTCTGTATTCATAAAAAAAATAAGTGAAGAGAAAAAGAAATGGGATGTTGTTAACATTTTCAAAAAGAACAAAACATTTGTTAACTATGAGTTGCAATTTTCAACGAAGATAACTTTTTTCTCGGGTATCGATACGACGACTATAATATATAAAATCGAAGCTCGTATCAAATTACACAATATCATTACGTCACCTCTTGTAAAATCCTTTTTGTACCCAAATTCGATCTTCTACATCACTTACCGAGAGTTAAAAGTTTTTGACGCAACATTTTCATTTTATTTATTTCCGATTTAATTCAATAGAGCAATAAAGAAGATATTGGTGCCAACCTAGGGTTATTTATATATATTTTTAATCAGTCTGTATACATAAAAAAATAAGAGTAGAGAAAAACAAATGCGATGTTGTTAACATTTTCAAAAAGAACAAAACATTTGTTAAATATGAGTTCCAACTTTCGACGAAGATAACTTTTTACTCGGGTATCGAAATGACGACTATAATATATCAAATCGAAGCTCGTATCAAATTACACAATATAATATCGTCTCGTCTTGTAAAATCATTTTTGTACCCAAATTACATCGTTTACATCACTTACCGAGAGTTTAAATTTAATGATGCAACATTTTCATTTCATTTATTTCCGGTTTAATTCAATAGAGTAATAAAGAAGATATTGTTGCCAACCTAGGGTCATTTATATATATTTTTAATCAGTCTATATTCATAAAAAAAAATAAAAGAAGAGAAAAACAAATGAGATGTTGTTAACATTTTCAAAAAGAACAACACATTTGTTAAATAATGGTTGTAACTTTAAACGAAGATAACTTTTTACTCGGGTATATAAACGACGACTATAATATATCAAATCGAAGCTCATATCAAATTACACAATATGAATTCTTCTCGCATTGTATAATCGTTTTTGTACCCAAATTCGATCGTTTACATCACTTATCGAGAGTTTAAAGTTTTGACGCAACATTTTCATTTTATTTATTTCCTGTTTAATTTAATAAAGCAATAAAGAAGATATTGGTGCCAACCTAGGGTTATTTATATATTTTTTCAATCAGTCTGTATTCATAAAAAAAATAAGAGAAGAGAAAAAGAAATGGGATGTTGTTAACATTTTCAAAAAGAACAAAACATTTGTTAAATATGAGTTCCAACTTTCGACGAAGATAACTTTTTACTCGGGTATCGAAACGACGACTATAATATATCAAATCGAAGCTCATATGAAATTACACAATATCATTTCGTATCGCCTTGTAAAATCATTTTTGTACACAAATTACCTTGTTTACATCACTTATCGAGAGTTTAAAGTTTTTGACGCAACATTTTCATTTTATTTATTTCCATGTTAATTCAATAGAGCAATAAAGAAGATATTGGTGCCAACCTAGGGTTATTTATATATATTTTCAATCCGTCTGTATTCATAAAAAAAAATAAGAGAAGAGAAAAAGAAATGGGATGTTGTTAACATTTTCAAAAAGAACAAAACATTTGTTATATATGAGTTGCAAATTTCAACGAAGATAACTTTTTACTCGGGTATCGAAACGACGACTATAATATATCAAATGGAAGCTCGTATCAAATTACACAATATGATATCGTCTCGTCAAGTAAAATCATTTTTGTACCCAAATTACATCGTTTACATCACTTACCGAGAGTTTAAATTTAATGACCCAACATTTTCATTTTATTTATTTCCGGTTTAATTCAATAGAGCAATAAAGAAGATATTGCTGCCAAGCAAGGGTCATTTATATATATTTTTCAATCAGTCTGTATTCATAAAAAAAAATAAGAGAAGAGAAAAACAAATGGGATGTTGTTAACATTTTTAAAAACAAACAAAACATTTGTTAAATATGAGTTCTAGCTTTCAACGAAAATAACTTTTTACTCGGGTATCGAAACGACCACTATAATATATCAAATCGAAGCTCGTATCAAATTACATAATATCATTTTGTCTCGCCTTGTAAAATCATTTTTGTAGCCAAATTACATCGTTTACATCAATTACCGAGAGTTTAAAGTTTTTGACGCAAGATTTTCATTTTATTTATTTCCTGTTTAATTCAATAGAGCAATAAAGAAGATATTAGTGCCAACCTAGGTTTATTTATATATATTTTTAATCAGTCTGTAGTCATAAAGAAAATAAGAGAAGAGTAAAACAAATGGGATGTTGTTAACATTTTCAAAAAGAACAAAACATTTGTTAAATATGAGTTTCAACTTTCGACGAAGATTACTTTTTACTCGGGTATCGAAACGATGACTATAATATATCAAATAGAAATTCATATCAAATTACACAATATCATTTCGTATCGGCTTGTAAAATCATTTTTGTACCCAAATTACCTTGTTTACATCACTTATCGAGAGTTTAAAGTTTTTGACGCAACATTTTCATTTTATTTATTTCCATGTTAATTCAATAGAGCAATAAAGAAGATATTGGTGCCAACCTAGGGTTATTTATATATATTTTCAATCAGTCTGTATTCATAAAAAAAATAAGAGAAGAGAAAAAGAAATGGGATGTTGTTAACATTTTCAAAAAGAACAAAACATTTTTTATATATGAGTTGCAACTTTCAACGAAGATAACTTTTTTACTCGGGTATCGAAACGACGACTATAATATATCAAATCGAAGCTCGTATTAAATTACAAAATATAATATCGTCTCGTCTTGTAAAATCATTTTTGTACCCAAATTACATCGTTTATATCACTTACCGAGAGTTTAAATTTAATGACGCAACATTTTCATTTTATTTATTTCCGGTTTAATTCAATAGAGCAATAAAGAAGATATTGGTGCCTACCTAGGGTCATTTATATATATTTTTAATGAGTCTGTATACATAAAAAAAATAAGAGAAGAGCAAAACAAATTGGATGTTGTTAACATTTTCAAAAAGAACAAAACATTTGTTAAATAATGGTTGCAACTTTCAACGAAGATAACTTTGTACTCGTGTATCGAAACGACGAATATAATATATCATATCGAAACTCGTATCAAATTACACAATATGTTTTCGTCTCGCCTTATAAAATCATTTTTATACCCAAATTACATCGTTTAAATCACTTACCGAGAGTTTAAAGTTAATGACGCAACAATTTCATTTTATTTATTTCCGGTTTAATTCAATAGAGAAATAAAGAAGATATTGGTGCCAACCTAGGGTCATTTATATATATTTTTAATGAGTCTGTATTCATAAAAAAAAATAAGTGAAGAGAAAAAGAAATGGGATGTTGTTAACATTTTCAAAAAGAACAAAACATTTGTTAACTATGAGTTGCAATTTGCAACGAAGATAACTTTTTTCTCGGGTGTCGAAACGACGACTATAATATATCAAATCGAAGCTCGTATCAAATTACACAATATCATTATGTCACCTCTTGTAAAATCCTTTTTGTACCCAAATTCGATCGTCTACATCACTTACCGAGAGTTTAAATATAATGACGCAACATTTTCATTTTATTTATTTCCGGTTTAATTCAATAGAGCAAAAAAGAATATATTGGTGCCAACCTTGGGTCATTTATATATATTTTTAATCAGTCTGTATTCATAAAAAAAATAAGAGAAAAGAAAAAGAAATGGAATGTTGTTAACATTTTCAAAAAGAACAAAACATTTGTTATATATGAGTTGCAACTTTCAACGAAGATAACTTTTTACTCGGGTATCGAAAAGACGACTAAAATATATCAAATCGAAGCTCGTATCAAATTACACAATACAATATCGTCTCATCTTGTAAAATCATTTTTGTACCAAAATTACATCGTTTACATCACTTACCGAGAGTTTAAATTTAATGACGCAACATTTTCATTTTATTTATTTCCGGTTTAATTCAATAGAGCAATAAAGAAGATATTAGTGCCTACCTAGGGTCATTTATATATATTTTTAATGAGTCTGTATTCATAAAAAAAATAAGTGAAGAGAAACAGAAATGGGACGTTGTTAACATTTTCAAAAAGAACAAAACATTTGTTAACTATGAGTTGCAATTTTCAACGAAGATAACGTTTTTCTCGGGTATCGAAACGACGACTATAATATATCAAATCGAAGCTTGTATCAAATTACACAATATCATTACGTCACCTCTTGTAAAATCCTTTTTGTACCCAAATTCGATCGTCTACATCACTTACCGAGAGTTTAAAGTTTTTGACGCAACATTTTCATTTTATTTATTTCCGATTTAATTCAATAGAAGAATAAAGAAGATATTGGTGCCAACCTAGGGTTATTTATATATATTTTCAATCAGTCTGTATTCATAAAAAAAAATAAGGGAAGAGAAAAACAAATGGGATGTTGCTAACATTTTCAAAAAGAACAAAACATTTGTTATATATGAGTTGCAACTTTCAACGAAGATAACTTTTTACTCGGGTATCGAAAAAACGACTATAATATATCAAATCGAAGCTCATATCAAATTACACAATACAATATCTTCTCGTCTTGTAAAATCATTTTTGTACCCAAATTACATCGTTTACATCACTTACCGAGAGTTTAAATTTAATGACGCAACATTTTCATTTTATTTATTTCCGGTTTAATTCAATAGAGCAATAAAGAAGATATTAGTGCCTACCTAGGGTCATTTATATATATTTTTAATGAGTCTCTATTCATAAAAAAAATTAAGTGAAGAGAAAAAGAAATGGGATGTTGTTAACATTTTCAAAAAGAACAAAACATTTGTTAACTATGAGTTGCAATTTTCAACGAAGATAACGTTTTTGTCGGGTATCGAAACGACGACTATAATTTATCAAATCGAAGCTCGTATCAAATTACACAATATCATTACGTCACCTCTTGTAAAATCCTTTTTGTACCCAAATTCGATCGTCTACATCACTTACCGAGAGTTTAAAGTTTTTGACGCAACATTTTCATTTTATTTATTTCCGATTTAATTCAATAGAGGAATAAAGAAGATATTGGTGCCAACCTAGGGTTATTTATATATATTTTCAAACAGTCTGTATTCATAAAAAAAAATAAGGGAAGAGAAAAACAAATGGGATGTTGCTAACATTTTCAAAAAGAACCAAACATTTGTTAAATAATGGTTGCAACTTTCAACGAAGATAACTTTTTACTCGTGTATCGAAACGACGACTATAATATATCAAATTGAAGTTCGTATCAAATTACACAATATGATTTTGTCTTGCGTTGTATAATCATTTTTAAACCCAAATTCGATCGTCTACATCACTTACCTAGAGTTTAAAGTTTTTCACGCAACATTTTTATTTAATTTATTTCCGGTTTAATTCAATAGAGAAATAAAGAAGATATTGGTGCCAACCTAATGTTATTTATATATATTTTCAATCATTCTGTATTCATTAAAAAATAAGAGAAGAGAAAAAGAAATGGGATGTTGTTAACATTTTCAAAAGGCACAAAACATTTGTTATATATGAGTTGCAACTTTCAACGAAGATAACTATTTACTCGGGTATCGAAACGACGACTATAATATATCAAATCGAAGCTCGTATCAAATTACACAATATAATATCGTCTCGTCTTGTAAAATCATTTTTGTACCCAAGTTACATCGTTTACATCACTTACCGAGAGTTTAAATTTAATGACGCAACATTTTCATTTTATTTATTTCCGGTTTAATTCAATAGAGCAATAAAGAAGATATTGGTGCCAACCTAGGGTTATTTATATATTTTTTCAATCAGTCTGTATTCATAAAAAAAATAAGAGAAGAGAAAAACAAATGGGATGTTGTTAACATTTTCAAAAAAGAACAACACATTTGTTAAATAATGGTTGCAACTCTCAACGAAGATAACTTTGTACTCGTGTATCGAAACGACGAATATAATATATCATATCGAAACTTGTATCAAATTACACAATATGATTTCGTCTCGTCTTGTAAAATCATTTTTGTACCCAAATTACATCGTTTACATCACTTACCAAGAGTTTAAATTTAATGACGCAACATTTTCATTTTATTTATTTCGGGTTTAATTCAATAGAGCAATAAAGCAGATATTAGTGCCTACCTAGGGTCATTTATATATATTTTTAATGAGTCTGTATTCATAAAAAAAATAAGTGAAGAGAAAAAGAAATGGGATGTTGTTAACATTTTCAAAAAGAACAAAACATTTGTTAACTATGAGTTGCAATTTTCAACGAAGATAACTTTTTTATCGGGTATCGAAACGACGACTATAATATATAAAATCGAAGCTCGTATCAAATTACACAATATCATTACGTCACCTCTTGTAAAATCCTTTTTGTATCCAAATTCGATCGTCTACATCACTTACCGAGAGTTAAAAGTTTTTGACGCAACATTTTCATTTTATTTATTTCCGATTTAATTCAATAGAGCAATAAAGATGATATTGGTGCCAACCTAGGGTTATATATATATATTTTTAATCAGTCTGTATACTTAAAAAAAATAAGAGAAGAGAAAAACAAATGGGATGTTGTAAACATTTTCAAAAAGAACAACACATTTGTTAAATAATGGTTGCAACTTTCAACGAAGATAACTTTGTACTCGTGTATCGAAACGACGAATATAATATATCATATCGAAGCTCGTATCAAATTACACAATATGATTTCTTCTCGCCTTGTAAAATCATTTTTAAACCCAAATTACATCGTCTACATCACTTACCTAGAGTTTAAAGTTTTTCACGCAACATTTTTATTTAATTTATTTCCGGTTTAATTCAATAGAGAAATAAAGAAGATATTGGTGCCAACCTAAGGTTATTTATATATATTTTCAATCATTCTGTATTCATTAAAAAATAAGAGAAGAGAAAAAGAAATGGGATGTTGTTAACATTTTCAAAAAGAACAAAACATTTGTTATATATGAGTTGCAATTTTCAACGAAGATAACTTTTTTCTCGGGTATCGAAACGACGACTATAATATATAAAATCGAAGCTCGTATCAAATTACACAATATCATTACGTCACCTCTTGTAAAATCCTTTTTGTATCCAAATTCGATCGTCTACATCACTTACCGAGAGTTAAAAGTTTTTGACGGAACATTTTCATTTTATTTATTTCCGATTTAATTCAATAGAGCAATAAAGATGATATTGGTGCCAACCTAGGGTTATATATATATATTTTTAATCAGTCTGTATACTTAAAAAAAATAAGAGTAGAGAAAAACAAATGGGATGTTGTTAACATTTTCAAAAAGAACAACACATTTGTTAAATAATGGTTGCAACTTTCAACGAAGATAACTTTGTACTCGGGTATCGAAATGACCACTATAATATATCAAATCGAAGCTCGTATCAAATTACACAATATAATATCGTCTCGTCTTGTAAAATCATTTTTGTACCCAAATTACATCGTTTACATCACTTATCGAGAGTTTAAATTTAATGACGCAAGATTTTCATTTTTTTTATTTCCGGTTTAATTCAATAGAGCAATAAAGAAGATATTGGTGCCTACCTAGGGTCATTTATATATATTTTTAATGAGTCTGTATTCATAAAAAAAATAAGTGAAGAGAAAAAGAAATGGGATGTTGTTAACATTTCCAAAAAGAACAAAACATTTGTTAACTATGAGTTGCAATTTTCAACGAAGATAACTTTTTTCTCGGGTATCGAAACGACGACTATAATATATAAAATCGAAGCTCGTATCAAATTACACAATATCATTACGTCACCTCTTGTAAAATCCTTTTTGTATCCAAATTCGATCGTCTACATCACTTACCGAGAGTTAAAAGTTTTTGACGCAACATTTTCATTTTATTTATTTCCGATTTAATTCAATAGAGCAATAAAGAAGATATTGGTGCCAACCTAGGGTTATTTATATATATTTTTAATCAGTCTGTATACTTAAAAAAATAAGAGTAGAGAAAAACAAATGGGATGTTGTTAACATTTTCAAAAAGAACAAAACATTTGTTAAATATGAGTTCCAACTTTCGACGAAGATAACTTTTTACTCGGGTATCGAAGCGACGAATTTAATATATCAAATTGAAGCTCGTATCAAATTACACAATATGATATCGTCTCCTCTTGTAAAATCATATTTGTACCCAAATTACATCGTTTACATCACTAACCGAGAGTTTAAATTTAATGACGCAACATTTTCATTTCATTTATTTCCGGTTTAATTCAATAGAGTAATAAAGAAGATATTGGTGCCAACCTAGGGTGATTTATATATATTTTCAATCAGTCTGTATTCATAAAAAAATAAGAGAAGAGAAAAACAAATAGGATGTTGCTAACATTTTCAAAAAGAACAAAACATTTGTTAAATAATGGTTGCAACTTTCAACGAAGATAACTTTTTACTCGGGTATATAAACGACGACTATAATATATCAAATCGAAGCTTATATCAAATTACACAATATGCATTCTTCTCGCATTGTATAATCGTTTTTGTACCCAAATTCGATCGTTTACATCACTTATCGAGAGTTTAAAGTTTTGACGCAACATTTTCATTTTATTTATTTCCTGTTTAATTTAATAGAGCAATAAAGATGATATTGGTGCCTACCTAGGGTTATTTATATATTTTTTCAATCAGTCTGTATTCATAAAAAAATAAGAGAAGAGAAAAAGAAATGGGATGTTGTTAACATTTTCAAAAAGAACAAAACATTTGTTATATATGAGTTGCAACTTTCAACGAAGATAACTTTTTACTCGGGTATCGAAACGACCACTATAATATATCAAAACGAAGCTCGTATCAAATTACACAATATCATTTTGTCTCGCCTTGTAAAATCATTTTTGTAGCCAAATTACATCGTTTACATCACTTACCGAGAGTTTAAAGTTTTTGACGCAAGATTTTCATTTTATTTATTTTCGGTTTAATTCAATAGAGCAATAAAGAAGATATTAGTGCCAACCTAGGGTTATTTATAATAATTTTTAATTAGTCTGTATTCATAAAAAAATAAGAGAAGTGTAAAACAAATAGGATGTTGTTAACATTTTCAAAAAGAACAAAACATTTGTTAAATATGAGTTCCAACTTACGACGAAGATAACTTTTTACTCGGGTATCGAAACGACGACTATAATATATCAAATGGAAGCTCGTATCAAATTACACAATATGATATCGTCTCGTCTTGTAAAATCATTTTTGTACCCAAATTACATCGTTTACATCACTTACTGAGAGTTTAAATTTAATGACGCAACATTTTCATTTTATTTATTTCCGGTTTAATTCAATAGAGCAATAAAGAAGATATTGGTGCCAACCAAGGGTCATTTATATATATTTTTAATCAGTCTGTATTCATAAAAAAAAATAAGAGAAGAGAAAAACAAATGGGATGTTGTTAACATTTTTAAAAACAAACAAAACATTTGTTAAATATGAGTTCTAACTTTCAACGAAAATAACTTTTTACTCGGGTATCGAAACGACCACTATAATATATCAAATCGAAGCTCGTATCAAATTACATAATATCATTTTGTCTCGCCTTGTAAAATCATTTTTGTAGCCAAATTACATCGTTTACATCACTTACCGAGAGTTTAAAGTTTTTGACGCAAGATTTTCATTTTATTTATTTCCTGTTTAATTCAATAGAGCAATAAAGAAGATATTGGTGCCAACCTAGGTTTATTTATATATATTTTTAATCAGTCTGTAGTCATAAAAAAAATAAGAGAATAGTAAAACAAATGGGATGTTGTTAACATTTTCAAAAAGAAGAAAACATTTGTTAAATATGAGTTTCAACTTTCGACGAAGATTACTTTTTACTCGGGTATCGAAACGACGACTATAATATATCAAATAGAAATTCATATTAAATAACACAATATCATTTCGTATAGGCTTGTAAAATCATTTTTGTACCCAAATTACCTTGTTTACATCACTTATCGAGAGTTTAAAGTTTTTGACGCAACATTTTCATTTTATTTATTTCCATGTTAATTCAATAGAGAAATAAAGAAGATATTGGTGCCAACCTAGGGTTATTTATATATATTTTCAATCAGTCTGTATTCATAAAAAAAATAAGAGAAGAGAAAAAGAAATTGAATGTTGTTAACATTTTCAAAAGGAACAAAACATTTGTTATATATGAGTTGCAACTTTCAACGAAGATAACTATTTACTCGGGGATCGAAACGACAACTATAATATATCAAATCGAAGCTCGTATCAAATTACACAATATAATATCGTCTCGTCTTGTAAAATCATTTTTGTACCCAAATTACATCGTTTACATCACTTACTGAGAGTTTAAATTTAATGACGCAACAATTTCATTTTATTTATTTCCGGTTTAATTCAATAGAGAAATAAAGAAGATATTGTTGCCAACCTAGGGTCATTTATATATATTTTTAATCAGTCTGTATTCATAAAAAAAATAAGAGAAAAGAAAAAGAAATGGAATGTTGTTAACATTTTCAAAAAGAACAAAACATTTGTTATATATGAGTTGCAACTTTCAACGAAGATAACTTTTTACTCGGGTATCAAAACGACGACTACAATATATCAAATCGAAGCTCGTATCAAATTACACAATATAATATCGTCTCGTCTTGTAAAATCATTTTTGTACCCAAATTACATCGTTTACATCACTTACCGAGAGTTTAAATTTAATGACGCAACATTTTCATTTTATTTATTTCCGGTTTAATTCAAAAGATCAATAAAGAAGATATTGGTTCCTACCTAGGGTTACTTATATATATTTTTAATGAGTCTGTATTCATAAAAAAAATAAGTGAAGAGAAAAACAAATGGGATGTTGTTAACATTTTCAAAAAGAACAAAACATTTGTTATATATGAGTTGCAACTTTCAACGAAGATAAATTTTTACTCGGGTATCGAAACGACGACTATAATATATCATATCGAAACTCCTATCAAATTACACAATATGATTTCGTCTCGCCTTGTAAAATCATTTTTGTAGCCAAATTACATCGTTTACATCACTTACCGAGAGTTTAAAGTTAATGACGCAACAATTTCATTTTATTTATTTCCGATTTAATTAAATAGAGAAATAAAGAAGATATTGGTACCAACCTAGGGTTATTTATATATATTTTTAATCAGTCTGTATACATAAAAAAAATAAGAGAAGAGCAAAACAAATTGGATGTTGTTAACATTTTCAAAAAGAACAAAACATTTGTTAAATAATGGCTGCAACTTTCAACGAAGATAACTTTGTACTCGTGTATCGAAACGACGAATATAATATATCATATCGAAGCTCGTATCAAATTACACAATATGATTTTGTCTTGCGTTGTATAATCGTTTTTGTACCCAAATTCGATCGTCTACATCACTTACCGAGAGTTTAAATTTAATGACGCAACATTTTCATTTTATTTATTTCCGGTTTAATTCAATAGAGCAAAAAAGAATATATTGGTGCCAACCTAGGGTCATTTATATATATTTTTAATCAGTCTGTATTCATAAAAAAAAATAAGAGAAGAGAAAAACAAATGGGATGTTGCTAACATTTTCAAAAAGAACAAAACATTTGCTAAATAATGGTTGCAACTTTCAACGAAGATAACTTTTTACTCGTGTATCGAAACGACGACTATAATATATCAAATCGAAGCTCGTATCAAATTACACAATAAAATATCGTCTCGTCTTGTAAAATCATTTTTGTACCCAAATTACATCGTTTAAATCACTTAACGAGAGTTTAAATTTAATGACGCAACATTTTCATTTTATTTATTTCGGGTTTAATTCAATAGAGCAATAAAGAAAATATTAGTGCCTACCTAGGGTCATTTATATATATTTTTAATGAGTCTGTATTCATAAAAAAAATAAGTGAAGAGAAAAAGAAATGGGATGTTGTTAACATTTTCAAAAAGAACAAAACATTTGTTAACTATGAGTTGCAATTTTCAACGAAGATAACTTTTTTCTCGGGTATCGAAACGACGACTATAATATATCAAATCGAAGCTCGTATCAAATTACACAATATCATTACGTCACCTCTTGTAAAATCCTTTTTGTACCCAAATTCGATCGTCTACATCACTTACCGAGAGTTTAAAGTTTTTGACGCAACATTTTCATTTTATTTATTTCCGATTTAATTCAATAGAGGAATAAAGAAGATATTGGTGCCAACCTAGGGTTATTTATATATATTTTCAATCAGTCTGTATTCATACAAAAAAATAAGAGAAGAGAAAAACAAATGGGATGCGGCTAACATTTTCAAAAAGAACAAAACATTTGTTAAATAATGGTTGCAACTTTCAACGAAGATAACTTTTTATTCGTGTATCGAAACGACGACTATAATATATCAAATTGAAGCTCGTATCAAATTACACAATATGATTTCGTCTTGTGTTGTATAATCGTTTTTGTAACCAAATTCGATCGTCTACATCACTTACCTAGAGTTTAAAGTTTTTCACGCAACATTTTCATTTAATTTATTTCCGGTTTAATTCAATAGAGAAATAAAGAAGATATTGGTGCCAACCTAAGGTTATTTATATATATTTTCAATCATTCTGTATTCATTAAAAAATAAGAGAAGAGAAATAGAAATGGGATGTTGTTAACATTTTCAAAAAGAATAAAACATTTGTTAACTATAAGTTCCAACTTTCAACGAAGATAACTTTTTTCTCGGGTATCGAAATGACGACTATAATATATCAAATCGAAGCTCGTATCAAATTACACAATATGATTTCCTCTTGCGTTGTATAATCATTTTTGTACCCAAATTCGAACGTTTACATCACTTATCGAGAGTTTAAAGTTTTGATGCAACATTTTCATTTTATTTATTTCCTGTTTAATTTAATAGAGCAATAAAGAAGATATTGGTGCCAACCTAGGGTTATTTATATATTTTTCCAATCAGTCTGTATTAATAAAAAAAATAAGAGAAGAGAAAAAAAAATGGGATGTTGTTAACATTTTCAAAAAAGAACAACACATTTGTTAAATAATGGTTGCAACTCTCAACGAAGATAACTTTGTACTCGTGTATCGAAACGACGAATATAATATATCATATCGAAGCTCGTATCAAATTACACAATATGATTTCTTCTCGCCTTGTAAAATCATTTTTGTACCCAAATTACATCGTTTACATCACTTACCGAGAGATTAAAGTCAATGATGCAACATTTTCATTTTATTTATTTACGGTTTAATTCAATAGAGCAATAAAGAAGATATTGGTGCCAAACAAGGGTCATTTATATATATTTTTAATCAGTCTGTATTCATAAAAAAAATAAAAGAAGAGAAAAACAAATGGGATGTTGTTAACATTTTTAAAAGCAAACAAAACATTTGTTAAATATGAGTTCCAACTTTCAACGAAGATAACTTTTTACTCGGGTATCGAAACGACCACTATAATATATCAAGACGAAGCTCGTATCAAATTAAACAATATCATTTTGTCTCGCCTTATAAAATCATTGTTGTAGCCAAATTACATCGTTTACATCACTTACCGAGAGTTTAAAGTTTTTGACGCAAGATTTTCATTTTATTTATTTCCGGTTTAATTCAATAGAGCAATAAAGAAGATATTGGTGATAACCTAGGGTTATTTATATATATTTTTAATTAGTCTGTATTCATAAAAAAAATAAGAGAAGAGTAAAACAAATGGGATGTTGTTAACATTTTCAAAAAGAACAAAACATTTGTTAAATATGAGTTCCAACTTTCGACGAAGATAACTTTTTACTCGGGTATCGAAACGACGACTATAATATATCAAATCGAAGCTCATATGAAATTACACAATATCATTTCGTATCGCCTTGTAAAATCATTTTTGTACCCAAATTACCTTGTTTACATCACTTATCGAGAGTTTAAAGTTTTTGACGCAACATTTTCATTTTATTTATTTCCATGTTAATTCAATATAGCAATAAAGAAGATATTGGTGCCAACCTAGGGTTATTTATATATATTTTCAATCAGTCTGTATTCATAAAAAAAAATAAGAGAAGAGAAAAAGAAATGGGATGTTGTTAACATTTTCAAAAAGAACAAAACATTTGTTATATATGAGTTGCAAATTTCAACGAAGATAACTTTTTACTCGGGTATCGAAACGACCACTATAATATATCAAATGGAAGCTCGTATCAAATTACACAATATGATATCGTCTCGTCTTGTAAAATCATTTTTGTACCCAAATTACATCGTTTACATCACTTACCGAGAGTTTAAATTTAATGACGCAACATTTTCATTTTATTTATTTCCGGTTTAATTTAATAGAGTAATAAAGAAGATATTGGTGCCAACCTAGGGTTATTTATATATATTTTCAATCAGTCTGTATTCATAAAAAAATAAGAGAAGAGAAAAAGAAATGGGATGTTGTTAACATTTTCAAAAAGAACAAAACATTTGTTAACTATGAGTTACAACTTTAAACGAAGATAACGTTTTTCTCGGGTATCGAAACGACGACTATATTATATCAAATCGAAGCTCGTATCAAATTACACAATATGATTTCCTCTTGCGTTGTATAATCGTTTTTGTACCCAAATTCGATCGTTTAAATCACTTATCGAGAGTTTAAAGTTTTGACACAACATTTTCATTTTATTTATTTCCTGTTTAATTCAATAGAGCAATAAAGAAGATATTGGTGCCAACCTAGGGTTATTTATATATATTTTCAATCAGTCTGTATTCATTAAAAAAATAAGAGAAGAGAAAAACAAATGGGATGTTGTTAACATTTTCAAAAAGAACAAAACATTTGTTAAATAATGGTTGCAACTTTCAACGAAGATAACTTTGTACTCGTGTATCGAAACGACGAATATAATATATCATATCGAAGCTCGTATCAAATTACACAATATGATTTCTTCTCGCCTTGTAAAATCATTTTTGTACCCAAATTACATCGTTTACATCACTTACCGAGAGATTAAAGTCAATGACGCAACATTTTCATTTTATTTATTTACGGTTTAATTCAATAGAGCAATAAAGAAGATATTGGTGCCAAACAAGGGTCATTTATATATATTTTTAATCAGTCTGTATTCATAAAAAAAATAAGAGAAGAGAAAAACAAATGGGATGTTGTTAACATTTTTGAAAGCAAACAAAGCATTTGTTAAATATGAGTTCCAACTTTCAACGAAGATAACTTTTTACTCGGGTATCGAAACGACCACTATAATATATCAAATCGAAGCTAGTATCAAATTACACAATATCATTTTGTCTCGCCTTGTAAAATCATTTTTGTAGCCAAATTACATCGTTTACATCACTTACCGAGAGTTTAAAGTTTTTGACGCAAGATTTTCATTTTATTTATTTCCGGTTTAATTCAATAGAGCAATAAAGAAGATATTGGTGCCAACCTAGGGTTATTTATATATATTTTTAATCAGTCTGTATTCATAAAAAAATAAGAGAAGAGAAAAACAAATGGGATGTTGTTAACATTTTCAAAAAGAACAAAACATTTGTTAAATAATGGTTGCAACTTTCAACGAAGATATCTTTGTACTCGTGTATCGAAACGATGAATATAATATATCATATCGAAGCTCGTATCAAATTACACAATATGATTTCTTCTCGCCTTGTAAAATCATTTTTGTACCCAAATTACATCGTTTACATCACTTACCGAGAGAATAAAGTCAATGACGAAACATTTTCATTTTATTTATTTACGGTTTAATTCAATAGAGCAATAAAGAAGATATTGGTGCCAAACAAGGGTCATTTATATATATTTTTAATCAGTCTGTATTCATAAAAAATATAAGAGAAGAGAAAAACAAATAGGATGTTGTTAACATTTTTAAAAGCAAACAAAACATTTGTTAAATATGAGTTCCAAATTTCAACGAAGATAACTTTTTACTCGGGTATCGAAACGACCACTATAATATATCAAATCGAAGCTCGTATCAAATTACACAATATGATATCGTCTCATCTTGTAAAATCATTTTTGTACCCAAATTACATCATTTACATCACTTACCGAGAGTTTAAATTTAATGACGTAACATTTTCATTTTATTTATTTCAGGTTTAATTCAATAGAGCAATAAAGAAGATATTGGTGCCAACCAAGGGTCATTTATATATATTTTTAATCAGTCTGTATTCATAAAAAAATAAGAGAAGAGAAAAACAAATGAGATGTTGTTAACATTTTCAAAAAGAACAAAACATTTGTTAAATATGAGTTCCAAATTTCAACGAAGATAACTTTTTACTCGGGTATCGAAACGACCACTATAATATATCAAATCGAAGCTCGTATCAAATTACACAATATGATATCGTCTCATCTTGTAAAATCATTTTTTTACCCAAATTACATCCTTTACATCACTTACCGAGAGTTTAAATTTAATGACGTAACATTTTCATTTTATTTATTTCCGGTTTAATTCAATAGAGCAATAAAGAAGATATTGGTGCCAACCAAGGGTCATTTATATATATTTTTAATCAGTCTGTATTCATAAAAAAATAAGAGAAGAGAAAAACAAATGAGATGTTGTTAACATTTTCAAAAAGAACAAAACATTTGTTAAATATGAGTTCCAACTTTCGACGAAGATAACTTTTTACTCGGGTATCGAAATGACGACTATAATATATCAAACTGAAGCTCGTATCAAATTACACAATATGATTTCGTCTCGCTTTGTATAATCATTTTTGTACCCAAATTCGATCGTTTAGATCACTTATCGAGAGTTTAAAGGTTTTGACGCAACATTTTCATTTTATTTATTTCCGGTTTAATTCAATAGAGCAATAAAGAAGATATTGGTGCCAACCTAGGGTTATTTATATATATTTTTAATCAGTCTGTATACATAAAAAAAATAAGAGAAGAGTAAAACAAATGGGATGTTGTTAACATTTTCAAAAAGAACAAAACATTTGTTAAATATGAGTTCCAACCTTCGACGAAGATAACTTTTTACTCGGGTATCGAAACGACGACTATAATATATCAAATCGAAGCTCATATGAAATTACACAATATCATTTCGTATCGCCTTGTAAAATCATTTTTGTACCCAAATTACCTTGTTTACATCACTTATCGAGAGTTTAAAGTTTTTGACGCAACATTTTCATTTTAATTATTTCCATGTTAATTCAATAGAGCAATAAAGAAGATATTGGTGCCAACCTAGGGTTATTTATATATATTTTCAATCAGTCTGTATTCATAAAAAAAAATAAGAGAAGAGAAAAAGAAATGGGATGTTGTTAACATTTTCAAAAAGAACAAAACATTTGTTATATATGTGTTGCAAATTTCAACGAAGATAACTTTTTACTCGGATATCGCAACGACGACTATAATATATCAAATGGAAGCTCGTATCAAATTACACAATATGATATCGTCTCGTCTTGTAAAATCATTTTTGTACCCAAATTACATCGTTTACATCACTTACCGAGAGTTTAAATTTAATGACGCAACATTTTCATTTTATTTATTTCCAGTTTAATTCAATAGAGTAATAAAGAAGATATTGGTGCCAACCTAGGGTTATTTATATATATTTTCAATCAGTCTGTATTCATAAAAAAATAAGAGAAGAGAAAAACAAATAGGATGTTGCTAACTTTTTCAAAAAGAACAAAACATTTGTTAAATAATGGTTGCAACTTTCAACGAAGATAACTTTTTACTCGTGTTTCGATACGAAGACTATAATATATCAAATTGAAGCTCGTATCAAATTACACAATATGATTTCGTCTTACATTGTATAATCGTTTTTGTACCCAAATTCGATCGTTTACATCACTTATCGAGAGTTTAAAGTTTTGACGCAACATTTTCATTTTATTTATTTCCTGTTTAATTTAATAGAGCAATAAAGAAGATATTGGTGCCAACCTAGGGTTATTTATATATTTTTTCAATCAGTCTGTATTCATAAAAAATAAGAGAAGAGAAAAACAAATAGGATGTTGCTAACATTTTCAAAAAGAACAAAACATTTGTTAAATAATGGTTGCAACTTTCAACGAAGATAACTTTTTACTCGTGTTTCGAAACGAAGACTATAATATATCAAATTGAAGCCTGTATCAAATTACACAATATGATTTCGTCTTGCATTGTATAATCGTTTTTGTACCCAAATTCGATCGTCTACATCACTTACCGAGAGTTTAAAGTTTTTGACGCAACATTTTCATTTAATTTATTTCCGGTTTAATTCAATAGAGAAATAAAGAAGATATTGGTGCCAACCTAGGGTTATTTATATATATTTTCAATCAGTCTGTATTCATAAAAAAAATAAGAGAAGAGAAAAACAAATGGGATGTTGCTAACATTTTCAAAAAGAACAAAACATTTGTTAAATAATGGTTGCAACTTTCAACGAAGATAACTTTTTACTCGTGTATTGAAACGACGACTATAATATATCAAATTGAAGCTCGTATCAAATTACACAATATGATTTTGTCTTGCGTTGTATAATCGTTTTTGTACCCAAATTCGATCGTCTACATCACTTACCTAGAGTTTAACGTTTTTCACGCAACATTTTCATTTAATTTATTTCCGGTTTAATTCAATAGAGAAATAAAAAAGATATTGGTGCCAACCTAAGGATATTTATATATATTTTCAATCATTCTATATTCATTAAAAAATAAGAGAAGAGAAAAAGAAATGGTATGTTGTTAACATTTTCAAAAAGAACAAAACATTTGTTAAATAATGGTTGCAACTTTCAACGAAGATAACTTTGTACTCGTGTATCGAAACGACGAATATAAGATATCATATCGAAGCTCGTATCAAATTACACAATATGATTTTGTCTTGCGTTGTATAATCGTTTTTGTACCCAAATTCGATCGTTTACATCACTTATCGAGAGTTTAAAGTTTTGACGCAACATTTTCATTTTATATATTTCCTGTTTAATTTAATAGAGCAATAAAGAAGATATTGGTGCCAACCTAGGGTTATTTATATATTTTTTCAATCAGTCTGTATTCATAAAAAATAAGAGAAGAGAAAAACAAATAGGATGTTGCTAACATTTTCAAAAAGAACAAAACATTTGTTAAATAATGGTTGCAACTTTCAACGAAGATAACTTTTTACTCGTGTTTCGAAACGAATACTATAATATATCAAATTGAAGCTCGTATTAAATTACCAAATATGATTTCGTCTTGCATTGTATAATCGTTTTTGTACCAAAATTCGATCGTCTACATCACTTACCGAGAGTTTAAAGTTTTTGACGCAACATTTTCATTTAATTTATTTCCGGTTTAATTCAAAAGAGAAATAAAGATGATATTGGTGCCAACCTAGGGTTATTTATATATATTTTCAATCATTCTGTATTCATTAAAAAATAAGAGAAGAGAAAAAGAAATGGGATGTTGTTAACATTTTCAAAAAGAACAAAACATTTGTTAACTATGAGTTACAACTTTAAACGAAGATAACTTTTTTCTCGGGTATCGAAACGACGACTATATTATATCAAATCGAAGCTCGTATCAAATTACACAATATCATTACGTCACCTCTTGTAAAATCCTTTTTGTACCCAAATTCGATCGTCTACATCACTTACCGAGAGTTTAAAGTTTTTGACGCAACATTTTCATTTTATTTATTTCCGATTTAATTCAATAGAGGAATAAAGAAGATATTGGTGCCAAACTAGGGTTATTTATATATATTTTCAATCAGTCTGTATTCATAAAAAAAAATAAGAGAAGAGAAAAACAAATGGGATGTTGCTAACATTTTCAAAAAGAACAAAACATTTGTTAAATAATGTTTGCAACTTTCAACGAAGATAACTTTTTACTCGTGTATCGAAACGACGACTATAATATATCAAATTGAAGCTCGTATCAAATTACACAATATGATTTTGTCTTGCGTTGTATAATCTTTTTTGTACCCAAATTCGATCGTCTACATCACTTACCTAGAGTTTAAAGTTTTTCACGCAACATTTTCATTTAATATATTTCCGGTTTAATTCAATAGTGACATAAAAAAGATATTGGTGCCAACCTAAGGATATTTATATATATTTTCAATCATTCTGTATTCATTAAAAAATAAGAGAAGAGAAAAAGAAATGGGATGTTGTTAACATTTTCAAAAAGAAAAAAACATTTGTTAAATAATGGTTGCAACTTTCAACGAAGATAACTTTGTATTCGTGTATCGAAACGACGAATATAATATATCATATCGAAGCTCGTATCAAACTACACAATATGATTTTGTCTTGCGTTGTATAATCGTTTTTGTACCCAAATTCGATCGTTTACATCACTTATCGAGAGTTTAAAGTTTTTACGCAACATTTTCATTTTATTTATTTCCTGTTTAATTTAATAGAGCAATATAGAAGATATTGGTGCCAACCTAGATTTATTTATATATTTTTTCAATCATTCTGTATTCATAAAAAAAATAAGAGAAGAGAAAAACAAATGGGATGTTGTTAACATTTTCAAAAAGAACAAAACATTTGTTAAATAATGGTTGCAACTTTCAACGAAGATATCTTTGTACTCGTGTATCGAAACGATGAATATAATATATCATATCGAAGCTCGTATCAAATTACACAATATGATTTCTTCTCGCCTTGTAAAATCATTTTTGTACCCAAATTACATCGTTTACATCACTTACCGAGAGAATAAAGTCAATGACGAAACATTTTCATTTTATTTATTTACGGTTTAATTCAATAGAGCAATAAAGAAGATATTGGTGCCAAACAAGGGTCATTTATATATATTTTTAATCAGTCTGTATTCATAAAAAAAATAAGAGAAGAGAAAAACAAATAGGATGTTGTTAACATTTTTAAAAGCAAAACAAAACATTTGTTAAATATGAGTTCCAAATTTCAACGAAGATAACTTTTTACTCGGGTATCGAAACGACCACTATAATATATCAAATCGAAGCTCGTATCAAATTACACAATATGATATCGTCTCATCTTGTAAAATCATTTTTGTACCCAAATTACATCCTTTACATCACTTACCGAGAGTTTAAATTTAATGACGTAACATTTTCATTTTATTTATTTCCGGTTTAATTCAATAGAGCAATAAAGAAGATATTGGTGCCAACCAAGGGTCATTTATATATATTTTTAATCAGTCTGTATTCATAAAAAAATAAGAGAAGAGAAAAACAAATGAGATGTTGTTAACATTTTCAAAAAGAACAAAACATTTGTTAAATATGAGTTCCAACTTTCGACGAAGATAACTTTTTACTCGGGTATCGAAATGACGATTATAATATATCAAACTGAAGCTCGTATCAAATTACACAATATGATTTCGTCTCGCTTTGTATAATCATTTTTGTACCCAAATTCGATCGTTTAGATCACTTATCGAGAGTTTAAAGGTTTTGACGCAACATTTTCATTTTATTTATTTCCGGTTTAATTCAATAGAGCAATAAAGAAGATATTGGTGCCAACCTAGGGTTATTTATATATATTTTTAATCAGTCTGTATACATAAAAAAAATAAGAGAAGAGTAAAACAAATGGGATGTTGTTAACATTTTCAAAAAGAACAAAACATTTGTTAAATATGAGTTCCAACCTTCGACGAAGATAACTTTTTACTCGGGTATCGAAACGACGACTATAATATATCAAATCGAAGCTCATATGAAATTACACAATATCATTTCGTATCGCCTTGTAAAATCATTTTTGTACCCAAATTACCTTGTTTACATCACTTATCGAGAGTTTAAAGTTTTTGACGCAACATTTTCATTTTAATTATTTCCATGTTAATTCAATAGAGCAATAAAGAAGATATTGGTGCCAACCTAGGGTTATTTATATATATTTTCAATCAGTCTGTATTCATAAAAAAAAATAAGAGAAGAGAAAAAGAAATGGGATGTTGTTAACATTTTCAAAAAGAACAAAACATTTGTTATATATGAGTTGCAAATTTCAACGAAGATAACTTTTTACTCGGATATCGAAACGACGACTATAATATATCAAATGGAAGCTCGTATCAAATTACACAATATGATATCGTCTCGTCTTGTAAAATCATTTTTGTACCCAAATTACATCGTTTACATCACTTACCGAGAGTTTAAATTTAATGACGCAACATTTTCATTTTATTTATTTCCGGTTTAATTCAATAGAGTAATAAAGAAGATATTGGTGCCAACCTAGGGTTATTTATATATATTTTCAATCAGTCTGTATTCATAAAAAAATAAGAGAAGAGAAAAACAAATAGGATGTTGCTAACGTTTTCAAAAAGAACAAAACATTTGTTAAATAATGGTTGCAACTTTCAACGAAGATAACTTTTTACTCGTGTTTCGAAACGAAGACTATAATATATCAAATTGAAGCTCGTATCAAATTACACAATATGATTTCGTCTTACATTATATAATCGTTTTTGTACCCAAATTCGATCGTTTACATCACTTATCGAGAGTTTAAAGTTTTGACGCAACATTTTCATTTTATTTATTTCCTGTTTAATTTAATAGAGCAATAAAGAAGATATTGGTGCCAACCTAGGGTTATTTATATATTTTTTCAATCAGTCTGTATTCATAAAAAATAAGAGAAGAGAAAAACAAATAGGATGTTGCTAACATTTTCAAAAAGAACAAAACATTTGTTAAATAATGGTTGCAACTTTCAACGAAGATAACTTTTTACTCGTGTTTCGAAACGAACACTATAATATATCAAATTGAAGCTCGTATCAAATTACACAATATGATTTCGTCTTGCATTGTATAATCGTTTTTGTACCCAAATTCGATCGTCTACATCACTTACCGAGAGTTTAAAGTTTTTGACGCAACATTTTCATTTAATTTATTTCCGGTTTAATTCAATAGAGAAATAAAGAAGATATTGGTGCCAACCTAGGGTTATTTATATATATTTTCAATCAGTCTGTATTCATAAAAAAAATAAGAGAAGAGAAAAACAAATGGGATGTTGCTAACATTTTCAAAAAGAACAAAACATTTGTTAAATAATGGTTGCAACTTTCAACGAAGATAACTTTTTACTCGTGTATTGAAACGACGACTATAATATATCAAATTGAAGCTCGTATCAAATTACACAATATGATTTTGTCTTGCGTTGTATAATCGTTTTTGTACCCAAATTCGATCGTCTACATCACTTACCTAGAGTTTAACGTTTTTCACGCAACATTTTCATTTAATTTATTTCCGGTTTAATTCAATAGAGAAATAAAAAAGATATTGGTGCCAACCTAAGGATATTTATATATATTTTCAATCATTCTATATTCATTAAAAAATAAGAGAAGAGAAAAAGAAATGGGATGTTGTTAACATTTTCAAAAAGAACAAAACATTTGTTAAATAATGGTTGCAACTTTCAACGAAGATAACTTTGTACTCGTGTATCGAAACGACGAATATAAGATATCATATCAAAGCTCGTATCAAATTACACAATATGATTTTGTCTTGCGTTGTATAATCGTTTTTGTACCCAAATTCGATCGTTTACATCACTTATCGAGAGTTTAAAGTTTTGACGCAACATTTTCATTTTATATATTTCCTGTTTAATTTAATAGAGCAATAAAGAAGATATTGGTGCCAACCTAGGGTTATTTATATATTTTTTCAATCAGTCTGTATTCATAAAAAATAAGAGAAGAGAAAAACAAATAGGATGTTGCTAACATTTTCAAAAAGAACAAAACATTTGTTAAATAATGGTTGCAACTTTCAACGAAGATAACTTTTTACTCGTGTTTCGAAACGAAGACTATAATATATCAAATTGAAGCTCGTATTAAATTACCAAATATGATTTCGTCTTGCATTGTATAATCGTTTTTGTACCAAAATTCGATCGTCTACATCACTTACCGAGAGTTTAAAGTTTTTGACGCAACATTTTCATTTAATTTATTTCCGGTTTAATTCAAAAGAGAAATAAAGATGATATTGGTGCCAACCTAGGGTTATTTATATATATTTTCAATCATTCTGTATTCATTAAAAAATAAGAGAAGAGAAAAAGAAATGGGATGTTGTTAACATTTTCAAAAAGAACAAAACATTTGTTAACTATGAGTTACACCTTTAAACGAAGATAACTTTTTTCTCGGGTATCGAAACGACGACTATATTATATCATATCAAAGCTCGTATCAAATTACACAATATGATTTTGTCTTGCGTTGTATAATCGTTTTTGTACCCAAATTCGATCGTTTACATCACTTATCGAGAGTTTAACGTTTTGACGCAACATTTTCATTTTATATATTTCCTGTTTAATTTAATAGAGCAATAAAGAAGATATTGGTGCCAACCTAGGGTTATTTATATATTTTTTCAATCAGTCTGTATTCATAAAAAATAAGAGAAGAGAAAAACAAATTGGATGTTGCTAACATTTTCAAAAAGAACAAAACATTTGTTAAATAATGGTTGCAACTTTCAACGAAGATAACTTTTTACTCGTGTTTCGAAACGAAGACTATAATATATCAAATTGAAGCTCGTATTAAATTACCAAATATGATTTCGTCTTGCATTGTATAATCGTTTTTGTACCAAAATTCGATCGTCTACATCACTTGCCGAGAGTTTAAAGTTTTTGACGCAACATTTTAATTTAATTTATTTCCGGTTTAATTCAATAGAGAAATAAAGAAGATATTGATGCCAACCTAGGGTTATTTATATATATTTTCAATCAGTCTGTATTCATAAAAAAAATAAGAGAAGAGAAAAACAAATGGGATGTTGCTAACATTTTCAAAAAGAACAAAACATTTGTTAAATAATGGTTGCAACTTTCAACGAAGATATCTTTGTACTCGTGTATCGAAACGATGAATATAATATATCATATCGAAGCTCGTATCAAATTACACAATATGATTTCTTCTCGCCTTGTAAAATCCTTTTTGTACCCAAATTCGATCGTCTACATCACTTACCGAGAGTTTAAAGTTTTTGACGCAACATTTTCATTTTATTTATTTCCGATTTAATTCAATAGAGGAATAAAGAAGATATGGTGCCAAACTAGGGTTATTTATATATATTTTCAATCAGTCTGTATTCATAAAAAAAAATAAGAGAAGAGAAAAACAAATGGGATGTTGCTAACATTTTCAAAAAGAACAAAACATTTGTTAAATAATGTTTGCAACTTTCAACGAAGATAACTTTTTACTCGTGTATCGAAACGACGACTATAATATATCAAATTGAAGCTCGTATCAAATTACACAATATGATTTCGTCTTGCATTGTATAATCGTTTTTGTACCCAAATTCGATCGTCTACATCACTTACCGAGAGTTTAAAGTTTTTGACGCAACATTTTCATTTAATTTATTTCCGGTTTAATTCAATAGAGAAATAAAGAAGATATTGGTGCCAACCTAGGGTTATTTATATATATTTTCAATCAGTCTGTATTCATAAAAAAAATAAGAGAAGAGAAAAACAAATGGGATGTTGCTAACATTTTCAAAAAGAACAAAACATTTTTTAAATAATGGTTGCAACTTTCAACGAAGATAACTTTTTATTCGTGTAACGAAACGACGACTATAAGATATCAAATTGAAGCTCGTATCAAATTACACAATATGATTTTGTCTTGCGTTGTATAATCGTTTCTGTACCCAAATTCGATCGTCTACATCACTTACCTAGAGTTTAACGTTTTTCACGCAACATTTTCATTTAATTTATTTCCGGTTTAATTCAATAGAGAAATAAAAAAGATATTGGTGCCAACCTAAGGATATTTATATATATTTTCAATCATTCTGTATTCATTAAAAAATAAGATAAGAGAAAAAGAAATGGGATGTTGTTAACATTTTCAAAAAGAACAAAACATTTGTTAAATAATGGTTGCAACTTTCAACGAAGATAACTTTGTACTCGTGTATCGAAACGAGGAATATAATATATCATATCGAAGCTCGTATCAAATTACACAATATGATTTTGTCTTGCGTTGTATAATCGTTTTTGTACCCAAATTCGATCGTTTACATCACTTATCGAGAGTTTAAAGTTTTGACCCAACATTTTCATTTTATTTATTTCCTGTTTAATTTAATAGAGCAATAAAGAAGATATTGGTGCCAACCTAGGGTTATTTATATATTTTTTCAATCAGTCTGTATTCATAAAAAAAATAAGAGAAGAGAAAACCAAATGGGATGTTGTTAAAATTTTCAAAAAGAACAACATATTTGTTATATAATGGTTGCAACTTTCAACGAAGATAACTTTGTACTCGTGTATCGAAACGATGAATATAATATATCATATCGAAGCTCGTATAAAATTACACAATATGATTTTGTCTTGCGTTGTATAATCGTTTTTGTACCCAAATTCGATCGTCTACATCACTTACCTAGAGTTTAACGTTTTTCACGCAACATTTTCATTTAATTTATTTCCGGTTTAATTCAATAGAGAAATAAAAAAGATATTGGTGCCAACCTAAGGATATTTATATATATTTTCAATCATTCTGTATTCATTAAAAAATAAGAGAAGAGAAAAAGAAATGGGATGTTGTTAACATTTTCAAAAAGAACAAAACATTTGTTAAATAATGGTTGCAACTTTCAACGAAGATAACTTTGTACTCGTGTATCGAAACGACGAATATAATATATCATATCGAAGCTCGTATCAAATTACACAATATGATTTTGTCTTGCGTTGTATAATCGTTTTTGTACCCAAATTCGATCGTTTACATCACTTATCGAGAGTTTAAAGTTTTGACGCAACATTTTCATTTTATTTATTTCCTGTTTAATTTAATAGAGCAATAAAGAAGATATTGGTGCCAACCTAGGGTTATTTATATATTTTTTCAATCAGTCTGTATTCATAAAAAAAATAAGAGAAGAGAAAACCAAATGGGATGTTGTTAAAATTTTCAAAAAGAACAACACATTTGTTAAATAATGGTTGCAACTTTCAACGAATATAACTTTGTACTCGTGTATCGAAACGACGAATATAATATATCATATCGAAGCTCGTATCAAATTACACAATATGATTTTGTCTTGCGTTGTATAATCGTTTTTGTACCCAAATTCGATCGTCTACATCACTTACCTAGAGTTTAACGTTTTTCACGCAACATTTTCATTTAATTTATTTCCGGTTTAATTCAATAGAGAAATAAAAAAGATATTGGTGCCATCCTAAGGATATTTATATATATTTTCAATCATTCTGTATTCATTAAAAAATAAGAGAAGAGAAAAAGAAATGGGATGTTGTTAACATTTTCAAAAAGAACAAAACATTTGTTAAATAATGGTTGCAACTTTCAACGAAGATAACTTTGTACTCGTGTATCGAAACGACGATTATAATATATCATATCGAAGCTCGTATCAAATTACACAATATGATTTTGTCTTGCGTTGTATAATCGTTTTTGTACCCAAATTCGATCGTTTACATCACTTATCGAGAGTTTAAAGTTTTGACGCAACATTTTCATTTTATTTATTTCCTGTTTAATTTAATAGAGCAATAAAGAAGATATTGGTGCCAACCTAGGGTTATTTATATATTTTTTCAATCAGTCTGTATTCATAAAAAAAATAAGAGAAGAGAAAAACAAATGGGATGTTGTTAACATTTTCAAAAAGAACAACACATTTGTTAAATAATGGTTGCAACTTTCAACGAAGATAACTTTGTACTCGTGTATCGAAACGACGAATATAATATATCATATCGAAGCTCGTATCAAATTACACAATATGATTTCTTCTCGCCTTGTAAAATCATTTTTGTACCCAAATTACATCGTTTACATCACTTACCGAGAGATTAAATTCAATGACGCAACATTTTCATTTTATTTATTTACGGTTTAATTCAATAGAGCAATAAAGAAGATATTGGTGCCAAACAAGGTCATTTATATATATTTTTAATCAGTCTGTATTCATAAAAAAAATAAAAGAAGAGAAAAACAAATGGGATGATGTTAACATTTTTAAAAGCAAACAAAAAATTTGTTAAATATGAGTTCCAACTTTCAACGAAGATAACTTTTTACTCGGGTATCGAAACGACCACTATAATATATCAAGACGAAGCTCGTATCAAATTAAACAATATCATTTTGTCTCGCCTTATAAAATCATTGTTGTAGCCAAATTACATCGTTTACATTACTTACCTAGAGTTTAAAGTTTTTGACGCAAGATTTTCATTTTATTTATTTCCGGTTTAATTCAATAGAGCAATAAAGAAGATATTGGTGCCAACCTAGGGTTATTTATATATATTTTTAATTAGTCTGTATTCATAAAAAAAAATAAGAGACGAGTAAAACAAATGGGATGTTGTTAACATTTTCAAAAAGAACAAAACATTTGTTAAATATGAGTTCCAACTTTCGACGAAGATAACTTTTTACTCGGGTATCGAAACGACGACTATAATATATCAAATCGAAGCTCATATGAAATTACACAATATCATTTCGTATCGCCTTCTAAAATCATTTTTGTACCCAAATTACCTAGTTTACATCACTTATCGAGAGTTTAAAGTTTTTGACGCAACATTTTCATTTTATTTATTTCCATGTTAATTCAATAGAGCAATAAAGAAGATATTGGTGCCAACCTAGGGTTATTTATATATAATTTCAATTAGTCTGTATTCATAAAAAAAAATAAGAGAAGAGAAAAAGAAATGGGATGTTGTTAACATTTTCAAAAAGAACAAAACATTTGTTATATACGAGTTGCAACTTTCAACGAAGATAACTTTTTACTCGGGTATCGAAACGACGACTATAATATATCAAATGGAAGCTCGTATCAAATTACACAATATGATATCGTCTCGTCTTGTAAAATCATTTTTGTACCCAAATTACATCGTTTACATCACTTACCGAGAGTTTAAATTTAATGACGCAACATTTTCATTTTATTTATTTCCGGTTTAATTCAATAGAGTAATAAAGAAGATATTGGTGCCAACCTAGGGTTATTTATATATTTTTTCAATCAGTCTATATTCATAAAAAAATAAGAGAAGAGAAAAACAAATAGGATGTTGGTAACATTTTCAAAAAGAACAAAACATTTGTTAAATAATGGTTGCAACTTTCAACGAAGATAAATTTTTACTCGTGTTTCGAAATGAAGACTATAATATATCAAATTGAAGCTCGTATCAAATTACACAATATGATTTCGTCTTGCGTTGTATAATCGTTTTTGTACCCAAATTCGATCGTCTACATCACTTACCGAGAGTTTAAAGTTTTTGACGCAACATTTTCATTTAATTTATTTCCGGTTTAATTCACTAGAGAAATAAAGAAGATATTGGTGCCAACCTAGGGTTATTTATATATATTTTCAATCATTCTGTATTCATTAAAAAATAAGAGAAGAGAAAAAGAAATGGGATGTTGTTAACATTTTCAAAAAGAACAAAACATTTGTTAACTATGAGTTACAACTTTAAACGAAGATAACTTTTTTCTCGGGTATCGAAACGACGACTATATTATATCAAATCTAAGCTCGTATCAAATTACACAATATCATTACGTCACCTCTTGTAAAATCCTTTTTGTACCCAAATTCGATCGTATACATCACTTACCGAGAGTTTAAAGTTTTTGACGCAACATTTTCATTTTATTTATTTCCGATTTAATTCAATAGAGGAATAAAGAAGATATTGGTGCCAACCTTGGGTTATTTATATATATATTCAATCAGTCTGTATTCATAAAAAAAAATAAGAGAAGAGAAAAACAAATGGGATGTTGCTAACATTTTCAAAAAGAACAAAACATTTGTTAAATAATGGTTGCAACTTTCAACGAAGATAACTTTTTACTCGTGTATCGAAACGACGACTATAGTATATCAAATTGAAGCTCGTATCAAATTACACAATATGATTTTGTCTTGCGTTGTATAATCATTTTTGTACCCAAATTCGATCGTCTACATCACTTACCTAGAGTTTAAAGTTTTTCACGCAACATTTTCATTTAATTTATTTCCGGTTTAATTCAATAGAGAAATAAAAAAGATATTGGTGCCAACCTAAGGATATTTATATATATTTTCAATCATTCTGTATTCATTAAAAAATAAGAGAAGAGAAAAACAAATGGGATGTTAACATTTTCAAAAAGAACAACACATTTGTTAAATAATGGTTGCAACTTTCAACGAAGATAACTTTGTACTCGCGTATCGAAACGACGAATATAATATATCATATCGAAGCTCGTATCAAATTACACAATATGATTTCTTCTCGCCTTGTAAAATCATTTTTGTACCCAAATTACATCGTTTACATCACTTACCGAGAGATTAAAGTCAATGACGCAACGTTTTCATTTTATTTATTTACGGTTTAATTCAATAGAGCAATAAAGAAGATATTGGTGCCAAACAAGGTCATTTATATATATTTTTAATCAGTCTGTATTCATAAAAAAAATAAAAGAAGAGAAAAACAAATGGGATGATGTTAACATTTTTAAAAGCAAACAAAACATTTGTTAAATATGAGTTCCAACTTTCAACGAAGATAACTTTTTACTCGGGTATCAAAACGACCACTATAATATATCAAGACGAAGCTCGTATCAAATTAAACAATATCATTTTGTCTCGCCTTATAAAATCATTGTTGTAGCCAAATTACATCGTTTACATCACTTACCTAGAGTTTAAAGTTTTTGACGCAAGATTTTCATTTTATTTATTTCCGGTTTAATTCAATAGAGCAATAAAGAAGATATTGGTGCCAACCTAGGGTTATTTATATATATTTTTAATTAGTCTGTATTCATAAAAAAAATAAGAGAAGAGTAAAACAAATGGGATGTTGTTAACATTTTCAAAAAGAACAAAACATTTGTTAAATATGAGTTCCATCTTTCGACGAAGATAACTTTTTACTCGGGTATCGAAACGACGACTATAATATATCAAATCGTAGCTCATATGAAATTACACAATATCATTTCGTATCGCCTTGTAAAATCATTTTTGTACCCAAATTACCTTGTTTACATCACTTATCGAGAGTTTAAAGTTTTTGACGCAACATTTTCATTTTATTTATTTCCATGTTAATTCAATAGAGCAATAAAGAAGATATTGTTGCCAACCTAGGGTTATTTATATATTTTTTCAATCAGTCTGTATTCATAAAAAAAACAATAAGAGAAGAGAAAAAGAAATGGGATGTTGTTAACATTTTCAAAAAGAACAAAACATTTGTTATATATGAGTTGCAAATTTCAACGAAGATAAATTTTTACTCGGGTATCGAAATGACGACTATAATATATCAAATGAAAGCTCGTATCAAATTACACAATATGATATCGTCTCGTCTTGTAAAATCATTTTTGTACCCAAATTACATCGTTTACATCACTTACCGAGAGTTTAAATTTAATGACGCAACATTTTCATTTTATTTATTTCCGGTTTAATTCAATAAAGTAATAAAGAAGATATTGGTGCCAACCTAGGGTTATTTATATATATTTTCAATCAGTCTGTATTCATAAAAAAATAAGAGAAGAGAAAAACAAATAGGATGTTGCTAACATTTTCAAAAAGAACAAAACATTTGTTAAATAATGGTTGCAACTTTCAACGAAGATAACTTTTTACTTGTGTATCGAAACGACGACTATAATATATCAAATTGAAGCTCATATCAAATTACACAATATGATTTTGTCTTGGGATGTATAATCGTTTTTGTACCCAAATTCGATCGTCTACATCATTTACCTAGAGTTTAAAGTTTTTCACGCAACATTTTCATTTAATTTATTTCCGGTTTAATTCAATAGAGAAATAAAAAAGATATTGGTGCCAACCTAAGGATATTTATATATATTTTCAATCATTCTGTATTCATTAAAAAATAAGAGAAGAGAAAAACAAATGGGATGTTGTTAACATTTTCAAACAGAACAACACATTTGTTAAATAATGGTTGCAACTTTCAACGAAGATAACTTTGTACTCGTGTATCGAAACGACGAATATAATATATCATATCGAAGCTCGTATCAAATTACACAATATGATTTTGTCTTGCGTTGTATAATCGTTTTTGTACCCAAATTCGATCGTTTACATCACTTATCGAGAGTTTAAAGTTTTGACGCAACATTTTCATTTTATTTATTTCCTGTTTAATTTAATAGAGCAATAAAGAAGATATTGGTGCCAACCTAGGGTTATTTATATATTTTTTCAATGAGTCTGTATTCATAAAAAAAATAAGAGAAGAGAAAAACAAATAGGATGTCGCTAACATTTTTAAAAAGAACAAAACATTTGTTAAATAATGGTTGCAAATTTCAACGAAGATAACTTTTTACTCGTGTTTCGAAACGAATACTATAATATATCAAATTGAAGCTCGTATCAAATTACACAATATGATTTCGTCTTGCATTGTATAATCGTTTTTGTACCCAAATTCGATCGTCTACATCACTTACCGAGAGTTTAAAGTTTTGACGCAACATTTTCATTTTATTTATTTCCTGTTTAATTTAATAGAGCAATAAAGAAGATATTGGTGCCAACCTAGGGTTATTTATATATTTTTTCAATCGGTCTGTATTCATAAAAAAAATAAGAGAAGAGAAAAACAAATGGGATGTTGTTACCATTTTCAAAAAGAACAAAACATTTGTTAAATAATAGTTGCAACTTTCAACGAAGATAACTTTGTACTCGTGTATCGAAACGACGAATATAATATATCATATCGAAGCTCGTATCAAATTACACAATATGATTTTGTCTTGCGTTGTATAATCGTTTTTGTACCCAAATTCGATCGTTTACATCAATTATCGAGAGTTTAATGTTTTGACGCAACATTTTCATTTTATTTATTTCCTGTTTAATTTAATATAGCAATAAAGAAGATATTGGTGCCAACCTAGGGTTATTTATATATTTTTTAAATCAGTCTGTATTCATAAAAAAAATAATAGAAGAGAAAAACAAATGGGATGTTGTTAACATTTTCAAAAAGAACAACACATTTGTTAAATAATGGTTGCAACTTTCAACGAAGATAACTTTGTACTCGTGTATCGAAACGACGAATATAATATATCATATCGAAGCTCGTATCAAATTACACAATATGATTTTGTCTTGCGTTGTATAATCGTTTTTGTACCCAAATTCGATCGTCTACATCACTTACCTAGAGTTTAACGTTTTTCACGCAACATTTTCATTTAATTTATTTCCGGTTTAATTCAATAGAGAAATAAAAAAGATATTGGTGCCAACCTAAGGATATTTATATATATTTTCAATCATTCTGTATTCATTAAAAAATAAGAGAAGAGAAAAAGAAATGGGATGTTGTTAACATTTTCAAAAAGAACAAAACATTTGTTAAATAATGGTTGCAACTTTCAACGAAGATAACTTTGTACTCGTGTATCGAAACGACGAATATAATATATCATATCGAAGCTCGTATCAAATTACACAATATGATTTTGTCTTGCGTTGTATAATCGTTTTTGTACCCAAATTCGATCGTTTACATCACTTATCGAGAGTTTAAAGTTTTGACGCAACATTTTCATTTTATTTATTTCCTGTTTAATATAATAGAGCAATAAAGAAGATATTGGTGCCAACCTAGGGTTATTTATATATTTTTTCAATCAGTCTGTATTCATAAAAAAAATAAGAGAAGAGAAAAACAAATGGGATGTTGTTAACATTTTCAAAAAGAACAACACATTTGTTAAATAATGGTTTCAACTTTCAACGAAGATAACTTTGTAATCGTGTATCGAAACGACGAATATAATATATCATATCGAAGCTCGTATCAAATTACACAATATGATTTCTTCTCGCCTTGTAAAATCATTTTTGTACCCAAATTACATCGTTTACATCACTTACCGAGAGATTAAAGTCAATGACGCAACATTTTCATTTTATTTATTTACGGTTTAATTCAATAGAGCAATAAAGAAGATATTGGTGCCAAACAAGGTCATTTATATATATTTTTAATCAGTCTGTATTCATAAAAAAAATAAAAGAAGAGAAAAACAAATGGGATGATGTTAACATTTTTAAAAGCAAACAAAAAATTTGTTAAATATGAGTTCCAACTTTCAACGAAGATAACTTTTTACTCGGGTATCGAAACGACCACTATAATATATCAAGACGAAGCTCGTATCAAATTAAACAATATCATTTTGTCTCGCCTTATAAAATCATTGTTGTAGCCAAATTACATCGTTTACATCACTTACCTAGAGTTTAAAGTTTTTGACGCAAGATTTTCATTTTATTTATTTCCGGTTTAATTCAATAGAGCAATAAAGAAGATATTGGTGCCAACCTAGGGTTATTTATATATATTTTTAATTAGTCTGTATTCATAAAAAAAAAATAAGAGACGAGTAAAACAAATGGGATGTTGTTAACATTTTCAAAAAGAACAAAACATTTGTTAAATATGAGTTCCAACTTTCGACGAAGATAACTTTTTACTCGGGTATCGAAACGACGACTATAATATATCAAATCGAAGCTCATATGAAATTACACAATATCATTTCGTATCGCCTTCTAAAATCATTTTTGTACCCAAATTACCTTGTTTACATCACTTATCGAGAGTTTAAAGTTTTTGACGCAACATTTTCATTTTATTTATTTCCATGTTAATTCAATAGAGCAATAAAGAAGATATTGGTGCCAACCTAGGGTTATTTATATATAATTTCAATTAGTCTGTATTCATAAAAAAAAATAAGAGAAGAGAAAAAGAAATGGGATGTTGTTAACATTTTCAAAAAGAACAAAACATTTGTTATATATGAGTTGCAACTTTCAACGAAGATAACTTTTTACTCGGGTATCGAAACGACGACTATAATATATCAAATGGAAGCTTGTATCAAATTACACAATATGATATCGTCTCGTCTTGTAAAATCATTTTTGTACCCAAATTACATCGTTTACATCACTTACCGAGAGTTTAAATTTAATGACCCAACATTTTCATTTTATTTATTTCCGGTTTAATTCAATAGAGTAATAAAGAAGATATTGGTGCCAACCTAGGGTTATTTATATATTTTTTCAATCAGTCTATATTCATAAAAAAATAAGAGAAGAGAAAAACAAATAGGATGTTGGTAACATTTTCAAAAAGAACAAAACATTTGTTAAATAATGGTTGCAACTTTCAACGAAGATAAATTTTTACTCGTGTTTCGAAATGAAGACTATAATATATCAAATTGAAGCTCGTATCAAATGACACAATATGATTTCGTCTTGCGTTGTATAATCGTTTTTGTACCCAAATTCGATCGTCTACATCACTTACCGAGAGTTTAAAGTTTTTGACGCAACATTTTCATTTAATTTATTTCCGGTTTAATTCACTAGAGAAATAAAGAAGATATTGGTGCCAACCTAGGGTTATTTATATATATTTTCAATCATTCTGTATTCATTAAAAAATAAGAGAAGAGAAAAAGAAATGGGATGTTGTTAACATTTTCAAAAAGAACAAAACATTTGTTAACTATGAGTTACAACTTTAAACGAAGATAACTTTTTTCTCGGGTATCGAAACGATGACTATATTATATCAAATCTAAGCTCGTATCAAATTACACAATATCATTACGTCACCTCTTGTAAAATCCTTTTTGTACCCAAATTCGATCGTATACATCACTTACCGAGAGTTTAAAGTTTTTGACGCAACATTTTCATTTTATTTATTTCCGATTTAATTCAATAGAGGAATAAAGAAGATATTGGTGCCAACCTAGGGTTATTTATATATATATTCAATCAGTCTGTATTCATAAAAAAAAATAAGAGAAGAGAAAAACAAATGGGATGTTGCTAACATTTTCAAAAAGAACAAAACATTTGTTAAATAATGGTTGCAACTTTCAACGAAGATAACTTTTTACTCGTGTATCGAAACGACGACTATAATATATCAAATTGAAGCTCGTATCAAATTACACAATATGATTTTGTCTTGCGTTGTATAATCGTTTTTGTACCCAAATTCGATCGTCTACATCACTTACCTAGAGTTTAAAGTTTTTCACGCAACATTTTCATTTAATTTATTTCCGGTTTAATTCAATAGAGAAATAAAAAAGATATTGGTGCCAAACAAGGGTCATTTATATATATTTTTAATCAGTCTGTATTCATAAAAAAAATAAGAGAAGAGTAAAACAAATGGGATGTTGTTAACATTTTCAAAAAGAACAAAACATTTGTTAAATATGAGTTCCAACTTTCAACGAAGATAACGTTTTACTCGGGTATTGAAACGACCACTATAATATATCAAATCGAAGCTCGTATCAAATTACACAGTATGATATCGTCTCATCTTGTAAAATTATTTTTGTACCCAAATTACATCGTTTACATCACTTACCGAGAGTTTAAATTTAATGACGTAACATTTTCATTTTATTTATTTCCGGTTTAATTCAATAGAGCAATAAAGAAGATATTGGTGCCAACCAAGGGTCATTTATATATATTTTTAATCAGTCTGTATTCATAAAAAAATAAGAGAAGAGAAAAACAAATGAGATGTTGTTAAAATTTTCAAAAAGAACAAAACATTTGTTAAATAAGAGTTCCAACTTTCGACGAAGATAACTTTTAACTCGGGTATCGAAATGACGACTATAATATATCAAACTGAAGCTCGTATCAAATTACACAATATGATTTCGTCTCGCTTTGTATAATCATTTTTGTACCCAAATTCGATCGTTAAGATCACTTATCGAGAGTTTAAAGTTTTTGATGCAACATTTTCATTTTATTTATTTCCGGTTTAATTCAATAGAGCAATAAAGAAGATATTGGTGCCAACCTAGGGTTATTTATATATATTTTTAATTAGTCTGTATTCATAAAAAAAATAAGAGAAGAGTAAAACAAATGGGATGTTGTTAACATTTTCAAAAAGAACAAAACATTTGTTAAATATGAGTTCCAACTTTCGACGACGATAACTTTTTACTCGGGTATCGAAACGACGACTATAATATATCAAATCGAAGCTCATATGAAATTACACAATATCATTTCGTATCGCCTTGTAAAATCATTTTTGTACCCAAATTACCTTGTTTACATCACTTATCGAGAGTTTAAAGTTTTTGACGCAACATTTTCATTTTATTTATTTCGATGTTAATTCAATAGAGCAATAAAGAAGATATTGGTGCCAACCTAGGGTTATTTATATATATTTTCAATCAGTCTGTATTCATCAAAAAAAAAAAGAGAAGAGAAAAAGAAATGGGATGTTGTTAACATTTTCAAAAAGAACAAAACATTTGTTATATATGAGTTGCAAATTTCAACTAAGATAACTTTTTACTCGGGTATCGAAACGACGACTATAATATATCAAATGGAAGCTCGTATCAAATTACACAATATGATATCGTCTCGTCTTGTAAAATCATTTTTGTACCCAAATTATATCGTTTACATCACTTACCGAGAGTTTAAATTTAATGACGCAACATTTTCATTTTATTTATTTCCGGTTTAAATCAATAGAGTAATAAAGAAGATATTGGTGCCAACCTAGGGTTATTTATATATATTTTCAATCAGTCTGTATTCATAAAAAAATAAGAGAAGAGAAAAACAAATAGGATGTTGCTAACATTTTCAAAAAGAACAAAACATTTGTTAAATAATGGTTGCAACTTTCAACGAAGATAACTTTTTACTCGTGTTTCGAAACGAATACTATAATATATCAAATTGAAGCTCGTATCAAATTACACAATATGATTTCGTCTTGCATTGTATAATCGTTTTTGTACCCAAATTCGATCGTCTACATCACTTACCGAGAGTTTAAAGTTTTTGACGCAACATTTTCATTTAATTTATTTCCGGTTTAATTCAATAGAGAAATAAAGAAGATATTGGTGCCAACCTAGGGTTATTTATATATATTTTCAATCAGTCTGTATTCATAAAAAAAATAAGAGAAGAGAAAAACAAATGGGATGTTGCTACCATTTTCAAAAAGAACAAAACATTTGTTAAATAATGGTTGCAACTTTCAACGAAGATAACTTTTTACTCGTGTATCGAAACGACGACTATAATATATCAAATTGAAGCTCGTATCAAATTACACAATATGATTTTGTCTTGCGTTGTATAATCGTTTTTGTACCCAAATTCGATCGTCTACATCACTTACCTAGAGTTTAAATTTTGCACGCAACATTTTCATTTAATTTATTTCCGGTTTAATTCAATAGAGAAATAAAAAAGATATTGGTGCCAACCTAAGGATATTTATATATATTTTCAATCATTCTGTATTCATTAAAAAATAAGAGAAGAGAAAAAGAAATGGGATGTTGTTAACATTTTAAAAAAGAACAAAACATTTGTTAAATAATGGTTGCAACTTTCAACGAAGATAACTTTGTACTCGTGTATCGAAACGACGAATATAATATATCATATCAAAGCTCGTATCAAATTACACATTATAATTTTGTCTTGCCTTGTATAATCGTTTTTGTACCCAAATTCGGTCGTTTACATCACTTATCGAGAGTTTAAAGTTTTGACGCAACATTTTCATTTTATTTATTTCCTGTTTAATTTAATAGAGCAATAAAGAAGATATTGGTGCCAACCTAGGGTTATTTATATATTTTTTCAATCGGTCTGTATTCATAAAAAAAATAAGAGAAGAGAAAAACAAATGGGATGTTGTTACCATTTTCAAAAAGAACAAAATATTTGTTAAATAATGGTTGCAACTTTCAACGAAGATAACTTTGTACTCGTGCATCGAAACGACGAATATAATATATCATATCGAAGCTCGTATCAAATTACACAATATGATTTCTTCTCGCCTTGTAAAATCATTTTGGTACCCAAATTAAATCGTTTACATCACTTACCGAGAGATTAAAGTCAATGACGCAACGTTTTCATTTTATTTATTTACGGTTTAATTCAATAGAGCAATAAAGAAGATATTGGTGCCAAACAAGGTCATTTATATACACTTTTAATCAGTCTGTATTCATAAAAAAAATAAAAGAAGAGAAAAACAAATGGGATGATGTTAACATTTTTAAAAGAAAAACAAAACATTTGTTAAATATGAGTTCCAACTTTCAACGAAGATAACTTTTTACTCGGGTATCGAAACGACCACTATAATATATCAAGACGAAGCTCGTATCAAATTAAACAATATCATTTTGTCTCGCCTTATAAAATCATTGTTGTAGCCAAATTACATCGTTTATATCACTTACCGAGAGTTTAAAGTTTTTGACGCAAGATTTTCATTTTATTTATTTCCGGTTTAATTCAATAGAGCAATAAAGAAGATATTGGTGCCAACCTAGGGTTATTTATATATATTTTTAATTAGTCTGTATTCATAAAAAAATAAGAGAAGAGTAAAACAAATGGGATGTTGTTAACATTTTCAAAAAGAAAAAAAACATTTGTTAAATATGAGTTCCAACTTTCGACGAAGATAACTTTTTACTCGGGTATCGAAACGACGACTATAATATATCAAATCGAAGCTCATATGAAATTACACAATATCATTTCGTATCACCTTGTAAAATCATTTTTGTACCCAAATTACCTTGTTTACATCACTTATCGAGAGTTTAAAGTTTTTGACGCAACATTTTCATTTTATTTATTTCCATGTTAATTCAATAGAGCAATAAAGAAGATATTGGTGCCAACCTAGGGTTATTTATATATATTTTCAATCAGTCTGTATTCATAAAAAAAAATAAGAGAAGAGAAAAAGAAATGGGATGTTGTTAACATTTTCAAAAATAACAAAACATTTGTTATATATGAGTTGCAAATTTCAACGAAGATAACTTTTTACTCGGGTATCGAAACGACGACTATAATATATCAAATGGAAGCTCGTATCAAATTACACAATATGATATCGTCTTGTCTTGTAAAATCATTTTTGTACTCAAATTACATCGTTTACATCACTTACCGAGAGTTTAAATTTAATGACGCAACATTTTCATTTTATTTATTTCCGGTTTAATTCAATAGAGTAATAAAGAAGATATTGGTGCCAACCTAGGGTTATTTATATATATTTTCAATCAGTCTGTATTCATAAAAAAATAAGAGAAGAGAAAAACAAATAGGATGTTGCTAACATTTTCAAAAAGAACAAAACATTTGTTAAATAATGGTTGCAACTTTCAACGAAGATAACTTTTTACTCGTGTTTCGAAACGAAGACTATAATATATAAAATTGAAGCTCGTATCAAATTACACAATATGATTTCGTCTTGCATTGTATAATCGTTTTTGTACCCAAATTCGATCGTCTACATCACTTACCGAGAGTTTAAAGTTTTTCACGCAACATTTTCATTTAATTTATTTCCGGTTTAATTCAATAGAGAAATAAAAAAGATATTGGTGCCAACCTAAGGATATTTATATATATTTTCAATCATTCTGTATTCATTAAAAAATAAGAGAAGAGAAAAAGAAATGGGATGTTGTTAACATTTTCAAAAAGAACAAAACACTTGTTAAATAATGGTTGCAACTTTCAAAGAAGATAACTTTGTACTCGTGTATCGAAACGACGAATATAATATATCATATCGAAGCTCGTATCAAATTACACAATATGATTTTGTCTTGCGTTGTATAATCGTTTTTGTACCCAAATTCGATCGTTTACATCACTTATCGAGAGTTTAAAGTTTTGACGCAACATTTTCATTTTATTTATTTCCTGTTTAATTTAATAGAGCAATAAAGAAGATATTGGTGCCAACCTAGGGTTATTTATATATTTTTTCAATCAGTCTGTATTCATAAAAAAAATAAGAGAAGAGAAAAACAAATGGGTTGTTGTTACCATTTTCAAAAAGAACAAAACATTTGTTAAATAATGGTTGCAACTTTCAACGAAGATAACTTTGTACTCGTGTATCGAAACGACGAATATAATATATCAAGACGAAGCTCGTATCAAATTACACAATATGATTTCTTCTCGCAATGTAAAATCATTTTTGTAGCCAAATTACATCGTTTATATCACTTACCGAGAGTTTAAAGTTTTTGACGCAAACTTTTCATTTTATTTATTTCCGGTTTAATTCAATAGAGCAATAAAGAAGATATTGGTGCCAAACAAGGTCATTTATATATATTTTTAATCAGTCTGTATTCATAAAAAAAATAAAAGAAGAGAAAAACAAATGGGATGATGTTAACATTTTTAAAAGGAAACAAAACATTTGTTAAATATGAGTTCCAACTTTCGACGAAGATAACTTTTTACTCGGGTATCGAAACGACGACTATAATATATCAAATCGAAGCTCATATGAAATTACACAATATCATTTCGTATCGCCTTGTAAAATCAATTTTGTACCCAAATTACCTTGTTTACATCACTTATCGAGAGTTTAATGTTTTTGACGCAACATTTTCATTTTATTTATTTCCATGTTAATTCAATAGAGCAATAAAGAAGATATTGGTGCCAACCTAGGGTTATTTATATATATTTTCAATCAGTCTGTATTCATAAAAAAAAATAAGAGAAGAGAAAAAGAAATGGGATGTTGTTAACATTTTCAAAAAGAACAAAACATTTGTTATATATGAGTTGCAAATTTCAACGAAGATAACTTTTTACTCGGGTATCGAAACGACGACTATAATATATCAAATGGAAGCTCGTATCAAATTACACAATATGATATCGTCTCGTCTTGTAAAATCATTTTTGTACCCAAATTACATCGTTTACATCACTTACCGAGAGTTTAAATTTAATAACGCAACATTTTCATTTTATTTATTTCCGGTTTAATTCAATAGAGTAATAAAGAAGATATTGGTGCCAACCTAGGGTTATTTATATATATTTTCAATCAGTCTGTATTCATAAAAAAATAAGAGAAGAGAAAAACAAATAGGATGTTGCTAACATTTTCAAAAAGAACAAAACATTTGTTAAATAATGGCTGCAACTTTCAACGAAGATAACTTTGTACTCGTGTATCGAAACGACGAATATAATATATCAAGACGAAGCTCGTATCAAATTACACAATATGATTTCTTCTCGCAATGTAAAATCATTTTTGTACCCAAATTCGATCGTCTACATCACTTACCTAGAGTTTAACGTTTTTCACGCAACATTTTCATTTAATTTATTTCCGGTTTAATTCAATAGAGAAATAAAGAAGATATTGGTGCCAACCTAGGGTTATTTATATATATTTTCAATCATTCTGTATTCATTAAAAAATAAGAGAAGAGAAAAAGAAATGGAATGTTGTTAACATTTTCAAAAAGAACAAAACATTTGTTAACTATGAGTTACAACTTTAAACGAAGATAACTTTTTTCTCGGGTATCGAAACGACGACTATATTATATCAAATCGAAGCTCGTATCAAATTACACAATATCATTACGTCACCTCTTGTAAAATCCTTTTTGTACCCAAATTCGATCGTCTACATCACTTACCGAGAGTTTAAAGTTTTTGACGCAACATTTTCATTTTATTTATTTCCGATTTAATTCAATAGAGGAATAAAGAAGATATTGGTGCCAACCTAGGGTTATTTATATATATTTTCAATCAGTCTGTATTCATAAAAAAATAAGAGAAGAGTAAAACAAATGGGATGTTGTTAACATTTTCAAAAAGAAAAAAACATTTGTTAAATATGAGTTCCAACTTTCGACGAAGATAACTTTTTACTCGGGTATCGAAACGACGACTATAATATATCAAATTGAAGCTCATATGAAATTACACAATATCATTTCGTATCGCCTTGTAAAATCATTTTTGTACCCAAATTACCTTGTTTACATCACTTATCGAGAGTTTAAAGTTTTTGACGCAACATTTTCATTTTATTTATTTCCATGTTAATTCAATAGAGCAATAAAGAAGATATTGGTGCCAACCTAGGGTTATTTATATATATTTTCAATCAGTCTGTATTCATAAAAAAAAATAAGAGAAGAGAAAAAGAAATGGGATGTTGTTAACATTTTCAAAAATAACAAAACATTTGTTATATATGAGTTGCAAATTTCAACGAAGATAACTTTTTACTCGGGTATCGAAACGACGACTATAATATATCAAATGGAAGCTCGTATCAAATTACACAATATTATATCGTCTCGTCTTGTAAAATCATTTTTGTACTCAAATTACATCGTTTACATCACTTACCGAGAGTTTAAATTTAATGACGCAACATTTTCATTTTATTTATTTCCGGTTTAATTCAATAGAGTAATAAAGAAGATATTGGTGCCAACCTAGGGTTATTTATATATATTTTCAATCAGTCTGTATTCATAAAAAATTAAGAGAAGAGAAAAACAAATAGGATGTTGCTAACATTTTCAAAAAGAACAAAACATTTGTTAAATAATGGTTGCAACTTTCAACGAAGATAACTTTTTACTCGTGTTTCGAAACGAAGACTATAATATATAAAATTGAAGCTCGTATCAAATTACACAATATGATTTCGTCTTGCATTGTATAATCGTTTTTGTACCCAAATTCGATCGTCTACATCACTTACCGAGAGTTTAAAGTTTTTGACGCAACATTTTCATTTAATTTATTTCCGGTTACATTCAATAGAGAAATAAAGAAGATATTGGTGCCAACCTAGGGTCATTTATATATATTTTTAATCAGTCTGTATTCATAAAAAAAATAAAAGAAGAGAAAAACAAATGGGATGATGTTAACATTTTTAAAAGGAAACAAAACATTTGTTAAATATGAGTTCCAACTTTCGACGAAGATAACTTTTTACTCGGGTATCGAAACGACGACTATAATATATCAAATCGAAGCTCATATGAAATTACACAATATCATTTCGTATCGCCTTGTAAAATCAATTTTGTACCCAAATTACCTTGTTTACATCACTTATCGAGAGTTTAATGTTTTTGACGCAACATTTTCATTTTATTTATTTCCATGTTAATTCAATAGAGCAATAAAGAAGATATTGGTGCCAACCTAGGGTTATTTATATATATTTTCAATCAGTCTGTATTCATAAAAAAAAATAAGAGAAGAGAAAAAGAAATGGGATGTTGTTAACATTTTCAAAAAGAACAAAACATTTGTTATATATGAGTTGCAAATTTCAACGAAGATAACTTTTTACTCGGGTATCGAAACGACGACTATAATATATCAAATGGAAGCTCGTATCAAATTACACAATATGATATCGTCTCGTCTTGTAAAATCATTTTTGTACCCAAATTACATCGTTTACATCACTTACCGAGAGTTTAAATTTAATAACGCAACATTTTCATTTTATTTATTTCCGGTTTAATTCAATAGAGTAATAAAGAAGATATTGGTGCCAACCTAGGGTTATTTATATATATTTTCAATCAGTCAGTATTCATAAAAAAATAAGAGAAGAGAAAAACAAATAGGATGTTGCTAACATTTTCAAAAAGAACAAAACATTTGTTATATATGAGTTGCAAATTTCAACGAAGATAACTTTTTACTCGGGTATCGAAACGACGACTATAATATATCAAATGGAAGCTCGTATCAAATTACACAATATGATATCGTCTCGTCTTGTAAAATCATTTTTGTACCCAAATTACATCGTTTACATCACTTACCGAGAGTTTAAATTTAATAACGCAACATTTTCATTTTATTTATTTCCGGTTTAATTCAATAGAGTAATAAAGAAGATATTGGTGCCAACCTAGGGTTATTTATATATATTTTCAATCAGTCTGTATTCATAAAAAAATAATAGAAGAGAAAAACAAATAGGATGTTGCTAACATTTTCAAAAAGAACAAAACATTTGTTAAATAATGGTTGCAACTTTCAACGAAGATAACTTTGTACTCGTGTATCGAAACGACAAATATAATATATCATATCGAAGCTCGTATCAAATTACACAATATCATTACGTCACCTCTTGTAAAATCCTTTTTGTACCCAAATTCGATCGTCTACATCACTTACCGAGAGTTTAAAGTTTTTCACGCAACATTTTCATTTTATTTATTTCCGGTTTAATTCAATAGAGAAATAAAGAAGATATTGGTGCCAACCTAGGGTTATTTATATATATTTTCAATCATTCTGTATTCATTAAAAAATAAGAGAAGAGAAAAAGAAATGGAATGTTGTTAACATTTTCAAAAAGAACAAAACATTTGTTAACTATGAGTTACAACTTTAAACGAAGATAACTTTTTTCTCGGGTATCGAAACGACGACTATATTATATCAAATCGAAGCTCGTATCAAATTACACAATATCATTTCGTATCGCCTTGTAAAATCAATTTTGTACCCAAATTACCTTGTTTACATCACTTATCGAGAGTTTAATGTTTTTGACGCAACATTTTCATTTTATTTATTTCCATGTTAATTCAATAGAGCAATAAAGAAGATATTGGTGCCAACCTAGGGTTATTTATATATATTTTCAATCAGTCTGTATTCATAAAAAAAAATAAGAGAAGAGAAAAAGAAATGGGATGTTGTTAACATTTTCAAAAAGAACAAAACATTTGTTATATATGAGTTGCAAATTTCAACGAAGATAACTTTTTACTCGGGTATCGAAACGACGACTATAATATATCAAATCGAAGCTCGTATCAAATTACACAATATCATTACGTCACCTCTTGTAAAATCCTTTTTGTACCCATATTCGATCGTCTACATCACTTACCGAGAGTTTAAAGTTTTTGACGGAACATTTTCATTTTATTTATTTCCGATTTAATTCAATAGAGGAATAAAGAAGATATTGGTGCCAACCTAGGGTTATTTATATATATTTTCAATCATTCTGTATTCATTAAAAAATAAGAGAAGAGAAAAAGAAATGGAATGTTGTTAACATTTTCAAAAAGAACAAAACATTTGTTAACTATGAGTTACAACTTTAAACGAAGATAACTTTTTTCTCGGGTATCGAAACGACGACTATATTATATCAAATCGAAGCTCGTATCAAATTACACAATATCATTTCGTATCGCCTTGTAAAATCAATTTTGTACCCAAATTACCTTGTTTACATCACTTATCGAGAGTTTAATGTTTTTGACGCAACATTTTCATTTTATTTATTTCCATGTTAATTCAATAGAGTAATAAAGAAGATATTGGTGCCAACCTAGGGTTATTTATATATATTTTCAATCAGTCTGTATTCATAAAAAAAAATAAGAGAAGAGAAAAAGAAATGGGATGTTGTTAACATTTTCAAAAAGAACGAAACATTTGTTATATATGAGTTGCAAATTTCAACGAAGATAACTTTTTACTCGGGTATCGAAACGACGACTATAATATATCAAATCGAAGCTCGTATCAAATTACACAATATCATTTCGTCACCGCCTTGTAAAATCAATTTTGTACCCAAATTACCTTGTTTACATCACTTATCGAGAGTTTAATGTTTTTGACGCAACATTTTCATTTAATTTATTTCCGGTTTAATTCAATAGAGAAATAAAAAAGATATTGGTGCCAACCTAGGGATATTTATATATATTTTCAATCATTCTGTATTCATTAAAAAATAAGAGAAGAGAAAAAGAAATGGGATGTTGTTAACATTTTCAAAAAGAACAAAACATTTGTTAAATAATGGTTGCAACTTTCAACGAAGATAACTTTGTACTCGTGTATCGAAACGACGAATATAATATATCATATCGAAGCTCGTATCAAATTACACAATATGATTTCTTCTCGCCTTGTAAAATCATTTTTGTACCCAAATTACATCGTTTACATCACTTACCGAGAGATTAAAGTCAATGACGCAACGTTTTCATTTTATTTATTTACGGTTTAATTCAATAGAGCAATAAAGAAGATATTGGTGCCAACCTAGGGTTATTTATATATATTTTCAAATAGTCTGTATTCATAAAAAAAAATAAGAGAAGAGAAAAACAAATGGGATGTTGCTAACATTTTCAAAAAGAACAAAACATTTGTTAAATAATGGTTGCAACTTTCAACGAAGATAACTTTTTACTCGTGTATCGAAACGACGACTATAATATATCAAATTGAAGCTCGTATCAAATTACACAATATGATTTTGTCTTGCGTTGTATAATCGTTTTTGTACCCAAATTCGATCGTCTACATCACTTACCTAGAGTTTAAAGTTTTTCACGCAACATTTTCATTTAATTTATTTCCGGTTTAATTCAATAGAGAAATAAAAAAGATATTGGTGCCAACCTAAGGATATTTATATATATTTTCAATCATTCTGTATTCATTAAAAAATAAGAGAAGAGAAAAAGAAATGGGATGTTGTTAACATTTTCAAAAAGAACAAAACACTTGTTAAATAATGGTTGCAACTTTCAATGAAGATAACTTTGTACTCGTGTATCGAAACGACGAATATAATATATCATATCGAAGCTCGTATCAAATTACACAATATGATTTTGTCTTGCGTTGTATAATCGTTTTTGTACCCAAATTCGATCGTTTACATCACTTATCGAGAGTTTAAAGTTTTGACGCAACATTTTCATTTTATTTATTTCCGGTTTAATTCAATAGAGTAATAAAGAAGATATTGGTGCCAACCTAGGGTTATTTATATATATTTTCAATCAGTCTGTATTCATAAAAAAATAAGAGAAGAGAAAAACAAATAGGATGTTGCTAACATTTTCAAAAAGAACAAAACATTTGTTAAATAATGGTTGCAACTTTCAACGAAGATTACTTTTTACTCGTGTTTCGAAATGAAGACTATAATATATCAAATTGAAGCTCGTATCAAATTACACAATATGATTTCGTCTTGCGTTGTATAATCGTTTTTGTACCCAAATTCGATCGTCTACATCACTTACCGAGAGTTTAAAGTTTTTGACGCAACATTTTCATTTAATTTATTTCCGGTTTAATTCAATAGAGAAATAAAGAAGATATTGGTGCCAACCTAGGGGTATTTATATATATTTTCAATCATTCTGTATTCATTAAAAAATAAGAGAAGAGAAAAAGAAATGGAATGTTGTTAACATTTTCAAAAAGAACAAAACATTTGTTAACTATGAGTTACAACTTTAAACGAAGATAACTTTTTTCTCGGGTATCGAAACGACGACTATATTATATCAAATCGAAGCTCGTATCAAATTACACAATATCATTACGTCACCTCTTGTAAAATCCTTTTTGTACCCAAATTCGATCGTCTACATCACTTACCGAGAGTTTAAAGTTTTTGACGCAACATTTTCATTTTATTTATTTCCGATTTAATTCAATAGAGGAATAAAGAAGATATTGGTGCCAACCTAGGGTTATTTATATATATTTTCAATCAGTCTGTATTCATAAAAAAAATTAAGAGAAGAGAAAAACAAATGGGATGTTGCTAACATTTTCAAAAAGAACAAAACATTTGTTAAATAATGGTTGCAACTTTCAACGAAGATAACTTTTTACTCGTGTATCGAAACGACGACTATAATATATCAAATTGAAGCTCGTATCAAATTACAAAATATGATTTTGTCTTGCGTTGTATAATCGTTTTTGTACCCAAATTCGATCGTCTACATCACTTACCTAGAGTTTAAAGTTTTTCACGCAACATTATCATTTAATTTATTTCCGGTTTAATTCAATAGAGAAATAAAAAAGATATTGGTGCCAACCTAAGGATATTTATATATATTTTCAATCATTCTGTATTCATTAAAAAATAAGAGAAGAGAAAAAGAAATGGGATGTTGTTAACATTTTCAAAAAGTACAAAACATTTGTTAAATAATGGTTGCAACTTTCAACGAAGATAACTTTGTACTCGTGTATCGAAACGACGAATATAATATATCATATCGAAGCTCGTATCAAATTACACAATATGATTTTGTCTTGCGTTGTATAATCGTTTTTGTACCCAAATTCGATCGTCTACATCACTTACCTAGAGTTTAAAGTTTTTCACGCAACATTTTCATTTAATTTATTTCCGGTTTAATTCAATAGAGAAATAAAAAAGATATTGGTGCCAACCTAAGGATATTTATATATATTTTCAATCAGTCTGTATTCATAAAAAAAATAAGAGAAGAGAAAAACAAATGGGATGTTGCTAACATTTTCAAAAAGAACAAAACATTTGTTAAATAATGGTTGCAACTTTCAACGAAGATAACCTTTTACTCGTGTATCGAAACGATGACTATAATATATCAAATTGAAGCTCGTATCAAATTACACAATATGATTTTGTCTTGAGTTGTATAATCGTTTTTGTACCCAAATTCGATCGTCTACATCACTTACCTAGAGTTTAAAGTTTTTCACGCAAATTTTCATTTAATTTATTTCCGGTTTAATTCAATAGAGAAATTAAAAAGATATTGGTGCCAACCTAAGGATATTTATATATATTTTCAATCATTCTGTATTCATTAAAAAATAAGAGAAGAGAAAAAGAAATGGGATGTTGTTAACATTTTCAAAAAGAACAAAACATTTGTTAAATAATGGTTGCAACTTTCAACGAAGATAACTTTGTACTCGTGTATCGAAACGACGAATATAATATATCATATCGAAGCTCGTATCAAATTACACAATATGATTTTGTCTTGCGTTGTATAATCGTTTTTGTACCCAAATTCGATCGTCTACATCACTTACCGAGAGTTTAAAGTTTTTGACGCAACATTTTCATTTTATTTATTTCCGATTTAATTCAATAGAGGAATAAAGAAGATATTGGTGCCAAGCTAGGGTTATTTATATATATTTTCAATCAGTCTGTATTCATAAAAAAAAAATAAGAGAAGAGAAAAACAAATGGGATGTTGCTAACATTTTCAAAAAGAACTAAACATTTGTTAAATAATGGTTGCAACTTTCAACGAAGATAACCTTTTACTCGTGTATCGAAACGACGACTATAATATATCAAATTGAAGTTCGTATCAAATTACACAATATGATTTTGTCTTGAGTTGTATAATCGTTTTTGTACCCAAATTCGATCGTCTACATCACTTACCTAGAGTTTAAAGTTTTTCACGCAAATTTTCATTTAATTTATTTCCGGTTTAATTCAATAGAGAAATTAAAAAGATATTGGTGCCAACCTAAGGATATTTATATATATTTTCAATCATTTTGTATTCATTAAAAAATAAGAGAAGAGAAAAAGAAATGGGATGTTGTTAACATTTTCAAAAAGAACAAAACATTTGTTAAATAATGGTTGCAACTTTCAACGAAGATAACTTTGTACTCGTGTATCGAAACGACGAATATAATATATCATATCGAAGCTCGTATCAAATTACACAATATGATTTTGTCTTGCGTTGTATAATCGTTTTTGTACCCAAATTCGATCGTCTACATCACTTACCGAGAGTTTAAAGTTTTTGACGCAACATTTTCATTTAATTTATTTCCGGTTTAATTCAATAGAGAAATAAAGAAGATATTGGTGCCAACCTAGGGTTATTTATATATATTTTCAATCATTCTGTATTGATTAAAAAATAAGAGAAGAGAAAAAGAAATGGAATGTTGTTAACATTTTCAAAAAGAACAAAACATTTGTTAACTATGAGTTACAACTTTAAACGAAGATAACTTTTTTCTCGGGTATCGAAACGACGACTATATTATATCAAATCGAAGCTCGTATCAAATTACACAATATCATTACGTCACCTCTTGTAAAATCCTTTTTGTACCCAAATTCGATCGTCTACATCACTTACCGAGAGTTTAAAGTTTTTGACGCAACATTTTCATTTTATTTATTTCCGATTTAATTCAATAGAGGAATAAAGAAGATATTGGTGCCAACCTAGGGTTATTTATATATATTTTCAATCAGTCTGTATTCATAAAAAAAAATAAGAGAAGAGAAAAACAAATGGGATGTTGCTAACATTTTCAAAAAGAACAAAACATTTGTTAAATAATGGTTGCAACTTTCAACGAAGATAACTTTTTACTCGTGTATCGAAACGACGACTATAATATATCAAATTGAAGCTCGTATCAAATTACAAAATATGATTTTGTCTTGCGTTGTATAATCGTTTTTGTACCCAAATTCGATCGTCTACATCACTTACCTAGAGTTTAAAGTTTTTCACGCAACATTATCATTTAATTTATTTCCGGTTTAATTCAATAGAGAAATAAAAAAGATATTGGTGCCAACCTAAGGATATTTATATATATTTTCAATCATTCTGTATTCATTAAAAAATAAGAGAAGAGAAAAAGAAATGGGATGTTGTTAACATTTTCAAAAAGAACAAAACATTTGTTAAATAATGGTTGCAACTTTCAACGAAGATAACTTTGTACTCGTGTATCGAAACGACGAATATAATATATCATATCGAAGCTCGTATCAAATTACACAATATGATTTTGTCTTGCGTTGTATAATCGTTTTTGTACCCAAATTCGATCGTCTACATCACTTACCTAGAGTTTAAAGTTTTTCACGCAACATTTTCATTTAATTTATTTCCGGTTTAATTCAATAGAGAAATAAAAAAGATATTGGTGCCAACCTAAGGATATTTATATATATTTTCAATCAGTCTGTATTCATAAAAAAAATAAGAGAAGAGAAAAACAAATGGGATGTTGCTAACATTTTCAAAAAGAACAAAACATTTGTTAAATAATGGTTGCAACTTTCAACGAAGATAACCTTTTACTCGTGTATCGAAACGATGACTATAATATATCAAATTGAAGCTCGTATCAAATTACACAATATGATTTTGTCTTGAGTTGTATAATCGTTTTTGTACCCAAATTCGATCGTCTACATCACTTACCTAGAGTTTAAAGTTTTTCATGCAAATTTTCATTTAATTTATTTCCGGTTTAATTCAATAGAGAAATTAAAAAGATATTGGTGCCAACCTAAGGATATTTATATATATTTTCAATCATTCTGTATTCATTAAAAAATAAGAGAAGAGAAAAAGAAATGGGATGTTGTTAACATTTTCAAAAAGAACAAAACATTTGTTAAATAATGGTTGCAACTTTCAACGAAGATAACTTTGTACTCGTGTATCGAAACGACGAATATAATATATCATATCGAAGCTCGTATCAAATTACACAATATGATTTTGTCTTGCGTTGTATAATCGTTTTTGTACCCAAATTCGATCGTCTACATCACTTACCGAGAGTTTAAAGTTTTTGACGCAACATTTTCATTTTATTTATTTCCGATTTAATTCAATAGAGGAATAAAGAAGATATTGGTGCCAAGCTAGGGTTATTTATATATATTTTCAATCAGTCTGTATTCATAAAAAAAAATAAGAGAAGAGAAAAACAAATGGGATGTTGCTAACATTTTCAAAAAGAACGAAACATTTGTTAAATAATAGTTGTAACTTTCAACGAAGATAACCTTTTACTCGTGTATCGAAACGACGACTATAATATATCAAATTGAAGCTCGTATCAAATTACACAATATGATTTTGTCTTGAGTTGTATAATCGTTTTTGTACCCAAATTCGATCGTCTACATCACTTACCTAGAGTTTAAAGATTTTTCACGCAAATTTTCATTTAATTTATTTCCGGTTTAATTCAATAGAGAAATAAAAAAGATATTGGTGCCAACCAAAGGATATTTATATATATTTTCAATCATTCTGTATTCATTAAAAAATAAGAGAAGAGAAAAAGAAATGGGATGTTGTTAACATTTTCAAAAAGAACAAAACATTTGTTAAATAATGGTTGCAACTTTCAACGAAGATAACTTTGTACTCGTGTATCGAAACGACGAATATAATATATCATATCGAAGCTCGTATCAAATTACACAATATGATTTTGTCTTGCGTTGTATAATCGTTTTTGTACCCAAATTCGATCGTCTACATCACTTACCTAGAGTTTAAAGTTTTTCACGCAATATTTTCATTTAATTTATTTCCGGTTTAATTCAATAGAGAAATAAAAAAGATATTGGTGCCAACCTAAGGATATTTATATATATTTTCAATCAGTCTGTATTCATAAAAAAAAATAAGGGAAGAGAAAAACAAATGGGATGTTGCTAACATTTTCAAAAAGAACAAAACATTTGTTAAATAATGGTTGCAACTTGCAACGAAGATAACTTTTTACTCGTGTATCGAAACGACGACTATAATATATCAAATTGAAGCTCGTATCAAATTACACAATATGATTTTGTCTTGAGTTGTATAATCGTTTTTGTACCCAAATTCGATCGTCTACATCACTTACCTAGAGTTTAAAGTTTTTCACGCAAATTTTCATTTAATTTATTTCCGGTTTAATTCAATAGAGAAATAAAAAAGATATTGGTGCCAACCTAAGGATATTTATATATATTTTCAATCATTCTGTATTCATTAAAAAATAAGAGAAGAGAAAAAGAAATGGGATGTTGTTAACATTTTCAAAAAGAACAAAACATTTGTTAAATAATGGTTGCAACTTTCAACGAAGATAACTTTGTACTCGTGTATCGAAACGACGAATATAATATATCATATCGAAGCTCGTATCAAATTACACAATATGATTTTGTCTTGCGTTGTATAATCGTTTTTGTACCCAAATTCGATCGTCTACATCACTTACCTAGAGTTTAAAGTTTTTCACGCAACATTTTCATTTAATTTATTTCCGGTTTAATTCAATAGAGAAATAAAAAAGATATTGGTGCCAACCTAAGGATATTTATATATATTTTCAATCAGTCTGTATTCATAAAAAAAATAAGAGAAGAGAAAAACAAATGGGATGTTGCTAACATTTTCAAAAAGAACAAAACATTTGTTAAATAATGGTTGCAACTTTCAACGAAGATAACCTTTTACTCGTGTATCGAAACGACAACTATAATATATCAAATTGAAGCTCGTATCAAATTACACAATATGATTTTGTCTTGAGTTGTATAATCGTTTTTGTACCCAAATTCGATCGTCTACATCACTTACCTAGAGTTTAAAGTTTTTCACGCAAATTTTCATTTAATTTATTTCCGGTTTAATTCAATAGAGAAATAAAAAAGATATTGGTGCCAACCTAAGGATATTTATATATATTTTCAATCATTCTGTATTCATTAAAAAATAAGAGAAGAGAAAAAGAAATGGGATGTTGTTAACATTTTCAAAAAGAACAAAACATTTGTTAAATAATGGTTGCAACTTTCAACGAAGATAACTTTGTACTCGTGTATCGAAACGACGAATATAATATATCATATCGAAGCTCGTATCAAATTACACAATATGATTTTGTCTTGCATTGTATAATCGTTTTTGTACCCAAATTCGATCGTCTACATCACTTACCGAGAGTTTAAAGTTTTTGACGCAACATTTTCATTTTATTTATTTCCGATTTAATTCAATAGAGGAATAAAGAAGATATTGGTGCCAAGCTAGGGTTATTTATATATATTTTCAATCAGTCTGTATTCATAAAAAAAAATAAGAGAAGAGAAAAACAAATGGGATGTTGCTAACATTTTCAAAAAGAACAAAACATTTGTTAAATAATGGTTGCAACTTTCAACGAAGATAACTTTTTACTCGTGTATCGAAACGACGACTATAATATATCAAATTGAAGCTCGTATCAAATTACACAATATGATTTTGTCTTGCGTTGTATAATCGTTTTTGTACCCAAATTCGATCGTCTACATCACTTACCTAGAGTTTAAAGTTTTTCACGCAACATTTTCATTTTATTTATTTCCGGTTTAATTCAATAGAGGAATAAAGAAGATATTGGTGCCAACCTAGGGATATTTATATATATTTTCAATCAGTCTGTATTCATAAAAAAAATAAGAGAAGAGAAAAAGAAATGGGATGTTGTTAACATTTTCAAAAAGAACAAAACACTTGTTAAATAATGGTTGCAACTTTCAACGAAGATAACTTTGTACTCGTGTATCGAAACGACGACTATAATATATCATATCGAAGCTCGTATCAAATTACACAATATGATTTTGTCTTGCGTTGTATAATCGTTTTTGTACCCAAATTCGATCGTCTACATCACTTATCGAGAGTTTAAAGTTTTGACGCAACATTTTCATTTTATTTATTTCCTGTTTAATTTAATAGAGCAATAAAGAAGATATTGGTGCCAACCTAGGGGTATTTATATATATTTTCAATCATTCTGTATTCATTAAAAAATAAGAGAAGAGAAAAAGAAATGGGATGTTGTTAACATTTTCAAAAAGAACAAAACACTTGTTAAATAATGGTTGCAACTTTCAACGAAGATAACTTTGTACTCGTGTATCGAAACGACGAATATAATATATCATATCGAAGCTCGTATCAAATTACACAATATGATTTCTTCTCGTCTTGTAAAATCGTTTTTGTACCCAAATTACATCGTTTACATCACTTATCGAGAGATTAAAGTCAATGACGCAACGTTTTCATTTTATTTATTTACGGTTTAATTCAATAGAGCAATAAAGAAGATATTGGTGCCAAACAAGGTCATTTATATATATTTTTAATCAGTCTGTATTCATAAAAAAATGAAAGAAGAGAAAAACAAATGGGATGATGTTAATATTTTTAAAAGCAAACAAAACATTTGTTAAATATGAGTTCCAACTTTCAACGAAGATAACTTTTTACTCGGGTATCGAAACGACCACTATAATATATCAAGACGAAGCTCGTATCAAATTAAACAATATCATTTTGTCTCGCCTTATAAAATCATTGTTGTAGCCAAATTACATCGTTTACATCACTTACCCAGAGTTTAAAGTTTTTGACGCAAGATTTTCATTTTATTTATTTCCGGTTTAATTTAATAGAGCAATAAAGAAGATATTGGTGCCAACCTAGGGTTATTTATATATATTTTTAATTAGTCTATATTCATAAAAAAAAAATAAGAGAAGAGTAAAACAAATGGGATGTTGTTAACATTTTCAAAAATAACAAAACATTTATTAAATAATGGTTGTAACTTTCAACGAAAATAACTTTTTACTCGTGTATCGAAACGACGAATATAATATATCAAATCGAAGCTTGTATCAAATTATACAATATGATTTCAACTCGTCTTGTAAAATCATTTTTTTACGCAAATTACATCGTTTACATCACTTACCGAGAGTTTAAAGTTTTTGACGCACCATTTTCATTTTATTTATTTCCGGTTTAATTTAATAGAGCAATAAAGAAGATATTGGTGCCAACCTAGGGTTATTTATATATATTTTCAATCAGTCTGTATTCATAAAAAAATAAGGGAAGAGAAAAACAAATAGGATGTTGCTAACATTTTCAAAAAGAACAAAACATTTGTTAAATAATGGTTGCAACTTTTAACGAAGATAACTTTTTACTCGTGTTTCGAAATGAAGACTATAATATATCAAATTGAAGCTCGTATCAAATTACACAATATGATTTCGTCTTGCGTTGTATAATCGTTTTTGTACCCAAATTCGATCGTCTACATCACTTACCGAGAGTTTAAAGTTTTTGACGCAACATTTTCATTTAATTTATTTCCGGTTTAATTCAATAGAGAAATAAAGAAGATATTGGTGCCAACCTAGGGTTATTTATATATATTTTCAATCATTCTATTTTCATTAAAAAATAAGAGAAGAGAAAAAGAAATGGAATGTTGTTAACATTTTCAAAAAGAACAAAACATTTGTTAACTATGAGTTACAACTTTAAACGAAGATAACTTTTTTCTCGGGTATCGAAACGACGACTATATTATATCAAATCGAAGCTCATATCAAATTACACAATATCATTACGTCACCTCTTGTAAAATCCTTTTTGTACCCAAATTCGATCGTCTACATCACTTACCGAGAGTTTAAAGTTTTTGACGGAACATTTTCATTTTATTTATTTCCGATTTAATTCAATAGAGGAATAAAGAAGATATTGGTGCCAACCTAGGGTTATTTATATATATTTTCAATCATTCTGTATTCATTAAAAAATAAGAGAAGAGAAAAAGAAATGGAATGTTGTTAACATTTTCAAAAAGAACAAAACATTTGTTAACTATGAGTTACAACTTTAAACGAATATAACTTTTTTCTCGGGTATCGAAACGACGACTATATTATATCAAATCGAAGCTCGTATCAAATTACACAATATCATTTCGTATCGCCTTGTAAAATCAATTTTGTACCCAAATTACCTTGTTTACATCACTTATCGAGAGTTTAATGTTTTTGACGCAACATTTTCATTTTATTTATTTCCATGTTAATTCAATAGAGCAATAAAGAAGATATTGGTGCCAACCTAGGGTTATTTATATATATTTTCAATCAGTCTGTATTCATAAAAAAAAATAAGAGAAGAGAAAAAGAAATGGGATGTTGTTAACATTTTCAAAAAGAACGAAACATTTGTTATATATGAGTTGCAAATTTCAACGAAGATAACTTTTTACTCGGGTATCGAAACGACGACTATAATATATCAAATTGAAGCTCGTATCAAATTACAAAATATGATTTTGTCTTGCGTTGTATAATCGTTTTTGTACCCAAATTCGATCGTCTACATCACTTACCTAGAGTTTAAAGTTTTTCACGCAACATTATCATTTAATTTATTTCCGGTTTAATTCAATAGAGAAATAAAAAAGATATTGGTGCCAACCTAGGGATATTTATATATATTTTCAATCATTCTGTATTCATTAAAAAATAAGAGAAGAGAAAAAGAAATGGGATGTTGTTAACATTTTCAAAAAGAACAAAACATTTGTTAAATAATGGTTGCAACTTTCAACGAAGATAACTTTGTACTCGTGTATCGAAACGACGAATATAATATATCATATCGAAGCTCGTATCAAATTACACAATATGATTTCTTCTCGCTTTGTAAAATCCTTTTTGTACCCAAATTCGATCGTCTACATCACTTACCGAGAGTTTAAAGTTTTTGGCGCAACATTTTCATTTTATTTATTTCCGATTTAATTCAATAGAGGAATAAAGAAGATATTGGTGCCAACCTAGGGTTATTTATATATATTTTCAATCAGTCTGTATTCATAAAAAAAAATAAGAGAAGAGAAAAACAAATGGGATGTTGCTAACATTTTCAAAAAGAACAAAACATTTGTTAAATAATGGTTGCAACTTTCAACGAAGATAACTTTTTACTCGTGTATCGAAACGACGACTATAATATATCAAATTGAAGCTCGTATCAAATTACACAATATGATTTTGTCTTGCGTTGTATAATCGTTTTTGTACCCAAATTCGATCGTCTACATCACTTACCTAGAGTTTAAAGTTTTTCACGCAACATTTTCATTTAATTTATTTCCGGTTTAATTCAATAGAGAAATAAAAAAGATATTGGTGCCTACCTAAGGATATTTATATATATTTTCAATCATTCTGTATTCATTAAAAAATAAGAGAAGAGAAAAAGAAATGGGATGTTGTTAACATTTTCAAAAAGAACAAAACATTTGTTAAATAATGGTTGCAACTTTCAACGAAGATAACTTTGTACTCGTGTATCGAAACGACGAATATAATATATCATATCGAAGCTCGTATCAAATTACACAATATGATTTTGTCTTGCGTTGTATAATCGTTTTTGTACCCAAATTCGATCGTCTACATCACTTACCTAGAGTTTAAAGTTTTTCACGCAACATTTTCATTTAATTTATTTCCGGTTTAATTCAATAGAGAAATAAAAAAGATATTGGTGCCAACCTAAGGATATTTATATATATTTTCAATCAGTCTGTATTCATAAAAAAAATAAGAGAAGAGAAAAACAAATGGGATGTTGCTAACATTTTCAAAAAGAACAAAACATTTGTTAAATAATGGTTGCAACTTGCAACGAAGATAACTTTTTACTCGTGTATCGAAACGACGACTATAATATATCAAATTGAAGCTCGTATCAAATTACACAATATGATTTTGTCTTGAGTTGTATAATCGTTTTTGTACCCAAATTCGATCGTCTACATCACTTACCTAGAGTTTAAAGTTTTTCACACAACATTTTCATTTAATTTATTTCCGGTTTAATTCAATAGAGAAATAAAAAAGATATTGGTGCCAACCTAAGGATATTTATATATATTTTCAATCATTCTGTATTCATTAAAAAATAAGAGAAGAGAAAAAGAAATGGGATGTTGTTAACATTTTCAAAAAGAACAAAACACTTGTTAAATAATGGTTGCAACTTTCAATGAAGATAACTTTGTACTCGTGTATCGAAACGACGAATATAATATATCATATCGAAGCTCGTATCAAATTACACAATATGATTTTGTCTTGCGTTGTATAATCGTTTTTGTACCCAAATTCGATCGTTTACATCACTTATCGAGAGTTTAAAGTTTTGACGCAACATTTTCATTTTATTTATTTCCGGTTTAATTCAATAGAGTAATAAAGAAGATATTGGTGCCAACCTAGGGTTATTTATATATATTTTCAATCAGTCTGTATTCATAAAAAAATAAGAGAAGAGAAAAACAAATAGGATGTTGCTAACATTTTCAAAAAGAACAAAACATTTGTTAAATAATGGTTGCAACTTTCAACGAAGATTACTTTTTACTCGTGTTTCGAAATGAAGACTATAATATATCAAATTGAAGCTCGTATCAAATTACACAATATGATTTCGTCTTGCGTTGTATAATCGTTTTTGTACCCAAATTCGATCGTCTACATCACTTACCGAGAGTTTAAAGTTTTTGACGCAACATTTTCATTTAATTTATTTCCGGTTTAATTCAATAGAGAAATAAAGAAGATATTGGTGCCAACCTAGGGGTATTTATATATATTTTCAATCATTCTGTATTCATTAAAAAATAAGAGAAGAGAAAAAGAAATGGAATGTTGTTAACATTTTCAAAAAGAACAAAACATTTGTTAACTATGAGTTACAACTTTAAACGAAGATAACTTTTTTCTCGGGTATCGAAACGACGACTATATTATATCAAATCGAAGCTCGTATCAAATTACACAATATCATTACGTCACCTCTTGTAAAATCCTTTTTGTACCCAAATTCGATCGTCTACATCACTTACCGAGAGTTTAAAGTTTTTGACGCAACATTTTCATTTTATTTATTTCCGATTTAATTCAATAGAGGAATAAAGAAGATATTGGTGCCAACCTAGGGTTATTTATATATATTTTCAATCAGTCTGTATTCATAAAAAAAAATAAGAGAAGAGAAAAACAAATGGGATGTTGCTAACATTTTCAAAAAGAACAAAACATTTGTTAAATAATGGTTGCAACTTTCAACGAAGATAACTTTTTACTCGTGTATCGAAACGACGACTATAATATATCAAATTGAAGCTCGTATCAAATTACACAATATGATTTTGTCTTGCGTTGTATAATCATTTTTGTACCCAAATTCGATCGTCTACATCACTTACCTAGAGTTTAAAGATTTTTCACGCAAATTTTCATTTAATTTATTTCCGGTTTAATTCAATAGAGAAATAAAAAAGATATTGGTGCCAACCAAAGGATATTTATATATATTTTCAATCATTCTGTATTCATTAAAAAATAAGAGAAGAGAAAAAGAAATGGGATGTTGTTAACATTTTCAAAAAGAACAAAACATTTGTTAAATAATGGTTGCAACTTTCAACGAAGATAACTTTTTACTCGTGTATCGAAACGACGACTATAGTATATCAAATTGAAGCTCGTATCAAATTACACAATATGATTTTGTCTTGCGTTGTATAATCATTTTTGTACCCAAATTCGATCGTCTACATCACTTACCTAGAGTTTAAAGTTTTTCACGCAACATTTTCATTTAATTTATTTCCGGTTTAATTCAATAGAGAAATAAAAAAGATATTGGTGGCAACCTAGGGTTATTTATATATTTTTTCAATCAGTCTGTATTCATAAAAAAAATAAGAGAAGAGAAAAAGAAATGGGATGTTGTTAACATTTTCAAAAAGAACAAAACATTTGTTAAATAATGGTTGCAACTTTCAACGAAGATAACTTTGTACTCGTGTATCGAAACGACGAATATAATATATCATATCGAAGCTCGTATCAAATTACACAATATGATTTCTTCTCGCCTTGTAAAATCATTTTTGTACCCAAATTACATCGTTTACATCACTTACCGAGAGATTAAAGTCAATGACGCAACGTTTTGATTTTATTTATTTACGGTTTAATTCAATAGAGCAATAAAGAAGATATTGGTGCCAAAAAAGGTCATTTATATATAGTTTTAATCAGTCTGTATTCATAAAAAAAATAAAAGAAGAGAAAAACAAATGGGATGATGTTAACATTTTTAAAAGCAAACAAAACATTTGTTAAATATGAGTTCCAACTTTCAACGAAGATAACTTTTTACTCGTGTATCGAAACGACCACTATAATATATCAAGACGAAGCTCGTATCAAATTAAACAATATCATTTAGTCTCGCCTTATAAAAACATTGTTGTAGCCAAATTACATCGTTTACATCACTTACCTAGAGTTTAAAGTTTTTGACGCAAGATTTTCATTTTATTTATTTCCGGTTTAATTCAATAGAGCAATAAAGAAGATATTGGTGCGAACCTAGGGTTATTTATATATATTTTTAATTAGTCTGTATTCATAAAAAAAATAAGAGAAGAGTAAAACAAATGGGATGTTGTTAACATTTTCAAAAAGAACAAAACATTTGTTAAATATGAGTTCCAACTTTCGACGAAGATAACTTTTTACTCGGGTATCGAAACGACGACTATAATATATCAACTCGAAGCTCATATGAAATTACACAATATCATTTCGTATCGCCTTGTAAAATCATTTTTGTACCCAAATTACCTTGTTTACATCACTTATCGAGAGTTTAAAGTTTTTGACGCAACATTTTCATTTTATTTATTTCCATGTTAATTCAATAGAGCAATAAAGAAGATATTGGTGCCAACCTAGGGTTATTTATATATATTTTCAATCAGTCTGTATTCATAAAAAAAATAAGAGAAGAGAAAAAGAAATGGGATGTTGTTAACATTTTCAAAAAGAACGAAACATTTGTTATATATGAGTTGCAAATTTCAACGAAGATAACTTTTTACTCGGGTATCGAAACGACGACTATAATATATCAAATCGAAGCTCGTATCAAATTACACAATATCATTTCGTCACCGCCTTGTAAAATCAATTTTGTACCCAAATTACCTTGTTTACATCACTTATCGAGAGTTTAATGTTTTTGACGCAACATTTTCATTTAATTTATTTCCGGTTTAATTCAATAGAGAAATAAAAAAGATATTGGTGCCAACCTAGGGATATTTATATATATTTTCAATCATTCTGTATTCATTAAAAAATAAGAGAAGAGAAAAAGAAATGGGATGTTGTTAACATTTTCAAAAAGAACAAAACATTTGTTAAATAATGGTTGCAACTTTCAACGAAGATAACTTTGTACTCGTGTATCGAAACGACGAATATAATATATCATATCGAAGCTTCTATCAAATTACACAATATGATTTCTTCTCGCCTTGTAAAATCCTTTTTGTACCCAAATTCGATCGTCTACATCACTTACCGAGAGTTTAAAGTTTTTGACGCAACATTTTCATTTTATTTATTTCCGATTTAATTCAATAGAGGAATAAAGAAGATATTGGTGCCAACCTTGGGTTATTTATATATATTTTCAATCAGTCTGTATTCATAAAAAAAAATAAGAGAAGAGAAAAACAAATGGGATGTTGCTAACATTCTCAAAAAGAACAAAACATTTGTTAAATAATGGTTGCAACTTTCAACGAAGATAACTTTTTACTCGTGTATCGAAACGACGACTATAATATATCAAATTGAAGCTCGTATCAAATTACACAATATGATTTTGTCTTGCGTTGTATAATCGTTTTTGTACCCAAATTCGATCGTCTACATCACTTACCTAGAGTTTAAAGTTTTTCACGCAACATTTTCATTTAATTTATTTCCGGTTTAATTCAATAGAGAAATAAAAAAGATATTGGTGCCAACCTAAGGATATTTATATATATTTTCAATCAGTCTGTATTCATTAAAAAATAAGAGAAGAGAAAAAGAAATGGGATGTTGTTAACATTTTCAAAAAGAACAAAACATTTGTTAAATAATGGTTGCAACTTTCAACGAAGATAACTTTGTACTCGTGTATCGAAACGACGAATATAATATATCATATCGAAGCTCGTATCAAATTACACAATATGATTTTGTCTTGCGTTGTATAATCGTTTCTGTACCCAAATTCGATCGTCTACATCACTTACCTAGAGTTTAAAGTTTTTCACGCAATATTTTCATTTAATTTATTTCCGGTTTAATTCAATAGAGAAATAAAAAAGATATTGGTGCCAACCTAAGGATATTTATATATATTTTCAATCAGTCTGTATTAATAAAAAAAATAAGAGAAGAGAAAAACAAATGGGATGTTGCTAACATTTTCAAAAAGAACAAAACATTTGTTAAATAATGGTTGCAACTTGCAACGAAGATAACTTTTTACTCGTGTATCGAAACGATGACTATAATATATCAAATTGAAGCTCGTATCAAATTACACAATATGATTTCGTCTTGAGTTGTATAATCGTTTTTGTACCCAAATTCGATCGTCTACATCACTTACCTAGAGTTTAAAGTTTTTCACGCAACATTTTCATTTAATTTATTTCCGGTTTAATTCAATAGAGAAATAAAAAAGATATTGGTGCCAACCTAAGGATATTTATATATATTTTCAATCATTCTGTATTCATTAAAAAATAAGAGAAGAGAAAAAGAAATGGGATGTTGTTAACATTTTCAAAAAGAACAAAACACTTGTTAAATAATGGTTGCAACTTTCAATGAAGATAACTTTGTACTCGTGTATCGAAACGACGAATATAATATATCATATCGAAGCTCGTATCAAATTACACAATATGATTTTGTCTTGCGTTGTATAATCGTTTTTGTACCCAAATTCGATCGTTTACATCACTTATCGAGAGTTTAAAGTTTTGACGCAACATTTTCATTTTATTTATTTCCGGTTTAATTCAATAGAGTAATAAAGAAGATATTGGTGCCAACCTAGGGTTATTTATATATATTTTTAATCAGTCTGTATTCATAAAAAAATAAGAGAAGAGAAAAACAAATAGGATGTTGCTAACATTTTCAAAAAGAACAAAACATTTGTTAAATAATGGTTGCAACTTTCAACGAAGATTACTTTTTACTCGTGTTTCGAAATGAAGACTATAATATATCAAATTGAAGCTCGTATCAAATTACACAATATGATTTCGTCTTGCGTTGTATAATCGTTTTTGTACCCAAATTCGATCGTCTACATCACTTACCGAGAGTTTAAAGTTTTTGACGCAACATTTTCATTTAATTTATTTCCGGTTTAATTCAATAGAGAAATAAAGAAGATATTGGTGCCAACCTAGGGGTATTTATATATATTTTCAATCATTCTGTATTCATTAAAAAATAAGAGAAGAGAAAAAGAAATGGAATGTTGTTAACATTTTCAAAAAGAACAAAACATTTGTTAACTATGAGTTACAACTTTAAACGAAGATAACTTTTTTCTCGGGTATCGAAACGACGACTATATTATATCAAATCGAAGCTCGTATCAAATTACACAATATCATTACGTCACCTCTTGTAAAATCCTTTTTGTACCCAAATTCGATCGTCTACATCACTTACCGAGAGTTTAAAGTTTTTGACGCAACATTTTCATTTTATTTATTTCCGATTTAATTCAATAGAGGAATAAAGAAGATATTGGTGCCAACCTAGGGTTATTTATATATATTTTCAATCAGTCTGTATTCATAAAAAAAAATAAGAGAAGAGAAAAACAAATGGGATGTTGCTAACATTTTCAAAAAGAACAAAACATTTGTTAAATAATGGTTGCAACTTTCAACGAAGATAACTTTTTACTCGTGTATCGAAACGACGACTATAATATATCAAATTGAAGCTCGTATCAAATTACACAATATGATTTTGTCTTGCGTTGTATAATCATTTTTGTACCCAAATTCGATCGTCTACATCACTTACCTAGAGTTTAAAGATTTTTCACGCAAATTTTCATTTAATTTATTTCCGGTTTAATTCAATAGAGAAATAAAAAAGATATTGGTGCCAACCAAAGGATATTTATATATATTTTCAATCATTCTGTATTCATTAAAAAATAAGAGAAGAGAAAAAGAAATGGGATGTTGTTAACATTTTCAAAAAGAACAAAACATTTGTTAAATAATGGTTGCAACTTTCAACGAAGATAACTTTTTACTCGTGTATCGAAACGACGACTATAGTATATCAAATTGAAGCTCGTATCAAATTACACAATATGATTTTGTCTTGCGTTGTATAATCATTTTTGTACCCAAATTCGATCGTCTACATCACTTACCTAGAGTTTAAAGTTTTTCACGCAACATTTTCATTTAATTTATTTCCGGTTTAATTCAATAGAGAAATAAAAAAGATATTGGTGGCAACCTAGGGTTATTTATATATTTTTTCAATCAGTCTGTATTCATAAAAAAAATAAGAGAAGAGAAAAAGAAATGGGATGTTGTTAACATTTTCAAAAAGAACAAAACATTTGTTAAATAATGGTTGCAACTTTCAACGAAGATAACTTTGTACTCGTGTATCGAAACGACGAATATAATATATCATATCGAAGCTCGTATCAAATTACACAATATGATTTCTTCTCGCCTTGTAAAATCATTTTTGTACCCAAATTACATCGTTTACATCACTTACCGAGAGATTAAAGTCAATGACGCAACGTTTTGATTTTATTTATTTACGGTTTAATTCAATAGAGCAATAAAGAAGATATTGGTGCCAAAAAAGGTCATTTATATATAGTTTTAATCAGTCTGTATTCATAAAAAAAATAAAAGAAGAGAAAAACAAATGGGATGATGTTAACATTTTTAAAAGCAAACAAAACATTTGTTAAATATGAGTTCCAACTTTCAACGAAGATAACTTTTTACTCGTGTATCGAAACGACCACTATAATATATCAAGACGAAGCTCGTATCAAATTAAACAATATCATTTAGTCTCGCCTTATAAAAACATTGTTGTAGCCAAATTACATCGTTTACATCACTTACCTAGAGTTTAAAGTTTTTGACGCAAGATTTTCATTTTATTTATTTCCGGTTTAATTCAATAGAGCAATAAAGAAGATATTGGTGCGAACCTAGGGTTATTTATATATATTTTTAATTAGTCTGTATTCATAAAAAAAATAAGAGAAGAGTAAAACAAATGGGATGTTGTTAACATTTTCAAAAAGAACAAAACATTTGTTAAATATGAGTTCCAACTTTCGACGAAGATAACTTTTTACTCGGGTATCGAAACGACGACTATAATATATCAACTCGAAGCTCATATGAAATTACACAATATCATTTCGTATCGCCTTGTAAAATCATTTTTGTACCCAAATTACCTTGTTTACATCACTTATCGAGAGTTTAAAGTTTTTGACGCAACATTTTCATTTTATTTATTTCCATGTTAATTCAATAGAGCAATAAAGAAGATATTGGTGCCAACCTAGGGTTATTTATATATATTTTCAATCAGTCTGTATTCATAAAAAAAAATAAGAGAAGAGAAAAAGAAATGGGATGTTGTTAACATTTTCAAAAAGAACGAAACATTTGTTATATATGAGTTGCAAATTTCAACGAAGATAACTTTTTACTCGGGTATCGAAACGACGACTATAATATATCAAATCGAAGCTCGTATCAAATTACACAATATCATTTCGTCACCGCCTTGTAAAATCAATTTTGTACCCAAATTACCTTGTTTACATCACTTATCGAGAGTTTAATGTTTTTGACGCAACATTTTCATTTAATTTATTTCCGGTTTAATTCAATAGAGAAATAAAAAAGATATTGGTGCCAACCTAGGGATATTTATATATATTTTCAATCATTCTGTATTCATTAAAAAATAAGAGAAGAGAAAAAGAAATGGGATGTTGTTAACATTTTCAAAAAGAACAAAACATTTGTTAAATAATGGTTGCAACTTTCAACGAAGATAACTTTGTACTCGTGTATCGAAACGACGAATATAATATATCATATCGAAGCTTGTATCAAATTACACAATATGATTTCTTCTCGCCTTGTAAAATCCTTTTTGTACCCAAATTCGATCGTCTACATCACTTACCGAGAGTTTAAAGTTTTTGACGCAACATTTTCATTTTATTTATTTCCGATTTAATTCAATAGAGGAATAAAGAAGATATTGGTGCCAACCTAGGGTTATTTATATATATTTTCAATCAGTCTGTATTCATAAAAAAAAATAAGAGAAGAGAAAAACAAATGGGATGTTGCTAACATTTTCAAAAAGAACAAAACATTTGTTAAATAATGGTTGCAACTTTCAACGAAGATAACTTTTTACTCGTGTATCGAAACGATGACTATAATATATCAAATTGAAGCTCGTATCAAATTACACAATATGATTTTGTCTTGAGTTGTATAATCGTTTTTGTACCCAAATTCGATCGTCTACATCACTTACCTAGAGTTTAAAGTTTTTCACGCAACATTTTCATTTAATTTATTTCCGGTTTAATTCAATAGAGAAATAAAAAAGATATTGGTGCCAACCTAAGGATATTTATATATATTTTCAATCATTCTGTATTCATTAAAAAATAAGAGAAGAGAAAAAGAAATGGGATGTTGTTAACATTTTCAAAAAGAACAAAACACTTGTTAAATAATGGTTGCAACTTTCAATGAAGATAACTTTGTACTCGTGTATCGAAACGACGAATATAATATATCATATCGAAGCTCGTATCAAATTACACAATATGATTTTGTCTTGCGTTGTATAATCGTTTTTGTACCCAAATTCGATCGTTTACATCACTTATCGAGAGTTTAAAGTTTTGACGCAACATTTTCATTTTATTTATTTCCGGTTTAATTCAATAGAGTAATAAAGAAGATATTGGTGCCAACCTAGGGTTATTTATATATATTTTCAATCAGTCTGTATTCATAAAAAAATAAGAGAAGAGAAAAACAAATAGGATGTTGCTAACATTTTCAAAAAGAACAAAACATTTGTTAAATAATGGTTGCAACTTTCAACGAAGATTACTTTTTACTCGTGTTTCGAAATGAAGACTATAATATATCAAATTGAAGCTCGTATCAAATTACACAATATGATTTCGTCTTGCGTTGTATAATCGTTTTTGTACCCAAATTCGATCGTCTACATCACTTACCGAGAGTTTAAAGTTTTTGACGCAACATTTTCATTTAATTTATTTCCGGTTTAATTCAATAGAGAAATAAAGAAGATATTGGTGCCAACCTAGGGGTATTTATATATATTTTCAATCATTCTGTATTCATTAAAAAATAAGAGAAGAGAAAAAGAAATGGGATGTTGTTAACATTTTCAAAAAGAACAAAACATTTGTTAAATAATGGTTGCAACTTTCCACGAAGATAACTTTGTACTCGTGTATCGAAACGACGAATATAATATATCATATCGAAGCTCGTATCAAATTACACAATATGATTTCTTCTCGCCTTGTAAAATCATTTTTGTACCCAAATTACATCGTTTACATCACTTACCGAGAGATTAAAGTCAATGACGCAACATTTTCATTTTATTTATTTACGGTTTAATTCAATAGAGCAATAAAGAAGATATTGGTGCCAAACAAGGTAATTTATATATATTTTTAATCAGTCTGTATTCATAAAAAAAATAAAAGAAGAGATAAACAAATGGGATGATGTTAACATTTTTAAAAGCAAACAAAACATTTGTTAAATATGAGTTCCAACTTTCAACGAAGATAACTTTTTACTCGGGTATCGAAACGACCACTATAATATATCAAGACGAAGCTCGTATCAAATTAAACAATATCATTTTGTCTCGCCTTATAAAATCATTGTTGTAGCCAAATTACATCGTTTACATCACTTACCTAGAGTTTAAAGTTTTTGACGCAAGATTTTCATTTTATTTATTTCCGGTTTAATTCAATAGAGCAATAAAGAAGATATTGGTGCCAACCTAGGGTTATTTATATATATTTTTAATTAGTCTGTATTCATAAAAAAAATAAGAGAAGAGAAAAAGAAATGAGATGTTGTTAACATTTTCAAAAAGAACAAAACATTTGTTAACTATGAGTTACAACTTTAAACGAAGATAACTTTTTACTCGGGTATCGAAACGATGACTATAATATATCAAATCGAAGCTCATATGAAATTACACAATATCATTTCGTATCGCCTTGTAAAATCATTTTTGTACCCAAATTACCTTGTTTACTTCACTTATCGAGAGTTTAAAGTTTTTGACGCAACATTTTCATTTTATTTATTTCCATGTTAATTCAATAGAGCAATAAAGAAGATATTGGTGCCAACCTAGGGTTATTTATATATATTTTTATTTAGTCTGTATTCATAAAAAAAATAAGAGAAGAGAAAAACAAATGGGATGTTGTTAACATTTTCAAAAACAACAAAACATTTGTTAAATAATGGTTGCAACTTTCAACGAAGATAACTTTTTACTCGGGTATCGAAACGACGACTATAACATATCAAATGGAAGCTCGTAGCAAATTATACAATATGATATCATCTCGTCTTGTAAAATCATTTTTGTACCCAAATTACATTGTTTACATCACTTACCGAGAGTTTAAATTTAATGACGCAACATTTTCATTTTATTTATTTCCGGTTTAATTCAATAGAGTAATAAAGAAGATATTGGTGCCAACCTAGGGTTATTTATATATATTTTCAATCAGTCTGTATTCATAAAAAAATAAGAGAAGAGAAAAACAAATAGGATGTTGCTAACATTTTCAAAAAGAACAAAACATTTGTTAAATAATGGTTCAACTTTCAACGAAGATAACTTTTTACTCGTGTTTCGAAACGAAGACTATAATATATCAAATTGAAGCTCGTATCAAATTACACAATATGATTTCGTCTTGCGTTGTATAATCGTTTTTGTACCCAAATTCGATCGTCTACATCACTTACCGAGAGTTTAAAGTTTTTGACGCAACATTTTCATTTAATTTATTTCCGGTTTAATTCAATAGAGAAATAAAGAAGATATTGGTGCCAACCTAGGGTTATTTATATATTTTTTCAATCATTCTGTATTCATTAAAAAATAAGAGAAGAGAAAAAGAAATGGGATGTTGTTAACATTTTCAAAAAGAACAAAACATTTGTTAACTATGAGTTACAACTTTAAACGAAGATAACTTTTTACTCGGGTATCGAAACGACGACTATATTATATCAAATCGAAGCTCGTATCAAATTACACAATATGATTTCCTCTTGCGTTGTATAATCGTTTTTGTACCCAAATTCGATCGTTTAAATCACTTATCGAGAGTTTAAAGTTTTGACACAATATTTTCATTTAATTTATTTCCTGTTTAATTCAATAGAGCAATAAAGAAGATATTGGTGCCAACCTAGGGTTATTTATATATATTTTCAATCAGTCTGTATTCATTAAAAAAATAAGAGAAGAGAAAAACAAATGGGATGTTGTTAACATTTTCAAAAAGAACAAAACATTTGTTAAATAATGGTTGCAACTTTCAACGAAGATAACTTTGTACTCGTGTATCGAAACGACGAATATAATATATCATATCGAAGCTCGTATCAAATTACACAATATGATTTCTTCTCGCCTTGTAAAATCATTTTTGTACCCAAATTACATCGTTTACATCACTTACCGAGAGATTAACGTTTTTCACGCAACATTTTCATTTAATTTATTTCCGGTTTAATTCAATAGAGAAATAAAAAAGATATTGGTGCCAACCTAAGGATATTTATATATATTTTCAATCATTCTGTATTCATTAAAAAATAAGAGAAGAGAAAAAGAAATGGGATGTTGTTAACATTTTCAAAAAGAACAAAACATTTGTTAAATAATGGTTGCAACTTTCAACGAAGATAACTTTGTACTCGTGTATCGAAACGACGAATATAATATATCATATCGAACTTGTATCAAATTACACAATATGATTTCTTCTCGCCTTGTAAAATCATTTTTGTACCCAAATTACATCGTTTACATCACTTACCGAGAGATTAAAGTCAATAACGCAACATTTTCATTTTATTTATTTACGGTTTAATTCAATATAGCAATAAAGAAGATATTGGTGCCAAACAAGGTAATTTATATATATTTTTAATCAGTCTGTATTCATAAAAAAAATAAAAGAAGAGAAAAACAAATGGGATGATGTTAAAACATTTGTTAAATATGAGTTCCAACTTTCGACGAAGATAACTTTTTACTCGGGTATCGAAACGACCACTATAATATATCAAATCGAAGCTCGTATCAAATTACACAATATCATTTCTTATTGCCTTGTAAATTCATTTTTGTTCCCAAATTACATTGTTTACATCACTTACCGAGAGTTTAAAGTTTTTGACGCAACATTTTCATTTTATTTATTTCAATGTTAATTCAATAGAGCAATAAAGAAGATATTGGTCCCAACCTAGGGTTATTTATATATATTTTCAATCAGTCTGTTTTCATAAAAAAGAAATAAGAGAAGAGAAAAAGAAATAGGATGTTGTTAACATTTTCAAAAAGAACAAAACATTTGTTATATATGAGTTGCAACTTTCAACGAAGATACCTTTTTACTCGGGAATCGAAACAACGACTATAATATATCAAATCGAAACTCGTATCAAATTACACAATATGATATCGTCTCGTCTTGTAAAATCATTTTTGTACCCAAATTACATCGTTTACATCACTTACCGAGAGTTTAAATTTAATGACGCAACATTTTCATTTTATTTATTTCCGATTTAATTCAATAGAGTAATAAAGAAGATATTGGTGCCAACCTAGGGTCATTTATATATATTTTCAATCAGTCTGTATTCACAAAAAAAAATAAGAGAAGAGAAAAACAAATGTGATGTTGTTAACATTTTCAAAAAGAACAAAACATTTGTTAAATATGAGTTCCAACTTTCGACGAAGATAACTTTTTACTCGGGTATCGAAACGACCACTATAATATATCAAATCGAAGCTCGTATCAAAATACACAATATCATTTCGTCTCGCCTTGTAAAATCATTTTTCTACCCAAATTAAATGGTTTACATCACTTACCGAGAGTATAAATTTAATGACGCAAGATTTTCATTTTATTTATTTCCGGTTTAATTCAATAGAGCAATAAAGAAGATATTGGTGCCAACCTAGGGTCATTTATATATATTTTTAATCAGTCTGTATTCATAAAAAAAATAAGAGAAGAGTAAAACAAATAGGATGTTGTTAACATTTTCAAAATGAACAAAACATTTGTTAAATAATGGTTCCAACTTTCAACAAAGATAACTTTTTACTCGTGTATCGAAATGACGAATATAATATATCAAATCGAAGCTCGTATCAAATTACACAATATCATTTCGTCTCGCTTTGTATAATCGTTTTTGTACCCAAATTTGATCGTTTACATCACTTATCGAGAGTTTAAAGTTTTTGACGCAACATTTTCATTTTATTTATATCCGCTTTAATTCAATAGAGGCATAAAGAAGATATTGGTGCCAACCTAGCGTCATTTATATATATTTTTAATCAGTCTGTATTCATAAAAAAAAATAAGAGAAGAGAAAAACAAATGGGATGTTGTTAACATTATCAAAAAGAACAAAACATTTGTTAAATATGAGTTCCAACTTTCGACGAAGATAACTTTTTACTAGGGTATCGAAACGACCACTATAATATATCAAATCGAAGCTCTTATCAAATTACACAATATCATTTCGTATTGCCTTGTAAAATCATTTTTGTTCCCAAATTACATTGTTTACATCACTGACCGAGAGTTTAAAGTTTTTGACGGAACATTTTCATTGTATTTATTTCAATGTTAATTCAATAGAGCAATAAAGAAGATATTGGTGCCAACCTAGGGTTATTTATATATATTTTCAATCAGTCTGTATTCATAAAAAAGAAATAAGAGAAGAGAAAAAGAAATGGGATGTTGTTAACATTTTCCAAAAGAACAAAACATTTGTTAAATATGAGTCGCAACTTTCAACGAATATAACTTTTTACTCGGGAATCGAAACGACGACTATAATATATCAAATCGAAACTCGTATCAAATTACACAATATGATATCGTCTCGTCTTCTAAAATCATTTTTGTACCCAAATTACATCGTTTACATCACTTATCCAGAGATTAAATTTTTGACGCAACATTTTCATTTTATTTATTTCCGTTTTAATTCAATAGTGCAATAAAGAAGATATTGGTGCCAACCTAGGGTTATTTTTATATATATTTAATCATTCTGTATTCATAAAATTAATAAGAGAAGAGTAAAACAAATGGGATGTTGTTAACATTTTCAAAAAGAACAAAACATTTTTTAAATATGAGTTCCAACTTTCGACGAAGATAACTTTTTACTCGGGTATCGAAACGACAACTATAATATATCAAATCGAAGCTCGTATCAAATTACACAATATCATTTCGTATTGCCTTGTAAAATCATTTTTGTTCCCAAATTACATTGTTTATATCACTTACCAAGAGTTTAAAGTTTTTGACGCAACATTTTCATTTTATTTATTTCAATGTTAATTAAATAGAGCAATAAAGAAGATATTGGTGCCAACCTAGGGTTATTTATATATATTTTCAATCAGTCTGTTTTCATAAAAAAGAAATAAGAGAAGAGAAAAAGAAATGGGATGTTGTTAACATTTTCAAAAAGAACAAAACATTTGTTATATATGAGTCGCAACTTTCAACGAATATAACTTTTTACTCGGGAATCGAAACGACGACTATAATATATCAAATCGAAACTCGTATCAAATTACACAATATGATATCGTCTCGTCTTCTAAAATCATTTTTGTACCCAAATTACATCGTTTACATCACATACCGAGAGTTTAAATTTAATGACGCAACATTTTCATTTTATTTATTTCAATGTTAATTCAATAGAGCAATAAAGAAGATATTGGTGCCAACCTAGGGTTATTTATATATATTTTCAATCAGTCTGTATTCATAAAAAAATAAGAGAAGAGAAAAACAAATGGGATGTTGTTAACATTTTCAAAAAGAACAAAACATTTGTTAAATATGAGTTCCAACTTTCGACGAAGATAACTTTTTACTCGGGTATCGAAACGACCACTATAATATATCAAATCGAAGCTCGTATCAAATTACACAATATCAATTCGTCTCGCCTTGTAAAATCATTTTTCTACCCAAATTACATCGTTTACATCGCTTACCGAGAGTATAAATTTAATGACGCAAGATTTTCATTTTATTTATTTCCGGTTTAATTCAATAGAGCAATAAAGAAGATATTGGTGCCAACCTAGGGTCATTTCTATATATTTTTAATTAGTCTGTATTCATAAAAAAAATAAGAGAAGAGTAAAACAAATAGGATGTTGTTAACATTTTCAAAAAGAACAAATCATTTGTTAAATAATGGTTCCAACTTTCAACAAAGATAACTTTTTACTCGTGTATCGAAACGACGAATATAATATATCAAATCGAAGCTCGTATCAAATTACACAATATCATTTCGTCTCGCTATGTATAATCGTTTTTGTACCGAAATTTGATCGTTTACATCACTTATCGAGAGTTTAAAGTTTTTGACGCAACATTTTCATTTTATTTATATCCGCTTTAATTCAATAGAGCAATAAAGAAGATATTGGTGCCAACCTAGCGTCATTATATATATTTTTAATCAGTCTGTATTCATAAAAAAAATAAGAGAAGAGAAAAACAAATGGGATGTTGTTAACATTATCAAAAAGAACAAAACATTTGTTAAATATGTGTTCTAACTTTCGACGAAGATAACTTTTTACTCGGGTATCGAAACGACCACTATAATATATCAAATCGAATCTCGTATCAAATTACACAATATCATTTCGTCTCGCCTTATAAAATCATTTTTCTACCCAAATTACATTGTTTACATCACTTACCGAGAGTTTAAATTTTTTGACGCAAGATTTTCATTTTATTTATTTCCGGTTTAATTCAATAGAGCAATAAAGAAGATATTGGTGCCAACCTAGGGTTATTTATATATATTTTTAATCAGTCTGTATTCATAAAAAAAATAAGAGAAGAGTAAAACAAATAGGATGTTGTTAACATTTTCAAAAAGAACAAAACATTTGTTAAATAATGGTTCCAACTTTCAACGAAGATAACTTTTTACTCGTGTATCGAAACGACGAATATAATATATCAAATCGAAGCTCGTATCAAATTACACAATATCTTTTCGTCTCGTTTTGTATAATCGCTTTTGTACCCAAATTCGATCGTTTACATCACTTATCGAGAGTTTAAAGTTTTTGACGCAACATTTTCATTTTATTTATTTCTGGTTTAATTCAATAGAGCAATAAAGAAGATATTGGTGCCAACCTAGGGTTATTTATATTTATTTTTAATAAGTCTGTATTCATAAAAAAAATAAGAGAAGAGTAAAACAAATAGGATGTTGTTAACATTTTCAAAAAGAACAAAACATTTGTTAAATATGAGATCCAACTTTCGACGAAGATAACTTTTTACTCGGGTATCGAAACGACGACTATAATATATCAAATCGAAGCTCGTATCAAATTACACAATATGATATCGTCTCATCTTGTAAAATCATTTTTGTACCCAAATTACATCGTTTATATCACTTATCCAGAGATTAAAGTTTTTGACGCAACATTTTCATTTTATTTATTTCCGTTTTAATTCAATAGAGAAATAAAGAAGATATTGGTGCCAACCTAGGGTTATTTTTATATATTTTTAATCAGTCTGTATTCATAAAAAAATAAGAGAAGAGTAAAACAAATGGGATGTTGTTAACATTTTCAAAAAGAACAAAATATTTGTTAAATATGAGTTCCAACTTTCGACGAAGATAACTTTTTACTCGGGTATCGAAACGACCACTATAATATATCAAATCGAAGCTCGTATCAAATTACACAATATCATTTCTTATTGCCTTGTAAAATCATTTTTGTTCCCAAATTACATTGTTTACATCACTTACCGAGAGTTTAAAGTTTTTGACGCAACATTTTCAATTTATTTATTTCAATGTTAATTCAATAGAGCAATAAAGAAGATATTGGTGACAACCTAGTGTCATTTATATATATTTTTAATCAGTCTGTATTCATAAAAAAAAATAAGAGAAGAGAAAAACAAATGGGATGTTGTTAACATTTTCAAAAAGAACAAAATATTTGTTAAATATGAGTTCCAACTTTCGACGAAGATAACTTTTTAGTCGGGTATCGAAACGACGACTATAATATATCAAATCGAAGGTCGTATCAAATTACACAATATGATTTCGTCTCGTCTTGTAAAATCATTTTTGTACCCAATTACATCGTTTACATCACTTACCGAGAGTTTAAATTTAATGACGCAACATTTTCATTTTATTTATTTCCGGTTTAATTCAATAGAGTAATAAAGAAGATATTGGTGCCAACCTAGGGTCATTTATATATATTTTTAATCAGTCTGTATTCACAAAAAAAATAAGAGAAGAAAAAACAAATGGGATGTTGTTAACATTTTCAAAAAGAACAAAACATTTGATAAATATGAGTTCCAACTTTCGACGAAGATAACTTTTTACTCGGGTATCGAAACGACCACTATAATATATCAAATCGAAGCTCGTATCAAATTACACAATATCATTTCGTCTCGCTTTGTATAATCGTTTTTGTACCCAAATTTGATCGTTTACATCACTTATCGAGAGTTTAAAGTTTTTGACGCAACATTTTCATTTTATTTATATCCGCTTTAATTCAATAGAGGCATAAAGAAGATATTGGTGCCAACCTAGCGTCATTTATATATATTTTTAATCAGTCTGTATTCATAAAAAAAAATAAGAGAAGAGAAAAACAAATGGGATGTTGTTAACATTATCAAAAAGAACAAAACATTTGTTAAATATGAGTTCCAACTTTCGACGAAGATAACTTTTTACTAGGGTATCGAAACGACCACTATAATATATCAAATCGAAGCTCTTATCAAATTACACAATATCATTTCGTATTGCCTTGTAAAATCATTTTTGTTCCCAAATTACATTGTTTACATCACTTACCGAGAGTTTAAAGTTTTTGACGGAACATTTTCATTGTATTTATTTCAATGTTAATTCAATAGAGCAATAAAGAAGATATTGGTGCCAACCTAGGGTTATTTATATATATTTTCAATCAGTCTGTATTCATAAAAAAGAAATAAGAGAAGAGAAAAAGAAATGGGATGTTGTTAACATTTTCCAAAAGAACAAAACATTTGTTAAATATGAGTCACAACTTTCAACGAATATAACTTTTTACTCGGGAATCGAAACGACGACTATAATATATCAAATCGAAACTCGTATCAAATTACACAATATGATATCGTCTCGTCTTCTAAAATCATTTTTGTACCCAAATTACATCGTTTACATCACTTATCCAGAGATTAAAGTTTTTGACGCAACATTTTCATTTTATTTATTTCCGTTTTAATTCAATAGAGCAATAAAGAAGATATTGGTGCCAACCTAGGGTTATTTTTATATATATTTAATCATTCTGTATTCATAAAAAAAAATAAGAGAAGAGTAAAACAAATGGGATGTTGTTAACATTTTCAAAAAGAACAAAACATTTGTTAAATATGAGTTCCAACTTTCGACGAAGATAACTTTTTACTAGGGTATCGAAACGACCACTATAATATATCAAATCGAAGCTCTTATCAAATTACACAATATCATTTCGTATTGCCTTGTAAAATCATTTTTGTTCCCAAATTACATTGTTTACATCACTTACCGAGAGTTTAAAGTTTTTGACGGAACATTTTCATTGTATTTATTTCAATGTTAATTCAATAGAGCAATAAAGAAGATATTGGTGCCAACCTAGGGTTATTTATATATATTTTCAATCAGTCTGTATTCATAAAAAAGAAATAAGAGAAGAGAAAAAGAAATGGGATGTTGTTAACATTTTCCAAAAGAACAAAACATTTGTTAAATATTGGTTGCAACTTTCAACGAATATAACTTTTTACTCGTGTATCGAAACGACGAATATAATATATCAAATCGAAGCTCGTATCAAATTACACAATATGATTTCGCCTCGCTATGTATAATCGTTTTTGTACCCAAATTCGATCGTTTACATCACTTATCGAGAGTTTAAAGTTTTTGAAGCAACATTTTCATTTTATTTATATCCGCTTTAATTCAATAGAGCAATAAAGAAGATATTGGTGCCAACCTAGCGTCATTTATATATATTTTTAATCAGTCTGTATTCATAAAAAAATAAGAGAAGAGAAAAAAAATGGGATGTTGTTAACATTTTCAAAAAGAACAAAACATTAGTTAAATATGAGTTCCAACTTTCGACGAAGATAACTTTTTACTCGGGTATCGAAACGACGACAATAATATATCAAATCGAAGGTGGTATCAAATTACACAATATGATTTCATCTCGTCTTGTAAAATAATTTTTGTACCCAAATTACAACGTTTACATCACTTATCCAGAGATTAAAGTTTTTGACGCAACATTTTAATTTTATTTATTTCCGTTTTAATTCAATAGAGCAATAAAGAAGATATTGGTGCCAACCTAGGGTTATTTTTATATATTTTTAATCAGTCTGTATTCATAAAAAAATTAAGAGAAGAGTAAAACAAATGGGATGTTGTTAGCATGTTCAAAAAGAACAAAACATTTGTTAATTATGAGTTCCAACTTTCGACGAAGATAACATTTTACTCGGGTATCGAAACGACGACTATAATATATCAAATCGAAGCTCTTATCAAATTACACAATATCATTTCGTATTGCCTTGTAAAATCATTTTGGTTCCCAAATTACATTGTTTACATCACTTACCGAGAGTTTAATGTTTTTGACCGAACATTTTCATTGTATTTATTTCAATGTTAATTCAATAGAGAAATAAAGAAGATATTGGTGCCAACCTAGGGTTATTTATATATATTTTCAATCAGTCTGTATTCATAACAAAGAAATAAGAGAAGAGAAAAAGAAATGGGATGTTGTTAACATTTTCCAAAAGAACAAAACATTTGTTAAATATTGGTCGCAACTTTCAACGAATATAACTTTTTACTCGTGTATCGAAACGACAAATATAATATATCAAATCGAAGCTCGTATCAAATTACACAATATGATTTCGCCTCGCTATGTATAATCGTTTTTGTACCCAAATTCGATCGTTTACATCACTTATCGAGAGTTTAAAGTTTTTGAAGCAACATTTTCATTTTATTTATATCCGCTTTAATTCAATAGAGCAATAAAGAAGATATTGGTGCCAACCTAGCGTCATTTATATATATTTTTAATCAGTCTGTATTCATAAAAAAATAAGAGAAGAGAAAAAAAATGGGATGTTGTTAACATTTTCAAAAAGAACAAAACATTAGTTAAATATGAGTTCCAACTTTCGACGAAGATAACTTTTTACTCGGGTATCGAAACGACGACAATAATATATCAAATCGAAGGTGGTATCAAATTACACAATATGATTTCATCTCGTCTTGTAAAATAATTTTTGTACCCAAATTACAACGTTTACATCACTTATCCAGAGATTAAAGTTTTTGACGCAACATTTTCTTTTTATTTATATCCGCTTTAATTCAATAGAGCAATAAAGAAGATATTGGTGCCAACCTAGGGTTATTTATATATATTTTCAATCAGTCTGTATTCATAAAAAAAATAAGAGAAGAGAAAAACAAATAGGATGTTGCTAACATTTTCAAAAAGAACAAAACATTTGTTAAATAATGGTTCAACTTTCAACGAAGATAACTTTTTACTCGTGTTTCGAAACGAAGACTATAATATATCAAATTGAAGCTCGTATCAAATTACACAATATGATTTCGTCTTGCATTGTATAATCGTTTTTGTACCCAAATTCGATCGTCTACATCACTTACCGAGAGTTTAAAGTTTTTGACGCAACATTTTCATTTAATTTATTTCCGGTTTAATTCAATAGAGAAATAAAGAAGATATTGGTGCCAACCTAGGGTTATTTATATATATTTTCAATCAGTCTATATTCATAAAAAAAAATAAGAGAAGAGAAAAACAAATGGGATGTTGCTAACATTTTCAAAATGAACAAAACATTTGTTAAATAATGGTTGCAACTTTCAACGAAGATAACTTTTTACTCGTTTATCGAAACGACGACTATAATATATCAAATTGAAGCTCGTATCAAATTACACAATATGATTTCGTCTTGCATTGAATAATCGTTTTTCTACCCAAATTCGATCATCTACATCACTTACCGAGAGTTTAAAGTTTTTGACGCAACATTTTCATTTAATTTATTTCCGGTTTAATTCAATAGAGAAATAAAGAAGATATTGGTGCCAACCTAGGGTTATTTATATATATTTTCAATCATTCTGTATTCATTAAAAAATCAGAGAAGAGAAAAAGAAATGGGATGTTGTTAACATTTTCAAAAAGAACAAAACATTTGTTAAATAATGGTTGCAACTTTCAACGAAGATAACTTTTTACTCGTGTATCGAAACAACGACTATAATATATCAAATTGAAGCTCGTATCAAATTACACAATATGATTTTGTCTTGCGTTGTATAATCGTTTTTGTACCCAAATTCGATCGTCTATATCACTTACCTAGAGTTTAACGTTTTTCACGCAACATTTTCATTTAATTTATTTCCGGTTTAATTCAATAGAGAAATAAAAAAGATATTGGTGCCAACCTAAGGATATTTATATATATTTTCAATCATTCTGTATTCATTAAAAAATAAGAGAAGAGAAAAAGAAATGGGATGTTGTTAACATTTTCAAAAAGAACAAAACATTTGTTAAATAATGGTTGCAACTTTCCACGAAGATAACTTTGTACTCGTGTATCGAAACGACGAATATAATATATCATATCGAAGCTCGTATCAAATTACACAATATGATTTCTTCTCGCCTTGTAAAATCATTTTTGTACCCAAATTACATCGTTTACATCACTTACCGAGAGATTAAAGTCAATGACGCAACATTTTCATTTTATTTATTTACGGTTTAATTCAATAGAGCAATAAAGAAGATATTGGTGCCAAACAAGGTAATTTATATATATTTTTAATCAGTCTGTATTCATAAAAAAAATAAAAGAAGAGATAAACAAATGGGATGATGTTAACATTTTTAAAAGCAAACAAAACATTTGTTAAATATGAGTTCCAATTTCAACGAAGATAACTTTTTACTCGGGTATCGAAACGACCACTATAATATATCAAGACGAAGCTCGTATCAAATTAAACAATATCATTTTGTCTCGCCTTATAAAATCATTTTTGTAGCCAAATTACATCGTTTACATCACTTACCTAGAGTTTAAAGTTTTTGACGCAAGATTTTCATTTTATTTATTTCCGGTTTAATTCAATAGAGCAATAAAGAAGATATTGGTGCCAACCTAGGGTTATTTATATATATTTTTAATTAGTCTGTATTCATAAAAAAAATAAGAGAAGAGTAAAACAAATAGGATGTTGTTAACATTTTCAAAAAGAACAAAACATTTGTTAAATATGAGTTCCAACTTTCGACGAAGATAACTTTTTACTCGGGTATCGAAACGATGACTATAATATATCAAATCGAAGCTCATATGAAATTACACAATATCATTTCGTATCGCCTTGTAAAATCATTTTTGTACCCAAATTACCTTGTTTACATCACTTATCGAGAGTTTAAAGTTTTTGACGCAACATTTTCATTTTATTTATATCCGCTTTAATTCAATAGAGGAATAAAGAAGATATTGGTGCCAACCTAGGGTTATTTATATATATTTTTATTTAGTCTGTATTCATAAAAAAAATAAGAGAAGAGAAAAACAAATGGGATGTTGTTAACATTTTCAAAAAGAACAAAACATTTGTTAAATAATGGTTGCAACTTTCAACGAAGATAACTTTTTACTCGGGTATCGAAACAACGACTATAATATATCAAATGGAAGCTCGTAGCAAATTACACAATATGATATCGTCTCGTCTTGTAAAATCATTTTTGTACCCAAATTACATCGTTTACATCACTTACCGAGAGTTTAAATTTAATGACGCAACATTTTCATTTTATTTACTTCCGGTTTAATTCAATAGAGTAATAAAGAAGATATTGGTGCCAACCTAGGGTTATTTATATATATTTTCAATCAGTCTGTATTCATAAAAAAATAAGAGAAGAGAAAAACAAATAGGATGTTGCTAACATTTTCAAAAAGAACAAAACATTTGTTAAATAATGGTTCAACTTTCAACGAAGATAACTTTTTAGTCGTGTTTCGAAACGAAGACTATAATATATCAAATTGAAGCTCGTATCAAATTACACAATATGATTTCGTCTTGCGTTGTATAATCGTTTTTGTACCCAAATTCGATCGTCTACATCACTTACCGAGAGTTTAAAGTTTTTGACGCAACATTTTCATTTAATTTATTTCCGGTTTAATTCAATAGAGAAATAAAGAAGATATTGGTGCCAACCTAGGGTTATTTATATATATTTTCAATCATTCTGTATTCATTAAAAAATAAGAGAAGAGAAAAAGAAATGGGATGTTGTTAACATTTTCAAAAAGAACAAAACATTTGTTAACTATGAGTTACAACTTTAAACGAAGATAACTTTTTACTCGGGTATCGAAACGACGACTATATTATATCAAATCGAAGCTCGTATCAAATTACACAATATGATTTCCTCTTGCGTTGTATAATCGTTTTTGTACCCAAATTCGATCGTTTAAATCACTTATCGAGAGTTTAAAGTTTTGACACAACATTTTCATTTAATTTATTTCCTGTTTAATTCAATAGAGCAATAAAGAAGATATTGGTGCCAACCTAGGGTTATTTATATATATTTTCAATCAGTCTGTATTCATTAAAAAAATAAGACAAGAGAAAAACAAATGGGATGTTGTTAACATTTTCAAAAAGAACAAAACATTTGTTAAATAATGGTTGCAACTTTCAACGAAGATAACTTTGTACTCGTGTATCGAAACGACGAATATAATATATCATATCGAAGCTCGTATCAAATTACACAATATGATTTATTCTCGCCTTGTAAAATCATTTTTGTACCCAAATTACATCGTTTACATCACTTACCGAGAGATTAACGTTTTTCACGCAACATTTTCATTTAATTTATTTCCGGTTTAATTCAATAGAGAAATAAAAAAGATATTGGTGAAAACCTAAGGATATTTATATATATTTTCAATCATTCTGTATTCATTAAAAAATAAGAGAAGAGAAAAAGAAATGGGATGTTGTTAACATTTTCAAAAAGAACAAAACATTTGTTAAATAATGGTTGCAACTTTCAACGAAGATAACTTTGTACTCGTGTATCGAAACGACGAATATAATATATCATATCGAACTTGTATCAAATTACACAATATGATTTCTTCTCGCCTTGTAAAATCATTTTTGTACCCAAATTACATCGTTTACATCACTTACTGAGAGATTAAAGTCAATGACGCAACATTTTCATTTTATTTATTTACGGTTTAATTCAATATAGCAATAAAGAAGATATTGGTGCCAAACAAGGTAATTTATATATATTTTTAATCAGTCTGTATTCATAAAAAAAATAAAAGAAGAGAAAAACAAATGGGATGATGTTAAAACATTTGTTAAATATGAGTTCCAACTTTCGACGAAGATAACTTTTTACTCGGGTATCGAAACGACCATTATAATATATCAAATCGAAGCTCGTATCAAATTACACAATATGATATCGTCTCGTCTTGTAAAATCATTTTTGTACCCAAATTACATCGTTTACATCACTTACCGAGAGTTTAAATTTAATGACGCAACATTTTAATTTTATTTATTTCCGATTTAATTCAATAGAGTAATAAAGAAGATATTGGTGCCAACCTAGGGTCATTTATATATATTTTTAATCAGTCTGTATTCACAAAAAAAAATAAGAGAAGAGAAAAACAAATGGGATGTTGTTAACATTTTCAAAAAGAACAAAACATTTGTTAAATATGAGTTCCAACTTTCGACGAAGATAACTTTTTACTCGGGTATCGAAACGACCACTATAATATATCAAATCGAAGCTCGTATCAAATTACACAATATCATTTCGTCTCGCCTTGTAAAATCATTTTTCTACCCAAATTAAATGGTTTACATCACTTACCGAGAGTATAAATTTAATGACGCAAGATTTTCATTTTATTTATTTCCGGTTTAATTCAATAGAGCAATAAAGAAGATATTGGTGCCAACCTAGGGTCATTTATATATATTTTTAATCAGTCTATATTCATAAAAAAAAAGAGAAGAGTAAAACAAATAGGATGTTGTTAACATTTTCAAAATGAACAAAACATTTGTTAAATAATGGTTCCAACTTTCAACAAAGATAACTTTTTACTCGTGTATCGAAACGACGAATATAATATATCAAATCGAAGCTCGTATCAAATTACACAATATCATTTCGTCTCGCTTTGTATAATCGTTTTTGTACCCAAATTTGATCGTTTACATCACTTATCGAGAGTTTAAAGTTTTTGACGCAACATTTTCATTTTATTTATATCCGCTTTAATTCAATAGAGGAATAAAGAAGATATTGGTGCCAACCTAGCGTCATTTATATATATTTTTAATCAGTCTGTATTCATAAAAAAAAATAAGAGAAGAGAAAAACAAATGGGATGTTGTTAACATTATCAAAAAGAACAAAACATTTGTTAAATATGAGTTCCAACTTTCGACGAAGATAACTTTTTACTCGGGTATCGAAACGACGACTATAATATATCAAATCGAAGCTAGTATCAAATTACACAATATGATATCGTCTCGTCTTGTAAAATCATTTTTGTACCCAAATTACATAGTTTACATCACTTATCCAGAGATTAAAGTTTTTGACGCAACATTTTCATTTTATTTATTTCCGTTTTAATTCAATAGAGCAATAAAGAAGATATTGGTGCCAACCTAGGGTTATTTTTATATATATTTAATCAGTCTGTATTCATAAAAAAAATAAGAGAAGAGTAAAACAAATGGGATGTTGTTAACATTTTCAAAAAGAACAAAACATTTTTTAAATATGAGTTCCAACTTTCGACGAAGATAGCTTTTTACTCGGGTATCGAAACGACAACTATAATATATCAAATCGAAGCTCGTATCAAATTACACAATATCATTTCGTATTGCCTTGTAAAATCATTTTTGTTCCCAAATTACATTGTTTATATCACTTACCAAGAGTTTAAAGTTTTTGACGCAACATTTTCATTTTATTTATTTCAATGTTAATTAAATAGAGCAATAAAGAAGATATTGGTGCCAACCTTGGGTTATTTATATATATTTTCAATCAGTCTGTTTTCATAAAAAAGAAATAAGAGAAGAGAAAAAGAAATGGGATGTTGTTAACATTTTCAAAAAGAACAAAACATTTGTTATATATGAGTTGCAACTTTCAACGAAGATAACTTTTTACTCGGGAATCGAAACGACGACTATAATATATCAAATCGAAACTCGTATCAAATTACACAATATGATATCGTCTCGTCTTCTAAAATCATTTTTGTACCCAAATTACATCGTTTACATCACATACCGAGAGTTTAAATTTAATGACGCAACATTTTCATTTTATTTATTTCAATGTTAATTCAATAGAGCAATAAAGAAGATATTGGTGCCAACCTAGGGTTATTTATATATATTTTCAATCAGTCTGTATTCATAAAAAAATAAGAGAAGAGAAAAACAAATGGGATGTTGTTAACATTATCAAAAAGAACAAAACATTTGTTAAATATGAGTTCCAACTTTCGACGAAGATAACTTTTTACTAGGGTATCGAAACGACCACTATAATATATCAAATCGAAGCTCTTATCAAATTACACAATATCATTTCGTATTGCCTTGTAAAATCATTTTTGTTCCCAAATTACATTGTTTACATCACTTACCGAGAGTTTAAAGTTTTTGACGGAACATTTTCATTGTATTTATTTCAATGTTAATTCAATAGAGCAATAAAGAAGATATTGGTGCCAACCTAGGGTTATTTATATATATTTTCAATCAGTCTGTATTCATAAAAAAGAAATAAGAGAAGAGAAAAAGAAATGGGATGTTGTTAACATTTTCCAAAAGAACAAAACATTTGTTAAATATGAGTTCCAACTTTCGACGAAGATAACTTTTTACTCGGGTATCGAAACGACGACTATAATATATCAAATCGAAGCTAGTATCAAATTACACAATATGATATCGTCTCGTCTTGTAAAATCATTTTTGTACCCAAATTACATAGTTTACATCACTTATCCAGAGATTAAAGTTTTTGACGCAACATTTTCATTTTATTTATTTCCGTTTTAATTCAATAGAGCAATAAAGAAGATATTGGTGCCAACCTAGGGTTATTTTTATATATATTTAATCAGTCTGTATTCATAAAAAAAATAAGAGAAGAGTAAAACAAATGGGATGTTGTTAACATTTTCAAAAAGAACAAAACATTTTTTAAATATGAGTTCCAACTTTCGACGAAGATAGCTTTTTACTCGGGTATCGAAACGACAACTATAATATATCAAATCGAAGCTCGTATCAAATTACACAATATCATTTCGTATTGCCTTGTAAAATCATTTTTGTTCCCAAATTACATTGTTTATATCACTTACCAAGAGTTTAAAGTTTTTGACGCAACATTTTCATTTTATTTATTTCAATGTTAATTGAATAGAGCAATAAAGAAGATATTGGTGCCAACCTTGGGTTATTTATATATATTTTCAATCAGTCTGTTTTCATAAAAAAGAAATAAGAGAAGAGAAAAAGAAATGGGATGTTGTTAACATTTTCAAAAAGAACAAAACATTTGTTATATATGAGTTGCAACTTTCAACGAAGATAACTTTTTACTCGGGAATCGAAACGACGACTATAATATATCAAATCGAAACTCGTATCAAATTACACAATATGATATCGTCTCGTCTTCTAAAATCATTTTTGTACCCAAATTACATCGTTTACATCACATACCGAGAGTTTAAATTTAATGACGCAACATTTTCATTTTATTTATTTCAATGTTAATTCAATAGAGCAATAAAGAAGATATTGGTGCCAACCTAGGGTTATTTATATATATTTTCAATCAGTCTGTATTCATAAAAAAATAAGAGAAGAGAAAAACAAATAGGATGTTGTTAACATTTTCAAAAAGAACAAAACATTTGTTAAATATGAGTTCCAACTTTCGACGAAGATAACTTTTTACTCGGGTATCGAAACGAGCACTATAATATATCAAATCGAAGCTCGTATCAAATTACACAATATCAATTCGTCTCGCCTTGTAAAATCATTTTTCTACCCAAATTACATCGTTTACATCGCTTACCGAGAGTATAAATTTAATGACGCAAGATTTTCATTTTATTTATTTCCGGTTTAATTCAATAGAGCAATAAAGAAGATATTGGTGCCAACCTAGGGTCATTTATATATATTTTTAATCAGTCTGTATTCATAAAAAAAATAAGAGAAGAGTAAAACAAATAGGATGTTGTTAACATTTTCAAAAAGAACAAATCATTTGTTAAAAATGGTTCCAACTTTCAACAAAGATAACTTTTTACTCGTGTATCGAAACGACGAATATAATATATCAAATCGAAGCTCGTATCAAATTACACAATATCATTTCGTCTCGCTTTGTATAATCGTTTTTGTACCGAAATTTGATCGTTTACATCACTTATCGAGAGTTTAAAGTTTTTGACGCAACATTTTCATTTTATTTATATCCGCTTTAATTCAATAGAGCAATAAAGAAGATATTGGTGCCAACCTAGCGTCATTTATATATATTTTTAATCAGTCTGTATTCATAAAAAAATAAGAGAAGAGAAAAACAAATGGGATGTTGTTAACATTATCAAAAAGAACAAAACATTTGTTAAATATGTGTTCCAACTTTCGACGAAGATAACTTTGTACTCGTGTATCGAAACGACGAATATAATATATCATATCGATGTTCGTATCAAATTACACAATATGATTTCGTCTTGCTTTGTATAATCGTTTTTGTACCCAAATTCGATCGTTTACATCACTTATCGAGAGTTTAAAGTTTTTGACGCAAAATTTTCATTTTATTTATATCCGGTTTAATTCAATAGAGTAATAAAGAAGATATTGGTGCCAACCTAGGGTCATTTATATATATTTTTAATCAGTCTGTATTCACACAAAAAAAATAACAGAAGAGAAAAACAAATAGGATGTTGTTAACATTTTCAAAAAGAACAAAACATTTGTTAAATAATGGTTCCAACTTTCAACGAAGATAACTTTTTACTCGTGTATCGAAACGACGAATATAATATATCAAATCGAAGCTCGTATCAAATTACACAATATTTTTTCGTCTCGCTTTGTATAATCGCTTTTGTACCCAAATTCGATCGTTTACATCACTTATCGAGAGTTTAAAGTTTTTGACGCAACATTTTCATTTTATTTATTTCTGGTTTAATTCAATAGAGCAATAAAGAAGATATTGGTGCCAACCTAGGGTTATTTATATTTATTTTTAATCAGTCTGTATTCATAAAAAAAATAAGAGAAGAGTAAAACAAATAGGATGTTGTTAACATTTTCAAAAAGAACAAAACATTTGTTAAATAATGGTTCCAACTTTCAACGAAGATAACTTTTTACTCGTGTATCGAAACGACGAATATAATATATCAAATCGAAGCTCGTATCAAATTACACAATATCATTTCGTCTCGCTTTGCATAATCGTTTTTGTACCGAAATTTGATCGTTTACATCACTTATCGAGAGTTTAAAGTTTTTGACGCAACATTTTCATTTTATTTATATCCGCTTTAATTCAATAGAGCAATAAAGAAGATATTGGTGCCAACCTAGGGTCATTTATATATATTTTTAATCAGTCTGTATTCATAAAAAAAATAAGAGAAGAGTAAAACAAATAGGATGTTGTTAACATTTTCAAAAAGAACAAATCATTTGTTAAAAATGGTTCCAACTTTCAACAAAGATAACTTTTTACTCGTGTATCGAAACGACGAATATAATATATCAAATCGAAGCTCGTATCAAATTACACAATATCATTTCGTCTCGCTTTGTATAATCATTTTTGTACCGAAATTTGATCGTTTACATCACTTATCGAGAGTTTAAAGTTTTTGACGCAACATTTTCATTTTATTTATATCCGCTTTAATTCAATAGAGCAATAAAGAAGATATTGGTGCCAACCTAGCGTCATTTATATATATTTTTAATCAGTCTGTATTCATAAAAAAATAAGAGAAGAGAAAAACAAATGGGATGTTGTTAACATTATCAAAAAGAACAAAACATTTGTTAAATATGTGTTCCAACTTTCGACGAAGATAACTTTTTACTCGGGTATCGAAACGACGACTATAATATATCAAATCGAAGCTAGTATCAAATTACACAATATGATATCGTCTCGTCTTGTAAAATCATTTTTGTACCCAAATTACATAGTTTACATCACTTATCCAGAGATTAAAGTTTTTGACGCAACATTTTCATTTTATTTATTTCCGTTTTAATTCAATAGAGCAATAAAGAAGATATTGGTGCCAACCTAGGGTTATTTTTATATATATTTAATCAGTCTGTATTCATAAAAAAAATAAGAGAAGAGTAAAACAAATGGGATGTTGTTAACATTTTCAAAAAGAACAAAACATTTTTTAAATATGAGTTCCAACTTTCGACGAAGATAGCTTTTTACTCGGGTATCGAAACGACAACTATAATATATCAAATCGAAGCTCGTATCAAATTACACAATATCATTTCGTATTGCCTTGTAAAATCATTTTTGTTCCCAAATTACATTGTTTATATCACTTACCAAGAGTTTAAAGTTTTTGACGCAACATTTTCATTTTATTTATTTCAATGTTAATTAAATAGAGCAATAAAGAAGATATTGGTGCCAACCTTGGGTTATTTATATATATTTTCAATCAGTCTGTTTTCATAAAAAAGAAATAAGAGAAGAGAAAAAGAAATGGGATGTTGTTAACATTTTCAAAAAGAACAAAACATTTGTTATATATGAGTTGCAACTTTCAACGAAGATAACTTTTTACTCGGGAATCGAAACGACGACTATAATATATCAAATCGAAACTCGTATCAAATTACACAATATGATATCGTCTCGTCTTCTAAAATCATTTTTGTACCCAAATTACATCGTTTACATCACATACCGAGAGTTTAAATTTAATGACGCAACATTTTCATTTTATTTATTTCAATGTTAATTCAATAGAGCAATAAAGAAGATATTGGTGCCAACCTAGGGTTATTTATATATATTTTCAATCAGTCTGTATTCATAAAAAAATAAGAGAAGAGAAAAACAAATAGGATGTTGTTAACATTTTCAAAAAGAACAAAACATTTGTTAAATATGAGTTCCAACTTTCGACGAAGATAACTTTTTACTCGGGTATCGAAACGAGCACTATAATATATCAAATCGAAGCTCGTATCAAATTACACAATATCAATTCGTCTCGCCTTGTAAAATCATTTTTCTACCCAAATTACATCGTTTACATCGCTTACCGAGAGTATAAATTTAATGACGCAAGATTTTCATTTTATTTATTTCCGGTTTAATTCAATAGAGCAATAAAGAAGATATTGGTGCCAACCTAGGGTCATTTATATATATTTTTAATCAGTCTGTATTCATAAAAAAAATAAGAGAAGAGTAAAACAAATAGGATGTTGTTAACATTTTCAAAAAGAACAAATCATTTGTTAAAAATGGTTCCAACTTTCAACAAAGATAACTTTTTACTCGTGTATCGAAACGACGAATATAATATATCAAATCGAAGCTCGTATCAAATTACACAATATCATTTCGTCTCGCTTTGTATAATCGTTTTTGTACCGAAATTTGATCGTTTACATCACTTATCGAGAGTTTAAAGTTTTTGACGCAACATTTTCATTTTATTTATATCCGCTTTAATTCAATAGAGCAATAAAGAAGATATTGGTGCCAACCTAGCGTCATTTATATATATTTTTAATCAGTCTGTATTCATAAAAAAATAAGAGAAGAGAAAAACAAATGGGATGTTGTTAACATTATCAAAAAGAACAAAACATTTGTTAAATATGTGTTCCAACTTTCGACGAAGATAACTTTTTACTCGGGTATCGAAACGACCACTATAATATATCAAATCGAAGCTCGTATCAAATTACACAATATCATTTCTTATTGCCTTGTAAAATCATTTTTGTTCCCAAATTACATTGTTTACATCACTTACCGAGAGTTTAAAGTTTTTGACGCAACATTTTCAATTTATTTATTTCAATGTTAATTCAATAGAGCAATAAAGAAGATATTGGTCCCAACCTAGGGTTATTTATATATATTTTCAATCAGTCTGTTTTCATAAAAAAGAAATAAGAGAAGAGAAAAAGAAATAGGATGTTGTTAACATTTTCAAAAGAAACAAAACATTTGTTATATATGAGTTGCAACTTTCAACGAAGATACCTTTTTACTCGGGAATCGAAACAACGACTATAATATATCAAATCGAAGCTCGTATCAAATTACACAATATGATTTCGCCTCGCTATGTATAATCGTTTTTGTACCCAAATTCGATCGTTTACATCACTTATCGAGAGTTTAAAGTTTTTGAAGCAACATTTTCATTTTATTTATATCCGCTTTAATTCAATAGAGCAATAAAGAAGATATTGGTGCCAACCTAGCGTCATTTATATATATTTTTAATCAGTCTGTATTCATAAAAAAATAAGAGAAGAGAAAAAAAATGGGATGTTGTTAACATTTTCAAAAAGAACGAAACATTAGTTAAATATGAGTTCCAACTTTCGACGAAGATAACTTTTTACTCGGGTATCGAAACGACGACAATAATATATCAAATCGAAGGTGGTATCAAATTACACAATATGATTTCATCTCGTCTTGTAAAATAATTTTTGTACCCAAATTACAACGTTTACATCACTTATCCAGAGATTAAAGTTTTTGACGCAACATTTTCATTTTATTTATTTCCGTTTTAATTCAATAGAGTAATAAAGAAGATATTGGTGCCAACCTAGGGTTATTTTTATATATTTTTAATCAGTCTGTATTCATAAAAAAATTAAGAGAAGAGTAAAACAAATGGGATGTTGTTAGCATGTTCAAAAAGAACAAAACATTTGTTAATTATGAGTTCCAACTTTCGACGAAGATAACTTTTTACTCGGGTATCGAAACGACGACAACAATATATCAAATCGAAGGTGGTATCAAATTACACAATATGATTTCATCTCGTCTTGTAAAATAATTTTTGTACCCAAATTACAACGTTTACATCACTTATCCAGAGATTAAAGTTTTTGACGCAACATTTTCTTTTTATTTATATCCGCTTTAATTCAATAGAGCAATAAAGAAGATATTGGTGCCAACCTAGCGTCATTTATATATATTTTTAATCAGTCTGTATTCATAAAAAAATAAGAGAAGAGAAAAAAAATGGGATGTTGTTAACATTTTCAAAAAGAACAAAACATTAGTTAAATATGAGTTTCCAACTTTCGACGAAGATAACTTTTTACTCGGGTATCGAAACGACGACAATAATATATCAAATCGAAGCTCGTATCAAATTACACTATATGATTTCGTCTTGCTTTGTATAATCGTTTTTGTACCCAAATTCGATCATTTACATCACTTATCGAGATTTTAAAGTTTTTGATGCAACATTTTCATTTTATTTATATCCGGTTTAATTCAATAGAGCAATAAAGAAGATATTGGTGTCAACCTAGCGTCATTTATATATATTTTTAATCAGTCTGTATTCATAAAAAAAATAAGAGAAGAGAAAAGCAAATGGGAAGTTGTTAACATTTTCAAAAAGAACAAAACATTTGTTAAATATGAGTTCCAACTTTCGACGAAGATAACTTTTTACTCGGGTATCGAAACGATGATTATAATATATCAAATCGAAGGTCGTATCAAATTACACAATATGATTTCGTCTCGTCTTGTAAAATCATTTTTGTACCCAAATTACATCGTTTACATCACTTATCGAGAGATTAAAGTTTTTGACGCAACATTTTCATTTTATTTATTTCCGTTTTAATTCAATAGAGTAATAAAGAAGATATTGGTGCCAACCTAGGGTTATTTATATATATTTTTAATCAGTCTGTATTCATAAAAAAAAAATAAGAGAAGAGAAAAACAAATGGGATGTTGTTAACATTTTCAAAAAGAACAAAACATTTGTTAAATATGAGTTCCAACTTTCGACGAAGATAACTTTTTACTCGGGTATCGAAACGACGACTATAATATATCAAATCGAAGGTCGTATCAAATTACACAATATGATTTCATCTCGTCTTGTAAAATAATTTTTGTACCCAAATTACAACGTTTACATCACTTATCCAGAGATTAAAGTTTTTGACGATACATTTTCATTTTATTTATTTCCGTTTTAATTCAATAGAGTAATAAAGAATATATTGGTGCCAACCTAGGGTTATTTTTATATATTTTTAATCAGTCTGTATTCATAAAAAAATTAAGAGAAGAGTAAAACAAATGGGATGTTGTTAACATTTTCAAAAAGAACAAAACATTTGTTAAATAATGGTTCCAACTTTCAACGAAGATAACTTTTTACTCGTGTATCGAAACGACAAATATAATATATCAAATCGAAGCTCGTATCAAATTACCTTATATGATTTCGTCTTGCTTTGTATAATCGTTTTTGTACCCAAATTCGATCATGTACATCACTTATCGAGATTTTAAAGTTTTTGATGCAACATTTTCATTTTATTTATATCCGGTTTAATTCAATAGAGCAATAAAGAAGATATTGGTGTCAACCTAGCGTCATTTATATATATTTTTAATCAGTCTGTATTCATAAAAAAAAATAAGAGAAGAGAAAAGCAAATGGGAAGTTGTTAACATTTTCAAAAAGAACAAAACATTTGTTAAATATGAGTTCCAACTTTCGACGAAGATAACTTTTTACTCGGGTATCGAAACGATGACTATAATATATCAAATCGAAGGTCGTATCAAATTACACAATATGATTTTGTCTCGTCTTGTAAAATCATTTTTGTACCCAAATTACATCGTTTACATCACTTATCGAGAGATTAAAGTTTTTGACGCAACATTTTCATTTTATTTATTTCCGTTTTAATTCAATAGAGTAATAAAGAAGATATTGGTGCCAACCTAGGGTAATTTATATATATTTTTAATCAGTCTGTATTCATAAAAAAAATAAAAGAAGAGTAAAACAAATGAGATGTTGTTAATATTTTCAAAAAGAACAAAACATTTGTTAAATATGAGTTCCAACTTTCGACGAAGATAACTTTTTACTCGGGTATCGAAACGACCACTATAATATATCAAATCGAAGCTCGTATCAAATTACACAATATCATTTCGTCTCGCCTTGTAAAATCATTTTTCTACCCAAATTACATCGTTTACATCGCTTACCGAGAGTTTAAAGTTAATGACGCAACATTTTCATTTTATTTATTTCCGATTTAATTCAGTAGAGAAATAAAGAAGATATTGGTGCCAACCTAGGGTCATTTATATATATTTTCAATCAGTCTGTATTAATCAAAAAAAAATAAGAGAAGCGCAACACAAATGGGATGTTGTAAACATTTTCAAAAAAAACAAAACATTTGTTAAATATGAGTTGCAACTTTCGACGAAGATAACTTTTTACTCGGGTATCGAAACGACGACTATAATATATCAATTCGAAACTCGTATCAAATTACACAATATGATTTCGTCTCGTCTTGTATAATTGTTTACATTACTTATCGAGAGTTTAAAGTTTTTGACGCAACATTTTCATTTTATTTATTTTCGTTTTAATTCAATAGAGCAATAAAGAAGACATTGGTGCCAATATAGGGTTATTTATATATATTTTCAATTAGTCTTTATTCATAAAAAAAAAATAAGAGAAGAGAAAAACAAATGGGATGTTGTTAACATTTTCAAAAAGAACAAAACATTTGTTAAATATGAGTTCCAACTTTCGACGAAGATAACTTTTTACTCGGGTATCGAAACGACGACTATAATATATCAAATCGAAGGTCATATCAAATTACACAATATGATTTCGTCTCGTCTTGTAAAATCATTTTTGTACCCAAATTACATCGTTTACATCACTTATGAGAGATTAAAGTTTTTGAGGCAACATTTTTATTTTATTTATTTCCGTTTTAATTCAATAGAGTAATAAAGAAGATATTGGTGCCAACCTAAGATTATTTATATATATTTTCAATCAGTCTGTATTCATTAAAAAAAAAGAAGAGAAAAACAAATGTGATGTTGTTAACATTTTCAAAAGGAACAAAATATTTGTTAAATAATGGGTGTAACTTTCAACGAAGATAACTTTGTACTCGTGTATCGAAACGACGAATATAATATATCATATCGAAGCTCGTATCAAATTACACAATATGATTTCGTCTCGCTTTGTATAATCGTTTTTGTACCCAAATTACATCATTTACATCGCTTACCGAGAGTTTAAAGTTAATGACGCAACATTTTCATTTTATTTATTTCCGATTTAATTCAGTAGAGCAATAAAGAAGATATTGGTGCCAACCTAGTGTCATTTATATATATTTTTAATGAGTCTGTATTCATAAAAAATAAGAGAAGAGAAAAAAAATGGGATGTTGTTAACATTTTTAAAAAGAACAAAACATTTGTCAAATACGAGTTCCAACTTTCGACGAAGATAACTTTTTACTCGGGTTTCGAAATGACGACTATAATATATCAATTCGAAACTCGTACCAAATTACACAATATGATTTCGTCTCGTCTTGTAAAATCATTTTTGTACCCAAATTACATCGTTTACATCACATATCGAGAGATTAAAGTTTTTGACGCAACATTTTCATTTTATTCATTTCTGTTTTAATTCAATAGAGTAATAAAGAAGATATTGGTGCCAACCTAGGGTTATTTATATATATTTTTAATCAGTCTGTATTCATAAAAAAAATAAGAGAAGAGTGAAACAAATAGGATATTGTTAACATTTTCAAAAAGAACAAAACATTTGTTAAATAATGGTTCCAACTTTCGACGAAGATAACTTTTTACTCGGGTATCGAAACGACCACTATAATATATCAAATCGAAGCTCGTATCAAATTACACAATATAATTTCGTCTTGCTATGTATAATCGTTTTTGTACCCAAATTCGATCATTTACATCACTTATCGAGATTTTAAAGTTTTTGACGCAACATTTTCATTTTATTTATATCCGGTTTAATTCAATAGAGTAATAAAGAAGATATTGGTGCCAACCTAGGGTCATTTATATATATTTTTAATCAGTCTGTATTCACAAAAAAAAATAAGAGAAGAGAAAAACAAATGGGATGTTGTTAACAATTTCAAAAAGAACAAAACATTTGTTAAATATGAGTTCCAACTTTCGACGAAGATAACTTTTTACTCGGGTATCGAAACGACCATTATAATATATCAAATCGAAGCAGGTATCAAATTACACAATATCATTTCGTCTAGCCTTGTAAAATCATTTTCTACCCAAATTAAATCGTTTACATTACTTACCGAGAGTTTAAAGTTTTTGACGCAAGATTTCCATTTTATTTTTTTCCGGTTTAATTCAATAGAGCAATAAAGAAGATATTGGTGCCAACCTAGGGTTATTTATATATATTTTTAATTAGTCTGTATTCATAAAAAAAATAAGAGAAGAGTAAAACAAATAGGATATTGTTAACATTTTCAAAAAGAACAAAACATTTGTTAAATAATGGTTCCAACTTTCAACCAAGATAACTTTTTACTCGTGTATCGAAACGACGAATATAATATATCAAATCGAAGCTCGTATCAAATTACACTATATGATTTCGTCTTGCTTTGTATAATCGTTTTTGTACCCAAATTCGATCATTTACATCACTTATCGAGATTTTAAAGTTTTTGATGCAACATTTTCATTTTATTTATATCCGGTTTAATTCAATAGAGCAATAAAGAAGATATTGGTGCCAACCTAGCGTCATTTATATATATTTTTAATCAGTCTGTATTCATAAAAAAAAATAAGAGAAGAGAAAAACAAATGGGATGTTTTTAACATTTTCAAAAAGAACAAAACATTTGTTAAATATGAGTTCCAACTTTCGACGAAGATAACTTTTTACTCGGGTATCGAAACGACCACTATAATATATCAAATCGAAGGTCGTATCAAATTACACAATATGATTTCGTCTCGTCTTGTAAAATCATTTTTGTACCCAAATTACATCGTTTACATCACTTATCGAGAGATTAAAGTTTTTGACGCAACATTTTCATTTTTTTTATTTCCATTTTAATTCAATAGAGTAATAAAGAAGATATTGGTGCCAACCTAGGGTTATTTATATATATTTTTAATCAGTCTGTATTCATAAAACAAATAAAAGTAGAGTAAAACAAATGGGATGTTGTTAACATTTTCAAAACGAACAAAACATTTGTTAAATATGAGTTCTAACTTTCGACGAAGATAACTTTTTACTCGGGTATCGAAACGACCACTATAATATATCAAATCGAAGCTCGTATCAAATTACACAATATCATTTCGTCTCGCCTTGTAAAATCATTTTTCTACCCAAATTACATCATTTACATCACTTACCGAGAGATTAAATTTAATGACGCAACATTTTCATTTTATTTATTTCCGGTTTAATTCAATAGAGCAATAAAGAAGATATTGGTGCCAACCTAGGGTCATTTATATATATTTTTAATGAGTCTGTATTCTTAAAAAAAATAAGAGAAGAGAAAAACAAATGGGATGTTGTTAACATTTTCAAAAAGAACAAAATATTTCTTAAATAATGGTTGTAACTTTCAACGAAGATAACTTTGTACTCGTGTATCGAAATGACGAATATAATATATCATATCGAAGCTCGTATCAAATTACACAATATGATTTCGTCTCTCTTTCGATAATCGTTTTTGTACCCAAATTACATCGTTTACATCGCTTACCGAGAGTTTAAAGTTAATGACGCAACATTTTCATTTTATTTATTTCTGATTTAATTCAGTAGAGCAATAAAGAAGATTTTGGTGCCAACCTAGGGTCATTTATATATATTTTCAATCAGTCTGTATTAATAAAAAAAAATAAGAGAAGCGCAACACAAATGGGATGTTGTAAACATTTTCAAAAAAAACAAAACATTTGTTAAATATGAGTGGCAACTTTCGACGAAGATAACTTTTTACTCGGGTATCGAAACGACGACTATAATATATCAATTCGAAATTCGTATCAAATTACACAATATGATTTTGTCTCGTCTTGTATAATCGTTTTTGTACCCAAATTCCATCGTTTACATCACTTATCGAGAGTTTAAAGTTTTTGACGCAACATTTTCATTTTATTTATTTTCGTTTTAATTCAATCGGGAAATAAAGAAGACATTGGTGCCAATATAAGGTTATTTATATATATTTTCAATCAGTCTTTATTCATAAAAAAAAATAAGAGAAGAGAAAAACAAATGGGATGTTGTTAACATTTTCAAAAAGAACAAAACATTTTTTAAATATGAGTTCCAACTTTCGACGAAGATAACTTTTTACTCGGGTATAGAAACGACGACTATAATATATCAAATCGAAGGTCATATCAAATTACACATTATGATTTCGTCTCGTCTTGTAAAATCATTTTTGTACCCAAATTACATCGTTTACATCACTTATGAGAGATTAAATTTTTTGACGCAACATTTTCATTTTATTTATTTCCGTTTTAATTCAATACAGTAATAAAGAAGATATTGGTGCCAACCTAGGATTATTTATATATATTTTGAATCAGTCTGTATTCATAAAAAAAAAGAAGAGAAAAACAAATGTGATGTTGTTAACATTTTCAAAAAGAACAAAATATTTGTTAAGTAATGGTTGTAACTTTCAACGAAGATAACTTTGTACTCGTGTATCGAAATGACGAATATAATATATCATATCGAAGCTCGTATCAAATTACACAATATGATTTCGTCTCGCTTTGTATAATCGTTTTTGTACCCAAATTACATCGTTTACATCGCTTACCGGGAGTTTAAAGTTAATGACGCAACATTTCATTTTATTTATTTCCGATTTAATTCAGTAGAGCAATAAAGAAGATATTGGTACCAACCTAGGGTCATTTATATATATTTTCAATCAGTCTGTATTAATAAAAAAAAATAAGAGAAGCGCAACACAAATGGGATGTTGTAAACATTTTCAAAAAAAACAAAACATTTGTTAAATATGAGTTGCAACTTTCGACGAATATAACTTTTTACTCGGGGATCGAAACGACGACTATAATATATCAATTCGAAACTCGTATCAAATTACACAATATGATTTCGTCTCGTCTGTATAATTGTTTTTGTACCCAAATTCCATCGTTTACATCACTTATCGAGAGTTTAAAGTTTTTGACGCAACATTTTCATTTTATTTATATCCGGTTTAATTCAATATAGCAATAAAGAAGATATTGGTGCCAACCTAGCGTCATTTATATATATTTTTAATCAGTCTGTATTCATAAAAAAAAATAAGAGAAGAGAAAAACAAATGGGATGTTGTTAACATTTTCAAAAAGAACAAAACATTTGTTAAATATGAGTTCCAACTTTCGACGAAGATAACTTTTTACTCGGGTATCAAAACGACGACTATAATATATCAAAACGAAGGTCATATCAAATTACACAATATGATTTCGTCTCGTCTTGTAAAATCATTTTTGTACCCAAATTACAACGTTTACATCACTTATGAGAGATTAAAGTTTTTGACGCAACATTTTCATTTTATTTATTTCCGTTTTAATTCAATAGAGCAATAAAGATGACATTGGTGCCAATATAGGGTTATTTATATATATTTTCAATCAGTCTGTATTCATAAAAAAAATAAGAGAAGAGAAAAACAAATGGAATGTTGTTAACATTTTTAAAAAGAACAAAACATTTGTTAAATAATGGTTGCAACTTTAAACGAAGATAACTTTTTACTCGTGTATCGAAACGACGAATATAATATATCAAATCGAAGCTCATATTAAACTACACAATATGATTTCGCCTCGCTATGTATAATCGTTTTTGTACCCAAATTCGATCGTTTACATCACTTATTTAGAGTTTAAAGTTTTTGACGCAACATTTTCATTTTATTTATATCCCCTTTAATTCAATAGAGCAATAAAGAAGATATTGGTGACAACCTAGTGTCATTTATATATATTTTTAATCAGTCTGTATTCATAAAAAAAAATAAGAGAAGAGAAAAACAAATGGGATGTTGTTAACATTTTCAAAAAGAACAAAATATTTGTTAAATATGAGTTCCAACTTTCGACGAAGATAACTTTTTAGTCGGGTATCGAAACGACGACTATAATATATCAAATCGAAGGTCGTATCAAATTACACAATATGATTTCGTCTCGTCTTGTAAAATCATTTTTGTACCCAAATTACATCGTATACATCACTTATCGAGAGATTAAAGTTTTTGACGCAACATTTTCATTTTATTTATTTCCGTTTTAATTCAATAGAGCAATAAAGAAGATATTGGTGCCAACTTAGGGTTATTTATATATATTTTTAATCAATCTGTATTCATAAAAAAAATAAGAGAAGAGTAAAAGAAATAGGATATTGTTAACATTTTCAAAAAGAACAAAACATTTGTTAAATAATGGTTCCAACTTTCAACGAAGATAACTTTTTACTCGTGTATCGAAACGACGAATATAATATATCAAATCGAAGCTCGTATCAAATTACACTATATGATTTCGTCTTGCTTTGTATAATTGTTTTTGTACCCAAATTCGATCATTTACATCACTTATCGAGATTTTAAAGTTTTTGATGCAACATTTTCATTTTATTTATATCCGGTTTAATTCAATAGAGCAATAAAGAAGATATTGGTGCCAACCTAGCGTCATTTATATATATTTTTAATCAGTCTGTATTCATAAAAAAAAAATAAGAGAAGAGAAAAACAAATGGGATGTTGTTAACATTTTCAAAAAGAACAAAACATTTGTTAAATATGAGTTCCAACTTTCGACGAAGATAACTTTTTACTCGGGTATCGAAACGACGACTATAATATATCAAATCGAAGGTCGTATCAAATTACACAATATGATTTCGTCTCGTCTTGTAAAATCATTTTTGTACCCAAATTACAACGTTTACATCACTTATGAGAGATTAAAGTTTTTGACGCAACATTTTCATTTTATTTATTTCCGTTTTAATTCAATAGAGCAATAAAGATGACATTGGTGCCAATATAGGGTTATTTATATATATTTTCAATCAGTCTGTATTCATAAAAAAAATAAGAGAAGAGAAAAACAAATGGAATGTTGTTAACATTTTTAAAAAGAACAAAACATTTGTTAAATAATGGTTGCAACTTTAAACGAAGATAACTTTTTACTCGTGTATCGAAACGACGAATATAATATATCAAATCGAAGCTCATATTAAACTACACAATATGATTTCGCCTCGCTATGTATAATCGTTTTTGTACCCAAATTCGATCGTTTACATCACTTATTTAGAGTTTAAAGTTTTTGACGCAACATTTTCATTTTATTTATATCCCCTTTAATTCAATAGAGCAATAAAGAAGATATTGGTGACAACCTAGTGTCATTTATATATATTTTTAATCAGTCTGTATTCATAAAAAAAAATAAGAGAAGAGAAAAACAAATGGGATGTTGTTAACATTTTCAAAAAGAACAAAATATTTGTTAAATATGAGTTCCAACTTTCGACGAAGATAACTTTTTAGTCGGGTATCGAAACGACGACTATAATATATCAAATCGAAGGTCGTATCAAATTACACAATATGATTTCGTCTCGTCTTGTAAAATCATTTTTGTACCCAAATTACATCGTTTACATCACTTATCGAGAGATTAAAGTTTTTGACGCAACATTTTCATTTTATTTATTTCCGTTTTAATTCAATAGAGCAATAAAGAAGATATTGGTGCCAACTTAGGGTTATTTATATATATTTTTAATCAATCTGTATTCATAAAAAAAATAAGAGAAGAGTAAAAGAAATAGGATATTGTTAACATTTTCAAAAAGAACAAAACATTTGTTAAATAATGGTTCCAACTTTCAACGAAGATAACTTTTTACTCGTGTATCGAAACGACGAATATAATATATCAAATCGAAGCTCGTATCAAATTACACTATATGATTTCGTCTTGCTTTGTATAATTGTTTTTGTACCCAAATTCGATCATTTACATCACTTATCGAGATTTTAAAGTTTTTGATGCAACATTTTCATTTTATTTATATCCGGTTTAATTCAATAGAGCAATAAAGAAGATATTGGTGCCAACCTAGCGTCATTTATATATATTTTTAATCAGTCTGTATTCATAAAAAAAAAATAAGAGAAGAGAAAAACAAATGGGATGTTGTTAACATTTTCAAAAAGAACAAAACATTTGTTAAATATGAGTTCCAACTTTCGACGAAGATAACTTTTTACTCGGGTATCGAAACGACGACTATAATATATCAAATCGAAGGTCGTATCAAATTACACAATATGATTTCGTCTCGTCTTGTAAAATCATTTTTGTACCCAAATTACAACGTTTACATCACTTATGAGAGATTAAAGTTTTTGACGCAACATTTTCATTTTATTTATTTCCGTTTTAATTCAATAGAGCAATAAAGATGACATTGGTGCCAATATAGGGTTATTTATATATATTTTCAATCAGTCTGTATTCATAAAAAAAATAAGAGAAGAGAAAAACAAATGGAATGTTGTTAACATTTTTAAAAAGAACAAAACATTTGTTAAATAATGGTTGCAACTTTAAACGAAGATAACTTTTTACTCGTGTATCGAAACGACGAATATAATATATCAAATCGAAGCTCATATTAAACTACACAATATGATTTCGCCTCGCTATGTATAATCGTTTTTGTACCCAAATTCGATCGTTTACATCACTTATTTAGAGTTTAAAGTTTTTGACGCAACATTTTCATTTTATTTATATCCCCTTTAATTCAATAGAGCAATAAAGAAGATATTGGTGACAACCTAGTGTCATTTATATATATTTTTAATCAGTCTGTATTCATAAAAAAAAATAAGAGAAGAGAAAAACAAATGGGATGTTGTTAACATTTTCAAAAAGAACAAAATATTTGTTAAATATGAGTTCCAACTTTCGACGAAGATAACTTTTTAGTCGGGTATCGAAACGACGACTATAATATATCAAATCGAAGGTCGTATCAAATTACACAATATGATTTCGTCTCGTCTTGTAAAATCATTTTTGTACCCAAATTACATCGTTTACATCACTTATCGAGAGATTAAAGTTTTTGACGCAACATTTTCATTTTATTTATTTCCGTTTTAATTCAATAGAGCAATAAAGAAGATATTGGTGCCAACTTAGGGTTATTTATATATATTTTTAATCAATCTGTATTCATAAAAAAAATAAGAGAAGAGTAAAAGAAATAGGATATTGTTAACATTTTCAAAAAGAACAAAACATTTGTTAAATAATGGTTCCAACTTTCAACGAAGATAACTTTTTACTCGTGTATCGAAACGACGAATATAATATATCAAATCGAAGCTCGTATCAAATTACACTATATGATTTCGTCTTGCTTTGTATAATTGTTTTTGTACCCAAATTCGATCATTTACATCACTTATCGAGAGTTTAAAGTTTTTGACGCAACATTTTCATTTTATTTATATCCCCTTTAATTCAATAGAGCAATAAAGAAGATATTGGTGCCAACCTAGTGTCATTTATATATATTTTTAATCAGTCTCAATTCATAAAAAAAAATAAGAGAAGAGAAAAACAAATGGGATGTTGTTAACATTTTCAAAAAGAACAAAACATTTGTTAAATATGAGTTCCAACTTTCGACGAAGATAACTTTTTAGTCGGGTATCGAAACGACGACTATAATATATCAAATCGAAGGTCGTATCAAATTACACAATATGATTTCGTCTCGTCTTGTAAAATCATTTTTGTACCCAAATTACATCGTTTACATCACTTATCGAGAGATTAAAGTTTTTGACGCAACATTTTCATTTTATTTATTTCCGTTTTAATTCAATAGAGCAATAAAGAAGATATTGGTGCCAACCTAGGGTTATTTATATATATTTTTAATCAGTCTGTATTCATAAAAAAAATAAGAGAAGAGTAAAACAAATAGGATATTGTTAACATTTTCAAAAAGAACAAAACATTTGTTAAATAATGGTTCCAACTTTCAACGAAGATAACTTTTTACTCGTGTATCGAAACGACGAATATAATATATCAAATCGAAGCTCGTATCAAATTACACTATATGATTTCGTCTTGCTTTGTATAATTGTTTTTGTACCCAAATTCGATCATTTACATCACTTATCGAGATTTTAAAGTTTTTGATGCAACATTTTCATTTTATTTATATCCGGTTTAATTCAATAGAGCAATAAAGAAGATATTGGTGCCAACCTAGCGTCATTTATATATATTTTTAATCAGTCTGTATTCATAAAAAAAAAATAAGAGAAGAGAAAAACAAATGGGATGTTGTTAACATTTTCAAAAAGAACAAAACATTTGTTAAATATGAGTTCCAACTTTCGACGAAGATAACTTTTTACTCGGGTATCGAAACGACGACTATAATATATAAAATCGAAGGTCGTATCAAATTACACAATATGATTTCGTCTCGTCTTGTAAAATCATTTTTGTACCCAAATTACATCGTTTACATCACTTATCCAGAGATTAAAGTTTTTGACGCAACATTTTCATTTTATTTATTTCCGTTTTAATTCAATAGAGTAATAAAGAAGATATTGGTGCCAACCTAGGGTTATTTATATATATTTTTAATCAGTCTGTATTCATAAAAAAAATAAGAGAAGAGTGAAACAAATGGGATGTTGTTAACATTTTCAAAAACAACAAAACATTTGTTAAATATGAGTTCCAACTTTCGACGAATATAACTTTTTACTCGGGTATCGAAACGACCACTATAATATATCAAATCGAAGCTCGTATCAAATTACACAATATGATTTCGTCTTGCTTCGTATAATCGTTTTTGTACCCAAATTCGATCATTTACATCACTTATCGAGAGTTTAAAGTTTTTGACGCAAAATTTTCATTTTATTTATATCCGGTTTAATTCAATAGAGTAATAAAGAAGATATTGGTGCCAACCTAGGGTTATTTATATATATTTTTAATCAGTCTGTATTCACAAAAAAAAAATAACAGAAGAGAAAAACAAATAGGATGTTGTTAACATTTTCAAAAAGAACAAAACATTTGTTAAATAATGGTTCCAACTTTCAACGAAGATAACTTTTTACTCGTGTATCGAAACGACGAATATAATATATCAAATCGAAGCTCGTATCAAATTACACTATATGATTTTGTCTTGCTTTGTATAATTGTTTTTGTACCCAAATTCGATCATTTACATCACTTATCGAGATTTTAAAGTTTTTGATGCAACATTTTCATTTTATTTATATCCGGTTTAATTCAATAGAGAAATAAAGAAGATATTGGTGCCAACCTAGCGTCATTTATATATATTTTTAATCAGTCTGTATTCATAAAAAAAATAAGAGAAGAGAAAAACAAATGGGATGTTGTTAACATTTTCAAAAAGAACAAAACATTTGTTAAATATGAGTTCCAAATTTCGACGAAGATAACTTTTTACTCGGGTATCGAAACGACGACTATAATATATCAAATCGAAGGTCGTATCAAATTACACAATATGATTTCGTCTCGTATTGTAAAATCATTTTTGTACCCAAATTACATCGTTTACATCACTTATCCAGAGATTAAAGTTTTTGACGCAACATTTTCATTTTATTTATTTCCGTTTTAATTCAATAGAGTAATATAGAAGATATTGGTGCCAACCTAGGGTTATTTATATATATTTTTAATCAGTCTGTATTCATAAAAAAAATAAGAGAAGAGTGAAACAAATGGGATGTTGTTAACATTTTCAAAAACAACAAAACATTTGTTAAATATGAGTTCCAACTTTCGACGAAGATAACTTTTTACTCGGGTATCGAAACGACCACTATAATATATCAAATCGAAGCTCGTATCAAATTACACAATATGATTTCGTTTTGCTTTGTATAATCGTTTTTGTACCCAAATTCGATCGTTTACATTACTTATCGAGAGTTTAAAGTTTTTGACGCAAAATTTTCATTTTATTTATATCCGGTTTAATTCAATAGAGTAATAAAGAAGATATTGGTGCCAACCTAGGGTCATTTATATATATTTTTAATCAGTCTGTATTCACAAAAAAAAATAACAGAAGAGAAAAACAAATGGGATGCTGTTAACATTTTCAAAAAAACAAAACATTTGTTAAATAATGGTTGCAACTTTCAACGAAGATAACTTTTTACTCGTGTATCGAAACGATGAATATAATATATCAAATCGAAGCTCGTATCAAATTACACAATATGATTTCGTCTCTCTTCGGATAATCGTTTTTGTACCCAAATTACATCGTTTACATCGCTTACCGAGAGTTTAAAGTTAATGACGCAACATTTTCATTTTATTTATTTCAGATTTAATTCAGTAGAGCAATAAAGAAGATATTGGTGCCAACCTAGGGTCATTTATATATATTTTCAATCAGTGTGTATTAATAAAAGAAAATAAGAGAAGCGCAACACAAATGGGATGTTGTAAACATTTTAAAAAAAAACAAAACATTTGTTAAATATGAGTGGCAACTTTCGACGAAGATAACTTTTTACTCGGGTATCGAAACGATGACTATAATATATCAATTCGAAATTCGTATCAAATTACACAATATGATTTCGTCTCGTTGATGAGTGCTCAAAAAGCACTAAAATAACCATGATTTTATGTACCTTAATTGATTAAAAATACATATATTTATATGTTTTATCATATATTTATATAAATTTGTCTTTTTCGGAATCACGGGTATTTTTATTGTTTTTCAGGTATTTTGGCTTAAAAACGCAATGTAAAGACTCAAAGAGGAATATTTGAAGCAATACATCACAAATATATCAATAAATAAGTGAGAAAAGGTCAACAAACATGGAAAAATCGGACGAAATGGGTCGAAAAGGTCAAAAATGTCAAAAAGACGGAAATCGCGCGCCGCAGCCCAGCCGTGCGCGCAGCCCAGCGCCCCACTCCGCGCGCGCCCGCGCGCGCTGGCATGCCAAGCTGCGCGCAGCGCAGCGCGCTGGCACTGTTCACGCGCGCCGAGCTGCGCGCAGCGCCCCAGCAGCCCCCCTCTGCGCGCCCAACGCGTTTTCGCCCCATTTTTCACGTGCAGCCGCCCCTGTGACGTCATGCTGACGTCATTGATGACATCAGCAATTCCAATACGCGTTTTTACATTTTTTAATATTTTTTTTAACATTTTTTTACTCATTTTTTCTCTCCATCCTCACCTATAAATACCCCCCTTCCATTCACTTCAAATCACACCTTCAAAACTCACTTCTCTCTTCTTTCTCTCTCTCATTTCTTAGTTTTTAGTTTCTCTTAGTTTCTTTCTAAGTTTCTAAGCTTTTCTTAGTTTTTCTCTTAGTTTTTAGTTCAATTCTCTTAGGTTTAGTGTTCTTCTCTTTTTGAGAGGAACTTGTAATGTTTTTGTAATAATTTAGATTTTTGATTCAATATATGGAAGTGCAAATTCCGCTCGGAGGTTTTCTAGCAACGGGAATAGCGTCGAAGTTCTGTAAGGATTTTATTTTCTTTACAGTTATTTTTATGCTTTATTCTTACATGTTATATTCAACTTGTCTGTGGTTAAATTTAACTATGCTAGCTGTTTAGTAAAAATGATGTAATAACGACGTTGTTATGCTTGCGAAATATTAAATAGGTAAAAATCTTTAAAATGAATTGATTTTGTTTTTATTCAAGATTTTATATTAAGAATGTTAGAGAGAAATATATTATTTTTCATTACAAACTTAAACCCGAAAATTAGATTTTAAGGTTTAGTTATCCGGTCTAATTTAGAGTAGTGCTCTTTTATTTGTTGGTACAATCGCCCGGTAGTTAGAGTGAAACTCTATTTCAAAAGTTTTTATAAGAATTATTATGTGAAAATGTATTGACAACATGTTTTCAATAGTGGTTTTAAAACTTGAAAGTTAGTACTCGGATAATTAAATTCTTAAGTTTAATTTGGACACCTTGAATAATGTTTAAATTGTCTAACCCCACCAAAGGTGGCATTTAAATGGTTCATTTTCAATCTCTTAGAAAAAGGAATTAATTTAATTAAGCATATTAGTTATCAACCCCACCCATAGGTGTTAATTGATTTGTTTAGTTAACAAAGAATATCTAACCCCACCAAAGGTGGTATTTATATAAAAAAGAGAGAATCAATAAAATATCAATTTATATCTTTAATAACCTAGTTAATATGAGCAAGCATAATTAATTTAGTTATTATATCCATAAATACTCCGCTAATATAAATGATAAAAATTTGCATGAATATTTATTGAATCCGTATATATGTTTATTTTTAGATAATTATTTATTGAATTTGTATCTATGTTTATTTTTATGTTATTAGACTATATTTAATTAATCTGTATATATGTTTATTTTATGTTATTAGATTAGGAACACAAAAACCAAACTATCGTGACAGGATGTTTAGGATTTAATTTCGTTTTTAAAAGTTTGAATAATAAATTAAAAACCACATACATTCCTTCCTTAGATCGACCTTGGGAGTATACTTATCATTTTCTTCGAAATGATTCGTGCACTTGCGAGAGTTTTATAAATATTAAAACCAAAGTATTTGCGGGAATCGGCGATGCCGGTTTTCGTTCATCAAGTTTTTGGCGCCGTTGCCGGGGAAGGAATAGCGTTTTTAAATTATTTATCAAAATTTTAAAAACATTTTTGTGCTGTAAATAATTGTGATATTTTAATAATAATGAAATTTCAAAATTCATAATAAATAAAAAAATAAAAATAAAAAAATAAAAAAATAAAAAATAAAAAAAATAATAATTTTTTTTTTTTTTTTTGTAAAATAATTTAGAAATTTGAAATTTGAAGTAAAAAAATTTACCGTTCATAAATAGTAAAAAAAAAAAAAACAAAACAAAGAAAAAAAAAATTCAAAATTCAAAATATAAAATTTTTTTAAGTTAATAAGAAATAATATAGCGTGAATAGTAAAATAAAATTACCGTTCATAAAAAAAAAAAAAAAAAAACATTACTTGAATTTATACCTAATTAACTAAATAACATAAAAAGTAAAAATCTAAGGGAGTTCTGTCTAGGAGACTAGTTCTTGGAAGCCTTTGTGCCACTAGTCTTTCCTGGGAACGTTGCTCTGGCTAGGAGAATGGTATTTAAGGTGCCGTTTGCACCACCATTCTTTCCTGGGAGCACTCTTGGTTAATACTAATTATGTTACAAAAAAATAAAAAAAATAAAAAAAAATAAAAAATAAAAATAAAAATTTCTTTTTTTTTTAGGGTTTAACTAGTTTTGTTTAGTGTTTTGTATAAAATAACATGTAAATTTTATCTAAATTTTTGTTATTTTGTTGACAGGAGTTTTAAATTTACGTTTACAATAGTCTATGCGTGGTAGGAGATCCTTAGGAAACCCCCTTACACCATATGTAAATAAATTTCATAAATTTAAACAAGTGTCAACAAAACTGGATTCTACCCATCAACCTGTTTTTGAGCCAAACATAGAACCAAGTCTTAATCCTTTACTAGAACCAAAAGAAATGGAGGAAAACCAACATATTAGGGAAACCACAATGAAAGAGTTTGCAAGACCGGTAATAGGCACGGCAACTGCCGCTATCCAGTTGGGGGAGGCTGCTCGGAATTACGACCTTAAAAATATTCATTTTTCTATGCTTCCTTCCTTTTATGGGTTACCTAATGAAGATTCTCTTTCCTTTATGAGAGATTTCTATGCTACGGTCCAAACATTCCCCCTCGGTATTCTAAACGAGGATCAACTTAGGATGAGATGTTTTCCCTACACTCTAAAGGATAAGGCCAAAGCTTGGTTGATGTCACTTCCCCCAGGTTCTCTGATGACATGGGGTAACATTTACAATAAATTCATGGGAAAATTCTATTCCCATCAAAAAACATCAGAGTTGAGAGGAAAGATTGCTACTTTCTCTCAGATGGATGGAGAACCATTCCATGAAGCTTGGGATAGGTTCAAGATGTTTCTCACTCAGTGTCCCCATCATAGCTTTCCCCTGCAGTTGCAGAACCAATTCTTTTACGATGGACTTACACAACAATGTCAGTTCATTGTCGACAACGCTGCAGGAGGAGCAATAGGAGAAAAAACTGCCTCAGAGACGTATAACCTCTTTGAGATGTTGGGTGCTAATTCCCAACAGAAAAGCTCCCGAGTGAGAAAAGCTGGAGTTCATGAAATCGACTCCAGTAATGAAGTTCAACAACAACTTGTTCAACTGACTAAGCAAGTTGCCCTTCTCGCTACACAAACCAACACCAATAATGATCAATATGGTTTGTATAGCAACATGGGACATGGTACTGAAGCCTGTCCATATCAAGGAGAAACAACTGGACCTGAACAGGTCAATGTGTTGGGAGCATATCAACAGAGACCAAGGTTTGATCCCAACTCAAATACCTATAATCCTGGGTGGAGAAGTCATCCAAATTTCTCTTGGAGGCAAAACAACCCTCCTTTCACTCAAGGCTCAAACCAGGCAGGTCAGCAATTCCACCCACCTATTCCAAGAAGCATTCCCAATAAACCAACCCTGGAGGACAACTTGAATTCTTTTATTCAAGTCTGTAGGGATAATCAATCTAAAACCAATCAACGGTTGGACTCTGTGGAAGCTTCTATCAAAAAGGTGGAAGTTCAAGTTGAACAGTTAGTTGAACATTTGCAAAAAGGCAAAGACTAATTCAATGAAGAGGAGACATTGAGTTTTTCATTCTGCAATCTCCAAGCAACGTCTTACTAGAAGACGATAAATTTTTAGTCCTGTATGGGAGGTCACCCATTATTGTATTTTCCTTTGTTTTAGTTTGCGTGTAATAAAAATTCAGATGAAATAAAATTCGTTTGTTTCAAAAATTCTGTCCATTCGCTTAAATTTAAAAAAAAAAAAAAAAAAAAATATTAGGTTCCTTGCACTTTTTGCTTTTACGTTTTATCAAGTTATAAATATTTCTTAGAGATATCTACTAAAAGCAAAATGTTGATACACAATAGGAGGAGGATCATTTTCAACTACAAACAACCATGGGAGATGCTGAAGATAGGCAGAAAAAGATGAAAGAATATACAATGCCAATCATTGGCAATGTAACTTCCGGTATCCAATTACAAGAGGCTGCAAGGAATTATGAATTGAAAAAGATTCATTATTCTTTGTTGCCTTCCTTTTACGGTATCCCTAATGAAGACCCTTTGCATTTCATTCGAGAATTCTATGCTATTGTCCAAACCTTTCCACTACATGCAATTAATGAAGATCAACTTAGGATGAGGTGTTTTCCTTACACTCTCAAAGATAAAGCTTGGTCATGGTTCATTACTCTACAGTCAGGTTCTCTTAAAACTTGGGAGGCAGTCTATGAAATTTTTATGGGTAGGTTCTATTCCCATCAAAAGACTGTTGATCTAAGAACAAAGATAGCAACATTTTCTCAAATGTATGAAGAGCCCTTTCATGAAGCTTGGGAACGATTCAAACTCCTTTTCATTCAATGTCAAAATCATAGCTTTCCCTTACAGCTACAAAACCAATTCTTTTATGATGGATTGACACTACAGAGTCAATACATGGTTGATAATGCTGCTGGTGGTGCTGTAGGAGAAAAGACCGCAGAGGAAACCTATAATCTTTATGAGCTGTTGGGTTCTAATTCCCAACAAAGAGGTGGTAGAAGGAAAGCAAAGGTCAATGAAGTCGGCTCTGATAATGAGATAACCTTGCAACTTGCTGAATTGACTAAACAAGTGAAATTCCTCACTTCCCACCAAATTTCAAATCAAGAGGTATGTGAAGTGTGTTGTTCAATTGGGCATGGTACTCGTAATTGTTCAAATACTTGTGATTCTAGTGTCGATGCCATAGAGGAAGTTCAATCTTTTCAAAGATATCATCCAAACACCTATAATCACCCAGCCTACACCCAATATCCAACACTAAGGTCAGATAACAACCACCCTTACCCACCAAGCCAATCTTTTAAGCCAACCTTAGAAGATAGCTTGAATGCTTTTATTCAAGTTAGTCGTGACAACCAATTGATGACTAATCAAAGGTTGAACACCATGGAGGCTTCAGTTAAAAGGATTGAATCTAAAGTTGGGCAACTGGCTGAACAAATGCAAAAGAAAGAACCAGGAAAGTTGCCCAGTCAACCAGAACAAGCAAAGGATGTTAGAACCCTTCGAAGTGGTAAGGTAGTCAATACTAGTTTACCTGAAATCTCTAACAATCTACCTTGTAGTTCAGGTAACAAAGAAGGCGATACTCTAATCTCGCAAAAAGGAGACACAAGTGTTAAACTTAACAAGCCTTCTGAAAAACTCATTGGGGGGTCATCTGACACCCCCAAAATTCAAAAGACAACAGAACCACACCAGATACAAGTACCTTTTCCCCACCGGTTGAAAGAATCCAAACAAGATAAGCAATTCACTGATCTTTTTAATATGCTCTCTAAAGTAAATATCAATTTACCATTATTAGAAGTGATCATGAATGTGCCCTCATATGCCAAATTTTTCAAAGAGTTGAACACTAAGAAAAGGAGGTATGAACTGAATGAACGAGTAGTAGTATCAGAAATTTCTAGCGCTGTACTTCAGCACAAACTACCCCCTAAGTTGAAAGACCCTGGAAGTTTTATTATAAACATAACTATGGGGGATAGGAAGGTTGCTAAAGCAATGCTTGATTTAGGTGCTAGTATAAATTTGATGCCCTACTCTATATTCTTACAACTCAATCTAGGGGATTTAAAACCCACAACTATGTCCCTTCAACTTGCAGATAGATCTCTTAAATATCCAGAGGGAATAGTTGAGGATGTTTTGGTACAGGTAGACAAACTGATAATACCTGTTGACTTTGTGGTTCTGGATATGCAAGAAAATCCAGCATTGGACAGAGAGCACACAATATTGCTTGGTAGACCATTTATGGCAACTACTAAAACTATTATTGATGTCCAAGATGGAAATTTGACAATGACAGTCTTAGGAGAGACTGTTCATTTTAAAGTTTTTGATTCTTCACCTTTCCCTTCTATTTCTGCCATCGATGAAATATTCGATGTTGATCCTTTGGATAATCTTGTCCAAAACACCTTTTTCCGAACCAGAATAGAAGACAAGCTTGAAACCGTTCTTACACTTGAAAAGGTTGAAGAAGATTTAGATGAGGAAATTAAGGGGTACCTTGAACAACTAGACAATAATGAAGTGATGACAAATTCTAGTACACTTTTAAATCTACCCAGTTCTTCATCTATTAAAGAGGCCAATCCACCTGAACTTGAACTCAAAGTCTTACCTGAGCACTTAAAATATGTGTTTTTGGGAGAGGGAGAAACTTATCCAGTGATAATTTCTTCAACCTTGACCAAACCACAAGAAAAGGAACTCATCAAAGTGCTTAAACAGTTTAAGAAATCTATAGGTTGGAGTATAGGTGATATAAGAGGCATTAGTCCAACAATGTGTATGCACAAGATCAACTTGGAGGACGGTGCTAAACCTGTACGAGAGGCCCAAAGAAGACTAAACCCAAACATGCAAGAGGTAGTTAAGAAGGAAATTCTTAAATTATTAGAAGAAGGGATTATCTACCCTATTGCAGATAGTAAGTGGGTTAGTCCAGTGCATGTGGTACCAAAGAAATCTGGGATAACAGTTGTTAAGAATGACAAAAGTGAATTAGTGCCCACTAGAATAATCACTGGATGGAGAATGTGTATAGATTTTAGGAAACTAAATTTATATACGAAAAAGGATCACTTTCCTCTTCCATTCATTGATCAAATGTTGGAAAGATTAGCTGGGCACGAATTTTACTGTTTTTTGGATGGACTGTCTGGATATTATCAAGTACCCATAGCACCAGAAGATCAGGAAAAGACCACATTTACATGTCCTTTTGGGACATTTGCTTTTCGCAGAATGCCATTTGGGTTATGCAATGCCCCTGCCACGTTCCAGAGATGCATGATATCCATTTTCTCGGACATGGTGGAAAAATTCATTGAGATTTTCATGGACGATTTCTCTGTCTTTGGGAACTCATTTGATGATTGCTTACATAAATTGACTTTGGTTTTAGAAAGATGCATTGAATGCAATCTAACCCTTAGTTGGGAGAAAAGTCATTTTATGGTTCAACAAGGGATAGTTTTAGGACATATAATTTCAAACAAGGGTATTGAAGTTGATAAGGCAAAAGTTGAATTGATATCCAAACTACCTCCCCCTACATCTGTGAAGGGGATAAGAAGCTTCTTGGGACATGCAGGATTCTACAGACGATTTATTAAAGATTTCTCTAAAATAAGTCGTCCATTATGTAACTTGCTATCCAAAGATGCTGATTTTGATTTCAACAATGACTGCCTTACTTCCTTTAATACCTTGAAAGAGAAACTCACATCTACCCCTGTTATAATGGCACCAAACTGGTCTTTACCCTTTGAAATAATGTGTGACGCTTCTGATTATGCAATAGGAGCAGTCCTGGGACAAAGAGTGGATAAGCGTTTACATGTCATCTACTATGCTAGCAAAACACTCAATGATGCCCAGATGAATTACACCACCACTGAAAAGGAATTCTTGGCTATAGTATTCTCTTTAGACAAATTTCGGTCTTATTTAGTAGGATCTAAAGTGATTGTGCATTCTGATCATGCTGCTTTAAGATACCTATTGAGTAAACCAAATGCCAAGCCAAGATTAATCAGGTGGGTCTTACTCTTACAAGAATTTGACCTAGAAATCAAGGATAAGAAAGGCAGTGAAAACTTAGTAGCTGACCATTTGTCTAGGTTAATTTCTGACTTTAATTCTCTTAAAGATGAGAGTAATGACGATATAGTTGAAACCTTTCCTGATGAACAGTTATTTTTCATAGGTCCGAACCCATGGTACGCTGATATTGTAAACTATCTTGCCACTGGTGTTTTGCGACCTAACACTTCATATCAGGAGAAGAAAAGGTTTTTTAAAACTATTAAGGACTATTTCTGGGATGACCCTTATTTATACAAGATTGGTCAAGATCAAGTCATCCGGAGATGTGTACCTGAAGAAGAACATAAGAGCATTCTGACTTTTTGTCATGAACTTCATTGTGGGGGTCATTTTGGAGGAGAAAAGACAGCCCGTAAGATATTACAGTCTGGATTCTTTTGGCCCACTCTTTTTAAAGATGCTCATATGTTTTGTGCACAATGTGATAGATGTCAAAGAACAGGAAACATAAGCAAAAGAGATGAAATGCCTTTGACATCTAATTTAGTTGTTGAACTCTTTGACGTATGGGGGATTGACTTTATGGGTCCTTTTCCCCCATCTAATGGTTTTCAATACATTTTGGTTGCTGTGGATTATGTGTCCAAGTGGGTAGAAGCTATCCCCACCAAAACCAATGATGCTAATGTTGTTGTGAAATTCTTGAAAGATTTCATATTCAGTAGGTTCGGAACGCCTAGAGCTATAATAAGTGATGGAGGTAGCCATTTTTGTAACAAACTCTTTGATGGAGTACTAAACAAGTACAACATCACACATAAGGTAGCTACTCCATATCATCCTCAAACTTCCGGATTAGTGGAAGTAAGTAATAGGCAAATCAAGGGAATACTGGAACGCACTGTGCGTCCTTCAAGGAAGGATTGGGCATTTAAGTTAAATGATGCCTTATGGGCATACCGCACCGCTTACAAAACACCTATTGGGATGAGCCCTTACCGGTTAATCTTTGGGAAAGCGTGCCACCTTCCAGTTGAACTTGAACACAAGGCTTATTGGGCAATTAAAGAGCTAAACATGGATTTAGATAAAGCAGGTGAAAAACGAGTACTCCAGCTTCATGAGTTGGAAGAAATTAGGAATGAAGCCTATGAGAATGCCAAATTATACAAGGAGCGTACTAAGCGCTATCATGACAAGAGGCTAGTTCCTAAAACTTTTCACCCTGGAATGAAAGTTCTTTTATTTAACTCTCGTTTGAGATTGTTTCCAGGAAAGCTAAGATCAAGATGGGATGGACCATTCAAAATAGTTCAGGTATCTGAACATGGAGTGGTAGAACTATTGGACTCCAAGACACAAAAAACGTTCAAAGTTAATGGCCATCGTGTCAAGCCTTATGTGGAAGAACCGAACAACATTGCTGAAATGGATTGCATTTGGCTGAGTAACCCTTAGCACCAAAAAGATACGTCTTGCTAAGACGTTAAACTAAGCGCTGGATGGGAGGCAACCCATCATGTTAGGTAATTTTTTTTATTGTTATTTGTTTTATTTACTTAATTTTATTGTTTATTTTAGTTTACTTGTATGTGAATAATTTTTAAATTTGTTAAAACTAAAATATTTGTTGAGATGTTAAGAGTTCACAGCGATCTGTCTGTATACACTTTAATGATGAATATGATGGATGCACCTGCATTTCTTCATTACTACTTACACATTCTCAAGAAATAGGTAATCTTTCTCCTCTTTTCTCTTTATCTTTAATTTGCAGTTGTTACATTGAGGATAATGTAAGTTCTAGGTTGGGGGTGGTAAAAAGTTACCATGCTATATATATAAAAATAAAAAAATAAAAAAATTCTCACAAAAATTTATCATTTCTTTAAATCAAATTTAAGTAAATAGTTAAGTCTTTGGTACTGTTAGATTAATTTTTGAAAACATATCATGAAATATTGTGTAATTATTTTTGATAATTAGTTAGTTTTTGTCATAACTAGTATTTCTTGATAAAATGTGGAAATTAGATTAAACCCAAAATCGGTATTTATGAATTTTGTTTTAGTGGAGACTACCCTTGTGAGATATAATTTGAGCCTAATTTCTTTTATTCAGAGTGAAATATATATTTTTTCTACTCCAAACACATTTCTTATTTATTCAAAAAGTTTAGATGATCTCTATAGGTATTAGCATTGAATGTATGAATTTTTTTCATCTTAATAGAGTATCATATATTTTTTATTATTATTTTTCGTTTAGATTAAACGATTTGAGTAGAAATTGATAGTATATGCTTATATCTCATTCATGCATGACTGCTACAAAAACAAAAAGACATATCTGGGGTTACCTAAACCGAGATCAAACAGAAAAGACACAAAATTAACCACTCACCAAAATCCAAAAAAATGTACAATCTGTACATGGGTTGACTCTCTAAAAAAAAAAAAAAAAAAAATACATATATTGAAAAATATCTACAGAAAAAAAAAAAAAATAGAGAGATAAAAAATAGTATCATCTACATACTATGACCCACATTGCCTACAAAGTTGTGAGTAAAGGCTAATTACAAAAGAAAGATATAGGAAGTAATTCCCTAAAAAGTCATTGCAATTTCTTCATTTGTAAAAGCATATATCTTGAAATTCTTTCTTAATGAGTTTGATTTATGCATGAAAATAATTTTTGTATATGATATCTTTATAATTTATACATTCGATTCCTTTCATGAGATCAATGTTAAAATAACACTTTGAGCCTTTATTCTTTATACATATGCGAACATATTAGTTCATTTCTATACATCAACTCTTTCGCATATAAATTAGTATGAGTGTTTGAACCCATAGGATTCAGTGCTTTGAGAGTATTGACTTGTGAGGAATAGAGTCGAAGCGAATACTGATTCATGACACTGAAATTGGGTAAAATTAAATTGATACATTTTTGAAATGAAATATGAAAATGATTTTCGACTAATTATTATAATAAAATCATGATTGTTTAAAGAGATTAAAATAACTTATGCTTGAGATTTCAATTATGATCTTAAAAGAGATTAAAAAGTATGAGATATTTTTGTGATATGTTGTGTTCTTTTACTCTTAAATTAATTTTTGATTGTGTTGTAATTTTAATTTTTGATTTGATTGTTTTTATCTTTACATTTAGTTCAATGTTTGTGGGTATCATTACTGAAAACCCTCACGAGACTCAAACTCGTCCACTAGAGCAACCTAGGGGTTTAACGGCTTGTTGCATAGGCTAAATGCAACCGTTTCAATCCACGAAAGTGATTTAGGATAGTTTAATTTTTAGCTTTTATCGCTTCTCTTGCTAAGAGACTAGCAAGAAGCTGGTTGGGGGTTGTGATGAGTGCTCAAAAAGCACTAAAATAACCATGATTTTATGTACCTTAATTGATTAAAAATACATATATTTATATGTTTTATCATATATTTATATAAATTTGTCTTTTTCGGAATCACGGGTATTTTTATTGTTTTTCAGGTATTTTGGCTTAAAAACGCAATGTAAAGACTCAAAGAGGAATATTTGAAGCAATACATCACAAATATATCAATAAATAAGTGAGAAAAGGTCAACAAACATGGAAAAATCGGACGAAATGGGTCGAAAAGGTCAAAAATGTCAAAAAGACGGAAATCGCGCGCCGCAGCCCAGCCGTGCGCGCAGCCCAGCGCCCCAGCGCCCAGCCGCGCGCGCCCCAGCGCCCCACTCCGCGCGCGCCCGCGCGCGCTGGCATGCCAAGCTGCGCGCAGCGCAGCGCGCTGGCACTGTTCACGCGCGCCGAGCTGCGCGCAGCGACAGCCCCAGCGCGCGCGCGCAGTGCCCCAGCAGCCCCCCTCCGCGCGCCCAACGCGTTTTCGCCCCATTTTTCACGTGCAGCCGCCCCTGTGACGTCATGCTGACGTCATTGATGACATCAGCAATTCCAATACGCGTTTTTACATTTTTTAATATTTTTTTTAACATTTTTTTACTCATTTTTTCTCTCCATCCTCACCTATAAATACCCCCCTTCCATTCACTTCAAATCACACCTTCAAAACTCACTTCTCTCTTCTTTCTCTCTCTCATTTCTTAGTTTTTAGTTTCTCTTAGTTTCTTTCTAAGTTTCTAAGCTTTTCTTAGTTTTTCTCTTAGTTTTTAGTTCAATTCTCTTAGGTTTAGTGTTCTTCTCTTTTTGAGAGGAACTTGTAATGTTTTTGTAATAATTTAGATTTTTGATTCAATATATGGAAGTGCAAATTCCGCTCGGAGGTTTTCTAGCAACGGGAATAGCGTCGAAGTTCTGTAAGGATTTTATTTTCTTTACAGTTATTTTTATGCTTTATTCTTACATGTTATATTCAACTTGTCTGTGGTTAAATTTAACTATGCTAGCTGTTTAGTAAAAATGATGTAATAACGACGTTGTTATGCTTGCGAAATATTAAATAGGTAAAAATCTTTAAAATGAATTGATTTTGTTTTTATTCAAGATTTTATATTAAGAATGTTAGAGAGAAATATATTATTTTTCATTACAAACTTAAACCCGAAAATTAGATTTTAAGGTTTAGTTATCCGGTCTAATTTAGAGTAGTGCTCTTTTATTTGTTGGTACAATCGCCCGGTAGTTAGAGTGAAACTCTATTTCAAAAGTTTTTATAAGAATTATTATGTGAAAATGTATTGACAACATGTTTTCAATAGTGGTTTTAAAACTTGAAAGTTAGTACTCGGATAATTAAATTCTTAAGTTTAATTTGGACACCTTGAATAATGTTTAAATTGTCTAACCCCACCAAAGGTGGCATTTAAATGGTTCATTTTCAATCTCTTAGAAAAAGGAATTAATTTAATTAAGCATATTAGTTATCAACCCCACCCATAGGTGTTAATTGATTTGTTTAGTTAACAAAGAATATCTAACCCCACCAAAGGTGGTATTTATATAAAAAAAAAGAGAATCAATAAAATATCAATTTATATCTTTAATAACCTAGTTAATATGAGCAAGCATAATTAATTTAGTTATTATATCCATAAATACTCCGCTAATATAAATGATAAAAATTTGCATGAATATTTATTGAATCCGTATATATGTTTATTTTTAGATAATTATTTATTGAATTTGTATCTATGTTTATTTTTATGTTATTAGACTATATTTAATTAATCTGTATATATGTTTATTTTATGTTATTAGATTAGGAACACAAAAACCAAACTATCGTGACAGGATGTTTAGGATTTAATTTCGTTTTTAAAAGTTTGAATAATAAATTAAAAACCACATACATTCCTTCCTTAGATCGACCTTGGGAGTATACTTATCATTTTCTTCGAAATGATTCGTGCACTTGCGAGAGTTTTATAAATATTAAAACCAAAGTATTTGCGGGAATCGGCGATGCCGGTTTTCGTTCATCACTCGTCTTGTATAATCGTTTTTGTACCCAAATTCCATCGTTTACATCACTTATCGAGAGTTTAAAGTTTTTGACGCAACATTTTCATTTTATTTATTTTCGTTTTAATTCAATCGGGAAATAAAGAAGACATTCGTGCCAATATAGGGTTATTTATATATATTTTCAATCAGTCTTTATTCATAAAAATAATAAGAGAAGAGAAAAACAAATGGGATGTTGTTAACATTTTCAAAAAGAAAAAAACATTTGTTAAATATGAGTTCCAACTTTCGACGAAGATAACTTTTTACTCGGGTATAGAAACGACGACTATAATATATCAAATCGAAGGTCATATCAAATTACACAATATGATTTCGTCTCGTCTTGTAAAATCATTTTTGTACCCAAATTACATCGTTTACATCACTTATGAGAGATTAAATTTTTTGACGCAACATTTTCATTTTATTTATTTCCGTTTTAATTCAATACACTAATAAAGAAGATATTGGTGCCAACCTAGGATTATTTATATATATTTTGAATCAGTCTGTATTCATAAAAAAAAGAAGAGAAAAACAAATGGAATGTTGTAAACATTTTCAAAAAAAACAAAACATTTGTTAAATATGAGTTGCAACTTTCGACGAAGATAACTTTTTACTCGGGTATCGAAACGACGACTATAATATATCAATTCGAAACTCGTATCAAATTACACAATATGATTTCGTCTCGTCTTTATAATCGTTTTTGTACCCAAATTCCATCGTTTACATCACTTATCGAGAGTTTAAAGTTTTTGACGCAACATTTTCATTTTATTTATTTTCGTTTTAATTCAATCGGGAAATAAAGAAGACATTGGTGCCAATATAGGGTTATTTATATATATTTTCAATCAGTCTTTATTCATAAAAAAAAATAAGAGAAGAGAAAAACAAATGGGATGTTGTTAACATTTTCAAAAAGAACAAAACATTTGTTAAATATGAGTTCCAACTTTCGACGAAGATAACTTTTTACTCGGGTATCAAAACGACGACTATAATATATCAAATCGAAGGTCATATCAAATTACACAATATGATTTCGTCTCGTCTTGTAAAATCATTTTTGTACCCAAATTACAACGTTTACATCACTTATGAGAGATTAAAGTTTTTGACGCAACATTTTCATTTTATTTATTTCCGTTTTAATTCAATAGAGTAATAAAGAAGATATTGGTGCCAACCTAAGATTATTTATATATATTTTCAATCAGTCTGTATTCATTAAAAAAAAAGAAGAGAAAAACAAATGTGATGTTGTTAACATTTTCAAAAGGAACAAAATATTTGTTAAATAATGGTTGTAACTTTCAACGAAGATAACTTTGTACTCGTGTATCGAAACGACGAATATAATATATCAAATCGAAGCTCGTATCAAATTACACAATATGATTTTGTCTAGCTTTGTATAATCGTTTTTGTACCCAAATTACATCATTTACATCGCTTACCGAGAGTTTAAAGTTAATGACGCAACATTTTCATTTTATTTATTTCCGATTTATTTCAGTAGAGTAATAAAGAAGATATTGGTGCCAACCTAGTGTCATTTATATATATTTTTAATCAGTCTGTATTCATAAAAAAATAAGAGAAGAGAAAAAAAAATGGGATGTTGTTAACATTTTTAAAAAGAACAAAACATTTGTTAAATATGAGTTCCAACTTTCGACGAAGATAACTTTTTACTCGGGTCTCCAAACGACGACTATAATATATCAATTCGAAACTCGTATCAAATTACACAATATGATTTTGTCTCGTCTAGTAAAATCATTTTTGTACCCAAATTACATCGTTTACATCACTTATCGAGATATTAAAGTTTTTGACGCAACATTTTCATTTTATTTATTTTCGTTTTAATTCAATAAAGCAATAAAGATGACATTGGTGCCAATATAGGGTTATTTATATATATTTTCAATCAGTCTGTATTCATAAAAAAAATAAGAGAAGAGAAAAACAAATGGAATGTTGTTAACATTTTCAAAAAGAACAAAACATTTGTTAAATAATGGTTGTAACTTTAAACGAAGATAACTTTTTACTCGTGTATCGAAACGACGAATATAATATATCAAATCGAAGCTCATATCAAACTACACAATATGATTTCGCCTAGCTATGTATAATCGTTTTTGTACCCAAATTCGATCGTTTACATCACTTATTTAGAGTTTAAAGTTTTTGACGCAACATTTTCTTTTTATTTATATCCGCTTTAATTCAATAGAGCAATAAAGAAGATATTGGTGACAAACTAGTGTCATTTATATATATTTTTAATCAGTCTGTATTCATAAAAAAAAATAAGAGAAGAGAAAAACAAATGGGATGTTGTTAACATTTTCAAAAAGAACAAAACATTTGTTAAATATGAGTTCCAACTTTCGACGAAGATAACGTTTTACTCGGGTATCGAAACGACGACAATAATATATCAAATCGAAGGTCGTATCAAATTACACAATATGATTTCGTGTCGTCTTGTAAAATCATTTTTGTACCCAAATTACATCGTTTACATCACTTATCGAGAGATTAAAGTTTTTGACGCAACATTTTCATTTTATTTATTTCCGTTTTAATTCAATAGAGCAATAAAGAAGATATTGGTGCCAACCTAGGGTTATCTATATATATTTTTAATGAGTCTGTATTCATAAAAAAAATAAGAAAAGAGTAAAACAAATAGGATATTGTTAACATTTTCAAAAAGAACAAAACATTTGTTAAATAATGGTTCCAACTTTCAACGAAGATAACTTTTTACTCGTGTATCGAAACGACGAATATAATATATCAAATCGAAGCTCGTATCAAATTACACTATATGATTTCGTCTTGCTTTGTATAATTGTTTTTGTACCCAAATTCGATCATTTACATCACTTATCGAGATTTTAAAGTTTTTTATGCAACATTTTCATTTTATTTATATCCGGTTTAATTCAATAGAGCAATAAAGAAGATATTGGTGCCAACCTAGCGTCATTTATATATATTTTTAATCAGTCTGTATTCATAAAAAAAATAAGAGAAGAGAAAAACAAATGGGATGTTGTTAACATTTTCAAAAAGAACAAAACATTTGTTAAATATGAGTTCCAACTTTCGACGAAGATAACTTTTTACTCGGGTATTGAAACGACGACTATAATATATCAAATCGAAGGTCGTATCAAATTACACAATATGATTTCGTCTCGTCTTGTAAAATCATTTTTGTACCCAAATTACATCGTTTACATCACTTATCTAGAGATTAAAGTTTTTGACGTAACATTTTCATTTTATTTATTTCCGTTTTAATTCAATAGAGTAATAAAGAAGATATTGGTGCCAACCTAGGGTTATTTATATATATTTTTAATCAGTCTGTATTCATAAAAAAAAATAAGAGAAGAGTGAAACAAATGGGATGTTGTTAACATTTTCAAAAACAACAAAACATTTGTTAAATATGAGTTCCAACTTTCGACGAAGATAACTTTTTACTCGGGTATCGAAACGACCACTATAATATATCAAATCGAAGCTCGTATCAAATTACACAATATGATTTCGTCTTGCTTTGTATAATCGTTTTTGTACCCAAATTCGATCATTTACATCACTTATCGAGAGTTTAAAGTTTTTGGCGCAAAATTTTCATTTTATTTATATCCGGTTTAATTCAATAGAGTAATAAAGAAGATATTGGTGCCAACCTAGGGTCATTTATATATATTTTTAATCAGTCTGTATTCATAAAAAAAAAAGAGAAAAACAAATGTGATGTTGTTAACATTTTCAAAAAGAACAAAATATTTGTTAAATAATGGTTGTAACTTTCAACGAAGATAACTTTGTACTCGTGTATCGAAATGACGAATATAATATATCATATCGAAGCTCGTATCAAATTACACAATATGATTTCGTCTCGCTTTGTATAATCGTTTTTGTACCCAAATTACATCGTTTACATCGCTTACCGGGAGTTTAAAGTTAATGACGCAACATTTCATTTTATTTATTTCCGATTTAATTCAGTAAAGCAATAAAGAAGATATTGGTACCAACCTAGGGTCATTTATATATATTTTCAATCAGTCTGTATTAATCAAAAAAAATAAGAGAAGCGCAACACAAATGGGATGTTGTAAACATTTTCAAAAAAAAAAACAAAACATTTGTTAAATATGAGTTGCAACTTTCGACGAAGATAACTTTTTACTCGGGTATCGAAACGACGACTATAATATATCAATTCGAAACTCGTATCAAATTACACAATATGATTTCGTCTCGTCTTTATAATCGTTTTTGTACCCAAATTCCATCGTTTACATCACTTATCGAGAGTTTAAAGTTTTTGACGCAACATTTTCATTTTATTTATTTTCGTTTTAATTCAATAGAGCAATAAAGAAGACATTGGTGCCAATATAGGGTTATTTATATATATTTTCAATCAGTCTTTATTCATAAAAAAAATAAGAGAAGAGAAAAACAAATGGGATGTTGTTAACATTTTCAAAAAGAACAAAACATTTGTTAAATATGAGTTCCAACTTTCGACGAAGATAACTTTTTACTCGGGTATCAAAACGACGACTATAATATATCAAATCGAAGGTCATATCAAATTACACAATATGATTTCGTCTCGTCTTGTAAAATCATTTTTGTACCCAAATTACAACGTTTACATCACTTATGAGAGATTAAAGTTTTTGACGCAACATTTTCATTTTATTTATTTCCGTTTTAATTCAATAGAGTAATAAAGAAGATATTGGTGCCAACCTAAGATTATTTATATATATTTTCAATCAGTCTGTATTCATTAAAAAAAAAAAGAGAAAAACAAATGTGATGTTGTTAACATTTTCAAAAGGAACAAAATATTTGTTAAATAATGGTTGTAACTTTCAACGAAGATAACTTTGTACTCGTGTATCGAAACGACGAATATAATATATCAAATCGAAGCTCATATCAAATTACACAATATGATTTCGTCTCGCTTTGTATAATCGTTTTTGTACCCAAATTACATCATTTACATCCCTTACCGAGAGTTTAAAGTTAATGACGCAACATTTTCATTTTATTTATTTCCGATTTAATTCAGTAGAGTAATAAAGAAGATATTGGTGCCAACCTAGTGTCATTTATATATATTTTTAATGAGTCTGTATTCATAAAAAAATAAGAGAAGAGAAAAAAAATGGGATGTTGTTAACATTTTTAAAAAGAACAAAACATTTGTTAAATATGAGTTCCAACTTTCGACGAAGATAACTTTTTACTCGGGTCTCGAAACGACGACTATAATATATCAATTCGAAACTCGTATCAAATTACACAATATGATTTTGTCTCGTCTAGTAAAATCATTTTTGTACCCAAATTACTTCGTTTACATCACTTATCGAGATATTAAAGTTTTTGACGCAACATTTTCATTTTATTTATTTTCGTTTTAATTCAATAGAGCAATAAAGATGACATTGGTGCCAATATAGGGTTATTTATATATATTTTCAATCAGTCTGTATTCATAAAAAAAATAAGAGAAGAGAAAAACAAATGGAATGTTGTTAACATTTTCAAAAAGAACAAAACATTTGTTAAATAATGGTTGCAACTTTAAACGAAGATAACTTTTTACTCGTGTATCGAAACGACGAATATAATATATCAAATCGAAGCTCGTATCAAATTACACAATATGATTTCGTCTCGTCTTGTAAAATCATTTTTGTACCCAAATTACATCGTTTACATCACTTATCCAGAGATTAAAGTTTTTGACGCAACATTTTCATTTTATTTATTTCCGTTTTAATTCAATAGAGTAATAAAGAAGACATTGGTGCCAATATAGGGTTATTTATATATATTTTCAATCAGTCTTTATTCATAAAAAAAAATAAGAGAAGAGAAAAACAAATGGGATGTTGTTAACATTTTCAAAAAGAACAAAACATTTGTTAAATATGAGTTCCAACTTTCGACGAAGGTAACTTTTTACTCGGGTATCAAAACGACGACTATAATATATCAAATCGAAGGTCATATCAAATTACACAATATGATTTCGTCTCGTCTTGTAAAATCATTTTTGTACCCAAATTACAACGTTTACATCACTTATGAGAGATTAAAGTTTTTGACGCAACATTTTCATTGTATTTATTTCCGTTTTAATTCAATAGAGTAATAAAGGAGATATTGGTGCCAACCTAAGATTATTTATATATATTTTCAATCAGTCTGTATTCATTAAAAAAAAAGAAGAGAAAAACAAATGTGATGTTGTTAACATTTTCAAAAGGAACAAAATATTTGTTAAATAATGGTTGTAACTTTCAACGAAGATAACTTTGTACTCGTGTATCGAAACGACGAATATAATATATCAAATCGAAGCTCGTATCAAATTACACAATATGATTTCGTCTCGCTTTGTATAATCGTTTTTGTACCCAAATTACATCATTTACATCGCTTACCGAGAGTTTAAAGTTAATGACGCAACATTTTCATTTTATTTATTTCCGATTTAATTCAGTAGAGTAATAAAGAAGATATTGGTGCCAACCTAGTGTCATTTATATATATTTTTAATCAGTCTGTATTCATAAAAAAATAAGAGAAGAGAAAAAAAATGGGATGTTGTTAACATTTTTAAAAAGAACAAAACATTTGTTAAATATGAGTTCCAACTTTCGACGAAGATAACTTTTTACTCGGGTCTCCAAACGACGACTATAATATATCAATTTGAAACTCGTATCAAATTACACAATATGATTTTGTCTCATCTGGTAAAATCATTTTTGTACCCAAATTACATCGTTTACATCACTTATCGAGATATTAATGTTTTTGACGCAACATTTTCATTTTATTTATTTTCGTTTTAATTCAATAGAGCAATAAAGATGACATTGGTGCCAATATAGAGTTATTTATATATATTTTCAATCAGTCTGTATTCATAAAAAAAATAAGAGAAGAGAAAAACAAATGGAATGTTGTTAACATTTTCAAAAAGAACAAAACATTTGTTAAATAATGGTTGCAACTTTAAACGAAGATAACATTTTACTCGTGTATCGAAACGACGAATATAATATATCAAATCGAAGCTCATATCAAACTACACAATATGATTTCGCCTCGCTATGTATAATCGTTTTTGTACCCAAATTCGATCGTTTACATCACTTATTTAGAGTTTAAAGTTTTTGACGCAACATTTTCATTTTATTTATATCCGGTTTAATTCAATAGAGCAATAAAGAAGATATTGGTGCCAACCTAGCGTCATTTATATATATTTTTAATCAGTCTGTATTCATAAAAAAAAATAAGAGAAGAGAAAAACAAATGGGATGTTGTTAACATTTTCAAAAAGAACAAAACATTTGTTAAATATGAGTTCCAACTTTCGACGAAGATAACTTTTTACTCGGGTATCGAAACGACGACTATAATATATCAAATCGAAGGTCGTATCAAATTACACAAAATGATTTCGTCTCGTCTTGTAAAATCATTTTTGTACCCAAATTACATCGTTTACATCACTTATCCAGAGATTAAAGTTTTTGACGCAACATTTTCATTTTATTTATTTCCGTGTTAATTCAATAGAGTAATAAAGAAGATATTGGTGCCAACCTAGGGTTATTTATATATATTTTTAATCAGTATGTATTCATAAAAAAAATAAGAGAAGAGTGAAACAAATGGGATGTTGTTAACATTTTCAAAAACAACAAAACATTTGTTAAATATGAGTTCCAACTTTCGACGAATATAACTTTTTACTCGGGTATCGAAACGACCACTATAATATATCAAATCGAAGCTCGTATCAAATTACACAATATGATTTCGTCTTGCTTCGTATAATCGTTTTTGTACCCAAATTCGATCATTTACATCACTTATCGAGAGTTTAAAGTTTTTGACGCAAAATTTTCATTTTATTTATATCCGGTTTAATTCAATAGAGTAATAAAGAAGATATTGGTGCCAACCTAGGGTTATTTATATATATTTTTAATCAGTCTGTATTCACAAAAAAAAAATAACAGAAGAGAAAAACAAATAGGATGTTGTTAACATTTTCAAAAAGAACAAAACTTTTGTTAAATAATGGTTCCAACTTTCAACGAAGATAACTTTTTACTCGTGTATCGAAACGACGAATATAATATATCAAATCGAAGCTCGTATCAAATTACACTATATGATTTCGTCTTGCTTTGTATAATTGTTTTTGTACCCAAAGTCGATCATTTACATCACTTATCGAGATTTTAAAGTTTTTGATGCAACATTTTCATTTTATTTATATCCGGTTTAATTCAATAGAGAAATAAAGAAGATATTGGTGCCAACCTAGCGTCATTTATATATATTTTTAATCAGTCTGTATTCATAAAAAAAATAAGAGAAGAGAAAAACAAATGGGATGTTGTTAACATTTTCAAAAAGAACAAAACATTTGTTAAATATGGGTTCCAAATTTCGACGAAGATAACTTTTTACTCGGGTATCGAAACGACGACTATAATATATCAAATCGAAGGTCGTATCAAATTACACAATATGATTTCGTCTCGCTATGTATAATCGTTTTTATACCCAAATTCGATCATTTACATTACTTATCGAGAGTTTAAAGTTTTTGACGCAACATTTTCATTTATTTATATCCAGTTTAATTCAATAGAGCAATAAAGAAGATATTGGTGCCAACCTAGGGTTACTTATAAATAATTTCAATCACTCTGTATTCATAAAAAAAAATAAGAGAAGAGAAAAACAAATGGGATGTTGTTAACATTTTTAAAAAGAACAAAACATTTGTTAAATATGAGTTCCAACTTTCGACGAAGATAACTTTTTACTCGGGTATCGAAACGACGGCTATAATATATCAATTCGAAGCTCGTATCAAATTACACAATATGATTTCGTCTCGTCTTGTAAAATCATTTTTGTACCCAAATTACATCGTTTACATCACTTACCGAGAGTTTAAATTTAATGACGCAACATTTTCATTTTATTTAATTCCGGTTTAATTCAATAGAGTAATAAAGAAGATATTGGTGCCAACCTAGTGTCATTTATATATATTTTTAATCAGTCTGTATTCATAAAAAAATAAGAGAAGAGAAAAAAAATGGGATGTTGTTAACATTTTTAAAAAGAACAAAACATTTGTTAAATATGAGTTCCAACTTTCGACGAAGATAACTTTTTACTCGGGTCTCGAAACGACGAATATAATATATCAATTCGAAACTCGTATCAAATTACACAATATGATTTTGTCTCATCTGGTAAAATCATTTGTTACCCAAATTACATCGTTTACATCACTTATCGAGATATTAAAGTTTTTGACGCAACATTTTCATTTTATTTATTTTCGTTTTAATTCAATAGAGCAATAAAGATGACATTGGTGCCAATATAGGGTTATTTATATATATTTTCAATCAGCCTGTATTCATAAAAAATAAGAGAATAGAAAAACAAATGGAATGTTGTTCACATTTTCAAAAATAACAAAACATTTGTTAAATAATGGTTGCAACTTTAAACGAAGATAACTTTTTACTCGTGTATCGAAACGACGAATATAATATATCAAATCGAAGCTCATATCAAACTACACAATATGATTTCGCCTAGCTATGTATAATCGTTTTTGTACCCAAATTCGATCGTTTACATCACATATTTAGAGTTTAAAGTTTTTGACGCAACATTTTCATTTTATTTATATCCGCTTTAATTCAATAGAGCAATAAAGAAGATATTGGTGACAACCTAGTGTCATTTATATATATTTTTAATTAGTCTGTATTCATAAAAAAAAATAAGAGAAGAGAAAAACAAATGGGATGTTGTTAACATTTTCAAAAAGAACAAAACATTTGTTAAATATGAGTTCCAACTTTCGACGAAGATAAATTTTTACTCGGGTATCGAAACGACGACTATAATATATCAAATCGAAGGTCGTATCAAATTACACAATATGATTTCGTCTCGTCTTGTAAAATCATTTTTGTACCCAAATTACATCGTTTACATCACTTATCGAGAGATTAAAGTTTTTGACGCAACATTTTCATTTTATTTATTTCCGTTTTAATTCAATAGAGCAATAAAGAAGATATTGGTGCCAACCTAGGGTTATTTATATATATTTTTAATCAGTCTGTATTCATTAAAAAAAAATAAGAGAAGAACAAATGTGATGTTGTTAACATTTTCAAAAGGAACAAAACATTTGTTAAATAATGGTTGTAACTTTCAACGAAGATAACTTTGTACTCGTGTATCGAAACGACGAATATAATATATCAAATCGAAGCTCGTATCAAATTACACAATATGATTTCGTCTCGTCTTGTAAAATCATTTTTGTACCCAAATTACATCCTTTACATCACTTATCCAGAGATTAAAGTTTTTGACGCAACATTTTCATTTTATTTATTTCCGTTTTAATTCAATAGAGTAATAAAGAAGATATTGCTGCCAACCTAGGGTTATTTATATATATTTTTAATCAGTCTGTATTCATAAAAAAAATAAGAGAAGAGTGAAACAAATGGGATGTTGTTAACATTTTCAAAAACAACAAAACATTTGTTAAATATGAGTTCCAACTTTCGACGAAGATAACTTTTTACTCGGGTATCGAAACGACCACTATAATATATCAAATAGAAGGTCATATCAAATTACACAATATGATTTCGTCTCGTCTTGTAAAATCATTTTTGTACCCAAATTACAACGTTTACATCACTTATGAGAGATTAAAGTTTTTGACGCAAAATTTTCATTTTATTTATATCCGGTTTAATTCAATAGAGTAAAAAAGAAGATATTGGTGCCAACCTAGGGTCATTTATATATATTTTTAATCAGTCTGTATTCATTAAAAAAAAAAGAAGAGAAAAACAAATGTGATGTTGTTAACATTTTCAAAAGGAACAAAATATTTGTTAAATAATGGTTGTAACTTTCAACGAAGATAACTTTGTACTCGTGTATCGAAACGACGAATATAATATATCAAATCGAAGCTCGTATCAAATTACACAATATGATTTCGTCTCGCTTTGTATAATCGTTTTTGTACCCAAATTACATCATTTACATCGCTTACCGAGAGTTTAAAGTTAATGACGCAACATTTTCATTTTATTTATTTCCGATTTATTTCAGTAGAGTAATAAAGAAGATATTGGTGCCAACCTAGTGTCATTTATATATATTTTTAATCAGTCTGTATTCATAAAAAAAATAAGAGAAGAGAAAAAAATGGGATGTTGTTAACATTTTTAAAAAGAACAAAACATTTGTTAAATATGAGTTCCAACTTTCGACGAAGATAACTTTTTACTCGGGTCTCGAAACGACGACTATAATATATCAATTCGAAACTCGTATCAAATTACACAATATGATTTTGTCTCGTCTAGTAAAATCATTTTTGTACCCAAATTACATCGTTTACATCACTTATCGAGATATTAAAGTTTTTGACGCAACATTTTCATTTTATTTATTTTCGTTTTAATTCAATAGAGCAATAAAGATGACATTGGTGCCAATATAGGGTTATTTATATATATTTTCAATCAGTCTGTATTCATAAAAAAAATAAGAGAAGAGAAAAACAAATGGAATGTTGTTAACATTTTCAAAAAGAACAAAACATTTGTTAAATAATGGTTGCAACTTTAAACGAAGATAACTTTTTACTCGTGTATCGAAACGACGAATATAATATATCAAATCGAAGCTCATATCAAACTACACAATATGATTTCGCCTAGCTATGTATAATCGTTTTTGTACCCAAATTCGATCGTTTACATCACTTATTTAGAGTTTAAAGTTTTTGACGCAACATTTTCATTTTATTTATATCCGCTTTAATTCAATAGAGCAATAAAGAAGATATTGGTGACAACCTAGTGTCATTTATATATATTTTTAATCAGTCTGTATTCATAAAAAAAATAAGAGAAGAGAAAAACAAATGGGATGTTGTTAACATTTTCAAAAAGAACAAAACATTTGTTAAATATGAGTTCCAACTTTCGACGAAGATAAATTTTTACTCGGGTATCGAAACGACGACTATAATATATCAAATCGAAGGTCGTATCAAATTACACAATATGATTTCGTCTCGTCTTGTAAAATCATTTTTGTACCCAAATTACATCGTTTACATCACTTATCGAGAGATTAAAGTTTTTGACGCAACATTTTCATTTTATTTATATCCGGTTTAATTCAATAGAGTAATAAAGAAGATATTGGTGCCAACCTAGGGTCATTTATATATATTTTTAATCAGTCTGTATTCATTAAAAAAAAAGAAGAGAAAAACAAATGTGATGTTGTTAACATTTTCAAAAGGAACAAAACATTTGTTAAATAATGGTTGTAACTTTCAACGAAGATAACTTTGTACTCGTGTATCGAAACGACGAATATAATATATCAAATCGAAGCTCGTATCAAATTACACAATATGATTTCGTCTCGTCTTGTAAAATCATTTTTGTACCCAAATTACATCGTTTACATCACTTATCGAGAGATTAAAGTTTTTGACGCAACATTTTCATTTTATTTATTTCCGTTTTAATTCAATAGAGTAATAAAGAAGATATTGGTGCCAACCTAGGATTATTTATATATATTTTCAATCAGTCTGTATTCATAAAAAAAAAAGAGAGAAAAACAAATGAGATGTTGTTAACATTTTCCAAAAGAACAAAACATTTGTTAAATAATGGTTGCAACTTTCAACGAAGATAACTTTGTACTCGTGTATTGAAACGACGAATATAATATATCAAATCGAAGCTCGTATCAAATTACACAATATGATTTCGTCTCGTCTTGTAAAATCATTTTTGTACCCAAATTACATCGTTTACATCACTTATCCAGAGATTTAAGTTTTTGACGCAACATTTTCATTTTATTTATTTCCGTTTTAATTCAATAGAGTAGTAAAGAAGATATTGGTGGCAACCTAGGGTTATTTATATATATTTTTAATCAGTCTGTATTCATAAAAAAAATAAGAGAAGAGTGAAACAAATGGGATGTTGTTAACATTTTCAAAAACAACAAAACATTTGTTAAATATGAGTTCCAACTTTCGACGAAGATAACTTTTTACTCGGGTATCGAAACGACCACTATAATATATCAAATAGAAGGTCATATCAAATTACACAATATGATTTCGTCTCGTCTTGTAAAATCATTTTTGTACCCAAATTACAACGTTTACATCACTTATGAGAGATTAAAGTTTTTGACGCAAAATTTTCATTTTATTTATATCCGGTTTAATTCAACAGAGTAAAAAAGAAGATATTGGTGCCAACCTAGGGTCATTTATATATATTTTTAATCAGTCTGTATTCATTAAAAAAAAAAGAAGAGAAAAACAAATGTGATGTTGTTAACATTTTCAAAAGGAACAAAATATTTGTTAAATAATGGTTGTAACTTTCAACGAAGATAACTTTGTACTCGTGTATCGAAACGACGAATATAATATATCAAATCGAAGCTCGTATCAAATTACACAATATGATTTCGTCTCGCTTTGTATAATCGTTTTTGTACCCAAATTACATCATTTACATCGCTTACCGAGAGTTTAAAGTTAATGACGCAACATTTTCATTTTATTTATTTCCGATTTATTTCAGTAGAGTAATAAAGAAGATATTGGTGCCAACCTAGTGTCATTTATATATATTTTTAATCAGTCTGTATTCATAAAAAAAATAAGAGAAGAGAAAAAAAATGGGATGTTGTTAACATTTTTAAAAAGAACAAAACATTTGTTAAATATGAGTTCCAACTTTCGACGAAGATAACTTTTTACTCGGGTCTCGAAACGACGACTATAATATATCAATTCGAAACTCGTATCAAATTACACAATATGATTTTGTCTCGTCTAGTAAAATCATTTTTGTACCCAAATTACATCGTTTACATCACTTATCGAGAGATTAAAGTTTTTGACGCAAAATTTTCATTTTATTTATATCCGGTTTAATTCAACAGAGTAAAAAAGAAGATATTGGTGCCAACCTAGGGTCATTTATATATATTTTTAATCAGTCTGTATTCATTAAAAAAAAAAGAAGAGAAAAACAAATGTGATGTTGTTAACATTTTCAAAAGGAACAAAATATTTGTTAAATAATGGTTGTAACTTTCAACGAAGATAACTTTGTACTCGTGTATCGAATCGACGAATATAATATATCAAATCGAAGCTCGTATCAAATTACACAATATGATTTCGTCTCGCTTTGTATAATCGTTTTTGTACCCAAATTACATCATTTACATCGCTTACCGAGAGTTTAAAGTTAATGACGCAACATTTTCATTTTATTTATTTTCGTTTTAATTCAATAGAGCAATAAAGATGACATTGGTGCCAATATAGGGTTATTTATATATATTTTCAATCAGTCTGTATTCATAAAAAAAATAAGAGAAGAGAAAAACAAATGGAATGTTGTTACCATTTTCAAAAAGAACAAAACATTTGTTAAATAATGGTTGCAACTTTAAACGAAGATAACTTTTTACTCGTGTATCGAAACGACGAATATAATATATCAAATCGAAGCTCATATCAAACTACACAATATGATTTCGCCTAGCTATGTATAATCGTTTTTGTACCCAAATTCGATCGTTTACATCACTTATTTAGAGTTTAAAGTTTTTGACGCAAAATTTTCATTTTATTTATATCCGCTTTAATTCAATAGAGCAATAAAGAAGATATTGGTGACAACCTAGTGTCATTTATATATATTTTTAATCAGTCTGTATTCATAAAAAAAAATAAGAGAAGAAAAAAACAAATGGGATGTTGTTAACATTTTCAAAAAGAACAAAACATTTGTTAAATATGAGTTCCAACTTTCGACGAAGATAAATTTTTACTCGGGTATCGAAACGACGACTATAATATATCAAATCGAAGGTCGTATCAAATTACACAATATGATTTCGTCTCGTCTTGTAAAATCATTTTTGTACCCAAATTACATCGTTTACATCACTTATCCAGAGATTAAAGTTTTTGACGCAACATTTTCATTTTATTTATTTCCGTTTTAATTCAATAGAGTAATAAAGAAGATATTGGTGCCAACCTAGGATTATTTATATATATTTTCAATCAGTCTGTATTCATAAAAAAAAAGAGAGAAAAACAAATGTGATGTTGTTAACATTTTCCAAAAGAACAAAACATTTGTTAAATAATGGTTGCAACTTTCAACGAAGATAACTTTTTACTCGTGTATCGAAACGACGAATATAATATATCAAATCGAAGCTCATATCAAATTACACAATATGATTTCGTCTCGCTATGTATAATCGTTTTTATACCCAAATTCGATCATTTACATTACTTATCGAGAGTTTAAAGTTTTTGACGCAACATTTTCATTTATTTATATCCGGTTTAATTCAATAGAGCAATAAAGAAGATATTGGTGCAAACCTAGGGTTACTTATAAATAATTTCAATCACTCTGTATTCATAAAAAAAATAAGAGAAGAGAAAAACAAATGGGATGTTGTTAACATTTTTAAAAAGAACAAAACATTTGTTAAATATGAGTTCCAACTTTCGACGAAGATAAATTTTTACTCGGATATCGAAACGACGGCTATAATATATCAATTCGAAGCTTGTATCAAATTACACAATATGATTTTGTCTCGTCTTGTAAAATCATTTTTGTACCCAAATTACATCGTTTACATCACTTACCGAGAGTTTAAATTTAATGACGCAACATTTTCATTTTATTTATTTCCGGTTTAATTCAATAGAGCAATAAAGAAGATATTGGTGCCAACCTAGGGTCATTTATATATATTTTTAATCAGTCTGTATTCATAAAAAAAATAAGAGAAGAGAAAAACAAATGGGATGTTTTTAACATTTTCAAAAAGAACAAAACATTTGTTAAATAATGGTTCCAACTTTCAACGAAGATAACTTTTTACTAGTGTATCGAAACGACGAATATAATATATCAAATCGAAGCTCGTATCAAATTACACAATATGATTTCGTCTCGCTTTGTATAATCGTTTTTGTACCCAAATTCGATTGTTTACATCACTTATCGAGAGTTTAAGGTTTTTGACGCAACATTTACATTTTATTTATATCCAGTTTAATTCAATAGAGCAATAAAGAAGACATTGGTGTAAACCTAGGGTTATTTATATATATTTTTAATCAGTCTATATTCATAAAAAAAAAATAAGAGAAGAGAAAAACAAATGGGATGTTGTTAACATTTTCAAAAAGAACAAAACATTTGTTAAATATGAGTTCCAACTTTCGACGAAGATAACTTTTTACTCGGGTATCGAAACGACGACTATAATATATCAAATCGAAGGTCGTATCAAATTACACAATATGATTTCGTCTCGTCTTGTAAAATCATTTTTGTACCCAAATTACATCGTTTACATCACTTATCCAGAGATTAAAGTTTTTGACGCAACATTTTCATTTTATTTATTTCTGTTTTAATTCAATAGAGTAATAAAGAAGATATTGGTGCCAACCTAGGGTTATTTATATATATTTTTAATTAGTCTGTATTCATAAAAAAAAATAAGAGAAGAGTGAAACAAATGGGATGTTGTTAACATTTTCAAAAACAACAACACATTTGTTAAATATGAGTTCCAACTTTCGACGAAGATAACTTTTTACTCGGGTATCGAAACGACCACTATAATATATCAAATTGAAGCTCGTATCAAATTACACAATATGATTTTGTCTTGCTTTGTATAATCGTTTTTGTACCCAAATTCGATCGTTTACATCACTTATCGAGAGTTTAAAGTTTTTGACGCAAAATTTTCATTTTATTTATATCCGGTTTAATTCAATAGAGTAATAAAGAAGATATTGGTGCCAACCTAGGATTATTTATATATATTTTCAATCAGTCTGTATTCATAAAAAAAAAGAGAGAAAAACAAATGTGATGTTGTTAACATTTTCCAAAAGAACAAAACATTTGTTAAATAATGGTTGCAACTTTCAACGAAGATAACTTTTTACTCGTGTATCGAAACGAAGAATATAATATATCAAATCGAAGCTCGTATCAAATTACACAATATGATTTCATCTCGTTTTGTATAATCGTTTTTGTACCCAAATTCGATCGTTTACATCACTTAGCGAGACTTTAAAGTTTTTGACGCAACATTTTCCTTTTATTTTTATCCGGTTTAATTCAATAGAGCAATAAAGAAGATATTGGTGCCAACCTAGCGTCATTTATATATATTTTTAATCAGTCTGTATTCATAAAAAAAATAAGAGAAGAGAAAAACAAATGGGATGTTGTTAACATTTTCAAAAAGAACAAAACATTTGTTAAATATGAGTTTCAACTTTCGACGAAGATAAATTTTTACTCGGGTATCGAAACGACGACTATAATATATCAAATCGAAGGTCGTATCAAATTACACAATATGATTTCGTCTCGTCTTGTAAAATCATTTTTGTACCCAAATTACATCGTTTACATCACTTACCGAGAGTTTAAATTTAATGACGCAACATTTTCATTTTATTTATTTCCGGTTTAATTCAATAGAGCAATAAAGAAGATATTGGTGCCAACCTAGGGTCATTTATATATATTTTTAATCAGTCTGTATTCATAAAAAAAATAAGAGAAGAGAAAAACAAATGGGATGTTGTTAACATTTTCAAAAAGAACAAAACATTTGTTAAATATGAGTTCCAACTTTCGACGAAGATAACTTTTTACTCGGGTATCGAAACGACGACTATAATATATCAAATCGAAGGTCGTATCAAATTACACAATATGATTTCGTCTCGTCTTGCAAAATCATTTTTGTACCCAAATTACATCGTTTACATCACTTATCCAGAGATTAAAGTTTTTGACGCAACATTTTCATTTTATTTATTTCTGTTTTAATTCAATAGAGTAATAAAGAAGATATTGGTGCCAACCTAGGGTTATTTATATATATTTTTAATTAGTCTGTATTCATAAAAAAAAATAAGAGAAGAGTGAAACAAATGGGATGTTGTTAACATTTTCAAAAACAACAACACATTTGTTAAATATGAGTTCCAACTTTCGACGAAGATAACTTTTTACTCGGGTATCGAAACGACCACTATAATATATCAAATTGAAGCTCGTATCAAATTACACAATATGATTTTGTCTTGCTTTGTATAATCGTTTTTGTACCCAAATTCGATCGTTTACATCACTTATCGAGAGTTTAAAGTTTTTGACGCAAAATTTTCATTTTATTTATATCCGGTTTAATTCAATAGAGTAATAAAGAAGATATTGGTGCCAACCTAGGATTATTTATATATATTTTCAATCAGTCTGTATTCATAAAAAAAAAGAGAGAAAAACAAATGTGATGTTGTTAACATTTTCCAAAAGAACAAAACATTTGTTAAATAATGGTTGCAACTTTCAACGAAGATAACTTTTTACTCGTGTATCGAAACGAAGAATATAATATATCAAATCGAAGCTCGTATCAAATTACACAATATGATTTCATCTCGTTTTGTATAATCGTTTTTGTACCCAAATTCGATCGTTTACATCACTTAGCGAGACTTTAAAGTTTTTGACGCAACATTTTCCTTTTATTTTTATCCGGTTTAATTCAATAGAGCAATAAAGAAGATATTGGTGCCAACCTAGCGTCATTTATATATATTTTTAATCAGTCTGTATTCATAAAAAAAATAAGAGAAGAGAAAAACAAATGGGATGTTGTTAACATTTTCAAAAAGAACAAAACATTTGTTAAATATGAGTTTCAACTTTCGACGAAGATAAATTTTTACTCGGGTATCGAAACGACGACTATAATATATCAAAACGAAGTTCGTATCAAATTACACAATATGATTTTGTCTCGTCTTGTAAAATCATTTTTGTACCCAAATTACATCGTTTACATTACTTATGGAGAGATTAAAGTTTTTGACGCAACATTTTCATTTTATTTATTTACGTTTTAATTCAATAGAGTAATAAAGAAGATATTGGTGCCAACCTAGGATTATTTATATATATTTTCAATCAGTCTGTATTCATAAAAAAAAGAGAGAAAAACAAATGTGATGTTGTTAACATTTTCCAAAAGAACAAAACATTTGTTAAATAATGGTTGCAACTTTCAACGAAGATAACTTTTTACTCGTGTATCGAAACGACGAATATAATATATCAAATCGAAGCTCATATCAAATTACACAATATGATTTCGTCTCGCTATGTATAATCGTTTTTATACCCAAATTCGATCATTTACATTACTTATCGAGAGTTTAAAGTTTTTGACGCAACATTTTCATTTATTTATATCCGGTTTAATTCAATAGAGCAATAAAGAAGATATTGGTGCCAACCTAGGGTTACTTATAAATAATTTCAATCACTCTGTATTCATAAAAAAAAATAAGAGAAGAGAAAAACAAATGGGATGTTGTTAACATTTTTAAAAAGAACAAAACATTTGTTAAATATGAGTTCCAACTTTCGACGAAGATAACTTTTTACTCGGGTATCGAAACGATAGCTATAATATATCAATTCGAAGCTCGTATCAAATTACACAATATGATTTCGTCTCGTCTTGTAAAATCATTTTTGTAACCAAATTACATCGTTTACATCACTTACCGAGAGTTCTAATTTAATGACGCAACATTTTCATTTTATTTATTTCCGGTTTAATTCAATAGAGCAATAAAGAAGATATTGGTGCCAACCTAGGGTCATTTATATATATTTTTAATCAGTCTGTATTCATTAAAAAAAAGAAGAGAAAAACAAATGTGATGTTGTTAACATTTTCAAAAGGAACAAAATATTTGTTAAATAATGGTTATAACTTTCAACGAAGATAACTTTGTACTCGTGTATCGAAACGACGAATATAATATATCAAATCGAAGCTCGTATCAAATTACACAATATGATTTCGTCTCGCTTTGTATAATCGTTTTTGTACCCATATTACATCATTTACATCGCTTACCGAGAGTTTAAAGTTAATGACGCAAAATTTTCATTTTATTTATTTCCGATTTAATTCAGTAGAGTATTAAAGAAGATATTGGTGCCAACCTAGTGTCATTTATATATATTTTTAATCAGTCTGTATTCATAAAAAAATAAGAGAGGAGAAAAAAAATGGGATGTTGTTAACATTTTTAAAAAGAACAAAACATTTGTTAAATATGAGTTCCAACTTTCGACGAAGATAACTTTTTACTCGGGTCTCGAAACGACGACTATAATATATCAATTCAAAACTCGTATCAAATTACACAATATGATTTTGTCTCATCTGGTAAAATCGTTTTTGTACCCAAATTCGATCGTTTACATCACTTATTTAGAGTTTAAAGTTTTTGACGCAACATTTTCATTTTATTTATATCTGCTTTAATTCAATAGAGCAATAAAGAAGATATTAGTGACAACCTAGTGTCATTTATATATATTTTTAATCAGTCTGTATTCATAAAAAAAAATAAGAGAAGAGAAAAACAAATGGGATGTTGTTAACATTTTCAAAAAGAACAAAACATTTGTTAAATATGAGTTCCAACTTTCGACGAAGATAACTTTTTACTCGGGTATCGAAACGACGACTATAATATATCAAATCGAAGGTCGTATCAAATTACACAATATGATTTCGTCTCGTCTTGTAAAATCATTTTTGTACCCAAATTACATCGTTTACATCACTTATCGAGAGATTATAGTTTTTGACGCAACATTTTCATTTTATTTATTTCCGTTTTAATTCAATAGAGCAATAAAGAAGATATTGGTGCCAACCTAGGGTTATTTATATATATTTTTAATCAGTCTGTATTCATAAAAGAAATAAGAGAAGAGTAAAACAAATAGGATATTGTTAACATTTTCAAAAAGAACAAAACATTTCTTAAATAATGGTTCCAACTTTCAACGAAGATAACTTTGTACTCGCGTATCGAAACGACGAATATAATATATCAAATCGAAGCTCGTATCAAATTACACTATATGATTTCGTCTTGCTTTGTATAATTGTTTTTGTACCCAAATTACATCATTTACATCGCTTACCGAGAGTTTAAAGTTAATGACGCAACATTTTCATTTTATTTATTTCCGATTTAATTCAGTAGAGTAATAAAGAAGATATTGGTGCCAACCTAGTGTCATTTATATATATTTTTAATCAGTCTGTATTCATAAAAAAATAAGAGAGGAGAAAAAAAATGGGATGTTGTTAACATTTTTAAAAAGAACAAAACATTTGTTAAATATGAGTTCCAACTTTCGACGAAGATAACTTTTTACTCGGGTCTCGAAACGACGACTATCATATATCAATTCAAAACTCGTATCAAATTACACAATATGATTTTGTCTCATCTGGTAAAATCGTTTTTGTACCCAAATTCGATCGTTTACATCACTTATTTAGAGTTTAAAGTTTTTGATGCAACATTTTCATTTTATTTATATCCGGTTTAATTCAATAGAGCAATAAAGAAGATATTGGTGCCAACCTAGCGTCATTTATATATATTTTTAATCAGTCTGTATTCATAAAAAAAATAAGAGAAGAGAAAAACAAATGGAATGTTGTTAACATTTTCAAAAAGAACAAAACATTTGTTAAATATGAGTTCCAACTTTCGACGAAGATAACTTTTTACTCGGGTATCGAAACGACGACTATAATATATCAAATCGAAGGTCGTATCAAATTACACAATATGATTTCGTCTCGTCTTGTAAAATCATTTTTGTACCCAAATTACATCGTTTACATCACTTATCCAGAGATTAAAGTTTTTGACGCAACATTTTCATTTTATTTATTTCCGTTTTAATTCAATAGAGTAATAAAGAAGATATTGGTGCCAACCTAGGGTTATTTATATATATTTTTAATCAGTCTGTATTCATAAAAAAAATAAGAGAAGAGTGAAACAAATGGGATGTTGTTAACATTTTCAAAAACAACAAAACATTTGTTAAATATGAGTTCCAACTTTCGACGAAGATAACTTTTTACTCGGGTATCGAAACGACCACTATAATATATCAAATCGAAGGTCCTATCAAATTACACAATATGATTTCGTCTCGTCTTGTAAAATCATTTTTGTACCCAAATTACAACGTTTACATCACTTATGAGAGATTAAAGTTTTTGACGCAAAATTTTCATTTTATTTATATCCGGTTTAATTCAATAGAGTAATAAAGAAGATATTGGTGCCAACCTAGGGTCATTTATATATATTTTTAATCAGTCTGTATTCATTAAAAAAAAAGAAGAGAAAAACAAATGTGATGTTGTTAACATTTTCAAAAGGAACAAAACATTTGTTAAATAATGGTTGTAACTTTCAACGAAGATAACTTTGTAATCGTGTATCGAAACGACGAATATAATATATCAAATCGAAGCTCGTATCAAATTACACAATATGATTTCGTCTCGTCTTGTAAAATCATTTTTGTACCCAAATTCCATCGTTTACATCACTTATCGAGAGTTTAAAGTTTTTGACGCAACATTTTCATTTTATTTATTTTCGTTTTAATTCAATAGAGCAATAAAGAAGACATTGGTGCCAATATAGGGTTATTTATATATATTTTCAATCAGTCTTTATTCATAAAAAAAAAATAAGAGAAGAGAAAAACAAATGGGATGTTGTTAACATTTTCAAAAAGAACAAAACATTTGTTAAATATGAGTTCCAACTTTCGACGAAGATAACTTTTTACTCGGGTATCAAAACGACGACTATAATATATCAAATCGAAGGTCATATCAAATTACACAATATGATTTCGTCTCGTCTTGTAAAATCATTTTTGTACCCAAATTACAACGTTTACATCACTTATGAGAGATTAAAGTTTTTGACGCAAAATTTTCATTTTATTTATATCCGGTTTAATTCAATAGAGTAATAAAGAAGATATTGGTGCCAACCTAGGGTCATTTATATATATTTTTAATCAGTCTGTATTCATTAAAAAAAAGAAGAGAAAAACAAATGTGATGTTGTTAACATTTTCAAAAGGAACAAAATATTTGTTAAATAATGGTTGTAACTTTCAACGAAGATAACTTTGTACTCGTGTATCGAAACGACGAATATAATATATCAAATCGAAGCTCGTATCAAATTACACAATATGATTTCGTCTCGCTTTGTATAATCGTTTTTGTACCCAAATTACATCATTTACATCGCTTACCGAGAGTTTAAAGTTAATGACGCAACATTTTCATTTTATTTATTTCCGATTTATTTCAGTAGAGTAATAAAGAAGATATTGGTGCCAACCTAGTGTCATTTATATATATTTTTAATCAGTCTGTATTCATAAAAAAAATAAGAGAAGAGAAAAAAAAGGGGATGTTGTTAACATTTTTAAAAAGAACAAAACATTTGTTAAATATGAGTTCCAACTTTCGACGAAGATAACTTTTTACTCGGGTCTCGAAACGACGACTATAATATATCAATTCGAAACTCGTATCAAATTACACAATATGATTTCGTCTCGTCTTGTAAAATCATTTTTGTACCCAAATTACATCGTTTACATCACTTATCGAGATATTAAAGTTTTTGACGCAACATTTTCATTTTATTTATTTTCGTTTTAATTCAATAGAGTAATAAAGATGACATTGGTGCCAATATAGGGTTATTTATATATATTTTCAATCAGTCTGTATTCATAAAAAAAATAAGAGAAGAGAAAAACAAATGGAATGTTGTTAACATTTTCAAAAAGAACAAAACATTTGTTAAAAAATGGTTGCAACTTTAAACGAAGATAACTTTTTACTCGTGTATCGAAACGACGAATATAATATATCAAATCGAAGCTCATATCAAACTACACAATATGATTTCACCTCGGTATGTATAATCGTTTTTGTACCCAAATTCGATCGTTTACATCACTTATTTAGAGTTTAAAGTTTTTGACGCAACATTTTCATTTTATTTATATCCGCTTTAATTCAATAGAGCAATAAAGAAGATATTGGTGACAACCTAGTGTCATTTATATATATTTTTAATCAGTCTGTATTCATAAAAAAAAATAAGAGAAGAGAAAAACAAATGGGATGTTGTTAACATTTTCAAAAAGAACAAAACATTTGTTAAATATAAGTTCCAACTTTCGACGAAGATAACTTTTTACTCGGGTATCGAAACGACGACTATAATATATCAAATCGAAGGTCGTATCAAATTACACAATATGATTTCGTCTAGTCTTGTAAAATCATTTTTGTACCCAAATTACATCGTTTACATCACTTATCGAGAGATTAAAGTTTTTGACGCAACATTTTCATTTTATTTATTTCCGTTTTAATTCAATAGAGCAATAAAGAAGATATTGGTGCCAACCTAGGGTTATTTATATATATTTTTAATCAGTCTGTATTCATAAAAAAAATAAGAGAAGAGTGAAACAAATGGGATGTTGTTAACATTTTCAAAAACAACAAAACATTTGTTAAATATGAGTTCCAACTTTCGACGAAGATAACTTTTTACTCAGGTATCGAAACGACCACTATAATATATCAAATCGAAGTTCGTATCAAATTACACAATATGATTTCGTCTTGCTTTGTATAATCGTTTTTGTACCCAAATTCGATCGTTTACATCACTTATCGAGAGTTTAAAGTTTTTGACGCAAAATTTTCATTTTATTTATATCCGGTTTAATTCAATAGAGTAATAAAGAAGATATTGGTGCCAACCTAGGGTCATTTATATATATTTTTAATCAGTCTGTATTCACACAAAAAAAATAACAGAAGAGAAAAGCAAATGGGATGTTGTTAACATTTTCAAAAAGAACAAAACATTTGTTAAATAATGGTTGCAACTTTCAACGAAGATAACTTTTTACTCGTGTATCGAAACGATGAATATAATATATCAAATCGAAGCTCGTATCAAATTACACAATATGATTTCGTCTCGCTTTGTATAATCGTTTTTGTACCCAAATTACATCATTTACATCGCTTACCGAGAGTTTAAAGTTAATGACGCAACATTTTCATTTTATTTATTTCCGATTTATTTCAGTAGAGTAATAAAGAAGATATTGGTGCCAACCTAGTGTCATTTATATATATTTTTAATCAGTCTGTATTCATAAAAAAAATAAGAGAAGAGAAAAAAAATGGGATGTTGTTAACATTTTTAAAAAGAACAAAACATTTGTTAAATATGAGTTCCAACTTTCGACGAAGATAACTTTTTACTCGGGTCTCGAAACGACGACTATAATATATCAATTCGAAACTCGTATCAAATTACACAATATGATTTCGTCTCGCTATGTATAATCATTTTTATACCCAAATTCGATCATTTACATTACTTATCGAGAGTTTAAAGTTTTTGACGCACCATTTTCATTTTATTTATTTTCGTTTTAATTCAATAGAGCAATAAAGAAGATATTGGTGCCAATATAGGGTTATTTATATATATTTTCAATCAGTCTGTATTCATAAAAAAAATAAGAGAAGAGAAAAACAAATGGAATGTTGTTAACATTTTCAAAAAGAACAAAACATTTGTTAAATAATGGTTGCAACTTTAAACGAAGATAACTTTTTACTCGTGTATCGAAACGACGAATATAATATATCAAATCGAAGCTCATATCAAACTACACAATATGATTTCGCCTAGCTATGTATAATTGTTTTTGTACCCAAATTCGATCGTTTACATCACTTATTCAGAGTTTAAAGTTTTTGACGCAACATTTTCATTTTATTTATATCCGCTTTAATTCAATAGAGCAATAAAGAAGATATTGGTGACAACCTAGTGTCATTTATATATATTTTTAATCAGTCTGTATTCATAAAAAAAAATAAGAGAAGAAAAAAACAAATGGGATGTTGTTAACATTTTCAAAAAGAACAAAACATTTGTTAAATATGAGTTCCAACTTTCGACGAAGATAACTTTTTACTCGGGTCTCGAAACGACGACTATAATATATCAATTCGAAACTCGTATCAAATTACACAATATGATTTCGTCTCGTCTTGTAAAATCATTTTTGTACCCAAATTACATCGTTTACATCACTTATCGAGATATTAAAGTTTTTGACGCAACATTTTCATTTTATTTATTTTCGTTTTAATTCAATAGAGCAATAAAGATGACATTGGTGCCAATATAGGGTTATTTATATATATTTTCAATCAGTCTGTATTCATAAAAAAAATAAGAGAAGAGAAAAACAAATGGAATGTTGTTAACATTTTCAAAAAGAACAAAACATTTGTTAAATAATGGTTGCAACTTTAAACGAAGATAACTTTTTACTCGTGTATCGAAACGACAAATATAATATATCAAATCGAAGCTCATATCAAACTACACAATATGATTTCGCCTCGGTATGTATAATCGTTTTTGTACCCAAATTCGATCGTTTACATCACTTATTTAGAGTTTAAAGTTTTTGACGCAACATTTTCATTTTATTTATATCCGCTTTAATTCAATAGAGCAATAAAGAAGATATTGGTGCAAACCTAGGGTTACTTATAAATAATTTCAATCACTCTGTATTCATAAAAAAAAATAAGAGAAGAGAAAAACAAATGGGATGTTGTTAACATTTTTAAAAAGAACAAAACATTTGTTAAATATGAGTTCCAACTTTCGACGAAGATAACTTTTTACTCGGGTATCGAAACGACGGCTATAATATATCAATTCGAAGCTTGTATCAAATTACACAATATGATTTCGTCTCGCTTTGTATAATCGTTTTTGTACCCAAATTCGATCGTTTACATCACTTATCGAGAGTTTAAGGTTTTTGACGCAACATTTACATTTTATTTATATCCAGTTTAATTCAATAGAGCAATAAAGAAGACATTGGTGTAAACCTAGGGTTATTTATATATATTTTTAATCAGTCTATATTCATAAAAAAAAATAAGAGAAGAGAAAAACAAATGGGATGTTGTTAACATTTTCAAAAAGAACAAAACATTTGTTAAATATGCGTTCCAACTTTCGACGAAGATAACTTTTTACTCGGGTATAGAAACGACGACTATAATATATCAAATCGAAGGTCGTATCAAATTACACAATATGATTTCGTCTCGTCTTGTAAAATCATTTTTGTACCCAAATTACATCGTTTACATCACTTATCCAGAGATTAAAGTTTTTGACGCAACATTTTCATTTTATTTATTTCTGTTTTAATTAAATAGAGTAATAAAGAAGATATTGGTGCCAACCTAGGGTTATTTATATATATTTTTAATTAGTCTGTATTCATAAAAAAAATAAGAGAAGAGTGAAACAAATGGGATGTTGTTAACATTTTCAAAAACAACAAAACATTTGTTAAATATGAGTTCCAACTTTCGACGAAGATAACTTTTTACTCGGGTATCGAAACGACCACTATAATATATCAAATCGAAGCTCGTATCAAATTACACAATATGATTTCGTCTTGCTTTGTATAATCATTTTTGTACCCAAATTCGATCGTTTACATCACTTATCGAGAGTTTAAAGTTTTTGACGCAAAATTTTCATTTTATTTATATCCGGTTTAATTCAATAGAGTAATAAAGAAGATATTGGTGCCAACCTAGGGTCATTTATATATATTTTTAATCAGTCTGTATTCACACAAAAAAAATAACAGAAGAGAAAAACAAATGGGATGTTGTTAACATTTTCAAAAAGAACAAAACATTTGTTAAATAATGGTTGCAACTTTCAACGAAGATAACTTTTTACTCGTGTATCGAAACGATGAATATAATATATCAAATCGAAGCTCCTATCAAATTACACAATATGATTTCGTCTCGTTTTGTATAATCGTTTTTGTACCCAAATTCGATCGTTTACATCACTTAGCGAGACTTTAAAGTTTTTGACGCAACATTTTCCTTTTATTTTTATCCGGTTTAATTCAATAGAGCAATAAAGAAGATATTGGTGCCAACCTAGCGTCATTTATATATATTTTTAATCAGTCTGTATTCATAAAAAAAATAAGAGAAGAGAAAAACAAATGGGATGTTGTTAACATTTTTAAAAAGAACAAAACATTTGTTAAATATGAGTTCCAACTTTCGACGAAGATAACTTTTTACTCGGGTATCGAAACGACGGCTATAATATATCAATTCGAAACTCGTATCAAATTACACAATATGATTTCGTCTCGTCTTGTAAAATCATTTTTGTACCCAAATTACATCGTTTACATCACTTACCGAGAGTTTAAATTTAATGACGCAACATTTTCATTTTATTTATTTCCGGTTTAATTCAATAGAGCAATAAAGAAGATATTGGTGCCAACCTAGGGTCATTTATATATATTTTTAATCAGTCTGTATTCATAAAAAAAATAAGAGAAGAGAAAAACAAATGGGATGTTGTTAACATTTTCAAAAAGAACAAAACATTTGTTAAATAATGGTTCCAACTTTCAACGAAGATAACTTTTTACTAGTGTATCGAAACGACGAATATAATATATCAAATCGAAGCTCGTATCAAATTACACAATATGATTTCGTCTCGCCTTGTATAATCGTTTTTGTACCCAAATTCGATCGTTTACATCACTTATCGAGAGTTTAAGGTTTTTGACGCAACATTTACATTTTATTTATATCCAGTTTAATTCAATAGAGCAATAAAGAAGACATTGGTGTAAACCTAGGGTTATTTATATATATTTTTAATCAGTCTATATTCATAAAAAAAAATAAGAGAAGAGAAAAACAAATGGGATGTTGTTAACATTTTCAAAAAGAACAAAACATTTGTTAAATATGAGTTCCAACTTTCGACGAATATAAATTTTTACTCGGGTATCGAAACGACGACTATAATATATCAAATCGAAGGTCGTATCAAATTACACAATATGATTTCGTCTCGTCTTGTAAAATCATTTTTGTACCCAAATTACATCGTTTACATCACTTATCCAGAGATTAAAGTTTTTGACGCAACATTTTCATTTTATTTATTTCTGTTTTAATTCAATAGAGTAATAAATAAGATATTGGTGCCAACCTATGATTATTTATATATATTTTCAATCAGTCTGTATTCATAAAAAAAAAGGGAGAAAAACAAATGTGATGTTGTTAACATTTTCCAAAAGAACAAAACATTTGTTAAATAATGGTTGCAACTTTCAACGAAGATAAATTTTTACTCGTGTATCAAAACGACGAATATAATATATCAAATCAAAGCTCATATCAAATTACACAATATGATTTCGTCTCGCTATGTATAATCGTTTTTATACCCAAATTCGATCATTTACATTACTTATCGAGAGTTTAAAGTTTTTGACGCAACATTTTCATTTATTTATATCCGGTATAATTCAATAGAGCAATAAAGAAGATATTGGTGCCAACCTAGGGTTACTTATAAATAATTTCAATCACTCTGTATTCATAAAAAAAAATAAGAGAAGAGAAAAACAAATGGGATGTTGTTAACATTTTCAAAAAGAACAAAACATTTGTTAAATAATGGTTCCAACTTTCAACGAAGATAACTTTTTACTAGTGTATCGAAACGACGAATATAATATATCAAATCGAAGCTTGTATCAAATTACACAATATGATTTCGTCTCGCTTTGTATAATCGTTTTTGTACCCAAATTCGATCGTTTACATCACTTATCGAGAGTTTAAGGTTTTTGACGCAACATTTACATTTTATTTATATCCAGTTTAATTCAATAGAGCAATAAAGAAGACATTGGTGTAAACCTAGGGTTATTTATATATATTTTTAATCAGTCTATATTCATAAAAAAAAATAAGAGAAGAGAAAAACAAATGGGATGTTGTTAACATTTTCAAAAAGAACAAAACATTTGTTAAATATGCGTTCCAACTTTCGACGAAGATAACTTTTTACTCGGGTATCGAAACGACGACTATAATATATCAAATCGAAGGTCGTATCAAATTACACAATATGATTTCGTCTCGTCTTGTAAAATCATTTTTGTACCCAAATTACATCGTTTACATCACTTATCCAGAGATTAAAGTTTTTGACGCAACATTTTCATTTTATTTATTTCTGTTTTAATTAAATAGAGTAATAAAGAAGATATTGGTGCCAACCTAGGGTTATTTATATATATTTTTAATTAGTCTGTATTCATAAAAAAAATAAGAGAAGAGTGAAACAAATGGGATGTTGTTAACATTTTCAAAAACAACAAAACATTTGTTAAATATGAGTTCCAACTTTCGACGAAGATAACTTTTTACTCGGGTATCGAAACGACCACTATAATATATCAAATCGAAGCTCGTATCAAATTACACAATATGATTTCGTCTTGCTTTGTATAATCATTTTTGTACCCAAATTCGATCGTTTACATCACTTATCGAGAGTTTAAAGTTTTTGACGCAAAATTTTCATTTTATTTATATCCGGTTTAATTCAATAGAGTAATAAAGAAGATATTGGTGCCAACCTAGGGTCATTTATATATATTTTTAATCAGTCTGTATTCACACAAAAAAAATAACAGAAGAGAAAAACAAATGGGATGTTGTTAACATTTTCAAAAAGAACAAAACATTTGTTAAATAATGGTTGCAACTTTCAACGAAGATAACTTTTTACTCGTGTATCGAAACGATGAATATAATATATCAAATCGAAGCTCCTATCAAATTACACAATATGATTTCGTCTCGTTTTGTATAATCGTTTTTGTACCCAAATTCGATCGTTTACATCACTTAGCGAGACTTTAAAGTTTTTGACGCAACATTTTCCTTTTATTTTTATCCGGTTTAATTCAATAGAGCAATAAAGAAGATATTGGTGCCAACCTAGCGTCATTTATATATATTTTTAATCAGTCTGTATTCATAAAAAAAATAAGAGAAGAGAAAAACAAATGGGATGTTGTTAACATTTTTAAAAAGAACAAAACATTTGTTAAATATGAGTTCCAACTTTCGACGAAGATAACTTTTTACTCGGGTATCGAAACGACGGCTATAATATATCAATTCGAAGCTCGTATCAAATTACACAATATGATTTCGTCTCGTCTTGTAAAATCATTTTTGTACCCAAATTACATCGTTTACATCACTTACCGAGAGTTTAAATTTAATGACGCAACATTTTCATTTTATTTATTTCCGGTTTAATTCAATAGAGCAATAAAGAAGATATTGGTGCCAACCTAGGGTCATTTATATATATTTTTAATCAGTCTGTATTCATAAAAAAAATAAGAGAAGAGAAAAACAAATGGGATGTTGTTAACATTTTCAAAAAGAACAAAACATTTGTTAAATAATGGTTCCAACTTTCAACGAAGATAACTTTTTACTAGTGTATCGAAACGACGAATATAATATATCAAATCGAAGCTCGTATCAAATTACACAATATGATTTCGTCTCGCCTTGTATAATCGTTTTTGTACCCAAATTCGATCGTTTACATCACTTATCGAGAGTTTAAGGTTTTTGACGCAACATTTACATTTTATTTATATCCAGTTTAATTCAATAGAGCAATAAAGAAGACATTGGTGTAAACCTAGGGTTATTTATATATATTTTTAATCAGTCTATATTCATAAAAAAAAATAAGAGAAGAGAAAAACAAATGGGATGTTGTTAACATTTTCAAAAAGAACAAAACATTTGTTAAATATGAGTTCCAACTTTCGACGAATATAAATTTTTACTCGGGTATCGAAACGACGACTATAATATATCAAATCGAAGGTCGTATCAAATTACACAATATGATTTCGTCTCGTCTTGTAAAATCATTTTTGTACCCAAATTACATCGTTTACATCACTTATCCAGAGATTAAAGTTTTTGACGCAACATTTTCATTTTATTTATTTCTGTTTTAATTCAATAGAGTAATAAATAAGATATTGGTGCCAACCTATGATTATTTATATATATTTTCAATCAGTCTGTATTCATAAAAAAAAAGGGAGAAAAACAAATGTGATGTTGTTAACATTTTCCAAAAGAACAAAACATTTGTTAAATAATGGTTGCAACTTTCAACGAAGATAAATTTTTACTCGTGTATCGAAACGACGAATATAATATATCAAATCAAAGCTCATATCAAATTACACAATATGATTATGTCTCGCTATGTATAATCGTTTTTGTACCCAAATTCGATCGTATACATCACTTATCGAGAGTTTAAAGTTTTTGACGCAACATTTTCATTTTATTTATATCCGGTTTAATTCAATAGTGAAATTAAGAAGATATTGGTGCCAACCTAGCGTCATTTATATATATTTTTAATCAGTCTGTATTCATAAAAAAAAATAAGAGAAGAGAAAAACAAATGGGATTTTGTTAACAATTTCAAAAAGAACAAAACATTTGTTAAATATGAGTTCCAACTTTCGACGAAGATAACTTTTTTCTCGGGTATCGAAACGACGGCTATAATATATCAATTCGAAGCTCGTATCAAATTACACAATATGATTTCGTCTCGTCTTGTAAAATCATTTTTGTACCCAAATTACATCGTTTACATCACTTACCGAGAGTTTAAATTTAATGACGCAACATTTTCATTTTATTTATTTCCGGTTTAATTCAATAGAGCAATAAAGAAGATATTGGTGCCAACCTGGGGTTATTTATATATATTTTTAATCAGTCTGTATTCATAAAAAAAAAATAAGAGAAGAGAAAAACAAATGGGATGTTGTTAACATTTTCAAAAAGAACAAAACATTTGTTAAATATAAGTTCCAACTTTCGACGAAGATAACTTTTTACTCGGGTATCGAAACGACGACTATAATATATCAAATCGAAGGTCGTATCAAATTACACAATATGATTTCGTCTAGTCTTGTAAAATCATTTTTGTACCCAAATTACATCGTTTACATCACTTATCGAGAGATTAAAGTTTTTGACGCAACATTTTCATTTTATTTATTTCCGTTTTAATTCAATAGAGCAATAAAGAAGATATTGGTGCCAACCTAGGGTTATTTATATATATTTTTAATCAGTCTGTATTCATAAAAAAAATAAGAGAAGAGTGAAACAAATGGGATGTTGTTAACATTTTCAAAAACAACAAAACATTTGTTAAATATGAGTTCCAACTTTCGACGAAGATAACTTTTTACTCGGGTATCGAAACGACCACTATAATATATCAAATCGAAGCTCGTATCAAATTACACAATATGATTTCGTCTTGCTTTGTATAATCATTTTTGTACCCAAATTCGATCGTTTACATCACTTATCGAGAGTTTAAAGTTTTTGACGCAAAATTTTCATTTTATTTATATCCGGTTTAATTCAATAGAGTAATAAAGAAGATATTGGTGCCAACCTAGGGTCATTTATATATATTTTTAATCAGTCTGTATTCACACAAAAAAAATAACAGAAGAGAAAAACAAATGGGATGTTGTTAACATTTTCAAAAAGAACAAAACATTTGTTAAATAATGGTTGCAACTTTCAACGAAGATAACTTTTTACTCGTGTATCGAAACGATGAATATAATATATCAAATCGAAGCTCCTATCAAATTACACAATATGATTTCGTCTCGTTTTGTATAATCGTTTTTGTACCCAAATTCGATCGTTTACATCACTTAGCGAGACTTTAAAGTTTTTGACGCAACATTTTCCTTTTATTTTTATCCGGTTTAATTCAATAGAGCAATAAAGAAGATATTGGTGCCAACCTAGCGTCATTTATATATATTTTTAATCAGTCTGTATTCATAAAAAAAATAAGAGAAGAGAAAAACAAATGGGATGTTGTTAACATTTTTAAAAAGAACAAAACATTTGTTAAATATGAGTTCCAACTTTCGACGAAGATAACTTTTTACTCGGGTATCGAAACGACGGCTATAATATATCAATTCGAAGCTCGTATCAAATTACACAATATGATTTCGTCTCGTCTTGTAAAATCATTTTTGTACCCAAATTACATCGTTTACATCACTTACCGAGAGTTTAAATTTAATGACGCAACATTTTCATTTTATTTATTTCCGGTTTAATTCAATAGAGCAATAAAGAAGATATTGGTGCCAACCTAGGGTCATTTATATATATTTTTAATCAGTCTGTATTCATAAAAAAAATAAGAGAAGAGAAAAACAAATGGGATGTTGTTAACATTTTCAAAAAGAACAAAACATTTGTTAAATAATGGTTCCAACTTTCAACGAAGATAACTTTTTACTAGTGTATCGAAACGACGAATATAATATATCAAATCGAAGCTCGTATCAAATTACACAATATGATTTCGTCTCGCCTTGTATAATCGTTTTTGTACCCAAATTCGATCGTTTACATCACTTATCGAGAGTTTAAGGTTTTTGACGCAACATTTACATTTTATTTATATCCAGTTTAATTCAATAGAGCAATAAAGAAGACATTGGTGTAAACCTAGGGTTATTTATATATATTTTTAATCAGTCTATATTCATAAAAAAAAATAAGAGAAGAGAAAAACAAATGGGATGTTGTTAACATTTTCAAAAAGAACAAAACATTTGTTAAATATGAGTTCCAACTTTCGACGAATATAAATTTTTACTCGGGTATCGAAACGACGACTATAATATATCAAATCGAAGGTCGTATCAAATTACACAATATGATTTCGTCTCGTCTTGTAAAATCATTTTTGTACCCAAATTACATCGTTTACATCACTTATCCAGAGATTAAAGTTTTTGACGCAACATTTTCATTTTATTTATTTCTGTTTTAATTCAATAGAGTAATAAATAAGATATTGGTGCCAACCTATGATTATTTATATATATTTTCAATCAGTCTGTATTCATAAAAAAAAAGGGAGAAAAACAAATGTGATGTTGTTAACATTTTCCAAAAGAACAAAACATTTGTTAAATAATGGTTGCAACTTTCAACGAAGATAAATTTTTACTCGTGTATCGAAACGACGAATATAATATATCAAATCAAAGCTCATATCAAATTACACAATATGATTATGTCTCGCTATGTATAATCGTTTTTGTACCCAAATTCGATCGTATACATCACTTATCGAGAGTTTAAAGTTTTTGACGCAACATTTTCATTTTATTTATATCCGGTTTTATTCAATAGTGAAATTAAGAAGATATTGGTGCCAACCTAGCGTCATTTATATATATTTTTAATCAGTCTGTATTCATAAAAAAAAATAAGAGAAGAGAAAAACAAATGGGATTTTGTTAACAATTTCAAAAAGAACAAAACATTTGTTAAATATGAGTTCCAACTTTCGACGAAGATAACTTTTTTCTCGGGTATCGAAACGACGGCTATAATATATCAATTCGAAGCTCGTATCAAATTACACAATATGATTTCGTCTCGTCTTGTAAAATCATTTTTGTACCCAAATTACATCGTTTACATCACTTACCGAGAGTTTAAATTTAATGACGCAACATTTTCATTTTATTTATTTCCGGTTTAATTCAATAGAGCAATAAAGAAGATATTGGTGCCAACCTGGGGTTATTTATATATATTTTTAATCAGTCTGTATTCATAAAAAAAAAATAAGAGAAGAGAAAAACAAATGGGATGTTGTTAACATTTTCAAAAAGAACAAAACATTTGTTAAATATAAGTTCCAACTTTCGACGAAGATAACTTTTTACTCGGGTATCGAAACGACGACTATAATATATCAAATCGAAGGTCGTATCAAATTACACAATATGATTTCGTCTAGTCTTGTAAAATCATTTTTGTACCCAAATTACATCGTTTACATCACTTATCGAGAGATTAAAGTTTTTGACGCAACATTTTCATTTTATTTATTTCCGTTTTAATTCAATAGAGCAATAAAGAAGATATTGGTGCCAACCTAGGGTTATTTATATATATTTTTAATCAGTCTGTATTCATAAAAAAAATAAGAGAAGAGTGAAACAAATGGGATGTTGTTAACATTTTCAAAAACAACAAAACATTTGTTAAATATGAGTTCCAACTTTCGACGAAGATAACTTTTTACTCGGGTATCGAAACGACCACTATAATATATCAAATCGATGTTCGTATCAAATTACACAATATGATTTCGTCTTGCTTTGTATAATCGTTTTTGTACCCAAATTCGATCGTTTACATCACTTATCGAGAGTTTAAAGTTTTTGACGCAAAATTTTCATTTTATTTATATCCGGTTTAATTCAATAGAGTAATAAAGAAGATATTGGTGCCAACCTAGGGTCATTTATATATATTTTTAATCAGTCTGTATTCACACAAAAAAAATAACAGAAGAGAAAAACAAATGGGATGTTGTTAACATTTTCAAAAAGAACAAAACATTTGTTAAATAATGGTTGCAACTTTCAACGAAGATAACTTTTTACTCGTGTATCGAAACGATAAATATAATATATCAAATCGAAGCTCGTATCAAATTACACAATATGATTTCGTCTCGCTTTGTATAATCGTTTTTGTACCTAAATTACATCATTTACATCGCTTACCGAGAGTTTAAAGTTAATGACGCAACATTTTCATTTTATTTATTTCCGATTTATTTCAGTAGAGTAATAAAGAAGATATTGGTGCCAACCTATTGTCATTTATATATATTTTTAATCAGTCTGTATTCATAAAAAAAATAAGAGAAGAGAAAAAAAATGGGATGTTGTTAACATTTTTAAAAAGAACAAAACATTTGTTAAATATGAGTTCCAACTTTCGACGAAGATAACTTTTTACTCGGGTCTCGAAACGACGACTATAATATATCAATTCGAAACTCGTATCAAATTACACAATATGATTTCGTCTCGCTATGTATAATCGTTTTTATACCCAAATTCGATCATTTACATTACTTATCGAGAGTTTAAAGTTTTTGACGCAACATTTTCATTTATTTATATCCGGTTTAATTCAATAGAGCAATAAAGAAGATATTGGTGCCAATATAGGGTTATTTATATATATTTTCAATCAGTCTGTATTCATAAAAAAAATAAGAGAAGAGAAAAACAAATGGAATGTTGTTAACATTTTCAAAAAGAACAAAACATTTGTTAAATAATGGTTGCAACTTTAAACGAAGATAACTTTTTACTCGTGTATCGAAACGACGAATATAATATATCAAATCGAAGCTTATATCAAACTACACAATATGTTTTCGCCTAGCTATGTATAATCGTTTTTGTACCCAAATTCGATCGTTTACATCACTTATTCAGAGTTTAAAGTTTTTGACGCAACATTTTCATTTTATTTATATCCGCTTTAATTCAATAGAGCAATAAAGAAGATATTGGTGACAACCTAGTGTCATTTATATATATTTTTAATCAGTCTGTATTCATAAAAAAAAATAAGAGAAGAAAAAAACAAATGGGATGTTGTTAACATTTTCAAAAAGAACAAAACATTTGTTAAATATGAGTTCCAACTTTCGACGAAGATAAATTTTTACTCGGGTATCGAAACGACGACTATAATATATCAAATCGAAGGTCGTATCAAATTACACAATATGATTTCATCTCGTCTTGTAAAATCATTTTTGTACCCAAATTACATCGTTTACATCACTTATCCAGAGATTAAAGTTTTTGACGCAACATTTTCATTTTATTTATTTCCGTTTTAATTCAATAGAGTAATAAAGAAGATATTGGTGCCAACCTAGGATTATTTATATATATTTTCAATCAGTCTGTATTCATAAAAAAAAGAGAGAAAAACAAATGTGATGTTGTTAACATTTTCCAAAAGAACAAAACATTTGTTAAATAATGGTTGCAACTTTCAACGAAGATAACTTTTTACTCGTGTATCGAAACGACGAATATAATATATCAAATCGAAGCTCATATCAAATTACACAATATGATTTCGTCTCGCTATGTATAATCGTTTTTATACCCAAATTCGATCATTTACATTACTTATCGAGAGTTTAAAGTTTTTGACGCAACATTTTCATTTATTTATATCCGGTTTAATTCAATAGAGCAATAAAGAAGATATTGGTGCAAACCTAGGGTTACTTATAAATAATTTCAATCACTCTGTATTCATAAAAAAAAATAAGAGAAGAGAAAAACAAATGGGATGTTGTTAACATTTTTAAAAAGAACAAAACATTTGTTAAATATGAGTTCCAACTTTCGACGAAGATAACTTTTTACTCGGGTATCGAAACGACGGCTATAATATATCAATTCGAAGCTCGTATCAAATTACACAATATGATTTTGTCTCGTCTTGTAAAATCATTTTTGTACCCAAATTACATCGTTTACATCACTTACCGAGAGTTTAAATTTAATGACGCAACATTTTCATTTTATTTATTTCCGGTTTAATTCAATAGAGCAATAAAGAAGATATTGGTGCCAACCTAGGGTCATTTATATATATTTTTAATCAGTCTGTATTCATAAAAAAAATAAGAGAAGAGAAAAACAAATGGGATGTGGTTAACATTTTCAAAAAGAACAAAACATTTGTTAAATAATGGTTCCAACTTTCAACGAAGATAACTTTTTACTAGTGTATCGAAACGACGAATATAATATATCAAATCGAAGCTCGTATCAAATTACACAATATGATTTCGTCTCGCTTTGTATAATCGTTTTTGTACCCAAATTCGATCGTTTACATCACTTATCGAGAGTTTAAGGTTTTTGACGCAACATTTACATTTTATTTATATCCAGTTTAATTCAATAGAGCAATAAAGAAGACATTGGTGTAAACGTAGGGTTATTTATATATATTTTTAATCAGTCTATATTCATAAAAAAAAATAAGAGAAGAGAAAAACAAATGGGATGTTGTTAACATTTTCAAAAAGAACAAAACATTTGTTAAATATGAGTTCCAACTTTCGACGAAGATAACTTTTTACTCGGGTATTGAAACGACGATATAATATATCAAATCGAAGGTCGTATCAAATTACACAATATGATTTCGTCTCGTCTTGTAAAATCATTTTTGTACCCAAATTACATCGTTTACATCACTTATCCAGAGATTAAAGTTTTTGACGCAACATTTTCATTTTATTTATTTCCGTTTTAATTCAATAGAGCAATAAAGAAGATATTGGTGCCAACCTAGGGTTATTTATATATATTTTTAATCAGTCTGTATTCATAAAAAAAATAAGAGAAGAGTGAAACAAATGGGATGTTGTTAACATTTTCAAAAACAACAAAACATTTGTTAAATATGAGTTCCAACTTTCGACGAAGATAACTTTTTACTCGGGTATCGAAACGACCACTATAATATATCAAATCGAAGTTCGTATCAAATTACACAATATGATTTCGTCTTGCTTTGTATAATCGTTTTTGTACCCAAATTCGATCGTTTACATCACTTATCGAGAGTTTAAAGTTTTTGACGCAAAATTTTCATTTTATTTATATCCGGTTTAATTCAATAGAGTAATAAAGAAGATATTGGTGCCAACCTAGGGTCATTTATATATATTTTTAATCAGTCTGTATTCACACAAAAAAAATAACAGAAGACAAAAACAAATGGGATGTTGTTAACATTTTCAAAAAGAACAAAACATTTGTTAAATAATGGTTGCAACTTTCAACGAAGATAACTTTTTACTCGTGTATCGAAACGATGAATATAATATATCAAATCGAAGCTCGTATCAAATTACACAATATGATTTCGTCTCGTTTTGTATAATCGTTTTTGTACCCAAATTCGATCGTTTACATCACTTAGCGAGACTTTAAAGTTTTTGACGCAACATTTTCCTTTTATTTTTATCCGGTTTAATTCAATAGAGCAATAAAGAAGATATTGGTGCCAACCTAGCGTCATTTATATATATTTTTAATCAGTCTGTATTCATAAAAAAAAATAAGAGAAGAGAAAAACAAATGGGATGTTGTTAACATTTTCAAAAAGAACAAAACATTTGTTAAATATGAGTTTCAACTTTCGACGAAGATAAATTTTTACTCGGGTATCGAAACGACGACTATAATATATCAAAACGAAGTTCGTATCAAATTACACAATATGATTTTGTCTCATCTTGTAAAATCATTTTTGTACCCAAATTACATCGTGTACATTACTTATCGAGAGATTAAAGTTTTTCACGCAACATTTTCATTTTATTTATTTCCGTTTTAATTCAATAGAGTAATAAAGAAGATATTGGTGCCAACCTAGGATTATTTATATATATTTTCAATCAGTCTGTATTCATAAAAAAAAAGAGAGAAAAACAAATGTGATGTTGTTAACATTTTCCAAAAGAACAAAACATTTGTTAAATAATGGTTGCAACTTTCAACGAAGATAACTTTTTACTCGTGTATCGAAACGACGAATATAATATATCAAATCGAAGCTCATATCAAATTACACAATATGATTTCGTCTCGCTATGTATAATCGTTTTTATACCCAAATTCGATCATTTACATTACTTATCGAGAGTTTAAAGTTTTTGACGCAACATTTTCATTTATTTATATCTGGTTTAATTCAATAGAGCAATAAAGAAGATATTGGTGCCAACCTAGGGTTACTTATAAATAATTTCAATCACTCTGTATTCATAAAAAAAATAAGAGAAGAGAAAAACAAATGGGATGTTGTTAACATTTTTAAAAAGAACAAAACATTTGTTAAATATGAGTTCCAACTTTCGACGAAGATAACTTTTTACTCGGGTATCGAAACGACGACTATAATATATCAAATCGAAGGTCGTATCAAATTACACAATATGATTTCGTCTCGTCTTGTAAAATCATTTTTGTACCCAAATTACATCGTTTACATCACTTATCCAGAGATTAAAGTTTTTGACGCAACATTTACATTTTATTTATATCCAGTTTAATTCAAGAGAGCAATAAAGAAGACATTGGTGTAAACCTAGGGCTATTTATATATATTTTTAATCAGTCTATATTCATAAAAAAAAAATAAGAGAAGAGAAAAACAAATGGGATGTTGTTAACATTTTCAAAAAGAACAAAACATTTGTTAAATATGAGTTCCAACTTTCGACGAAGATAAATTTTTACTCGGGTATCGAAACGACGACTATAATATATCAAATCGAAGGTCGTATCAAATTACACAATATGATTTCGTCTCGTCTTGTAAAATCATTTTTGTACCCAAATTACATCGTTTACATCACTTATCCAGAGATTAAAGTTTTTGACGCAACATTTTCATTTTATTTATTTCCGTTTTAATTCAATAGAGTAAGAAAGAAGATATTGGTGCCAACCTAGGATTATTTATATATATTTTCAATCAGTCTGTATTCATAAAAAAAAAGAGAGAAAAACAAATGTGATGTTGTTAACATTTTCCAAAAGAACAAAACATTTGTTAAATAATGGTTGCAACTTTCAACGAAGATAACTTTTTACTCGTGTATCGAAACGACGAATATAATATATCAAATCGAAGCTCATATCAAATTACACAATATGATTTCGTCTCGCTATGTATAATCGTTTTTATACCCAAATTCGATCATTTACATTACTTATCGAGAGTTTAAAGTTTTTGACGCAACATTTTCATTTATTTATATCCGGTTTAATTCAATAGAGCAATAAAGAAGATATTGGTGCAAACCTAGGGTTACTTATAAATAATTTCAATCACTCTGTATTCATAAAAAAAAATAAGAGAAGAGAAAAACAAATGGGATGTTGTTAACATTTTTAAAAAGAACAAAACATTTGTTAAATATGTTTTCCAACTTTCAACGAAGATAACTTTTTACTCGGGTATCGAAACGACGGCTATAATATATCAATTCGAAGCTCGTATCAAATTACACAATATGATTTTGTCTCGTCTTGTAAAATCATTTTTGTACCCAAATTACATCGTTTACATCACTTACCGAGAGTTTAAATTTAATGACGCAACATTTTCATTTTATTTATTTCCGGTTTAATTCAATAGAGCAATAAAGAAGATATTGGTGCCAACCTAGGGTCATTTATATATATTTTTAATCAGTCTGTATTCATAAAAAAATAAGAGAAGAGAAAAACAAATGGGATGTGGTTAACATTTTCAAAAAGAACAAAACATTTGTTAAATAATGGTTCCAACTTTCAACGAAGATAACTTTTTACTAGTGTATCGAAACGACGACTATAATATATCAAATCGAAGGTCGTATCAAATTACACAATATGATTTCGTCTCGTCTTGTAAAATCATTTTTGTACCCAAATTACATCGTTTACATCACTTATCCAGAGTTTAAAGTTTTTGACGCAAAATTTTCATTTTATTTATATCCAGTTTAATTCAAGAGAGCAATAAAGAAGACATTGGTGCCAACCTAGGGTCATTTATATATATTTTTAATGAGTCTGTATTCACACAAAAAAAATAACAGAAGAGAAAAACAAATGGGATGTTGTTAACATTTTCAAAAAGAACAAAACATTTGTTAAATAATGGTTGCAACTTTCAACGAAGATAACTTTTTACTCGTGTATCGAAACGATGAATATAATATATCAAATCGAAGCTCGTATCAAATTACACAATATGATTTCGTCTCGTTTTGTATAATCGTTTTTGTACCCAAATTCGATCGTTTACATCACTTAGCGAGACTTTAAAGTTTTTGACGCAACATTTTCCTTTTATTTTTATCCGGTTTAATTCAATAGAGCAATAAAGAAGATATTGGTGCCAACCTAGCGTCATTTATATATATTTTTAATCAGTCTGTATTCATAAAAAAAAATAAGAGAAGAGAAAAACAAATGGGATGTTGTTAACATTTTCAAAAAGAACAAAACATTTGTTAAATATGAGTTTCAACTTTCGACGAAGATAACTTTTTACTCGGGTATCGAAACGACGACTATAATATATCAAAACGAAGTTCGTATCAAATTACACAATATGATTTTGTCTCGTCTTGTAAAATCATTTTTGTACCCAAATTACATCGTTTACATTACTTATCGAGAGATTAAAGTTTTTGACGCAACATTTTCATTTTATTTATTTCCGTTTTAATTCAATAGAGTAATAAAGAAGATATTGGTGCCAACCTAGGATTATTTATATATATTTTCAATCAGTCTGTATTCATAAAAAAAAAAGAGAGAAAAACAAATGTGATGTTGTTAACATTTTCCAAAAGAACAAAACATTTGTTAAATAATGGTTGCAACTTTCAACGAAGATAACTTTTTACTCGTGTATCGAAACGACGAATATAATATATCAAATCGAAGCTCATATCAAATTACACAATATGATTTCGTCTCGCTATGTATAATCGTTTTTATACCCAAATTCGATCATTTACATTACTTATCGAGAGATTAAAGTTTTTGACGCAACATTTTCATTTATTTATATCCGGTTTAATTCAATAGAGCAATAAAGAAGATATTGATGCCAACCTAGGGTTACTTATAAATAATTTCAATCACTCTGTATTCATAAAAAAAATAAGAGAAGAGAAAAACAAATGGGATGTTGTTAACATTTTTAAAAAGAACAAAACATTTGTTAAATATGAGTTCCAACTTTCGACGAAGATAAGTTTTTACTCGGGTATCGAAACGACGGCTATAATATATCAATTCGAAGCTCGTATCCAATTACACAATATGATTTCGTCTCGTCTTGTAAAATCATTTTTGTACCCAAATTACATCGTTTACATCACTTACCGAGAGTTTAAATTTAATGACGCAACATTTTCATTTTATTTATTTCCGGTTTAATTCAATAGAGCAATAAAGAAGATATTGGTGCCAACCTAGGGTCATTTATATATATTTTTAAGCAGTCTGTATTCATAAAAAAAATAAGAGAAGAGAAAAACAAATGGGATGTTGTTAACATTTTCAAAAAGAACAAAACATTTGTTAAATAATGGTTCCAACTTTCAACGAAGATAACTTTTTACTAGTGTATCGAAACGACGAATATAATATATCAAATCGAAGCTCGTATCAAATTACACAATATGATTTCGTCTCGCTTTGTATAATCGTTTTTGTACCCAAATTCGATCGTTTACATCACTTATTGAGAGTTTAAGGTTTTTGACGCAACATTTACATTTTATTTATATCCAGTTTAATTCAATAGAGCAATAAAGAAGACATTGGTGTAAACCTAGGGTTATTTATATATATTTTTAATCAGTCTATATTCATAAAAAAAAATAAGAGAAGAGAAAAACAAATGGGATGTTGTTAACATTTTCAAAAAGAACAAAACATTTGTTAAATATGAGTTCCAACTTTCGATGAAGATAACTTTTTACTCGGGTATCGAAACGACGACTATAATATATCAAATCGAAGGTCGTATCAAATTACACAATATGATTTCGTCTTGTCTTGTAAAATCATTTTTGTACCCAAATTACATCGTTTACATCACTTATCCTGAGATTAAAGTTTTTGACGCAACATTTTCATTTTATTTATTTCTGTTTTAATTCAATAGAGTAATAAAGAAGATATTGGTGCCAACCTAGGGTTATTTATATATATTTTTAATTAGTCTGTATTCATAAAAAAAATAAGAGAAGAGTGAAACAAATGGATGTTGTTAACATTTTCAAAAACAACAAAACATTTTGTTAAATAATGGTTCCAACTTTCAACGAAGATAACTTTTTACTCGTGTATCGAAACGATGAATATAATATATCAAATCGAAGCTCGTATCAAATTACACAATATGATTTCGTCTCGTTTTGTATAATCGTTTTTGTACCCAAATTCGATCGTTTACATCACTTAGCGAGACTTTAAAGTTTTTGACGCAACATTTTCCTTTTATTTTTATCCGGTTTAATTCAATAGAGCAATAAAGAAGATATTGGTGCCAACCTAGCGTCATTTATATATATTTTTAATCAGTCTGTATTCATAAAAAAAAATAAGAGAAGAGAAAAACAAATGGGATGTTGTTAACATTTTCAAAAAGAACAAAACATTTGTTAAATATGAGTTTCAACTTTCGACGAAGATAAATTTTTACTCGGGTATCGAAACGACGACTATAATATATCAAAACGAAGTTCGTATCAAATTACACAATATGATTTTGTCTCATCTTGTAAAATCATTTTTGTACCCAAATTACATCGTGTACATTACTTATCGAGAGATTAAAGTTTTTCACGCAACATTTTCATTTTATTTATTTCCGTTTTAATTCAATAGAGTAATAAAGAAGATATTGGTGCCAACCTAGGATTATTTATATATATTTTCAATCAGTCTGTATTCATAAAAAAAAAGAGAGAAAAACAAATGTGATGTTGTTAACATTTTCCAAAAGAACAAAACATTTGTTAAATAATGGTTGCAACTTTCAACGAAGATAACTTTTTACTCGTGTATCGAAACGACGAATATAATATATCAAATCGAAGCTCATATCAAATTACACAATATGATTTCGTCTCGCTATGTATAATCGTTTTTATACCCAAATTCGATCATTTACATTACTTATCGAGAGTTTAAAGTTTTTGACGCAACATTTTCATTTATTTATATCTGGTTTAATTCAATAGAGCAATAAAGAAGATATTGGTGCCAACCTAGGGTTACTTATAAATAATTTCAATCACTCTGTATTCATAAAAAAAATAAGAGAAGAGAAAAACAAATGGGATGTTGTTAACATTTTTAAAAAGAACAAAACATTTGTTAAATATGAGTTCCAACTTTCGACGAAGATAACTTTTTACTCGGGTATCGAAACGACGACTATAATATATCAAATCGAAGGTCGTATCAAATTACACAATATGATTTCGTCTCGTCTTGTAAAATCATTTTTGTACCCAAATTACATCGTTTACATCACTTATCCAGAGATTAAAGTTTTTGACGCAACATTTACATTTTATTTATATCCAGTTTAATTCAAGAGAGCAATAAAGAAGACATTGGTGTAAACCTAGGGCTATTTATATATATTTTTAATCAGTCTATATTCATAAAAAAAAAATAAGAGAAGAGAAAAACAAATGGGATGTTGTTAACATTTTCAAAAAGAACAAAACATTTGTTAAATATGAGTTCCAACTTTCGACGAAGATAAATTTTTACTCGGGTATCGAAACGACGACTATAATATATCAAATCGAAGGTCGTATCAAATTACACAATATGATTTCGTCTCGTCTTGTAAAATCATTTTTGTACCCAAATTACATCGTTTACATCACTTATCCAGAGATTAAAGTTTTTGACGCAACATTTTCATTTTATTTATTTCCGTTTTAATTCAATAGAGTAAGAAAGAAGATATTGGTGCCAACCTAGGATTATTTATATATATTTTCAATCAGTCTGTATTCATAAAAAAAAAGAGAGAAAAACAAATGTGATGTTGTTAACATTTTCCAAAAGAACAAAACATTTGTTAAATAATGGTTGCAACTTTCAACGAAGATAACTTTTTACTCGTGTATCGAAACGACGAATATAATATATCAAATCGAAGCTCATATCAAATTACACAATATGATTTCGTCTCGCTATGTATAATCGTTTTTATACCCAAATTCGATCATTTACATTACTTATCGAGAGTTTAAAGTTTTTGACGCAACATTTTCATTTATTTATATCCGGTTTAATTCAATAGAGCAATAAAGAAGATATTGGTGCAAACCTAGGGTTACTTATAAATAATTTCAATCACTCTGTATTCATAAAAAAAAATAAGAGAAGAGAAAAACAAATGGGATGTTGTTAACATTTTTAAAAAGAACAAAACATTTGTTAAATATGTTTTCCAACTTTCAACGAAGATAACTTTTTACTCGGGTATCGAAACGACGGCTATAATATATCAATTCGAAGCTCGTATCAAATTACACAATATGATTTTGTCTCGTCTTGTAAAATCATTTTTGTACCCAAATTACATCGTTTACATCACTTACCGAGAGTTTAAATTTAATGACGCAACATTTTCATTTTATTTATTTCCGGTTTAATTCAATAGAGCAATAAAGAAGATATTGGTGCCAACCTAGGGTCATTTATATATATTTTTAATCAGTCTGTATTCATAAAAAAATAAGAGAAGAGAAAAACAAATGGGATGTGGTTAACATTTTCAAAAAGAACAAAACATTTGTTAAATAATGGTTCCAACTTTCAACGAAGATAACTTTTTACTAGTGTATCGAAACGACGACTATAATATATCAAATCGAAGGTCGTATCAAATTACACAATATGATTTCGTCTCGTCTTGTAAAATCATTTTTGTACCCAAATTACATCGTTTACATCACTTATCCAGAGTTTAAAGTTTTTGACGCAAAATTTTCATTTTATTTATATCCAGTTTAATTCAAGAGAGCAATAAAGAAGACATTGGTGCCAACCTAGGGTCATTTATATATATTTTTAATGAGTCTGTATTCACACAAAAAAAATAACAGAAGAGAAAAACAAATGGGATGTTGTTAACATTTTCAAAAAGAACAAAACATTTGTTAAATAATGGTTGCAACTTTCAACGAAGATAACTTTTTACTCGTGTATCGAAACGATGAATATAATATATCAAATCGAAGCTCGTATCAAATTACACAATATGATTTCGTCTCGTTTTGTATAATCGTTTTTGTACCCAAATTCGATCGTTTACATCACTTAGCGAGACTTTAAAGTTTTTGACGCAACATTTTCCTTTTATTTTTATCCGGTTTAATTCAATAGAGCAATAAAGAAGATATTGGTGCCAACCTAGCGTCATTTATATATATTTTTAATCAGTCTGTATTCATAAAAAAAAATAAGAGAAGAGAAAAACAAATGGGATGTTGTTAACATTTTCAAAAAGAACAAAACATTTGTTAAATATGAGTTTCAACTTTCGACGAAGATAACTTTTTACTCGGGTATCGAAACGACGACTATAATATATCAAAACGAAGTTCGTATCAAATTACACAATATGATTTTGTCTCGTCTTGTAAAATCATTTTTGTACCCAAATTACATCGTTTACATTACTTATCGAGAGATTAAAGTTTTTGACGCAACATTTTCATTTTATTTATTTCCGTTTTAATTCAATAGAGTAATAAAGAAGATATTGGTGCCAACCTAGGATTATTTATATATATTTTCAATCAGTCTGTATTCATAAAAAAAAAAGAGAGAAAAACAAATGTGATGTTGTTAACATTTTCCAAAAGAACAAAACATTTGTTAAATAATGGTTGCAACTTTCAACGAAGATAACTTTTTACTCGTGTATCGAAACGACGAATATAATATATCAAATCGAAGCTCATATCAAATTACACAATATGATTTCGTCTCGCTATGTATAATCGTTTTTATACCCAAATTCGATCATTTACATTACTTATCGAGAGATTAAAGTTTTTGACGCAACATTTTCATTTATTTATATCCGGTTTAATTCAATAGAGCAATAAAGAAGATATTGATGCCAACCTAGGGTTACTTATAAATAATTTCAATCACTCTGTATTCATAAAAAAAATAAGAGAAGAGAAAAACAAATGGGATGTTGTTAACATTTTTAAAAAGAACAAAACATTTGTTAAATATGAGTTCCAACTTTCGACGAAGATAAGTTTTTACTCGGGTATCGAAACGACGGCTATAATATATCAATTCGAAGCTCGTATCCAATTACACAATATGATTTCGTCTCGTCTTGTAAAATCATTTTTGTACCCAAATTACATCGTTTACATCACTTACCGAGAGTTTAAATTTAATGACGCAACATTTTCATTTTATTTATTTCCGGTTTAATTCAATAGAGCAATAAAGAAGATATTGGTGCCAACCTAGGGTCATTTATATATATTTTTAAGCAGTCTGTATTCATAAAAAAAATAAGAGAAGAGAAAAACAAATGGGATGTTGTTAACATTTTCAAAAAGAACAAAACATTTGTTAAATAATGGTTCCAACTTTCAACGAAGATAACTTTTTACTAGTGTATCGAAACGACGAATATAATATATCAAATCGAAGCTCGTATCAAATTACACAATATGATTTCGTCTCGCTTTGTATAATCGTTTTTGTACCCAAATTCGATCGTTTACATCACTTATTGAGAGTTTAAGGTTTTTGACGCAACATTTACATTTTATTTATATCCAGTTTAATTCAATAGAGCAATAAAGAAGACATTGGTGTAAACCTAGGGTTATTTATATATATTTTTAATCAGTCTATATTCATAAAAAAAAATAAGAGAAGAGAAAAACAAATGGGATGTTGTTAACATTTTCAAAAAGAACAAAACATTTGTTAAATATGAGTTCCAACTTTCGATGAAGATAACTTTTTACTCGGGTATCGAAACGACGACTATAATATATCAAATCGAAGGTCGTATCAAATTACACAATATGATTTCGTCTTGTCTTGTAAAATCATTTTTGTACCCAAATTACATCGTTTACATCACTTATCCTGAGATTAAAGTTTTTGACGCAACATTTTCATTTTATTTATTTCTGTTTTAATTCAATAGAGTAATAAAGAAGATATTGGTGCCAACCTAGGGTTATTTATATATATTTTTAATTAGTCTGTATTCATAAAAAAAATAAGAGAAGAGTGAAACAAATGGATGTTGTTAACATTTTCAAAAACAACAAAACATTTTTTAAATATGAGTTCCAACTTTCGACGAAGATAACTTTTTACTCGGGTATCGAAACGACCACTATAATATATCAAATCGAAGCTCGTATCAAATTACACAATATGATTTCGTCTTGTTTTGTATAATCATTTTTGTACCCAAATTCGATCGTTTACATCACTTATCGAGGGTTTAAAGTTTTTGACGCAAAATTTTCATTTTATTTATATCCGGTTTAATTCAATAGAGTAATAAAGAAGATATTGGTGCCAACCTAGGGTCATTTATATATATTTTTAATCAGTCTGTATTCACACAAAAAAAATAACAGAAGAGAAAAACAAATGGGATGTTGTAAACATTTTCAAAAAGAACAAAACATTTGTTAAATAATGGTTGCAACTTTCAGCGAAGATAACTTTTTACTCGTGTATCGAAACGATGAATATAATATATCAAATCGAAGCTCCTATCAAATTACACAATATGATTTTGTCTCGTTTTGTATAATCGTTTTTGTACCCAAATTCGATCGTTTACATCACTTAGCGAGACTTTAAAGTTTTTGACGCAACATTTTCCTTTTATTTTTATCCGGTTTAATTCAATAGAGCAATAAAGAAGATATTGGTGCCAACCTAGCGTCATTTATATATATTTTTAATCACTTTGTATTCATAAAAAAAAATAAGAGAAGAGAAAAACAAATGGGATGTTGTTAACATTTTTAAAAAGAACAAAACATTTGTTAAATATGAGTTCCAACTTTCGACGAAGATAACTTTTTACTCGGGTATCGAAACGACGGCTATAATATATCAATTCGAAGCTCGTATCAAATTACACAATATGATTTCGTCTCGTCTTGTAAAATCATTTTTGTACCCAAATTACATCGTTTACATCACTTACCGAGAGTTTAAATTTAATGACGCAACATTTTCATTTTATTTATTTCCGGTTTAATTCAATAGAGCAATAAAGAAGATATTGGTGCCAACCTAGGGTCATTTATATATATTTTTAATCGGTCTGTATTCATAAAAAAAATAAGAGAAGAGAAAAACAAATGTGATGTTGTTAACATTTTCAAAAAGAACAAAACATTTGTTAAATAATGGTTCCAAATTTCAACGAAGATAACTTTTTACTAGTGTATCGAAACGACGAATATAATATATCAAATCGAAGCTCGTATCAAATTACACAATATGATTTCGTCTCGCCTTGTATAATCGTTTTTGTACCCAAATTCGATCGTTTACATAACTTATCGAGAGTTTAAGGTTTTTGACGCAACATTTACATTTTATTTATATCCAGTTTAATTCAATAGAGCAATAAAGAAGACATTGGTGTAAACCTAGGGCTATTTATATATATTTTTAATCAGTCTATATTCATAAAAAAAAATAAGAGAAGAGAAAAACAAATGGGATGTTGTTAACATTTTCAAAAAGAACAAAACATTTGTTAAATATGAGTTCCAACTTTCGACGAAGATAACTTTTTACTCGGGTATCGAAACAACGACTATAATATATCAAATCGAAGGTCGTATCAAATTACACAATATGATTTCGTCTCGTCTTGTAAAATCATTTTTGTACCCAAATTACATCGTTTACATCACTTATCCAGAGATTAAAGTTTTTGACGCAACATTTTCATTTTATTTATTTCCGTTTTAATTCAATAGAGTAATAAAGAAGATATTGGTGCCAACCTATGATTATTTATATATATTTTCAATCAGTCTGTATTCATAATAAAAAAGAGAGAAAAACAAATGTGATGTTGTTAACATTTTCCAAAAGAACAAAACATTTGTTAAATAATGGTTGCAACTTTCAACGAAGATAAATTTACTCGTGTATCGAAACGATGAATATAATATATCAAATCGAAGCTCATATCAAATTACACAATATGATTTCGTCTCGCTATGTATAATCGTTTTTATACCCAAATTCGATCATTTACATTACTTATCGAGAGTTTAAAGTTTTTGACGCAACATTTTCATTTATTTATATCTGGTTTAATTCAATAGAGCAATAAAGAAGATATTGGTGCCAACCTAGAGTTACTTATAAATAATTTCAATCACTCTATATTCATAAAAAAAATAAGAGAAGAGAAAAACAAATGGGATGTTGTTAACATTTTTAAAAAGAACAAAACATTTGTTAAATATGAGTTCCAACTTTCGACGAAGATAACTTTTTACTCGGGTATCGAAACGACGACTATAATATATCAAATCGAAGCTCGTATCAAATTACACAATATGATTTCGTCTCGTCTTGTAAAATCATTTTTGTACCCAAATTACATCGTTTACATCACTTATCCAGAGATTAAAGTTTTTGACGCAACATTTACATTTTATTTATATCCAGTTTAATTCAAGAGAGCAATAAAGAAGACATTGGTGTAAACCTAGGGCTATTTATATATATTTTTAATCAGTCTATATTCATAAAAAAAAATAAGAGAAGAGAAAAACAAATGGGATGTTGTTAACATTTTCAAAAAGAACAAAACATTTGTTAAATATGAGTTCCAACTTTCGACGAAGATAACTTTTTACTCGGGTATCGAAACGACGACTATAATATATCAAATCGAAGGTCGTATCAAATTACACAATATGATTTCGTCTCGTCTTGTAAAATCATTTTTGTACCCAAATTACATCGTTTACATCACTTATCTAGAGATTAAAGTTTTTGACGCAACATTTTCATTTTATTTATTTCTGTTTTAATTCAATAGAGTAATAAAGAAGATATTGGTGCCAACCTATGATTATTTATATATATTTTCAATCAGTCTGTATTCATAAAAAAAAAAAGAGAAAAACAAATGTGATGTTGTTAACATTTTCCAAAAGAACAAAACATTTGTTAAATAATGGTTGCAACTTTCAACGAAGATAACTTTTTACTCGTGTATCGAAACGACGAATATAATATATCAAATCGAAGCTCATATCAAATTACACAATATGATTTCGTCTCGCTATGTATAATCGTTTTTATACCCAAATTCGATCATTTACATTACTTATCGAGAGTTTAAAGTTTTTGACGCAACATTTTCATTTATTTATATCCGGTATAATTCAATAGAGCAATAAAGAAGATATTGGTGCCAACCTAGGGTTACTTATAAATAATTTCAATCACTCTGTATTCATAAAAAAAAATAAGAGAAGAGAAAAACAAATGGGATGTTGTTAACATTTTTAAAAAGAACAAAACATTTGTTAAATATGAGTTCCAACTTTCGACGAAGATAACTTTTTACTCGGGTATCGAAACGATGGCTATAATATATCAATTCGAAGCTCGTATCAAATTACACAATATTATTTCGTCTCGTCTTGTAAAATCATTTTTGTACCCAAATTACATCGTTTACATCACTTACCGAGAGTTTAAATTTAATGACGCAACATTTTCATTTTATTTATTTCCGGTTTAATTCAATAGAGCAATAAAGAAGATATTGGTGCCAACCTAGGGTCATTTATATATATTTTTAATCGGTCTGTATTCATAAAAAAATAAGAGAAGAGAAAAACAAATGTGATGTTGTTAACATTTTCAAAAAGAACAAAACATCTGTTAAATAATGGTTCCAACTTTCAACGAAGATAACTTTTTACTAGTGTATCGAAACGACGAATATAATATATCAAATCGAAGCTCGTATCAAATTACACAATATGATTTCGTCTCGCCTTGTATAATCGTTTTTGTACCCAAATTCGATCGTTTAGATAACTTATCGAGAGTTTAAGGTTTTTGACGCAACATTTACATTTTATTTATATCCAGTTTAATTCAATAGAGCAATAAAGAAGACATTGGTGTAAACCTAGGGCTATTTATATATATTTTTAATCAGTCTATATTCATAAAAAAAAATAAGAGAAGAGAAAAACAAATGGGATGTTGTTAACATTTTCAAAAAGAACAAAACATTTGTTAAATATGAGTTCCAACTTTCGACGAAGATAACTTTTTACTCGGGTATCGAAACGACGACTATAATATATCAAATCGAAGGTCGTATCAAATTACACAATATGATTTCGTCTCGTCTTGTAAAATCATTTTTGTACCCAAATTACATCGTTTACATCACTTATCCAGAGATTAAAGTTTTTGACGCAACATTTTCATTTTATTTATTTCTTTTTTAATTCAATAGAGTAATAAAGAAGATATTGGTGCCAACCTATGATTATTTATATATATTTTCAATCAGTCTGTATTCATAATAAAAAAGAGAGAAAAACAAATGTGATGTTGTTAACATTTTCCAAAAGAACAAAACATTTGTTAAATAATGGTTGCAACTTTCAACGAAGATAAATTTACTCGTGTATCGAAACGATGAATATAATATATCAAATCGAAGCTCATATCAAATTACACAATATGATTTCGTCTCGCTATGTATAATCGTTTTTATACCCAAATTTGATCATTTACATTACTTATCGAGAGTTTAAAGTTTTTGACGCAACATTTTCATTTATTTATATCTGGTTTAATTCAATAGAGCAATAAAGAAGATATTGGTGCCAACCTAGGGTTACTTATAAATAATTTCAATCACTCTGTATTCATAAAAAAAATAAGAGAAGAGAAAAACAAATGGGATGTTGTTAACATTTTCAAAAAGAACAAAACATTTGTTAAATATGAGTTCCAACTTTCGACGAAGATAACTTTTTACTCGGGTATCGAAACGACGACTATAATATATCAAATCGAAGGTCGTATCAAATTACACAATATGATTTCGTCTCGTCTTGTAAAATCATTTTTGTACCCAAATTACATCGTTTACATCACTTATCCAGAGATTAAAGTTTTTGACGCAACATTTACATTTTATTTATATCCAGTTTAATTCAAGAGAGCAATAAAGAAGACATTGGTGTAAACCTAGGGCTATTTATATATATTTTTAATCAGTCTATATTCAAAAAAAAAATAAGAGAAGAGAAAAACAAATGGGATGTTGTTAACATTTTCAAAAAGAACAAAACATTTGTTAAATATGAGTTCCAACTTTCGACGAAGATAACTTTTTACTCGGGTATCGAAACGACGGCTATAATATATCAATTCGAAGCTCGTATCAAATTACACAATATGATTTCGTCTCGTCTTGTAAAATCATTTTTGTACCCAAATTACATCGTTTACATCACTTACCGAGAGTTTAAATTTAATGACGCAACATTTTCATTTTATTTATTTCCGGTTTAATTCAATAGAGCAATAAAGAAGATATTGGTGCCAACCTAGGGTCATTTATATATATTTTTAATCGGTCTGTATTCATAAAAAAATAAGAGAAGAGAAAAACAAATGTGATGTTGTTAACATTTTCAAAAAGAACAAAACATTTGTTAAATAATGGTTCCAAATTTCAACGAAGATAACTTTTTACTAGTGTATCGAAACGATGAATATAATATATCAAATCGAAGCTCATATCAAATTACACAATATGATTTCGTCTCGCTATGTATAATCGTTTTTATACCCAAATTCGATCATTTACATTACTTATCGAGAGTTTAAAGTTTTTGACGCAACATTTTCATTTATTTATATCTGGTTTAATTCAATAGAGCAATAAAGAAGATATTGGTGCCAACCTAGGGTTACTTATAAATAATTTCAATCACTCTGTATTCATAAAAAAAATAAGAGAAGAGAAAAACAAATGGGATGTTGTTAACATTTTCAAAAAGAACAAAACATTTGTTAAATATGAGTTCCAACTTTCGACGAAGATAACTTTTTACTCGGGTATCGAAACGACGACTATAATATATCAAATCGAAGGTCGTATCAAATTACACAATATGATTTCGTCTCGTCTTGTAAAATCATTTTTGTACCCAAATTACATCGTTTACATCACTTATCCAGAGATTAAAGTTTTTGACGCAACATTTTCATTTTATTTATTTCCGTTTTAATTCAATAGAGTAATAAAGAAGATATTGGTGCCAACCTATGATTATTTATATATATTTTCAATCAGTCTGTATTCATAATAAAAAAGAGAGAAAAACAAATGTGATGTTGTTAACATTTTCCAAAAGAACAAAACATTTGTTAAATAATGGTTGCAACTTTCAACGAAGATAAATTTACTCGTGTATCGAAACGATGAATATAATATATCAAATCGAAGCTCATATCAAATTACACAATATGATTTCGTCTCGCTATGTATAATCGTTTTTATACCCAAATTCGATCATTTACATTACTTATCGAGAGTTTAAAGTTTTTGACGCAACATTTTCATTTATTTATATCTGGTTTAATTCAATAGAGCAATAAAGAAGATATTGGTGCCAACCTAGGGTTACTTATAAATAATTTCAATCACTCTGTATTCATAAAAAAAATAAGAGAAGAGAAAAACAAATGGGATGTTGTTAACATTTTTAAAAAGAACAAAACATTTGTTAAATATGAGTTCCAACTTTCGACGAAGACAACTTTTTACTCGGGTATCGAAACGACGACTATAATATATCAAATCGAAGCTCGTATCAAATTACACAATATGATTTCGTCTCGTCTTGTAAAATCATTTTTGTACCCAAATTACATCGTTTACATCACTTATCCAGAGATTAAAGTTTTTGACGCAACATTTACATTTTATTTATATCCAGTTTAATTCAAGAGAGCAATAAAGAAGACATTGGTGTAAACCTAGGGCTATTTATATATATTTTTAATCAGTCTATATTCATAAAAAAAAATAAGAGAAGAGAAAAACAAATGGGATGTTGTTAACATTTTCAAAAAGAACAAAACATTTGTTAAATATGAGTTCCAACTTTCGACGAAGATAACTTTTTACTCGGGTATCGAAACGACGACTATAATATATCAAATCGAAGGTCGTATCAAATTACACAATATGATTTCGTCTCGTCTTGTAAAATCATTTTTGTACCCAAATTACATCGTTTACATCACTTATCTAGAGATTAAAGTTTTTGACGCAACATTTTCATTTTATTTATTTCTGTTTTAATTCAATAGAGTAATAAAGAAGATATTGGTGCCAACCTATGATTATTTATATATATTTTCAATCAGTCTGTATTCATAAAAAAAAAGAGAGAAAAACAAATGTGATGTTGTTAACATTTTCCAAAAGAACAAAACATTTGTTAAATAATGGTTGCAACTTTCAACGAAGATAACTTTTTACTCGTGTATCGAAACGACGAATATAATATATCAAATCGAAGCTCATATCAAATTACACAATATGATTTCGTCTCGCTATGTATAATCGTTTTTATACCCAAATTCGATCATTTACATTACTTATCGAGAGTTTAAAGTTTTTGACGCAACATTTTCATTTATTTATATCCGGTATAATTCAATAGAGCAATAAAGAAGATATTGGTGCCAACCTAGGGTTACTTATAAATAATTTCAATCACTCTGTATTCATAAAAAAAAAATAAGAGAAGAGAAAAACAAATGGGATGTTGTTAACATTTTTAAAAAGAACAAAACATTTGTTAAATATGAGTTCCAACTTTCGACGAAGATAACTTTTTACTCGGGTATCGAAACGACGGCTATAATATATCAATTCGAAGCTCGTATCAAATTACACAATATGATTTCGTCTCGTCTTGTAAAATCATTTTTGTACCCAAATTACATCGTTTACATCACTTACCGAGAGTTTAAATTTAATGACGCAACATTTTCATTTTATTTATTTCCGGTTTAATTCAATAGAGCAATAAAGAAGATATTGGTGCCAACCTAGGGTCATTTATATATATTTTTAATCGGTCTGTATTCATAAAAAAAATAAGAGAAGAGAAAAACAAATGTGATGTTGTTAACATTTTCAAAAACAACAAAACATTTGTTAAATATGAGTTCCAACTTTCGACGAAGATAACTTTTTACTCGGGTATCGAAACGACCACTATAATATATCAAATCGAAGCTCGTATCAAATTACACAATATGATTTCGTCTTGCTTTGTATAATCATTTTTGTACCCAAATTCGATCGTTTACATCACTTATCGAGAGTTTAAAGTTTTTGACGCAAAATTTTCATTTTATTTATATCCGGTTTAATTCAATAGAGTAATAAAGAAGATATTGGTGCCAACCTAGGGTCATTTATATATATTTTTAATCAGTCTGTATTCACACAAAAAAAATAAGAGAAGAGAAAAACAAATGTGATGTTGTTAACATTTTCAAAAAGAACAAAACATTTGTTAAATAATGGTTCCAACTTTCAACGAAGATAACTTTTTACTAGTGTATCGAAACGACGAATATAATATATCAAATCGAAGCTCGTATCAAATTACACAATATGATTTCGTCTCGCCTTGTATAATCGTTTTTGTACCCAAATTCGATCGTTTAGATAACTTATCGAGAGTTTAAGGTTTTTGACGCAACATTTACATTTTATTTATATCCAGTTTAATTCAATAGAGCAATAAAGAAGACATTGGTGTAAACCTAGGGCTATTTATATATATTTTTAATCAGTCTATATTCATAAAAAAAAAATAAGAGAAGAGAAAAACAAATGGGATGTTGTTAACATTTTCAAAAAGAACAAAACATTTGTTAAATATGAGTTCCAACTTTCGACGAAGATAACTTTTTACTCGGGTATCGAAACGACGACTATAATATATCAAATCGAAGGTCGTATCAAATTACACAATATGATTTCGTCTCGTCTTGTAAAATCATTTTTGTACCCAAATTACATCGTTTACATCACTTATCCAGAGATTAAAGTTTTTGACGCAACATTTTCATTTTATTTATTTCTTTTTTAATTCAATAGAGTAATAAAGAAGATATTGGTGCCAACCTATGATTATTTATATATATTTTCAATCAGTCTGTATTCATAATAAAAAAGAGAGAAAAACAAATGTGATGTTGTTAACATTTTCCAAAAGAACAAAACATTTGTTAAATAATGGTTGCAACTTTCAACGAAGATAAATTTACTCGTGTATCGAAACGATGAATATAATATATCAAATCGAAGCTCATATCAAATTACACAATATGATTTCGTCTCGCTATGTATAATCGTTTTTATACCCAAATTCGATCATTTACATTACTTATCGAGAGTTTAAAGTTTTTGACGCAACATTTTCATTTATTTATATCTGGTTTAATTCAATAGAGCAATAAAGAAGATATTGGTGCCAACCTAGGGTTACTTATAAATAATTTCAATCACTCTGTATTCATAAAAAAAATAAGAGAAGAGAAAAACAAATGGGATGTTGTTAACATTTTCAAAAAGAACAAAACATTTGTTAAATATGAGTTCCAACTTTCGACGAAGATAACTTTTTACTCGGGTATCGAAACGACGACTATAATATATCAAATCGAAGGTCGTATCAAATTACACAATATGATTTCGTCTCGTCTTGTAAAATCATTTTTGTACCCAAATGACATCGTTTACATCACTTATCCAGAGATTAAAGTTTTTGACGCAACATTTACATTTTATTTATATCCAGTTTAATTCAAGAGAGCAATAAAGAAGACATTGGTGTAAACCTAGGGCTATTTATATATATTTTTAATCAGTCTATATTCAAAAAAAAAATAAGAGAAGAGAAAAACAAATGGGATGTTGTTAACATTTTCAAAAAGAACAAAACATTTGTTAAATATGAGTTCCAACTTTCGACGAAGATAACTTTTTACTCGGGTATCGAAACGACGACTATAATATATCAAATCGAAGGTCGTATCAAATTACACAATATGATTTCGTCTCGTCTTGTAAAATCATTTTTGTACCCAAATTACATCGTTTACATCACTTATCCAGAGATTAAAGTTTTTGACGCAACATTTTCATTTTATTTATTTCTGTTTTAATTCAATAGAGTAATAAAGAAGATATTGGTGCCAACCTATGATTATTTATATATATTTTCAATCAGTCTGTATTCATAAAAAAAAAAAGAGAAAAACAAATGTGATGTTGTTAACATTTTCCAAAAGAACAAAACATTTGTTAAATAATGGTTGCAACTTTCAACGAAGATAACTTTTTACTCGTGTATCGAAACGACGAATATAATATATCAAATCGAAGCTCATATCAAATTACACAATATGATTTCGTCTCGCTATGTATAATCGTTTTTATACCCAAATTCGATCATTTACATTACTTATCGAGAGTTTAAACTTTTTGACGCAACATTTTCATTTATTTATATCCGGTATAATTCAATAGAGCAATAAAGAAGATATTGGTGCCAACCTAGGGTTACTTATAAATAATTTCAATCACTCTCTATTCATAAAAAAAAATAAGAGAAGAGAAAAACAAATGGGATGTTGTTAACATTTTTAAAAAGAACAAAACATTTGTTAAATATGAGTTCCAACTTTCGACGAAGATAACTTTTTACTCGGGTATCGAAACGACGGCTATAATATATCAATTCGAAGCTCGTATCAAATTACACAATATGATTTCGTCTCGTCTTGTAAAATCATTTTTGTACCCAAATTACATCGTTTACATCACTTACCGAGAGTTTAAATTTAATGACGCAACATTTTCATTTTATTTATTTCCGGTTTAATTCAATAGAGCAATAAAGAAGATATTGGTGCCAACCTAGGGTCATTTATATATATTTTTAATCGGTCTGTATTCATAAAAAAAATAAGAGAAGAGAAAAACAAATGTGATGTTGTTAACATTTTCAAAAAGAACAAACCATTTGTTAAATAATGGTTCCAACTTTCAACGAAGATAACTTTTTACTAGTGTATCGAAACGACGAATATAATATATCAAATCGAAGCTCGTATCAAATTACACAATATGATTTCGTCTCGCCTTGTATAATCGTTTTTGTACCCAAATTCGATCGTTTACATCACTTATCGAGAGTTTAAGGTTTTTGACGCAACATTTACATTTTATTTATATCCAGTTTAATTCAAGAGAGCAATAAAGAAGACATTGGTGTAAACCTAGGGCTATTTATATATATTTTTAATCAGTCTATATTCATAAAAAAAAAATAAGAGAAGAGAAAAACAAATGGGATGTTGTTAACATTTTCAAAAAGAACAAAACATTTGTTAAATATGAGTTCCAACTTTCGACGAAGATAACTTTTTACTCGGGTATCGAAACGACGACTATAATATATCAAATCGAAGGTCGTATCAAATTACACAATATGATTTCGTCTCGTCTTGTAAAATCATTTTTGTACCCAAATTACATCGTTTACATCACTTATCCAGAGATTAAAGTTTTTGACGCAACATTTTCATTTTATTTATTTCTGTTTTAATTCAATAGAGTAATAAAGAAGATATTGGTGCCAACCTATGATTATTTATATATATTTTCAATCAGTCTGTATTCATAAAAAAAAAGAGAGAAAAACAAATGTGATGTTGTTAACATTTTCCAAAAGAACAAAACATTTGTTAAATAATGGTTGCAACTTTCAACGAAGATAACTTTTTACTCGTGTATCGAAACGACGAATATAATATATCAAATCGAAGCTCATATCAAATTACACAATATGATTTCGTCTCGCTATGTATAATCGTTTTTATACCCAAATTCGATCATTTACATCACTTATCGAGAGTTTAAAGTTTTTGACGCAACATTTTCATTTATTTATATCCGGTATAATTCAATAGAGCAATAAAGAAGATATTGGTGCCAACCTAGGGTTACTTATAAATAATTTCAATCACTCTATATTCATAAAAAAAAAATAAGAGAAGAGAAAAACAAATGGGATGTTGTTAACATTTTTAAAAAGAACAAAACATTTGTTAAATATGAGTTCCAACTTTCGACGAAGATAACTTTTTACTCGGGTATCGAAACGACGGCTATAATATATCAATTCGAAGCTCGTATCAAATTACACAATATGATTTCGTCTCGTCTTGTAAAATCATTTTTGTACCCAAATTACATCGTTTACATCACTTACCGAGAGTTTAAATTTAATGACGCAACATTTTCCTTTTATTTATTTCCGGTTTAATTCAATAGAGCAATAAAGAAGATATTGGTGCCAACCTAGGGTCATTTATATATATTTTTAATCGGTCTGTATTCATAAAAAAAATAAGAGAAGAGAAAAACAAATGTGATGTTGTTAACATTTTCAAAAATAACAAAACATTTGTTAAATAATGGTTCCAACTTTCAACGAAGATAACTTTTTACAACGAAGATAACTTTTTACTAGTGTATCGAAACGACGAATATAATATATCAAATCGAAGCTCGTATCAAATTACACAATATGATTTCGTCTCGCCTTGTATAATCGTTTTTGTACCCAAATTCGATCGTTTACATCACTTATCGAGAGTTTAAGGTTTTTGACGCAACATTTACATTTTATTTATATCCAGTTTAATTCAATAGAGCAATAAAGAAGACATTGGTGTAAACCTAGGGCTATTTATATATATTTTTAATCAGTCTATATTCATAAAAAAAAATAAGAGAAGAGAAAAACAAATGGGATGTTGTTAACATTTTCAAAAAGAACAAAACATTTGTTAAATATGAGTTCCAACTTTCGACGAAGATAACTTTTTACTCGTGTATCGAAACGACGAATATAATATATCAAATGGAAGGTTGTATCAAATTACACAATATGATTTCGTCTCGTCTTGTAAAATCATTTTTGTACCCAAATTACATCGTTTACATCACTTATCCAGAGATTAAAGTTTTTGACGCAACATTTTCATTTTATTTATTTCCGTTTTAATTCAATAGAGTAATAAAAAAGATATTGGTGCCAACCTATGATTATTTATATATATTTTCAATCAGTCTGTATTCATAATAAAAAAGAGAGAAAAACAAATGTGATGTTGTTAACATTTTCCAAAAGAACAAAACATTTTATAAATAATGGTTGCAACTTTCAACGAAGATAAATTTACTCGTGTATCGAAACGATGAATATAATATATCAAATCGAAGCTCATATCAAATTACACAATATGATTTCGTCTCGCTATGTATAATAGTTTTTATACCCAAATTCGATCATTTACATTACTTATCGAGAGTTTAAAGTTTTTGACGCAACATTTTCATTTATTTATATCTGGTTTAATTCAATAGAGCAATAAAGAAGATATTGGTGCCAACCTAGGGTTACTTATAAATAATTTCAATCACTTTGTATTCATAAAAAAAAATAAGAGAAGAGAAAAACAAATGGGATGTTGTTAACATTTTTAAAAAGAACAAAACATTTGTTAAATATGAGTTCCAACTTTCGACGAAGATAACTTTTTACTCGGGTATCGAAACGACGGCTATAATATATCAATTCGAAGCTCGTATCAAATTCACAATATGATTTCGTCTCGTCTTGTGAAATCATTTTTGTACCCAAACTAAATCGTTTACATCACTTACCGAGAGTTTAAATTTAATGACGCAACATTTTCATTTTATTTATTTCCGGTTTAATTCAATAGAGCAATAAAGAAGATATTGGTGCCAACCTAGGGTCATTTATATATATTTTTAATCGGTCTGTATTCATAAAAAAAATAAGAGAAGAGAAAAACAAATGTGATGTTGTTAACATTTTCAAAAAGAACAAAACATTTGTTAAATAATGGTTCCAACTTTCAACGAAGATAACTTTTTACTAGTGTATCGAAACGACGAATATAATATATCAAATCGAATTTCGTATCAAATTAGACAATATGATTTCGTCTCGCCTGGTATAATCGTTTTTGTACCCAAATTCGATCGTTTACATCACTTATCGAGAGTTTAAGGTTTTTGACGCAACATTTACATTTTATTTATATCCAGTTTAATTCAATAGAGCAATAAAGAAGACATTGGTGGAAACCTAGGGTTACTTATTAATAATTTCAATCACTCTGTATTCATAAAAAAAATAAGGGAAGAGAAAAACAAATGGGATGTTGTTAACATTTTCAAAAAGAACAAAACATTTATTAAATATGAGTTCCAACTTTCGACGAAGATAACTTTTTACTCGGGTATCGAAACGACGGCTATAATATATCAATTCGAAGCTCGTATCAAATTACAAAATATGATTTCGCTTCTCTATGTATAATCATTTTTGTACCAAAATTCGATCGTTTACATCACTTATCGAGAGTTTAAAGTTTTTCACGCAATATTTTCATTTTATTTATATCCGCTTTAATTCAATAGAGCAATAAAGAAGATATTGGTGCCAACCTAGTGTCATTTATATATATTTTTAATCAGTCTGTATTCATAAAAAAAATAAGAGAAGAGAAAAAAAATGGGATGTTGTTAATATTTTCAAAAAGAACAAAACATTTGTTAAATATGAGTTCCAACTTTCGACGAAGATAACTTTTTACTCGGGTATCGAAACGACCACTATAATATATCAAGTCGAAGCTCGTAACAAATTACACAATATCATTTTGTCTCGTCTTGTAAAATCAGTTTTGTACCCAAAGTACATCGTTTACATCACAAACCGAGAGTTTAAAGTTTTTGACGCAAGATTTTCATTTTATTTATTTCCGGTTTAATTCAATAGAGCAATAAAGAAGATATTGATGCCAACCTAGGGTTATTTATATATATTTTTAATCAGTCTGTATTCATAAAAAAAAATAAGAGAAGAGTAAAACAAATGAGATGTTGTTAACATTTTAAAAAAGAACAAAACATTTGTTAAATATGAGTTCCAAATTTTGACGATGATAACTTTTTACTCGGGTATCGAAACGACGACTATAATATATCAAATCGAAGCTCATATCAAATTACACAATATCATTTTGTATTGCCTTGTAAAATCATTTTTGTACCCAAATTACATTGTTTACATCACTTACCGAGAGTTTAAAGTTTTTGACGCAACATTTTCATTTTATTTATTTCAATGTTAATTCAATAGAGTAATAAAGAAGATATTGGTGCCAACCTAGGATTATTTATATATATTTTCAATCAGTCTGTATTCTTAAAAAAAAAAAGAGAAAAACAAATGTGATGTTGTTAACATTTTCCAAAAGAACAAAACATTTGTTAAATAATGGTTGCAACTTTCAACGAAGATAACTTTTTATTCGGGTATCGAAACGACGACTATAATATATCAAATCAAAGCTCGTATCAAATTACATAATATGATATCGTCTCGTCTTGTAAAATCATTTTTGTACTCAAATTACATCATTTACATCACTTACCGAGAGTTTAAATTTAATGACGCAACATTTTCATTTTATTTATTTCCGGTTTAATTCAATAGAGTAATAAAGAAGATATATGTGCCAACCTAGGGTCATTTATATATATTTTTAATCGGTCTGTATTCACAAAAAAAATAAGAGAAGAGAAAAACAAATGGGATGTTGTTAACATTTTCAAAAAGAACAAAACATTTGTTAAATATGAGTTCCAACTTTCGACGAAGATAACTTTTTACTCGGGTATCGAAACGACCACTATAATATATCAAATCGAAGCTCGTATCATATTACACAATATCCTTTCGTCTCGACTTGTAAAATCATTTTTCTACCCAAATTACATCGTTTACATCACTTACCGAGAGTTTAAATATAATGACGCAACATTTTCATTTTATTTATTTCCGGTTTAATTTAATAGAGCAATAAAGAATATATTGGTGCCAACCTAGGGTCATTTATATATATTTTTAATCAGTGTGTATTCATAAAAAAAATAAGAGAAGAGAAAAACAAATGGAATGTTATTAACATTTTCAAAAAGAACAAAACATTTGTTAAATAATGGTTGCAACTTTCAACGAAGATAACTTTTTACTCGTGTATGGAAACGACGAATATAATATATCAAATCGAAGCTCGTATCAAATTACACAAAATGATTTCGTCTCACTTTGTATAATCGTTTTTGTACCCAAATTCGATCGTTTACATCACTTATCGAGAGTTTAAAGTTTTTGACGCAACATTTTCATTTTATTTTTATTCGGTTTAATTCAATAGAGCAATAAAGAAGATATTGGTGCCAACCTAGCGTCATTTATATATATTTTTAATCAGTCTGTATTCATAAAAAAAATAAGAGAAGAGAAAAACAAATGGGATGTTGTTAACATTTTCAAAAAGAACAAAACATTTGTTAAATATGAGTTCCAACTTTCGACGAAGATAACTTTTTACACGGGTATAGAAACGACGACTATAATATATCAAATCGAAGGTCGTATCAAATTACACAATATGATTTCGACTCGGCTTGTAAAATCATTTTTGTACCCAAATTACATCGTTTACATCACTTATCCAGAGATTAAAGTTTTTGACGCAACATTTTCATTTTATTTATTTCCGTTTAAATTCAATAGAGCAATAAAGAAGATATTGGTGCCAACATAGGGTCATTTATATATATTTTTAATCAGTCTGTATTCATAAAAAAAATAAGAGAAAAGAAAAACAAATGGGATGTTGTTAACATTTTCAAAAAGAACAAAACATTTGTTAAATAATGGTTCCAACTTTCAACGAAGATAACTTTTTACTCGTGTATCGAAACGACGAATATAATATATCAAATCGAAGCTCGTATCAAATTACACTATATGATTTTGTCTTGCTTTGTATAATCGTTTTTGTACCCAAATTGGACCGTTTACATCACTTATCGAGAGTTTAAAGTTTTTGATGGAACATTTTCATTTTATTTATATCCGGTTTAATTCAATAGAGCAATAAAGAAGATATTGGTGCCAACCTAGCGTCATTTATATATATTTTTAATCAGTCTGTATTCATAAAAAAATAAGAGAAGAGAAAAACAAATGGGATGTTGTTAACATTTTCAAAAAGAACAAAACATTTGTAAAATATGAGTTCCAACTTTCGACGAAGATAACTTTTTACTCGGGTATAGAAACGACGACTATAATATATCAAATCGAAGGTCGTATCAAATTACACAATATGATTTCGACTCGGCTTGTAAAATCATTTTTGTACCCAAATTACATCGTTTACATCACTTATCCAGAGATTAAAGTTTTTGACGCAACATTTTCATTTTATTTATTTCCGTTTAAATTCAATAGAGCAATAAAGAAGATATTGGTGCCAACATAGGGTCATTTATATATATTTTTAATCAGTCTGTATTCATAAAAAAAATAAGAGAAAAGAAAAACAAATGGGATGTTGTTAACATTTTCAAAAAGAACAAAACATTTGTTAAATAATGGTTCCAACTTTCAACGAAGATAACTTTTTACTCGTGTATCGAAACGACGAATATAATATATCAAATCGAAGCTCGTATCAAATTACACTATATGATTTTGTCTTGCTTTGTATAATCGTTTTTGTACCCAAATTCGACCGTTTACATCACTTATCGAGAGTTTAAAGTTTTTGATGGAACATTTTCATTTTATTTATATCCGGTTTAATTCAATAGAGCAATAAAGAAGATATTGGTGCCAACCTAGCGTCATTTATATATATTTTTAATCAGTCTGTATTCATAAAAAAATAAGAGAAGAGAAAAACAAATGGGATGTTGTTAACATTTTCAAAAAGAACAAAACATTTGTTAAATAATGGTTCCAACTTTCAACGAAGATAACTTTTTACTCGTGTATCGAAACGACGACTATAATATATCAAATCGAAGCTCGTATCAAATTACACAATATGATATCGTCTCATCTTGTAAAATCATTTTTGTACTCAAATTACATCATTTACATCACTTACCGAGAGTTTAAATTTACTGACGCAACATTTTCATTTTATTTATTTTCGGTTTAATTCAATAGAGTAATAAAGAAGATATATGTGCCAACCTAGGGTCATTTATATATATTTTTAATCAGTCTGTATTCACAAAAAAAATAAGAGAAGAGAAAAACAAATGGGATGTTGTTAACATTTTAAAAAAGAACAAAACATTTGTTAAATATGAGTTCCAACTTTCGACGAAGATAACTTTTTACTCGGGTATCGAAACGACGACTATAATATATCAAATCGAAGCTCATATCAAATTACACAATATCATTTCGTATTGCCTTGTAAAATCATTTTTGTACCCAAATTACATTGTTTACATCACTTACCGAGAGTTTAAAGTTTTTGACGCAACATTTTCATTTTATTTATTTCAATGTTAATTCAATAGAGTAATAAAGAAGATATTGGTGCCAACCTAGGATTATTTATATATATTTTCAATCAGTCTGTATTCTTAAAAAAAAAAAGAGAAAAACAAATGTGATGTTGTTAACATTTTCCAAAAGAACAAAACATTTGTTAAATAATGGTTGCAACTTTCAACGAAGATAACTTTTTATTCGGGTATCGAAACGACGACTATAATATATCAAATCAAAGCTCGTATCAAATTACATAATATGATATCGTCTCGTCTTGTAAAATCATTTTTGTACTCAAATTACATCATTTACATCACTTACCGAGAGTTTAAATTTAATGACGCAACATTTTCATTTTATTTATTTCCGGTTTAATTCAATAGAGTAATAAAGAAGATATATGTGCCAACCTAGGGTCATTTATATATATTTTTAATCGGTCTGTATTCACAAAAAAAATAAGAGAAGAGAAAAACAAATGGGATGTTGTTAACATTTTCAAAAAGAACAAAACATTTGTTAAATATGAGTTCCAACTTTCGACGAAGATAACTTTTTACTCGGGTATCGAAACGACCACTATAATATATCAAATCGAAGCTCGTATCATATTACACAATATCCTTTCGTCTCGACTTGTAAAATCATTTTTCTACCCAAATTACATCGTTTACATCACTTACCGAGAGTTTAAATATAATGACGCAACATTTTCATTTTATTTATTTCCGGTTTAATTTAATAGAGCAATAAAGAATATATTGGTGCCAACCTAGGGTCATTTATATATATTTTTAATCAGTGTGTATTCATAAAAAAAATAAGAGAAGAGAAAAACAAATGGAATGTTATTAACATTTTCAAAAAGAACAAAACATTTGTTAAATAATGGTTGCAACTTTCAACGAAGATAACTTTTTACTCGTGTATGGAAACGACGAATATAATATATCAAATCGAAGCTCGTATCAAATTACACAAAATTATTTCGTCTCGCTTTGTATAATCGTTTTTGTACCCAAATTCGATCGTTTACATCACTTATCGAGAGTTTAAAGTTTTTGACGCAACATTTTCATTTTATTTTTATCCGGTTTAATTCAATAGAGCAATAAAGAAGATATTGGTGCCAACCTAGCGTCATTTATATATATTTTTAATCAGTCTGTATTCATAAAAAAAATAAGAGAAGAGAAAAACAAATGGGATGTTGTTAACATTTTCAAAAAGAACAAAACATTTGTTAAATATGAGTTCCAACTTTCGACGAAGATAACTTTTTACACGGGTATAGAAACGACGACTATAATATATCAAATCGAAGGTCGTATCAAATTACACAATATGATTTCGACTCGGCTTGTAAAATCATTTTTGTACCCAAATTACATCGTTTACATCACTTATCCAGAGATTAAAGTTTTTGACGCAACATTTTCATTTTATTTATTTCCGTTTAAATTCAATAGAGCAATAAAGAAGATATTGGTGCCAACATAGGGTCATTTATATATATTTTTAATCAGTCTGTATTCATAAAAAAAATAAGAGAAAAGAAAAACAAATGGGATGTTGTTAACATTTTCAAAAAGAACAAAACATTTGTTAAATAATGGTTCCAACTTTCAACGAAGATAACTTTTTACTCGTGTATCGAAACGACGAATATAATATATCAAATCGAAGCTCGTATCAAATTACACTATATGATTTTGTCTTGCTTTGTATAATCGTTTTTGTACCCAAATTCGACCGTTTACATCACTTATCGAGAGTTTAAAGTTTTTGATGGAACATTTTCATTTTATTTATATCCGGTTTAATTCAATAGAGCAATAAAGAAGATATTGGTGCCAACCTAGCGTCATTTATATATATTTTTAATCAGTCTGTATTCATAAAAAAATAAGAGAAGAGAAAAACAAATGGAATGTTGTTAACATTTTCAAAAAGAACAAAACATTTGTAAAATATGAGTTCCAACTTTCGACGAAGATAACTTTTTACTCGGGTATCGAAACGACGACTATAATATATCAAAACGAAGGTCGTATCAAATTACACAATATGATTTCGTCTCGTCTTGTAAAATCATTTTTGTACCTAAATTACATCGTTTACATCACTTATCGAGAGATTAAAGTTTTTGACGCAACATTTTCATTTTATTTATTTCCGTTTAAATTCAATAGAGTAATAAAGAAGATATTGGTGCCAACCTAGGATTATTTATGTATATTTTCAATCAGTCTGTATTCATAAAAAAAAAGAGAAAAACAAATGTGATGTTGTTAACATTTTCCAAAAGAACAAAACATTTGTTAAATAATGGTTGCAACTTTCAACGAAGATAACTTTTTATTCGGGTATCGAAACGACGACTATAATATATCAAATCGAAGCTCGTATAAAATTACACAATATGATATCGTCTCTTCTTGTAAAATCATTTTTGTACTCAAATTACATCATTTACATCACTTACCGAGAGTTTAAATTTAATGACGCAACATTTTCATTTTATTTATTTCCGGTTTAATTCAATAGAGTAATAAAGAAGATATATGTGCCAACCTAGGGTCATTTATATATATTTTTAATCAGTCTGTATTCACAAAAAAAATAAGAGAAGAGAAAAACAAATGGGATGTTGTTAACATTTTCAAAAAGAACAAAACATTTGTTAAATATGAGTTCCAACTTTCGACGAAGATAACTTTTTACTCGGGTATCGAAACGACCACTATAATATATCAAATCGAAGCTCGTATCAAATTACACAATATCATTTCGTCTCGCCTTGTAAAATCATTTTTCTGCCCGAATTACATCGTTTACATCACTTACCGAGAGTTTAAAGTTTTTGACGCAATATTTTCATTTTATTTTTATCCGGTTTAATTCAATAGAGCAATAAAGAAGATATTGGTGCCAACCTAGCGTCATTTATATATATTTTTAATCAGTCTGTATTCATAAAAATAATAAGAGAAGAGAAAAACAAATGGAATGTTGTTAACATTTTCAAAAAGAACAAAACATTTGTTAAATAATGGTTGCAACATTCAAAGAAGATAACTTTTTACTCGTGTATGGAAACGACGAATATAATATATCAAATCGAAGCTCGTATCAAATTACACAAAATGATTTCGTCTCGCTTTGTATAATCGTTTTTGTACCCAAATTCGATCGTTTACATCACTTATCGAGAGTTTAAAGTTTTTGACGCAACATTTTCATTTTATTTTTATCCGGTTTAATTCAATAGAGCAATAAAGAAGATATTGGTGCCAACCTAGCGTCATTTATATATATTTTTAATCAGTCTGTATTCATAAAAAAAATAAGAGAAGAGAAAAACAAATGGGATGTTGTTAACATTTTCAAAAAGAACAAAACATTTGTTAAATATGAGTTCCAACTTTCGACGAAGATAACTTTTTACACGGGTATAGAAACGACGACTATAATATATCAAATCGAAGGTCATATCAAATTACACAATATGATTTCGTCTCGGCTTGTAAAATCATTTTTGTACCCAAATTACATCGTTTACATCACTTATCCAGAGATTAAAGTTTTTGACGCAACATTTTCATTTTATTTATTTCTGTTTTAATTCAATAGAGTAATAAAGAAGATATTGGTGCCAACCTATGATTATTTATATATATTTTCAATCAGTCTGTATTCATAAAAAAAAAGAGAGAAAAACAAATGTGATGTTGTTAACATTTTCCAAAAGAACAAAACATTTGTTAAATAATGGTTGCAACTTTCAACGAAGATAACTTTTTACTCGTGTATCGAAACGACGAATATAATATATCAAATCGAAGCTCATATCAAATTACACAATATGATTTCGTCTCGCTATGTATAATCGTTTTTATACCCAAATTCGATCATTTACATCACTTATCGAGAGTTTAAAGTTTTTGACGCAACATTTTCATTTATTTATATCCGGTAAAATTCAATAGAGCAATAAAGAAGATATTGGTGCCAACCTAGGGTTACTTATAAATAATTTCAATCACTCTATATTCATAAAAAAAAAATAAGAGAAGAGAAAAACAAATGGGATGTTGTTAACATTTTTAAAAAGAACAAAACATTTGTTAAATATGAGTTCCAACTTTCGACGAAGATAACTTTTTACTCGGGTATCGAAACGACGGCTATAATATATCAATTCGAAGCTCGTATCAAATTACACAATATGATTTCGTCTCGTCTTGTAAAATCATTTTTGTACCCAAATTACATCGTTTACATCACTTACCGAGAGTTTAAATTTAATGACGCAACATTTTCCTTTTATTTATTTCCGGTTTAATTCAATAGAGCAATAAAGAAGATATTGGTGCCAACCTAGGGTCATTTATATATATTTTTAATCGGTCTGTATTCATAAAAAAAATAAGAGAAGAGAAAAACAAATGTGATGTTGTTAACATTTTCAAAAAGAACAAAACATTTGTTAAATAATGGTTCCAACTTTCAACGAAGATAACTTTTTACTAGTGTATCGAAACGACGAATATAATATATCAAATCGAAGCTCGTATCAAATTACACAATATGATTTCGTCTCGCCTTGTATAATCGTTTTTGTACCCAAATTCGATCGTTTACATCACTTATCGAGAGTTTAAGGTTTTTGACGCAACATTTACATTTTATTTATATCCAGTTTAATTCAATAGAGCAATAAAGAAGACATTGGTGTAAACCTAGGGCTATTTATATATATTTTTAATCAGTCTATATTCATAAAAAAAAATAAGAGAAGAGAAAAACAAATGGGATGTTGTTAACATTTTCAAAAAGAACAAAACATTTGTTAAATATGAGTTCCAACTTTCGACGAAGATAACTTTTTACTCGTGTATCGAAACGACGAATATAATATATCAAATGGAAGGTTGTATCAAATTACACAATATGATTTCGTCTCGTCTTGTAAAATCATTTTTGTACCCAAATTACATCGTTTACATCACTTATCCAGAGATTAAAGTTTTTGACGCAACATTTTTATTTTATTTATTTCCGTTTTAATTCAATAGAGTAATAAAAAAGATATTGGTGCCAACCTATGATTATTTATATATATTTTCAATCAGTCTGTATTCATAATAAAAAAGAGAGAAAAACAAATGTGATGTTGTTAACATTTTCCAAAAGAACAAAACATTTTATAAATAATGGTTGCAACTTTCAACGAAGATAAATTTACTCGTGTATCGAAACGATGAATATAATATATCAAATCGAAGCTCATATCAAATTACACAATATGATTTCGTCTCGCTATGTATAATAGTTTTTATACCCAAATTCGATCATTTACATTACTTATCGAGAGTTTAAAGTTTTTGACGCAACATTTTCATTTATTTATATCTGGTTTAATTCAATAGAGCAATAAAGAAGATATTGGTGCCAACCTAGGGTTACTTATAAATAATTTCAATCACTTTGTATTCATAAAAAAAAATAAGAGAAGAGAAAAACAAATGGGATGTTGTTAACATTTTTAAAAAGAACAAAACATTTGTTAAATATGAGTTCCAACTTTCGACGAAGACAACTTTTTACTCGGGTATCGAAACGACGGCTATAATATATCAATTCGAAGCTCGTATCAAATTCACAATATGATTTCGTCTCGTCTTGTGAAATCATTTTTGTACCCAAACTAAATCGTTTACATCACTTACCGAGAGTTTAAATTTAATGACGCAACATTTTCATTTTATTTATTTCCGGTTTAATTCAATAGAGCAATAAAGAAGATATTGGTGCCAACCTAGGGTCATTTATATATATTTTTAATCGGTCTGTATTCATAAAAAAAATAAGAGAAGAGAAAAACAAATGTGATGTTGTTAACATTTTCAAAAAGAACAAAACATTTGTTAAATAATGGTTCCAACTTTCAACGAAGATAACTTTTTACTAGTGTATCGAAACGACGAATATAATATATCAAATCGAATTTCGTATCAAATTAGACAATATGATTTCGTCTCGCCTGGTATAATCGTTTTTGTACCCAAATTCGATCGTTTACATCACTTATCGAGAGTTTAAGGTTTTTGACGCAACATTTACATTTTATTTATATCCAGTTTAATTCAATAGAGCAATAAAGAAGACATTGGTGGAAACCTAGGGTTACTTATTAATAATTTCAATCACTCTGTATTCATAAAAAAAATAAGGGAAGAGAAAAACAAATGGGATGTTGTTAACATTTTCAAAAAGAACAAAACATTTATTAAATATGAGTTCCAACTTTCGACGAAGATAACTTTTTACTCGGGTATCGAAACGACGGCTATAATATATCAATTCGAAGCTCGTATCAAATTACACAATATGATTTCGCTTCTCTATGTATAATCATTTTTGTACCCAAATTCGATCGTTTACATCACTTATCGAGAGTTTAAAGTTTTTCACGCAATATTTTCATTTTATTTATATCCGCTTTAATTCAATAGAGCAATAAAGAAGATATTGGTGCCAACCTAGTGTCATTTATATATATTTTTAATCAGTCTGTATTCATAAAAAAAATAAGAGAAGAGAAAAAAATGGGATGTTGTTAACATTTTCAAAAAGAACAAAACATTTGTTAAATATGAGTTCCAACTTTCGACGAAGATAACTTTTTACTCGGGTATCGAAACGACCACTATAATATATCAAGTCGAAGCTCGTAACAAATTACACAATATCATTTTGTCTCGTCTTGTAAAATCAGTTTTGTACCCAAAGTACATCGTTTACATCACAAACCGAGAGTTTAAAGTTTTTGACGCAAGATTTTCATTTTATTTATTTCCGGTTTAATTCAATAGAGCAATAAAGAAGATATTGATGCCAACCTAGGGTTATTTATATATATTTTTAATCAGTCTGTATTCATAAAAAAAAATAAGAGAAGAGTAAAACAAATGAGATGTTGTTAACATTTTAAAAAAGAACAAAACATTTGTTAAATATGAGTTCCAAATTTTGACGATGATAACTTTTTACTCGGGTATCGAAACGACGACTATAATATATCAAATCGAAGCTCATATCAAATTACACAATATCATTTTGTATTGCCTTGTAAAATCATTTTTGTACCCAAATTACATTGTTTACATCACTTATCGAGAGATTAAAGTTTTTGACGCAACATTTTCATTTTATTTATTTCCGTTTTAATTCAATAGAGTAATAAAGAAGATATTAGTGCCAACCTAGGGTTATTTATATATATTTTTAATCAGTCTGTATTCATAAAAAAGAAATAAGAGAAGATAAAAAGAAATGGGATGTTGTTAACATTTTCAAAAAGAACAAAACATTTGTTATATATGAGTCGCAACTTTCAACGAAGATAAGTTTTTATTCGGTTATCAAAACGACGACTATAATATATCAAATCGAAGCTCGTATCAAATTACACAATATGATATCGTCTCGTCTTGTAAAATCATTTTTGTACTCAAATTACATCATTTACATCACTTACCGAGAGTTTAAATTTAATGACGCAACATTTTCATTTTATTTATTTTCGGTTTAATTCAATAGAGTAATAAAGAAGATATATGTGCCAACCTAGGGTCATTTATATATATTTTTAATCAGTCTGTATTCACAAAAAAAATAAGAGAAGAGAAAAACAAATGGGATGTTGTTAACATTTTAAAAAAGAACAAAACATTTGTTAAATATGAGTTCCAACTTTCGACGAAGATAACTTTTTACTCGGGTATCGAAACGACGACTATAATATATCAAATCGAAGCTCATATCAAATTACACAATATCATTTCGTATTGCCTTGTAAAATCATTTTTGTACCCAAATTACATTGTTTACATCACTTACCGAGAGTTTAAAGTTTTTGACGCAACATTTTCATTTTATTTATTTCAATGTTAATTCAATAGAGTAATAAAGAAGATATTGGTGCCAACCTAGGATTATTTATATATATTTTCAATCAGTCTGTATTCTTAAAAAAAAAAAAAGAGAAAAACATATGTGATGTTGTTAACATTTTCCAAAAGAACAAAACATTTGTTAAATAATGGTTGCAACTTTCAACGAAGATAACTTTTTATTCGGGTATCGAAACGACGACTATAATATATCAAATCAAAGCTCGTATCAAATTACATAATATGATATCGTCTCGTCTTGTAAAATCATTTTTGTACTCAAATTACATCATTTACATCACTTACCGAGAGTTTAAATTTAATGACGCAACATTTTCATTTTATTTATTTCCGGTTTAATTCAATAGAGTAATAAAGAAGATATATGTGCCAACCTAGGGTCATTTATATATATTTTTAATCGGTCTGTATTCACAAAAAAAATAAGAGAAGAGAAAAACAAATGGGATGTTGTTAACATTTTCAAAAAGAACAAAACATTTGTTAAATATGAGTTCCAACTTTCGACGAAGATAACTTTTTACTCGGGTATCGAAACGACCACTATAATATATCAAATCGAAGCTCGTATCATATTACACAATATCCTTTCGTCTCGACTTGTAAAATCATTTTTCTACCCAAATTACATCGTTTACATCACTTACCGAGAGTTTAAATATAATGACGCAACATTTTCATTTTATTTATTTCCGGTTTAATTTAATAGAGCAATAAAGAATATATTGGTGCCAACCTAGGGTCATTTATATATATTTTTAATCAGTGTGTATTCATAAAAAAAATAAGAGAAGAGAAAAACAAATGGAATGTTATTAACATTTTCAAAAAGAACAAAACATTTGTTAAATAATGGTTGCAACTTTCAACGAAGATAACTTTTTACTCGTGTATGGAAACGACGAATATAATATATCAAATCGAAGCTCGTATCAAATTACACAAAATGATTTCGTCTCGCTATGTATAATCGTTTTTGTACCCAAATTCGATCGTTTACATCACTTATCGAGAGTTTAAAGTTTTTGACGCAACATTTTCATTTTATTTTTATCCGGTTTAATTCAATAGAGCAATAAAGAAGATATTGGTGCCAACCTAGCGTCATTTATATATATTTTTAATCAGTCTGTATTCATAAAAAAAATAAGAGAAGAGAAAAACAAATGGGATGTTGTTAACATTTTAAAAAAGAACAAAACATTTGTTAAATATGAGTTCCAACTTTCGACGAAGATAACTTTTTACACGGGTATAGAAACGACGACTATAATATATCAAATCGAAGGTCGTATCAAATTACACAATATGATTTCGACTCGGCTTTTAAAATCATTTTTGTACCCAAATTACATCGTTTACATCACTTATCCAGAGATTAAAGTTTTTGACGCAACATTTTCATTTTATTTATTTCCGTTTAAATTCAATAGAGCAATAAAGAAGATATTGGTGCCAACATAGGGTCATTTATATATATTTTTAATCAGTCTGTATTCATAAAAAAAATAAGAGAAAAGAAAAACAAATGGGATGTTGTTAACATTTTCAAAAAGAACAAAACATTTGTTAAATAATGGTTCCAACTTTCAACGAAGATAACTTTTTACTCGTGTATCGAAACGACGAATATAATATATCAAATCGAAGCTCGTATCAAAGTACACTATATGATTTTGTCTTGCTTTGTATAATCGTTTTTGTACCCAAATTCGACCGTTTACATCACTTATCGAGAGTTTAAAGTTTTTGATGGAACATTTTCATTTTATTTATATCCGGTTTAATTCAATAGAGCAATAAAGAAGATATTGGTGCCAACCTAGCGTCATTTATATATATTTTTAATCAGTCTGTATTCATAAAAAAATAAGAGAAGAGAAAAACAAATGGGATGTTGTTAACATTTTCAAAAAGAACAAAACATTTGTAAAATATGAGTTCCAACTTTCGACGAAGATAACTTTTTACTCGGGTATAGAAACGACGACTATAATATATCAAATCGAAGGTCGTATCAAATTACACAATATGATTTCGACTCGGCTTGTAAAATCATTTTTGTACCCAAATTACATCGTTTACATCACTTATCCAGAGATTAAAGTTTTTGACGCAACATTTTCATTTTATTTATTTCCGTTTAAATTCAATAGAGCAATAAAGAAGATATTGGTGCCAACATAGGGTCATTTATATATATTTTTAATCAGTCTGTATTCATAAAAAAAATAAGAGAAAAGAAAAACAAATGGGATGTTGTTAACATTTTCAAAAAGAACAAAACATTTGTTAAATAATGGTTCCAACTTTCAACGAAGATAACTTTTTACTCGTGTATCGAAACGACGAATATAATATATCAAATCGAAGCTCGTATCAAATTACACTATATGATTTTGTCTTGCTTTGTATAATCGTTTTTGTACCCAAATTCGACCGTTTACATCACTTATCGAGAGTTTAAAGTTTTTGATGGAACATTTTCATTTTATTTATATCCGGTTTAATTCAATAGAGCAATAAAGAAGATATTGGTGCCAACCTAGCGTCATTTATATATATTTTTAATCAGTCTGTATTCATAAAAAAATAAGAGAAGAGAAAAACAAATGGGATGTTGTTAACATTTTCAAAAAGAACAAAACATTTGTAAAATATGAGTTCCAACTTTCGACGAAGATAACTTTTTACTCGGGTATCGAAACGACGACTATAATATATCAAAACGAAGGTCGTATCAAATTACACAATATGATTTCGTCTCGTCTTGTAAAATCATTTTTGTACCTAAATTACATCGTTTACATCACTTATCGAGAGATTAAAGTTTTTGACGCAACATTTTCATTTTATTTATTTCCGTTTTAATTCAATAGAGTAATAAAGAAGATATTGGTGCCAACCTAGGATTATTTATGTATATTTTCAATCAGTCTGTATTCATAAAAAAAAAGAGAAAAACAAATGTGATGTTGTTAACATTTTCCAAAAGAACAAAACATTTGTTAAATAATGGTTGCAACTTTCAACGAAGATAACTTTTTATTCGGGTATCGAAACGACGACTATAATATATCAAATCGAAGCTCGTATAAAATTACACAATATGATATCGTCTCGTCTTGTAAAATCATTTTTGTACTCAAATTACATCATTTACATCACTTACCGAGAGTTTAAATTTAATGACGCAACATTTTCATTTTATTTATTTCCGGTTTAATTCAATAGAGTAATAAAGAAGATATATGTGCCAACCTAGGGTCATTTATATATATTTTTAATCAGTCTGTATTCACAAAAAAAATAAGAGAAGAGAAAAACAAATGGGATGTTGTTAACATTTTCAAAAAGAACAAAACATTTGTTAAATATGAGTTCCAACTTTCGACGAAGATAACTTTTTACTCGGGTATCGAAACGACCACTATAATATATCAAATCGAAGCTCGTATCAAATTACACAATATCATTTCGTCTCGCCTTGTAAAATCATTTTTCTGCCCGAATTACATCGTTTACATCACTTACCGAGAGTTTAAAGTTTTTGACGCAATATTTTCATTTTATTTTTATCCGGTTTAATTCAATAGAGCAATAAAGAAGATATTGGTGCCAACCTAGCGTCATTTATATATATTTTTAATCAGTCTGTATTCATAAAAATAATAAGAGAAGAGAAAAACAAATGGAATGTTGTTAACATTTTCAAAAAGAACAAAACATTTGTTAAATAATGGTTGCAACATTCAAAGAAGATAACTTTTTACTCGTGTATGGAAACGACGAATATAATATATCAAATCGAATCTCGTATCAAATTATACTATATGATTTTGTCTTGCTTTGTATAATCGTTTTTGTACCCAAATTCGACCGTTTACATCACTTATCGAGACTTTAAAGTTTTTGATGGAACATTTTCATTTTATTTATATCCGGTTTAATTCAATAGAGCAATAAAGAAGATATTGGTGCCAACCTAGCGTCATTTATATATATTTTTAATCAGTCTGTATTCATAAAAAAAAATAAGAGAAGAGAAAAACAAATGGGATGTTGTTAACATTTTCAAAAAGAACAAAACATTTTTTAAATAATGGTTGCAACTTTCAACGAAGATAACTTTTTACTCGTGTATCGACACGAAGAATATAATATATCAAATCGAAGCTCGTATCAAATTACACTATATGATTTTGTCTTGCTTTGTATAATCGTTTTTGTACCCAAATTCGACCGTTTACATCACTTATCGAGAGTTTAAAGTTTTTGATGGAACATTTTCATTTTATTTAAATCCGGTTTAATTCAATAGAGTAATAAAGAAGATATATGTGCCAACCTAGGGTCATTTATATATATTTTTAATCAGTCTGTATTCACAAAAAAATAAGAGAAGAGAAAAACAAATGGGATGTTGTTAACATTTTCAAAAAGAACAAAACATTTGTTAAATATGAGTTCCAACTTTCGACGAAGATAACTTTTTACTCGGGTATCGAAACGACGACTATAATATATCAAATCGAAGGTCGTATCAAATTACACTATATGATTTTGTCTTGCTTTGTATAATCGTTTTTGTACCCAAATTCGACCATTTACATCACTTATCGAGAGTTTAAAGTTTTTGATTTAACATTTTCATTTTATTTAAATCCGGTTTAATTCAATAGAGAAATAAAGAAGATATTGGTGCCAACCAAGCGTCATTTATATATATTTTTAATCAGTCTGTATTCATAAAAAAAATAAGAGAAGAGAAAAACAAATGTGATGTTGTTAACATTTTCCAAAAGAACAAAACATTTGTAAAATATGAGTTCCAACTTTCGACGAAGATAACTTTTTACTCGGGTATCGAAACGACGACTATAATATATCAAAACGAAGGTCGTATCAAATTACACAATATGATTTCGTCTCGTCTTGTAAAATCATTTTTGTACCCAAATTACATCGTTTACATCACTTATCGAGAGATTAAAGTTTTTGATGCAACATTTTCATTTTATTTATTTCATTTTTAATTCAATAGAGTAATAAAGAAGATATTGGTGCCAACCTAGGATTATTTATATATATTTTCAATCAGTCTATATTCATAAAAAAAAAGAGAAAAACAAATGTGATGTTGTTAACATTTTCCAAAAGAACAAAACATTTGTTAAATAATGGTTGCAACTTTCAACGAAGATAACTTTTTATTCGGGTATCGAAACGACGACTATAATATATCAAATCGAAGCTCGTATCAAATTACACAATATGATATCGTCTCGTCTTGTAAAATCATTTTTGTACTCAAATTACATCATTTACATCACTTACCGAGAGTTTAAAATTAATGACGCAACATTTTCATTTTATTTATTTCCGGTTTAATTCAATAGAGTAATAAAGAAGATATATGTGCCAACCTAGGGTCATTTATATATATTTTTAATCAGTCTGTATTCACAAAAAAATAAGAGAAGAGAAAAACAAATGGGATGTTGTTAACATTTTCAAAAAGAACAAAACATTTGTTAAATATGAGTTCCAACTTTCGACGAAGATAACTTTTTACTCGGGTATCGAAACGACGACTATAATATATCAAATCGAAGGTCGTATCAAATTACACTATATGATTTTGTCTTGCTTTGTATAATCGTTTTTGTACCCAAATTCGACCATTTACATCACTTATCGAGAGTTTAAAGTTTTTGATTTAACATTTTCATTTTATTTAAATCCGGTTTAATTCAATAGAGAAATAAAGAAGATATTGGTGCCAACCAAGCGTCATTTATATATATTTTTAATCAGTCTGTATTCATAAAAAAAATAAGAGAAGAGAAAAACAAATGGGATGTTGTTAACATTTTCAAAAAGAACAAAACATTTGTTAAATATGAGTTCCAACTTTCGACGAAGATAACTTTTTACTCGGGTATCGAAACGACGACTATAATATATCAAATCGAAGCTCATATCAAATTACACAATATCATTTCGTATTGCCTTGTAAAATCATTTTTGTACCCAAATTACATTGTTTACATCACTTACCGAGAGTTTAATGTTTTTGACGCAACATTTTTATTTTATTTATTTCCGTTTTAATTCAATAGAGTAATAAAGAAGATATTGGTGGCAACCTAGGATTATTTATATATATTTTCAATCAGTCTGTATTCATTAAAAAAAGAAGAAGAGAAAAACAAATGTGATGTTGTTAACATTTTCCAAAAGAAGAAAACATTTGTTAAATAATGGTTGCAACTTTTAACGAAGATAACTTTCTACTTGTCTATCGAAACGACGAATATAATATATCAAATCGAAGCTCGTATCAAATTACACTATATGATTTCGTCTCGCTATGTATAATCGTTTTTATACCCAAATTCGATCGTTTACATCACTTATCGAGAGTTTAATGTTTTTGACGCAACATTTTCATTTATTTATATCCGGTTTAATTCAATAAAGCAATAAAGAAGATATTGGTGCCAACCTAGGGTTACTTATAAATAATTTCAATCAGTCTGTATTCATAAAAAAAATAAGAGAAGAGAAAAACAAATGGGATGTTGTTAACATTTTCAAAAAGAACAAAACATTTGTTAAATATTAGTTCCAACTTTCGACGAAGATAACTTTTTACTCGGGTATCGAAACGACCACTGATGAGTGCTCAAAAAGCACTAAAATAACCATGATTTTATGTACCTTAATTGATTAAAAATACATATATTTATATGTTTTATCATATATTTATATAAATTTGTCTTTTTCGGAATCACGGGTATTTTTATTGTTTTTCAGGTATTTTGGCTTAAAAACGTAATGTAAAGACTCAAAGAGGAATATTTGAAGCAATACATCACAAATATATCAACAAATAAGTGAGAAAAGGTCAACAAACATGGAAAAATCGGACGAAATGGGTCGAAAAGGTCAAAAATGTCAAAAAGACGGAAATTGCGCGCCGTAGCCCAGCCGTGCGCGCAGCCCAGCGCCCAGCCGCGCGCGCCCCAGCGCCCATTCCGCGCGCTGGCACTGTTCACGCGCGCCGAGCTGCGCGCAGCGCCCCAACAGCCCCCCTCCGCGCGCCCAACGCGTTTTCGCCCCATTTTTCACGTGCAGCCGCCCCTGTGACGTCATGCTGACGTCATTGATGACATCAGCAATTCCAATACGCGTTTTTACATTTTTTAATATTTTTTTAACATTTTTTTACTCATTTTTTCTCTCCATCCTCACCTATAAATACCCCCCTTCCATTCACTTCAAATCACACCTTCAAAACTCACTTCTCTCTTCTTTCTTTCTCTCATTTCTTAGTTTTTAGTTTCTCTTAGTTTCTTTCTAAGTTTCTAAGCTTTTCTTAGTTTTTCTCTTAGTTTTTAGTTCAATTCTCTTAGGTTTAGTGTTCTTCTCTTTTTGAGAGGAACTTGTAATGTTTTTGTAATAATTTAGATTTTTGATTCAATATATGGAAGTGCAAATTCCGCTCGGAGGTTTTCTAGCAACGGGAATAGCGTCGAAGTTCTGTAAGGATTTTATTTTCTTTACAGTTATTTTTATGCTTTATTCTTACATGTTATATTCAACTTGTCTGTGGTTAAATTTAACTATGCTAGCTGTTTAGTAAAAATGATGTAATAACGACGTTGTTATGCTTGCGAAATATTAAATAGGTAAAAATCTTTAAAATGAATTGATTTTGTTTTTATTCAAGATTTTATATTAAGAATGTTAGAGAGAAATATATTATTTTTCATTACAAACTTAAACCCGAAAATTAGATTTTAAGGTTTAGTTATCCGGTCTAATTTAGAGTAGTGCTCTTTTATTTGTTGGTACAATCGCCCGGTAGTTAGAGTGAAACTCTATTTCAAAAGTTTTTATAAGAATTATTATGTGAAAATGTATTGACAACATGTTTTCAATAGTGGTTTTAAAACTTGAAAGTTAGTACTCGGATAATTAAATTCTTAAGTTTAATTTGGACACCTTGAATAATGTTTAAATTGTCTAACCCCACCAAAGGTGGCATTTAAATGGTTCATTTTCAATCTCTTAGAAAAAGGAATTAATTTAATTAAGCATATTAGTTATCAACCCCACCCATAGGTGTTAATTGATTTGTTTAGTTAACAAAGAATATCTAACCCCACCAAAGGTGGTATTTATATAAAAAAGAGAGAATCAATAAAATATCAATTTATATCTTTAATAACCTAGTTAATATGAGCAAGCATAATTAATTTAGTTATTATATCCATAAATACTCCGCTAATATAAATGATAAAAATTTGCATGAATATTTATTGAATCCGTATATATGTTTATTTTTAGATAATTATTTATTGAATTTGTATCTATGTTTATTTTTATGTTATTAGACTATATTTAATTAATCTGTATATATGTTTATTTTATGTTATTAGATTAGGAACACAAAAACCAAACTATCGTGACAGGATGTTTAGGATTTAATTTCGTTTTTAAAAGTTTGAATAATAAATTAAAAACCACATACATTCCTTCCTTAGATCGACCTTGGGAGTATACTTATCATTTTCTTCGAAATGATTCGTGCACTTGCGAGAGTTTTATAAATATTAAAACCAAAGTATTTGCGGGAATCGGCGATGCCGGTTTTCGTTCATCAAGTTTTTGGCGCCGTTGCCGGGGAAGGAATAGCGTTTTTAAATTATTTATCAAAATTTTAAAAACATTTTTGTGCTGTAAATAATTGTGATATTTTAATAATAATCAAATTTCAAAATTCATAATAAATAAAAAAAAATAAAAAAAATAAAAAAATAAAAAATAAAAAAAAATAATAATTTTTTTTTTTTGTAAAATAATTTAGAAATTTGAAATTTGAAGTAAAAAAATTTTACCGTTCATAAATAGTAAAAAAAAAAAAAAAAAACAAAACAAAGAAAAAAAAAATTCAAAATTCAAAATATAAAAAATTTTAAGTTAATAAGAAATAATATAGCGTGAATAGTAAAATAAAATTACCGTTCATAAAAAAAAAAAAAAAAAAAAATTTCAAAAACTTAAATTTCAAAAAAAGTTTTAAGTTAATAAGACATTATATAGCGTGAATAGTAAAATAAAATTACCGTTTATGAAAAAAATAAAAAAATAATAAAAAAAAATAATAAAAAAAAAACATTACTTGAATTTATACCTAATTAACTAAATAACATGAAAAGTAAAAATCTAAGGGAGTTCTGTCTAGGAGACTAGTTCTTGGAAGCCTTTGTGCCACTAGTCTTTCCTGGGAACGTTGCTCTGGCTAGGAGAATGGTATTTAAGGTGCCGTTTGCACCACCATTCTTTCCTGGGAGCACTCTTAGTTAATACTAATTATGTTACAAAAAAAATAAAAAAATAAAAACAAAAAAATTTTCTTTTTTTTTAGGGTTTAACTAGTTTTGTTTAGTGTTTTGTATAAAATAACATGTAAATTTTATCTAAATTTTTTTTATTTTGTTGACAGGAGTTTTAAATTTACGTTTACAATAGTCTATGCGTGGTAGGAGATCTTTAGGAAACCCCCTTACACCATATGTAAATAAATTTCATAAATTTAAACAAGTGTCAACAAAACTGGATTCTACCCATCAACCTGTTTTTGAGCCAAACATAGAACCAAGTCTTAATCCTTTACTAGAACCAAAAGAAATGGAGGAAAACCAACATATTAGGGAAACCACAATGAAAGAGTTTGCAAGACCGGTAATAGGCACGGCAACTGCCGCTATCCAGTTGGGGGAGGCTGCTCGGAATTACGACCTTAAAAATATTCATTTTTCTATGCTTCCTTCCTTTTATGGGTTACCTAATGAAGATTCTCTTTCCTTTATGAGAGATTTCTATGCTACGGTCCAAACATTCCCCCTCGGTATTCTAAACGAGGATCAACTTAGGATGAGATGTTTTCCCTACACTCTAAAGGATAAGGCCAAAGCTTGGTTGATGTCACTTCCCCCAGGTTCTCTGATGACATGGGGTAACATTTACAATAAATTCATGGGAAAATTCTATTCCCATCAAAAAACATCAGAGTTGAGAGGAAAGATTGCTACTTTCTCTCAGATGGATGGAGAACCATTCCATGAAGCTTGGGATAGGTTCAAGATGTTTCTCACTCAGTGTCCCCATCATAGCTTTCCCCTGCAATTGCAGAACCAATTCTTTTACGATGGACTTACACAACAATGTCAGTTCATTGTCGACAACGCTGCAGGAGGAGCAATAGGAGAAAAAACTGCCTCAGAGACGTATAACCTCTTTGAGATGTTGGGTGCTAATTCCCAACAGAAAAGCTCCCGAGTGAGAAAAGCTGGAGTTCATGAAATCGACTCCAGTAATGAAGTTCAACAACAACTTGTTCAACTGACTAAGCAAGTTGCCCTTCTCGCTACACAAACCAACACCAATAATGATCAATATGGTTTGTATAGCAACATGGGACATGGTACTGAAGCCTGTCCATATCAAGGAGAAACAACTGGACCTGAACAGGTCAATGTGTTGGGAGCATATCAACAGAGACCAAGGTTTGATCCCAATTCAAATACCTATAATCCTGGGTGGAGAAGTCATCCAAATTTCTCTTGGAGGCAAAACAACCCTCCTTTCACTCAAAGCTCAAACCAGGCATGCCAGCAATTCCACCCACCTATTCCAAGAAGCATTCCCAATAAACCAACCTTGGAGGACAACTTGAATTCTTTTATTCAAGTCTGTAGGGATAACCAATCTAAAACCAATCAACGGTTGGACTCTGTGGAAGCTTCTATCAAAAAGGTGGAAGTTCAAGTTGAACAGTTAGTTGAACATTTGCAAAAAGGCAAAGACTAATTTGATACTTAAATGAATTCAATGAAGAGGAGACATTGAGTTTTTCATTCTGCAATCTCCAAGCAACGCCTTACTAGAAGACGATAAATATTAGTCCTGTATGGGAGGTCACCCATTATTGTATTTTCCTTTGTTTTAGTTTGCGTGTAATAAAAATTCAGATGAAATAAAATTCGTTTGTTTCAAAAAAATTCTGTCCATTCCTTCCTTAGATCGACCTTGGGAGTATACTTATCATTTTCTTCGAAATGATTCGTGCACTTGCGAGAGTTTTATAAATATTAAAACCAAAGTATTTGCGGGAATCGGCGATGCCGGTTTTCGTTCATCAACCACTATAATGTATCAAATCAAAGCTCGTATCAAATTACACAATATCATTTCGTCTTGCCTTGTAAAATCATTTTTCTACCCAAATTACATCGTTTACATCACTTACCGAGAGTTTAAATTTAATGACGCAAGATTTTTATTTTATTTATTTCCGGTTTAATTCAGTAGAGCAATAAAGAAGATATTGGTGCCAACCTAGGGTTACTTATAAATAATTTCAATCAGTCTGTATTCATAAAAAAAAATAAGAGAAGAGAAAAACAAATGGGATGTTGTTAACATTTTCAAAAAGAACAAAACATTTGTTAAATATTAGTTCCAACTTTCGACGAAGATAACTTTTTACTCGGGTATCGAAATGACCACTATAATATATCAAATCGAAGCTCGTATCAAATTACAAAATATCATTTCGTCTCGCCTTGTAAAATAATTTTTCTACCCAAATTACATCTTTTACATCACTTACCGAGAGTTTAAATTTAATGACACAACTTTTCATTTTATTTATTTCCGGTTTAATTCCATAGAGCAACAAAGAAGATATTGGTGCCAACCTAGGGTCATTTATATATATTTTTAATTAGTCTGTATTCATAAAAAAAAATAAGAGAAGAGAAAAACAAATAGGATGTTGTTAACATTTTCAAAAAGAACAAAACATTTGTTAAATATGAGTTCCAACTTTCAACGAAGATAACTTTTTACTCGTGTATCGAAACGACGAATATAATATATTTAATCGAAGCTCGTATCAAATTACACAATATGATTTCGTGTTGCTTTGTATAATCGTTTTTGTACCCAAATTCGATCGTTTACATCATTTACCGAGAGTTTAAAGTTTTTGACGCAACATTTTCATTTTATTTATTTCAATGTTAATTCAATAGAGCAATAAAGAAGATATTGGTGCCAACCTAGGGTTATTTATATATATTTTCAATTAGTCTGTATTCATAAAAAAGAAATAAGAGAAGAGAAAAACAAATGGGATGTTGTTAACATTTTCAAAAAGAACAAAACATTTGTTATATATGAGTTCCAACTTTCCACGAAGATAACTTTTTACTCGGGAATCGAAACGACGACTATAATATATCAAATCGAAGCTCGTATCAAATTACACAATATGATATCGTCTCGTCTGGTAAAATCATTTTTGTACCCAAATTAAATCGTTTACATCACTTACCGAGAGTTTAAATTTAATGATGCAACATTTTCATTTTATTTATTTCCGGTTTAATTCAATAGATTAATAAAGAAGATATTGATGCCAACCTAGGGTCATTTATATATATTTTTAATCAGTCTGTATTCACAAAAAAAATAAGAGAAGAGAAAAAAAAATGGGATGTTGTTAACATTTTCAAAAAGAACAAAACATTTGTTAAATATGAGTTCCAACTTTCGACGAAAATAACTTTTTACTCGGGTATCGAAACGACCACTATAATATATCAAATCGAAGCTTGTATAAAATTACACAATATCATTTCGTCTCGCCTTGTAAAATCATTTTTCTACCAAAATTACATCGTTTACATCACTTACCGAGAGTTAAATTTAATGACGCAACATTTTCATTTTATTTATTTCCGGTTTAATTCAATAGAGCAATAAAGAAGATATTGGTGCCAACCTAGGGTCATTTATATATATTTTTAATTAGTCTGTATTCATAAAAAAAATAAGAGAAGAGAAAAAAATGGGATGTTGTTAACATTTTCAAAAAGCACAAAACATTTGTTAAATAATGGTTCCAACTTTCAACGAAGATAACTTTTTACTCGTGTATCGAAACGACGAATATAATATATCAAATCGAAGCTCGTATCAAATTACACTATATGATTTCGTCTTGCTTTCTATAATCATTTTTGTACCCAAATTTGATCGTTTACATCACTTATCGAGAGTTTAAAGTTTTTGATGCAACATTTTCATTTTATTTATATCCGGTTTAATTCAATAGAGCAATAAAGAAGATATTGGTGCCAACCTAGCGTCATTTATATATATTTTTAATCAGTCTATATTCATAAAAAAAAATAAGAGAAGAGAAAAACAAATGGGATGTTGTTAACATTTTCAAAAAGAACAAAACATTTGTTAAATATGAGTTCCAACTTTCGACGAAGATAACTTTTTACCCGGGTATCGAAAAGACGACTATAATATATCAAATTGAAGGTCGTATCAAATTACACAATATGATTTCCTCTCGTCTTGTAAAATCATTTTTGTACCCAAATTACATCGTTTACACCACTTATCGAGAGATTAAAGTTTTTGACGCAACATTTTCATTTTATTTTTATCCGGTTTAATTCAATAGAGCAATAAAGAAGATATTGGTGCCAACCTAGCGTCATTTATATATATTTTTAATCAGTCTGTATTCATACAAAAAAATAAGAGAAGAGAAAACCAAATGTGATGTTGTTACCATTTTCAAAAAGAACAAAACATTTGTTAAATATGAGTTCCAACTTTCGACGAAGATAACTTTTTACTCGGGTATCGAAACGACGACTATAATATATCAAATCGAAGGTCGTATCAAATTACACAATATGATTTCGTCTCGTCTTGTAAAATCATATTTGTACCCAAATTACATCGTTCACATCACTTATCGAGAGATTAAAGTTTTTGACGTAACATTTTCATTTTATTTATTTCCGTTTTAATTCAATAGAGTAATAAAGAAGATATTGGTGCCAACCTAGGGTTATTTATATATATTTTTAATCAGTCTGTATTCATAAAAAAAATAAGAGAAGAGTAATACAAATGGGATGTTGTTAACATTTTCAAAAACAACAAAACATTTGTTAAATATGAGTTCCAACTTTCGACGAAGATAACTTTTTACTCGGGTATCGAAAGGACCACTATAATATATCAAATCGAAGCTCGTATCAAATTACACAATATCATTTCGTCTCGCCTTGTAAAATCAATTTTCTACCCAAATTACATCGTTTACATCACTTACCGAGAGTTTAAATTTAATGACGCAACATTTTCATTTTATTTATTTCCGGTTTAATTCAATAGAGCAATAAAGAAGATATTGTTGCCAACCTAGGGTCATTTATATATATTTTTAATCAGTCTGTATTCATAAAAAAAATAAGAGAAGAGAAAAACAAATGGGATGTTGTTAACATTTTCAAAAAGAACAAAACATTTGTTAAATAATGGTTCCAATTTTCAACGAAGATAACTTTTTACTCGTGTATCGAAACGACGAATATAATATATCAAATCGAAGCTCGTATCAAATTACACAATAAGATTTCGTATTGCTTTGTATAATCGTTTTTTACCCAAATTCTATCGTTTACATCACTTATCGAGAGTTTAAAGTTTTTGATGCAAATTTTCATTTTATTTATATCCGGTTTAATTCAATAGAGCAATAAAGAAGATATTGGTGCCAACCTAGCGTCATTTATATATATTTTTAATCAGTCTGTATTCATAAAAAAATAAGAGAAGAGAAAAACAAATGGGATGTTGTTAACATTTTCAAAAAGAACAAAACATTTGTTAAATATGAGTTCCAACTTTCGACAAAGATAACTTTTTACTCGGGTATCGAAACGACGACTATAATATATCAAAACGAAGGTCGTATCAAATTACACAATATGATTTCATCTCATCTTGTAAAATCATTTTTGTACCCAAATTACATCGTTTACATCACTTACCGAGAGTTTAAATTTAATGATGCAACATTTTCATTTTATTTATTTCCGGTTTAATTCAATAGAGTAATAAAGAAGATATTGATGCCAACCTAGGGTCATTTATATATATTTTTAATCAGTCTGTATTCACAAAAAAAAATAAGAGAAGAGATAAAAAAATGGGATGTTGTTAACATTTTCAAAAAGAACAAAACATTTGTTAAATATGAGTTCCAACTTTCGACGAAAATAACTTTTTACTCGGGTATCGAAACGACCACTATAATATATCAAATCGAAGCTTGTATAAAATTACACAATATCATTTCGTCTCGCCTTGTAAAATCATTTTTCTACCAAAATTACATCGTTTACATCACTTACCGAGAGTTAAATTTAATGACGCAACATTTTCATTTTATTTATTTCCGGTTTAATTCAATAGAGCAATAAAGAAGATATTGGTGCCAACCTAGGGTCATTTATATATATTTTTAATTAGTCTGTATTCATAAAAAAAATAAGAGAACAGAAAAAAAATGGGATGTTGTTAACATTTTCAAAAAGCAAAAAACATTTGTTAAATAATGGTTCCAACTTTCAACGAAGATAACTTTTTACTCGTGTATCGAAACGACGAATATAATATATCAAATCGAAGCTCGTATCAAATTACACTATATGATTTCGTCTTGCTTTCTATAATCGTTTTTGTACCCAAATTTGATCGTTTACATCACTTATCGAGAGTTTAAAGTTTTTGATGCAACATTTTCATTTTATTTATATCCGGTTTAATTCAATAGAGCAATAAAGAAGATATTGGTGCCAACCTAGGGTCATTTATATATATTTTTAATCAGTCTGTATTCATAAAAAAAAATAAGAGAAGAGAAAAACAAATGGGATGTTGTTAACATTTTCAAAAAGAACAAAACATTTGTTAAATATGAGTTACAACTTTCGACGAAGATAACTTTTTACTCGGGTATCGAAACGACCACCATAATATATCAAATCGAAGCTCGTATCAAATTACACAATATGATTTCGTCTCATCTTGTAAAATCATTTTTCTACCCAAATTACATCGTTTACATCACTTATCCAGAGATTAAAGTTTCTGACGCAACATTTTCATTTTATTTATTTCCGTTTTAATTGAATAGAGCAATAAAGAAGATATTGGTGCCAACCTAGGGTAATTTATATATATTTTTAATCAGTCTGTATTCATAAAAAAAATAAGAGAAGAGAAAAACAAATGGGATGTTGTTAACATTTTCAAAAAGAACAAAACATTTGTTAAATAATGGTTCCAACTTTCGACGAAGATAACTTTTTACTCGTGTATCGAAACGACGAATATAATATATCAAATCGAAGCTCGTATCAAATTACACAATATCATTTCGTCTCGCCTTGTAAAATCAATTTTCTACCCAAATTACATCGTTTACATCACTTACCGAGAGTTTAAATTTAATGACGCAACATTTTCATTTTATTTATTTCCGGTTTAATTCAATAGAGCAATAAAGAAGATATTGTTGCCAACCTAGGGTCATTTAAATATATTTTTAATCAGTCTGTATTCATAAAAAAAATAAGAGAAGAGAAAAACAAATGGGATGTTGTTAACATTTTCAAAAAGAACAAAACATTTGTTAAATAATGGTTCCAATTTTCAACGAAGATAACTTTTTACTCGTGTATCGAAACGACGAATATAATATATCAAATCGAAGCTCGTATCAAATTACACAATAAGATTTCGTATTGCTTTGTATAATCGTTTTTTACCCAAATTCTATCGTTTACATCACTTATCGAGAGTTTAAAGTTTTTGATGCAAATTTTCATTTTATTTATATCCGGTTTAATTCAATAGAGCAATAAAGAAGATATTGGTGCCAACCTAGCGTCATTTATATATATTTTTAATCAGTCTGTATTCATAAAAAAAAATAAGAGAAGAGAAAAACAAATGGGATGTTGTTAACATTTTCAAAAAGAACAAAACATTTGTTAAATATGAGTTCCAACTTTCGACGAAGATAACTTTTTACTCGGGTATCGAAAGGACGACTATAATATATCAAAACGAAGGTCGTATCAAATTACACAATATGATTTCGTCTCATCTTGTAAAATCATTTTTGTACCCAAATTACATCGTTTACATCACTTATCGAGAGATTAAAGTTTTTGACGCAACATTTTCATTTTATTTATTTCCGTTTTAATTCAATAGAGAAATAAAGAAGATATTGGTGCCAACCTAGGGTCATTTATATATATTTTTAATGAGTCTGTATTCATAAAAAAAATAAGGGAAGAGAAAAACAAATGGGATGTTGTTAACATTTTCAAAAAGAACAAAGCATTTGTTAAATAATGGCTCCAACTTTCAACGAAGATAACTTTTTACTCGTGTATCGAAACGACGAATATAATATATCAAATCGAAGCTTGTATCAAATTACACAATATGATTATGTCTCGCTTTGTATAATCGTTTTTGCACCCAAATTCGATCGTTTACATCACTTATCGAGAGTTTAAAGTTTTGACGCAACATTTTCATTTAATTTATATCCGGTTTAATTCAATAGAGCAACAAAGAAGATATTGGTGCCAACCTAGCGTAATTTATATATATTTTTAATCAGTCTATATTCATAAAAAAAATAAGAGAAGAGAAAAACAAATGGGATGTTGTTAACATTTTCAAAAAGAACAAAACATTTGTTAAATATGAGTTACAACTTTCGACGAAGATAACTTTTTACTCGGGTATCGAAACGACCACCATAATATATCAAATCGAAGCTCGTATCAAATTACACAATATGATTTCGTCTCATCTTGTAAAATCATTTTTCTACCCAAATTACATCGTTTACATCACTTATCCAGAGATTAAAGTTTCTGACGCAACATTTTCATTTTATTTATTTCCGTTTTAATTGAATAGAGCAATAAAGAAGATATTGGTGCCAACCTAGGGTAATTTATATATATTTTTAATCAGTCTGTATTCATAAAAAAAATAAGAGAAGAGAAAAACAAATGGGATGTTGTTAACATTTTCAAAAAGAACAAAACATTTGTTAAATAATGGTTCCAACTTTCAACGAAGATAACTTTTTACTCGTGTATCGAAACGACGAATATAATATATCAAATCGAAGCTCGTATCAAATTACACAATATGATTTTGTCTTGCTTTGTATAATCGTTTTTGTACCCAAATTTGATCGTTTACATCACTTATCGAGAGTTTAAAGTTTTTGACGCAACATTTTCATTTTATTTATATCCGGTTTAATTCAATAGAGCAATAAAGAAGATATTGTTGCCAACCTAGGGTCATTTATATATATTTTTAATCAGTCTGTATTCATAAAAAAAATAAGAGAAGAGAAAAACAAATGGGATGTTGTTAACATTTTCAAAAAGAACAAAATATTTGTTAAATAATGGTTCCAATTTTCAACGAAGATAACTTTTTACTCATGTATCGAAACGACGAATATAATATATCAAATCGAAGCTCGTATCAAATTACACAATAAGATTTCGTATTGCTTTGTATAATCGTTTTTTTACCCAAATTCGATCTTTTACATCACTTATCGAGAGTTTAAAGTTTTTGATGCAACATTTTCATTTTATTTATATCCGGTTTAATTCAATAGAGCAATAAAGAAGATATTGGTGCCAACCTAGCGTCATTTATATATATTTTTAATCAGTCTGTATTCATAAAAAAAATAAGAGAAGAGAAAAACAAATGGGATGTTGTTAACATTTTCAAAAAGAACAAAACATTTGTTAAATATGAGTTCCAACTTTCGACGAAGATAACTTTTTACTCGGGTATCGAAAGGACGACTATAATATATCAAAATGAAGGTCGTATCAAATTACACAATATGATTTCGTCTCGTCTTGTAAAATCATTTTTGTACCCAAATTACATCGTTTACATCACTTATCGAGAGATTAAAGTTTTTGACGCAACATTTTCATTTTATTTATTTCCGTTTTAATTTAATAGAGTAATAAAGAAGATATTGGTCCCAACCTAGGATTATTTATATATATTTTCAATGAGTCTGTATTCATAAAAAAAATAAGAGAAGAGAAAAACAAATGTGATGTTGTTAACATTTTCCAAAAGAACAAAACATTTGTTAAATAATGGTTGCAACTTTCAACGAAGATAACTTTTTACTCGTGTATCGAAACGACGAACATAATATATCAAATCGAAGCTCATAGCAAATTCCACAATATAATTTTTTCTCGCAATGTATAATCATTTTTATACCCAAATTCGATCGTTTACATCACTTATCGAGAGTTTAAAGTTTTTGACGCAACATTTTCATTTTATTTATTTCCGGTTTAATTCAATAGAGCAATAAAGAAGATATTGGTGCCAACCTAGGGTCATTTATATATATTTATAATCAGTCTGTATTCATAAAAAAAATAAGAGAAGAGAAAAACAAATGGGATGTTGTTAACATTTTCAAAAAGAACAAAACATTTGTTAAATAATGGTTCCAACTTTCAACGAAGATAACTTTTTACTCGTGTATCGAAACGACGAATATAATATATCAAATCGAAGCTCGTATCAAATTACAAAATATGATTATGTCTGGCTACGTATAATCGTTTTTGTACCCAAATTCGATCGTTTACATCACTTATCGAGAGTTTAAAGTTTTTGACGCAACATTTTCATTTTATTTATATCCGGTTTAATTCAATAGAGCAATTAAGAGGATATTGGTGCCAACCAAGCGTCATTTCTATATATTTTTAATCAGTCTGTATTCATAAAAAAAATAAGAGAAGAGAAAAACAAATGGGATTTTGTTAACATTTTCAAAAAGAACAAAACATTTGTTAAATATGAGTTCCAACTTTCGACGAAGATAACTTTTTACTCGGGTATCGAAACGACCAGTATAATATATCAAATCGAAGCTCGTATCAAATTACACAATATCATTTTGTCTCGCCTTGTAAAATCATTTTTCTACACAAATTACATCGTTTACATCACTTACCGAGAATTTAAATTTAATGACGCAACATTTTCATTTTATTTATTTCCGGTTTAATTCAATAGAGAAATAAAGAAGATATTGGTGCCAACCTAGGGTCATTTATATATATTTTTAATGAGTCTGTATTCATAAAAAAAATAAGGGAAGAGAAAAACAAATGGGATGTTGTTAACATTTTCAAAAAGAACAAAACATTTGTTAAATAATGGTTCCAACTTTCAACGAAGATAACTTTTTACTCGTGTATCGAAACGACGAATATAATATATCAAATCGAAGCTCGTATCAAATTACACAATATGATTATGTCTCGCTAAGTATAATCGTTTTTGCACCCAAATTCGATCATTTACATCACTTATCGAGAGTTTAAAGTTTTTGACGCAACATTTTCATTTTATTTATATCCTGTTTAATTTAATAGAGCAATAAAGAAGATATTGGTGCCAACCTAGCGTCATTTATATATATTTTAAATCAGTCTATATTCATAAAAAAAATAAGAGAAGAGAAAAACAAATGGGATGTTGTTAACATTTTCAAAAAGAACAAAACATTTGTTAAATAATGGTTCCAACTTTCAACGAAGATAACTTTTTACTCGTGTATCGAAACGACGAATATAATATATCAAATCGAAGCTCATATCAAATTACACAATATGATTTCGTCTTGCTTTGTATAATCATTTTTGTACCCAAATTCAATCGTTTACATCACTTATCGAGAGTTTAAAGTTTTTGTTGCAACATTTTCATTTCATTTATATCCGGTTTAATTCAATAGAGCAATAAAGAAGATATTGGTGCCAACCTAGCGTCATTTATATATATTTTTAATCAGTCTATATTCATAAAAAAAAATAAGAGAAGAGAAAAACAAATGGGATGTTGTTAACATTTTCAAAAAGAACAAAACATTTGTTAAATATGAGTTCCAACTTTCGACGAAGATAACTTTTTACCCGGGTATCGAAAAGACGACTATAATATATCAAATTGAAGGTCGTATCAAATTACACAATATGATTTCCTCTCGTCTTGTAAAATCATTTTTGTACCCAAATTACATCGTTTACACCACTTATCGAGAGATTAAAGTTTTTGACGCAACATTTTCATTTTATTTATTTCCGTTTTAATTCAATAGAGCAATAAAGAAGATATTGGTGCCAACCTAGGGTCATTTATATATATTTTTAATCAGTCTGTATTCATAAAAAAATAAGAGAAGAGAAAAACAAATGGGATGTTGTTAACATTTTCAAAAAGAACAAAACATTTGTTAAATAATGGTTCCAACTTTCAACGAAGATAACTTTTTACTCGTGTATCGAAACGACGAATATAATATATCAAATCGAAGCTCATATCAAATTACACAATATGATTTCGTCTTGCTTTGTATAATCGTTTTTGTACATAAATTCGATCGTTTACATCACTTATCGAGAGTTTAAATTTAATGATGCAACATTTTCATTTTATTTATATCCGGTTTAATTCAATAGAGCAATAAAGAAGATATTGGTGCCAACCTAGGGTCATTTATATATATTTATAATCAGTCTGTATTCATAAAAAAAATAAGAGAAGAGAAAAACAAATGGGATGTTGTTAACATTTTCAAAAAGAACAAAACATTTGTTAAATAATGGTTCCAACTTTCAACGAAGATAACTTTTTACTCGTGTATCGAAACGACGAATATAATATATCAAATCGAAGCTCGTATCAAATTACAAAATATGATTATGTCTCGCTATGTATAATCGTTTTTGTACCCAAATTCGATCGTATACATCACTTATCGAGAGTTTAAAGTTTTTGACGCAACATTTTCATTTTATTTATATCCGGTTTAATTCAATAGAGAAATTAAGAAGATATTGGTGCCAACCTAGCGTCATTTATATATATTTTTAATCAGTCTATATTCATAAAAAAAATAAGAGAAGAGAAAAACAAATGGGATTTTGTTAACATTTTCAAAAAGAACAAAACATTTGTTAAATATGAGTTCCAACTTTCGACGAAGATAACTTTTTACTCGGGTATCGAAACGACCACTATAATATATCAAATCGAAGCTCGTATCAAATTACACAATATCATTTCGTCTCGCCTTGTAAAATCATTTTTCTACACAAATTACATCGTTTACATCACTTACCGAGAGTTTAAATTTAATGACGCAACATTTTCATTTTATTTATATCCGGTTTAATTTAATAGAGCAATAAAGAAGATATTGGTGCCAACCTAGCGTGATTTATATATATTTTAAATCAGTCTATATTCATAAAAAAAATAAGAGAAGAGAAAAACAAATGGGATGTTGTTAACATTTTCAAAAAGAACAAAACATTTGTTAAATATGAGTTCCAACTTTCGACGAAAATAACTTTTTACTCGGGGTATCGAAACGACGACTATAATATATCAAATCGAAAGTCGTATCAAATTACACAATATGATTTCGTCACGTCTTGTAAAATCATTTTTGTACCCAAATTACATCGTTTACATCACTTATCGAGAGTTTAAAGTTTTTGACGCAACATTTTCATTTTATTTATATCCGGTTTAATTCAATAGAGAAATTAAGAAGATATTGGTGCCAACCTAGCGTCATTTATATATATTTTTAATCAGTCTATATTCATAAAAAAAATAAGAGAAGAGAAAAACAAATGGGATGTTGTTAACATTTTCAAAAAGAACAAAACATTTGTTAAATATGAGTTCCAACTTTCGACGAAGATAACTTTTTACTCGGGTATCGAAACGACGACTATAATATATCAAATCGAATGTCGTATCAAATTACACAATATCATTTCGTCTCATCTTGTAAAATCATGTTTGTACCCAAATTACATGGTTTACATCACTTATCCAGAGATTAAAGTTTCCGACGCAACATTTTCATTTCATTTATTTCCGTTTTCATTCAATAGAGCAATAAAAAAGATATTGGTGCCAACCTAGGGTAATTTATATATATTTTTAATCAGTCTGTATTCATAAAAAAAATAAGAGAAGAGAAAAACAAATGGGATGTTGTTAACATTTTCAAAAAGAACAAAACATTTGTTAAATAATGGTTCCAACTTTCAACGAAGATAACTTTTTACTCGTGTATCGAAACGACGAATATATTATATCAAATCGAAGCTAGTATCAAATTACAAAATATGATTATGTCTCGCTATGTATAATCGTTTTTGTACCCAATTTCGATCGTTTACATCACTTATCGAGAGTTTAAAGTTTTTGACGCAACATTTTCATTTTATTTATATCCGGTTTAATTCAATAGAGCAATTAAGAAGATATTGGTGCCAACCTAGCGTCATTTATATATATTTTTAATCAGTCTGTATTCATAAAAAAAATAAGAGAAGAGAAAAACAAATGGGATGTTGTTAACATTTTCAAAAAGAACAAAACATTTGTTAAATATGAGTTCCAACTTTCGACGAAGATAACTTTTTACTCGGGTATCGAAACGACCACTATAATATATCAAATCGAAGCTCGTATCAAATTACACAATATCATTTCGTCTCGCCTTGTAAAATCATTTTTCTGCCCGAATTACATCGTTTACATCACTTACCGAGAGTTTAAATTTAATGACGCAACATTTTCATTTTATTTATATCCGGTTTAATTTAATAGAGCAATAAAGAAGATATTGGTGCCAACCTAGCGTCATTTATATATATTTTAAATCAGTCTATATTCATAAAAAAAATAAGAGAAGAGAAAAACAAATGGGATGTTGTTAACATTTTCAAAAAGAACAAAACATTTGTTAAATATGAGTTCCAACTTTCGACGAAAATAACTTTTTACTCGGGGTATCGAAACGACGACTATAATATATCAAATCGAAAGTCGTATCAAATTACACAATATGATTTCGTCACGTCTTGTAAAATCATTTTTGTACCCAAATTACATCGTTTACATCACTTATCGAGAGTTTAAAGTTTTTGACGCAACATTTTCATTTTATTTATATCCGGTTTAATTCAATAGAGAAATTAAGAAGATATTGGTGCCAACCTAGCGTCATTTATATATATTTTTAATCAGTCTATATTCATAAAAAAAATAAGAGAAGAGAAAAACAAATGGGATGTTGTTAACATTTTCAAAAAGAACAAAACATTTGTTAAATATGAGTTCCAACTTTTGACGAAGATAACTTTTTACTCGGGTATCGAAACGACGACTATAATATATCAAATCGAATGTCGTATCAAATTACACAATATCATTTCGTCTCATCTTGTAAAATCATGTTTGTACCCAAATTACATGGTTTACATCACTTATCCAGAGATTAAAGTTTCCGACGCAACATTTTCATTTCATTTATTTCCGTTTTCATTCAATAGAGCAATAAAAAAGATATTGGTGCCAACCTAGGGTAATTTATATATATTTTTAATCAGTCTGTATTCATAAAAAAAATAAGAGAAGAGAAAAACAAATGGGATGTTGTTAACATTTTCAAAAAGAACAAAACATTTGTTAAATAATGGTTCCAACTTTCAACGAAGATAACTTTTTACTCGTGTATCGAAACGACGAATATATTATATCAAATCGAAGCTAGTATCAAATTACAAAATATGATTATGTCTCGCTATGTATAATCGTTTTTGTACCCAATTTCGATCGTTTACATCACTTATCGAGAGTTTAAAGTTTTTGACGCAACATTTTCATTTTATTTATATCCGGTTTAATTCAATAGAGCAATTAAGAAGATATTGGTGCCAACCTAGCGTCATTTATATATATTTTTAATCAGTCTGTATTCATAAAAAAAAATAAGAGAAGAGAAAAACAAATGGGATTTTGTTAACATTTTCAAAAAGAACAAAACAATTGTTAAATAATGGTTCCAACTTTCAACGAAGATAACTTTTTACTCGTGTATCGAAACGACGAATATAATATATCAAATCGAAGCTCGTATCAAATTACACAATATGATTTCGTCTTGCTTTGTATAATCGTTTTTGTACCCAAATTTGATCGTTTACATCACTTATCGAGAGTTTAAAATTTTTGACGCAACATTTTCATTTTATTTATATCCGGTTTAATTCAATAGAGCAATAAAGAAGATATTGTTGCCAACCTAGGGTCATTTATATATATTTTTAATCAGTCTGTATTCATAAAAAAAATAAGAGAAGAGAAAAACAAATGGGATGCTGTTAACATTTTCAAAAAGAACAAAATATTTGTTAAATAATGGTTCCAATTTTCAACGAAGATAACTTTTTACTCCTGTATCGAAACGACGAATATAATATATCAAATCGAAGCTCGTATCAAATTACACAATAAGATTTCGTATTGCTTTGTATAATCGTTTTTTTACCCAAATTCGATCTTTTACATCACTTATCGAGAGTTTAAAGTTTTTGATGCAACATTTTCATTTTATTTATTTCTGGTTTAATTCAATAGAGCAATAAAGAAGATATTGGTGCCAACCTAGGGTCATTTATATATATTTTTAATGAGTCTGTATTCATAAAAAAAAATAAGGGAAGAGAAAAACAAATGGGATTTTGTTAACATTTTCAAAAAGAACAAAACATTTGTTAAATAATGGTTCCAACTTTCAACGAAGATAACTTTTTACTCGTGTATCGAAACGACGAATATAATATATCAAATCGAAGCTCGTATCAAATTAAACAATATGATTATGTCTCGCTTTGTATAATCGTTTTTGCACCCAAATTCGATCGTTTATATCACTTATCGAGAGTTTAAATTTTTTGACGCAACATTTTCATTTTATTTATATCCGGTTCAATTTAATAGAGCAATAAAGAAGATATTGGTGCCAACCTAGCGTCATATATATATATTTTAAATCAGTCTATATTCATAAAAAAAATAAGAGAAGAGAAAAACAAATGGGATGTTGTTAACATTTTCAAAAAGAACAAAACATTTGTTAAATAATGGTTCCAACTTTCAACGAAGATAACTTTTTACTCGTGTATCGAAACGACGAATATAATATATCAAATCGAAGCTCGTATCAAATTACACAATATGATTATGTCTCGCTTTGTATAATTGTTTTTGCACCCAAATTCGATCGTTTATATCACTTATCGAGAGTTTAAAGTTTTTGACGCAACATTTTCATTTTATTTATATCCGGTTTAATTTAATAGAGCAATAAAGAAGATATTGGGGCCAACCTAGCGTCATTTATATATATTTTAAATCAGTCTATATTCATAAAAAAAATAAGAGAAGAGAAAAACAAATGGGATGTTGTTAACATTTTCAAAAAGAACAAAACATTTGTTAAATATGAGTTACAACTTTCGACGAAAATAACTTTTTATTCGGGGTATCGAAACGACGACTATAATATATCAAATCGAAGGTCGTATCAAATTACACGATATGATTTCGTCTCGTCTTGTAAAATCATTTTTGTACCCAAATTACATCGTTTACATCACTTATCGAGAGATTAAAGTTTTTGACGCAACATTTTCATTTTATTTATTTCCGTTTTCATTCAATAGAGTAATAAAAAAGATATTGGTGCCAACCTAGGGTCATTTATATATATTTTTAATCAGTCTGTATTCATAAAAAAAATAAGAGAAGAGAAAAACAAATGGGATGTTGTTAACATTTTCAAAAAGAACAAAACATTTGTTAAATAATGGTTCCAACTTTCAACGAAGATAACTTTTTACTCGTGTATCGAAACGACGAATATAATATATCAAATCGAAGCTCGTATCAAATTAGAAAATATGATTTCGTCTCGCTTTGTATAATCGTTTTTGTACCCAAATTCGATCGTTTACATCACTTATCGAGAGTTTAAAGTTTTTGATGCAACATTTTCATTTTATTTATATCCGGTTTAATTCAATAGAGCAATAAAGAAGATATTGGTGCCAACCTAGCGTCATTTATATATATTTTTAATCAGTCTATATTCATAAAAAAAATAAGAGAAGAGAAAAACAAATGGGATGTTGTTAACATTTTCAAAAAGAACAAAACATTTGTTAAATATGAGTTCCAACTTTCGACGAAGATAACTTTTTACTCGGGTATCGAAACGACGACTATAATATATCAAATCGAAGGTCGTATCAAATTACACAATATGATTTCGTCTCATCTTGTAAAATCATGTTTGTACCCAAATTACATGGTTTACATCACTTATCCAGAGATTAAAGTTTCTGACGCAACATTTTCATTTCATTTATTTCCGTTTTAATTCAATAGAGCAATAAAGAAGATATTGGTGCCAACCTAGGGTAATTAATATATATTTTTAATCAGTCTGTATTCATAAAAAAAATAAGAGAAGAGAAAAACAAATGGGATGTTGTTAACATTTTCAAAAAGAACAAAACATTTGTTAAATAATGGTTCCAACTTTCAACGAAGATAACTTTTTACTCGTGTATCGAAACGACGAATATAATATATCAAATCGAAGCTAGTATCAAATTACAAAATATGATTATGTCTCGCTATGTATAATCGTTTTTGTACCCAATTTCGATCGTTTACATCACTTATCGAGAGTTTAAAGTTTTTGACGCAACATTTTCATTTTATTTATATCCGGTTTAATTCAATAGAGCAATTAAGAAGATATTGGTGCCAACCTAGCGTCATTTATATATATTTTTAATCAGTCTGTATTCATAAAAAAAATAAGAGAAGAGAAAAACAAATGGGATTTTGTTAACATTTTCAAAAAGAACAAAACATTTGTTAAATAATGGTTCCAACTTTCAACGAAGATAACTTTTTACTCGTGTATCGAAACGACGAATATAATATATCAAATCGAAGCTCGTATCAAATTACACAATATGATTTCGTCTTGCTTTGTATAATCGTTTTTGTACCCAAATTTGATCGTTTACATCACTTATCGAGAGTTTAAAGTTTTTGACGCAACATTTTCATTTTATTTATATCCGGTTTAATTCAATAGAGCAATAAAGAAGATATTGTTGCCAACCTAGGGTCATTTATATATATTTTTAATCAGTCTGTATTCATAAAAAAAATAAGAGAAGAGAAAAACAAATGGGATGTTGTTAACATTTTCAAAAAGAACAAAATATTTGTTAAATAATGGTTCCAATTTTCAACGAAGATAACTTTTTACTCGTGTATCGAAACGACGAATATAATATATCAAATCGAAGCTCGTATCAAATTACACAATAAGATTTTGTATTGCTTTGTATAATCGTTTTTGTACCCAAATTCGATCTTTTACATCACTTATCGAGAGTTTAAAGTTTTTGATGCAACATTTTCATTTTATTTATATCCGGTTTAATTCAATAGAGCAATAAAGAAGATATTGGTGCCAACCTAGCGTCATTTATATATATTTTTAATCAGTCTGTATTCATAAAAAAAAATAAGACAAGAGAAAAACAAATGGGATGTTGTTAACATTTTCAAAAAGAAGAAAACATTTGTTAAATATGAGTTCCAACTTTCGACGAAGATAACTTTTTACTCGGGCATCGAAAGGACGACTATAATATATCAAAACGAAGGTCGTATCAAATTACACAATATGATTTCGTCTCGTCTTGTAAAATCATTTTTGTACCCAAATTACATCGTTTACATCACTTATCGAGAGATTAAAGTTTTTGACGCAACATTTTCATTTTATTTATTTCCGTTTTAATTTAATAGAGTAATAAAGAAGATATTGGTCCCAACCTAGGATTATTTATATATATTTTCAATGAGTCTGTATTCATAAAAAAAATAAGAGAAGAGAAAAACAAATGTGATGTTGTTAACATTTTCCAAAAGAACAAAACATTTCTTAAATAATGGTTGCAACTTTCAACGAAGATAACTTTTTACTCGTGTATGGAAACGACGAACATAATATATCAAATCGAAGCTCGTAGCAAATTACACAATATAATTTTTTCTCGCAATGTATAATCATTTATATACCCAAATTCGATCGTTTACATCACTTATCGAGAGTTTAAAGTTTTTGACGCAACATTTTCATTTTATTTATTTCCGGTTTAATTCAATAGAGCAATAAAGAAGATATTGGTGCCCACCTAGGGTCATTTATATATATTTATAATCAGTCTGTATTCATAAAAAAAATAAGAGAAGAGAAAAACAAATGGGATGTTGTTAACATTTTCAAAAAGAACAAAACATTTGTTAAATAATGGTTCCAACTTTCAACGAAGATAACTTTTTACTCGTGTATCGAAACGACGAATATAATATATCAAATCGAAGCTCGTATCAAATTACAAAATATGATTATGTCTCGCTATGTATAATCGTTTTTGTACCCAAATTCGATCGTTTACATCACTTATCGAGAGTTTAAAGTTTTTGACGCAACATTTTCATTTTATTTATATCCGGTTTAATTCAATAGAGCAATTAAGAAGATATTGGTGCCAACCTAGCGTCATTTCTATATATTTTTAATCAGTCTGTATTCAAAAAAAAAAATAAGAGAAGAGAAAAACAAATGGGATTTTGTTAACATTTTCAAAAAGAACAAAACATTTGTTAAATATGAGTTCCAACTTTCGACGAAAATAACTTTTTACTCGGGTATCGAAACGACCACTATAATATATCAAATCGAAGCTCGTATCAAATTACACAATATCATTTTGTCTCGCCTTGTAAAATCATTTTTCTACACAAATTACATCGTTTACATCACTTACCGATAATTTAAATTTAATGACGCAACATTTTCATTTTATTTATTTCCGGTTTAATTCAATTGAGAAATAAAGAAGATATTGGTGCCAACCTAGGGTCATTTATATATATTTTTAATGAGTCTGTATTCATAAAAAAAATAAGGGAAGAGAAAAACAAATGGGATGTTGTTAACATTTTCAAAAAGAACAAAACATTAGTTGAATAATGGTTCCAACTTTCAACGAAGATAACTTTTTACTCGTGTATCGAAACGACGAATATAATATATCAAATCGAAGCTCGTATCAAATTACACAATATGATTATGTCTCGCTTTGTATAATCGTTTTTGCACCCAAATTCGATCGTTTACATCACTTATCGAGAGTTTAAAGTTTTTGACGCAACATTTTCATTTTATTTATTTCCGGTTTAATTTAATAGAGCAATAAAGAAGATATTGGTGCCAACCTAGCGTCATTTATATATATTTTAAATCAGTCTATTTCATAAAAAAAATAAGAGATGAGAAAAACAAATGGGATGTTGTTAACATTTTCAAAAAGAACAAAACATTTGTTAAATAATGGTTCCAACTTTCAAAGAAGATAACTTTTTACTCGTGTATCGAAACGACGAATATAATATATCAAATCGAAGCTCATATCAAATTACACAATATGATTTCGTCTTGCTTTGTATAATCGTTTTTGTACCCAAATTCGATCGTTTACATCACTTATCGAGAGTTTAAAGTTTTTGATGCAACATTTTCATTTCATTTATATCCGGTTTAATTCAATAGAGCAATAAAGAAGATATTGGTGCCAACCTAGCGTCATTTATATATATTTTAAATCAGTCTATTTCATAAAAAAAATAAGAGAAGAGAAAAACAAATGGGATGTTGTTAACATTTTCAAAAAGAACAAAACATTTGTTAAATAATGGTTCCAACTTTCAACGAAGATAACTTTTTACTCGTGTATCGAAACGACGAATATAATATATCAAATCGAAGCTCATATCAAATTACACAATATGATTTCCTCTTGCTTTGTATAATCGTTTTTGTACCCAAATTCGATCGTTTACATCACTTATCGAGAGTTTAAAGTTTTTGATGCAACATTTTCATTTCATTTATATCCGGTTTAATTCAATAGAGCAATAAAGAAGATATTGGTGCCAACCTAGCGTCATTTATATATATTTTTAATCAGTCTATATTCATAAAAAAAAATAAGACAAGAGAAAAACAAATGGGATGTTGTTAACATTTTCAAAAAGAACAAAACATTTGTTAAATATGAGTTCCAACTTTCGACGAAGATAACTTTTTACTCGGGCATCGAAAGGACGACTATAATATATCAAAACGAAGGTCGTATCAAATTACACAATATGATTTCGTCTCGTCTTGTAAAATCATTTTTGTACCCAAATTACATCGTTTACATCACTTATCGAGAGATTAAAGTTTTTGACGCAACATTTTCATTTTATTTATTTCCGTTTTAATTTAATAGAGTAATAAAGAAGATATTGGTCCCAACCTAGGATTATTTATATATATTTTCAATGAGTCTGTATTCATAAAAAAAATAAGAGAAGAGAAAAACAAATGTGATGTTGTTAACATTTTCCAAAAGAACAAAACATTTCTTAAATAATGGTTGCAACTTTCAACGAAGATAACTTTTTACTCGTGTATGGAAACGACGAACATAATATATCAAATCGAAGCTCGTAGCAAATTACACAATATAATTTTTTCTCGCAATGTATAATCATTTATATACCCAAATTCGATCGTTTACATCACTTATCGAGAGTTTAAAGTTTTTGACGCAACATTTTCATTTTATTTATTTCCGGTTTAATTCAATAGAGCAATAAAGAAGATATTGGTGCCCACCTAGGGTCATTTATATATATTTATAATCAGTCTGTATTCATAAAAAAAATAAGAGAAGAGAAAAACAAATGGGATGTTGTTAACATTTTCAAAAAGAACAAAACATTTGTTAAATAATGGTTCCAACTTTCAACGAAGATAACTTTTTACTCGTGTATCGAAACGACGAATATAATATATCAAATCGAAGCTCGTATCAAATTACAAAATATGATTATGTCTCGCTATGTATAATCGTTTTTGTACCCAAATTCGATCGTTTACATCACTTATCGAGAGTTTAAAGTTTTTGACGCAACATTTTCATTTTATTTATATCCGGTTTAATTCAATAGAGCAATTAAGAAGATATTGGTGCCAACCTAGCGTCATTTCTATATATTTTTAATCAGTCTGTATTCAAAAAAAAAAATAAGAGAAGAGAAAAACAAATGGGATTTTGTTAACATTTTCAAAAAGAACAAAACATTTGTTAAATATGAGTTCCAACTTTCGACGAAAATAACTTTTTACTCGGGTATCGAAACGACCACTATAATATATCAAATCGAAGCTCGTATCAAATTACACAATATCATTTTGTCTCGCCTTGTAAAATCATTTTTCTACACAAATTACATCGTTTACATCACTTACCGATAATTTAAATTTAATGACGCAACATTTTCATTTTATTTATTTCCGGTTTAATTCAATTGAGAAATAAAGAAGATATTGGTGCCAACCTAGGGTCATTTATATATATTTTTAATGAGTCTGTATTCATAAAAAAAATAAGGGAAGAGAAAAACAAATGGGATGTTGTTAACATTTTCAAAAAGAACAAAACATTAGTTGAATAATGGTTCCAACTTTCAACGAAGATAACTTTTTACTCGTGTATCGAAACGACGAATATAATATATCAAATCGAAGCTCGTATCAAATTACACAATATGATTATGTCTCGCTTTGTATAATCGTTTTTGCACCCAAATTCGATCGTTTACATCACTTATCGAGAGTTTAAAGTTTTTGACGCAACATTTTCATTTTATTTATTTCCGGTTTAATTTAATAGAGCAATAAAGAAGATATTGGTGCCAACCTAGCGTCATTTATATATATTTTAAATCAGTCTATTTCATAAAAAAAATAAGAGATGAGAAAAACAAATGGGATGTTGTTAACATTTTCAAAAAGAACAAAACATTTGTTAAATAATGGTTCCAACTTTCAAAGAAGATAACTTTTTACTCGTGTATCGAAACGACGAATATAATATATCAAATCGAAGCTCATATCAAATTACACAATATGATTTCGTCTTGCTTTGTATAATCGTTTTTGTACCCAAATTCGATCGTTTACATCACTTATCGAGAGTTTAAAGTTTTTGATGCAACATTTTCATTTCATTTATATCCGGTTTAATTCAATAGAGCAATAAAGAAGATATTGGTGCCAACCTAGCGTCATTTATATATATTTTAAATCAGTCTATTTCATAAAAAAAATAAGAGAAGAGAAAAACAAATGGGATGTTGTTAACATTTTCAAAAAGAACAAAACATTTGTTAAATAATGGTTCCAACTTTCAACGAAGATAACTTTTTACTCGTGTATCGAAACGACGAATATAATATATCAAATCGAAGCTCATATCAAATTACACAATATGATTTCCTCTTGCTTTGTATAATCGTTTTTGTACCCAAATTCGATCGTTTACATCACTTATCGAGAGTTTAAAGTTTTTGATGCAACATTTTCATTTCATTTATATCCGGTTTAATTCAATAGAGCAATAAAGAAGATATTGGTGCCAACCTAGCGTCATTTATATATATTTTTAATCAGTCTATATTCATAAAAAAAAATAAGACAAGAGAAAAACAAATGGGATGTTGTTAACATTTTCAAAAAGAACAAAACATTTGTTAAATATGAGTTCCAACTTTCGACGAAGATAACTTTTTACTCGGGTATCGAAAAGACGACTATAATATATCAAATTGAAGGTCGTATCAAATTACACAATATGATTACGTCTCGTCTTGTAAAATCATTTTTGTACCCAAATTATATCGTTTACACCACTTATCGAGAGATTAAAGTTTTTGACGTAACATTTTCATTTTATTTATTTCCGTTTTAATTCAATAGAGCAATAAAGAAGATATTGGTGCCAACCTAGGGTCATTTATATATATTTTAAATGAGTCTGTATTCATAAAAAAAATAAGAGAAGAGAAAAACAAATGGGATGTTGTTAACATTTTCAAAAAGAACAAAACATTTGTTAAATAATGGTTCCAACTTTCAACGAAGATAACTTTTTACTCGTGTATCGAAACGACGAATATAATATATCAAATCGAAGCTCGTATCAAATTACACAATATGATTTCGTCTTGCTTTGTATAATCGTTTTTGTACCCAAATTCGATCGTTTACATCACTTATCGAGAGTTTAAATTTAATGATGCAACATTTTCATTTTCTTTATATCCGGTTTAATTCAATAGAGCAATAAAGAAGATATTGGTGCCAACCTAGGGTCATTTATATATATTTATAATCAGTCTGTATTCATAAAAAAAATAAGAGAAGAGAAAAACAAATGGGATGTTGTTAACATTTTCAAAAAGAACAAAACATTTGTTAAATAATGGTTCCAACTTTCAACGAAGATAACTTTTTACTCGTGTATCGAAACGACGAATATAATATATCAAATCGAAGCTCGTATCAAATTACAAAATATGATTATGTCTCGCTCTGTATAATCGTTTTTGTACCCAAATTCGATCGTATACATCACTTATCGAGAGTTTAAAGTTTTTGACGCAACATTTTCATTTTATTTATATCCGGCTTAATTCAATAGAGAAATTAAGAAGATATTGGTGCCAACCTAACGTCATTTATATATATTTTTAATCAGTCTATATTCATAAAAAAAATAAGAGAAGAGAAAAACAAATGGGATTTTGCTAACATTTTCAAAAAGAACAAAACATTTGTTAAATATGAGTTCCAACTTTCGACGAAGATAACTTTTTACTCGGGTATCGAAACGACCACCATAATATATCAAATCGAAGCTCGTATCAAATTACACAATATCATTTCGTCTCGCCTTGTAAAATCATTTTTCTACCCAAATTACATCGTTTACATCACTTACCGAGAGTTTAAATTTAATGACGTAACATTTTCATTTTATTTATTTCCGGTTTAATTCAATAGAGAAATAAAGAAGATATTGGTGCCAACCTAGGGTCATTTATATATATTTTTAATCAGTCTGTATTCATAAAAAAAATAAGAGAAGAGAAAAACAAATGGGATGTTGTTAACATTTTCAAAAAGAACAAAACATTTGTTAAATAATGGTTCCAACTTTCAACGAAGATAACTTTTTACTCGTGTATCGAAACGACGAATATAATATATCAAATAGAAGCTCGTATCAAATTACACAATATGATTTCGTCTCGCTTTGTATAATCGTTTTTGTACCCAAATTCGATCGTTTACATCACTTATCGAGAGTTTAAAGTTTTTGACGCAACATTTTCATTTTATTTATATCCGGTTTAATTCAATAGAGCAATAAAGAAGATATTGGTGCCAACCTATCGTCATTTATATATATTTTTAATCAGTCTATATTCATAAAAAAAATAAGAGAAGAGAAAAAACAAATGGGATGTTGTTAACATTTTCAAAAAGAACAAAACATTTGTTAAATATGAGTTCCAACTTTCGACGAAGATAACTTTTTACTCGGGTATCGAAACGACGACTATAATATATCAAATCGAAGGTCGTATCAAATTACACAATATGATTTCGTCTCATCTTGTAAAATCATGTTTGTACCCAAATTACATGGTTTACATCACTTATCCAGATATTAAAGTTTCTGACGCAACATTTGCATTTTATTTATTTCCGTTTTAATTCAATAGAGCAATAAAGAAGATATTGGTGCCAACCTAGGGTAATTTATATATATTTTTAATCAGTCTGTATTCATAAAAAAAATAAGAGAAGAGAAAAACAAATGTGATGTTGTTAACATTTTCCAAAAGAACAAAACATTTGTTAAATAATGGTTCCAACTTTCAACGAAGATAACTTTTTACTCGTGTATCGAAACGACGAATATAATATATCAAATCGAAGCTCGTATCAAATTACACAATATGATTTCGTCTTGCTTTGTATAATCGTTTTTGTACCCAAATTCGATCCTTTACATCACTTATCGAGAGTTTAAATTTAATGATGCAACATTTTCATTTTATTTATATCCGGTTTAATTCAATAGAGCAATAAAGAAGATATTGGTGCCAACCTAGCGTCATTTATATATATTTTTAATCAGTCTATATCCATAAAAAAAATAAGAGAAGAGAAAAACAAATGGGATGTTGTTAACATTTTCAAAAAGAACAAAACATTTGTTAAATATGAGTTCCAACTTTCGACGAAGATAACTTTTTACTCGGGTATCGAAACGACGACTATAATATATCAAATCGAAGGTCGTATCAAATTACACAATATGATTTCGTCTTGTCTTGTAAAATCATGTTTGTACCCAAATTACATGGTTTACATCACTTATCCAGAGATTAAAGTTTCTGACGCAACATTTTCATTTTATTTATTTCCGTTTTAATTCAATAGAGCAATAAAGAAGATATTGGTGCCAACCTAGGGTAATTTATATATATTTTTAATCAGTCTGTATTCATAAAAAAAATAAGAGAAAAGAAAAACAAATGGGATGTTGTTAACATTTTCAAAAAGAACAAAACATTTGTTAAATAATGGTTCCAACTTTCAACGAAGATAACTTTTTACTCGTGTATCGAAACGACGAATATAATATATCAAATCGAAGCTCATATCAAATTACACAATATGATTTCGTCTTGCTTTGTATAATCGTTTTTGTACCCAAATTCGATCGTTTACATCACTTATCGAGAGTTTAAAGTTTTTGAAGCAACATTTTCATTTTATTTATATCCGGTTTAATTCAATAGAGCAATAAAGAAGATATTGGTGCCAACCTAGCGTCATTTATATATATTTTTAATCAGTCTATATTCATAAAAAAAATAAGAGAAGAGAAAAACAAATGGGATGTTGTTAACATTTTCAAAAAGAACAAAACATTTGTTAAATATGAGTTCCAACTTTCGACGAAGATAACTTTTTACTCGGGTATCGAAACGACGACTATAATATATCAAATCGAAGGTCGTATCAAATTACACAATATGATTTCGTCTCATCTTGTAAAATCATGTTTGTACCCAAATTACATGGTTTACATCACTTATCCAGATATTAAAGTTTCTGACGCAACATTTGCATTTTATTTATTTCCGTTTTAATTCAATAGAGCAATAAAGAAGATATTGGTGCCAACCTAGGGTAATTTATATATATTTTTAATCAGTCTGTATTCATAAAAAAAATAAGAGAAGAGAAAAACAAATGTGATGTTGTTAACATTTTCCAAAAGAACAAAACATTTGTTAAATAATGGTTCCAACTTTCAACGAAGATAACTTTTTACTCGTGTATCGAAACGACGAATATAATATATCAAATCGAAGCTCGTATCAAATTACACAATATGATTTCGTCTTGCTTTGTATAATCGTTTTTGTACCCAAATTCGATCCTTTACATCACTTATCGAGAGTTTAAATTTAATGATGCAACATTTTCATTTTATTTATATCCGGTTTAATTCAATAGAGCAATAAAGAAGATATTGGTGCCAACCTAGCGTCATTTATATATATTTTTAATCAGTCTATATCCATAAAAAAAATAAGAGAAGAGAAAAACAAATGGGATGTTGTTAACATTTTCAAAAAGAACAAAACATTTGTTAAATATGAGTTCCAACTTTCGACGAAGATAACTTTTTACTCGGGTATCGAAACGACGACTATAATATATCAAATCGAAGGTCGTATCAAATTACACAATATGATTTCGTCTTGTCTTGTAAAATCATGTTTGTACCCAAATTACATGGTTTACATCACTTATCCAGAGATTAAAGTTTCTGACGCAACATTTTCATTTTATTTATTTCCGTTTTAATTCAATAGAGCAATAAAGAAGATATTGGTGCCAACCTAGGGTAATTTATATATATTTTTAATCAGTCTGTATTCATAAAAAAAATAAGAGAAAAGAAAAACAAATGGGATGTTGTTAACATTTTCAAAAAGAACAAAACATTTGTTAAATAATGGTTCCAACTTTCAACGAAGATAACTTTTTACTCGTGTATCGAAACGACGAATATAATATATCAAATCGAAGCTCATATCAAATTACACAATATGATTTCGTCTTGCTTTGTATAATCGTTTTTGTACCCAAATTCGATCGTTTACATCACTTATCGAGAGTTTAAAGTTTTTGAAGCAACATTTTCATTTTATTTATATCCGGTTTAATTCAATAGAGCAATAAAGAAGATATTGGTGCCAACCTAGCGTCATTTATATATATTTTTAATCAGTCTATATTCATAAAAAAAATAAGAGAAGAGAAAAACAAATGGGATGTTGTTAACATTTTCAAAAAGAACAAAACATTTGTTAAATATGAGTTCCAACTTTCGACGAAGATAACTTTTTACTCGGGTATCGAAACGACCACCATAATATATCAAATCGAAGCTCGTATCAAATTACACAATATCATTTCGTCTCGCCTTGTAAAATCATTTTTCTACCCAAATTACATCGTTTACATCACTTACCGAGAGTTTAAATTTAATGACGCAACATTTTCATTTTATTTATTTCTGGTTTAATTCAATAGAGACATAAAGAAGATATTGGTGCCAACCTAGGGTCATTTATATATATTTTTAATGAGTCTGTATTCATAAAAAAATAAGGGAAGAGAAAAACAAATGGGATGTTGTTAACATTTTCAAAAAGAACAAAACATTTGTTAAATAATGGTTCCAACTTTCAACGAAGATAACTTTTTACTCGTGTATCGAAACGATGAATATAATATATCAAATCGAAGCTCGTATCAAATTACAAAATATGATTATGTCTCGCTATGTATAATCGTTTTTGTACCCAAATTCGATCGTATACATCACTTATCGAGAGTTTAAAGTTTTTGACGCAACATTTTCATTTTATTTATATCCGGTTTAATTCAATAGTGAAATTAAGAAGATATTGGTGCCAACCTAGCGTCATTTATATATATTTTTAATCAGTCTGTATTCATAAAAAAAAAATAAGAGAAGAGAAAAACAAATGGGATTTTGTTAACAATTTCAAAAAGAACAAAACATTTGTTAAATATGAGTTCCAACTTTCGACGAAGATAACTTTTTACTCGGGTATCGAAACGACCACCATAATATATCAAATCGAAGCTCGTATCAAATTACACAATATCATTTCGTCTCGCCTTGTAAAATCATTTTTCTACCCAAATTACATCGTTTACATCACTTACCGAGAGTTTAAATTTAATGACGTAACATTTTCATTTTATTTATTTCCGGTTTAATTCAATAGAGAAATAAAGAAGATATTGGTGCCAACTTAGGGTCATTTATATATATTTTTAATCAGTCTGTATTCATAAAAAAAATAAGAGAAGAGAAAAACAAATGGGATGTTGTTAACATTTTCAAAAAGAACAAAACATTTGTTAAATAATGGTTCCAACTTTCAACGAAGATAACTTTTTACTCGTGTATCGAAACGACAAATATAATATATCAAATAGAAGCTCGTATCAAATTACACAATATGATTTCGTCTCGCTTTGTATAATCGTTTTTGTACCCAAATTCGATCGTTTACATCACTTATCGAGAGTTTAAAGTTTTTGACGCAACATTTTCATTTTATTTATATCCGGTTTAATTCAATAGAGCAATAAAGAAGATATTGGTGCCAACCTATCGTCATTTATATATATTTTTAATCAGTCTATATTCATAAAAAAAATAAGAGAAGAGAAAAACAAATGGGATGTTGTTAACATTTTCAAAAAGAACAAAACATTTGTTAAATATGAGTTCCAACTTTCGACGAAGATAACTTTTTACTCGGGTATCGAAACGACGACTATAATATATCAAATCGAAGGTCGTATCAAATTACACAATATGATTTCGTCTCATCTTGTAAAATCATGTTTGTACCCAAATTACATGGTTTACATCACTTATCCAGATATTAAAGTTTCTGACGCAACATTTTTATTTTATTTATTTCCGTTTTAATTCAATAGAGCAATAAAGAAGATATTGGTGCCAACCTAGGGTAATTTATATATATTTTTAATCAGTCTGTATTCATAAAAAAAATAAGAGAAGAGAAAAACAAATGGGATGTTGTTAACATTTTCAAAAAGAACAAAACATTTGTTAAATAATGGTTCCAACTTTCAACGAAGATAACTTTTTACTCGTGTATCGAAACGACGAATATAATATATCAAATCGAAGCTCGTATCAAATTACACAATATGATTTCGTCTTGCTTTGTATAATCGTTTTTGTACCCAAATTCGATCCTTTACATCACTTATCGAGAGTTTAAATTTAATGATGCAACATTTTCATTTTATTTATATCCGGTTTAATTCAATAGAGCAATAAAGAAGATATTGGTGCCAACCTAGCGTCATTTATATATATTTTTAATCAGTCTATATCCATAAAAAAAATAAGAGAAGAGAAAAACAAATGGGATGTTGTTAACATTTTCAAAAAGAACAAAACATTTGTTAAATATGAGTTCCAACTTTCGACGAAGATAACTTTTTACTCGGGTATCGAAACGACGACTATAATATATCAAATCGAAGGTCGTATCAAATTACACAATATGATTTCGTCTCGTCTTGTAAAATCATGTTTGTACCCAAATTACATGGTTTACATCACTTATCCAGAGATTAAAGTTTCTGACGCAACATTTTCATTTTATTTATTTCCGTTTTAATTCAATAGAGCAATAAAGAAGATATTGGTGCCAACCTAGGGTAATTTATATATATTTTTAATCAGTCTGTATTCATAAAAAAAATAAGAGAAAAGAAAAACAAATGGGATGTTGTTAACATTTTCAAAAAGAACAAAACATTTGTTAAATAATGGTTCCAACTTTCAACGAAGATAACTTTTTACTCGTGTATCGAAACGACGAATATAATATATCAAATCGAAGCTCATATCAAATTACACAATATGATTTCGTCTTGCTTTGTATAATCGTTTTTGTATCCAAATTCGATCGTTTACATCACTTATCGAGAGTTTAAAGTTTTTGAAGCAACATTTTCATTTTATTTATATCCGGTTTAATTCAATAGAGCAATAAAGAAGATATTGGTGCCAACCTAGCGTCATTTATATATATTTTTAATCAGTCTATATTCATAAAAAAAATAAGAGAAGAGAAAAACAAATGGGATGTTGTTAACATTTTCAAAAAGAACAAAACATTTGTTAAATATGAGTTCCAACTTTCGACGAAGATAACTTTTTACTCGGGTATCGAAACGACCACCATAATATATCAAATCGAAGCTCGTATCAAATTACACAATATCATTTCGTCTCGCCTTGTAAAATCATTTTTCTACCCAAATTACATCGTTTACATCACTTACCGAGAGTTTAAATTTAATGACGCAACATTTTCATTTTATTTATTTCTGGTTTAATTCAATAGAGACATAAAGAAGATATTGGTGCCAACCTAGGGTCATTTATATATATTTTTAATGAGTCTGTATTCATAAAAAAATAAGGGAAGAGAAAAACAAATGGGATGTTGTTAACATTTTCAAAAAGAACAAAACATTTGTTAAATAATGGTTCCAACTTTCAACGAAGATAACTTTTTACTCGTGTATCGAAACGACGAATATAATATATCAAATCGAAGCTCGTATCAAATTACAAAATATGATTATGTCTCGCTATGTATAATCGTTTTTGTACCCAAATTCGATCGTATACATCACTTATCGAGAGTTTAAAGTTTTTGACGCAACATTTTCATTTTATTTATATCCGGTTTAATTCAATAGTGAAATTAAGAAGATATTGGTGCCAACCTAGCGTCATTTATATATATTTTTAATCAGTCTGTATTCATAAAAAAAAAATAAGAGAAGAGAAAAACAAATGGGATTTTGTTAACAATTTCAAAAAGAACAAAACATTTGTTAAATATGAGTTCCAACTTTCGACGAAGATAACTTTTTACTCGGGTATCGAAACGACCACCATAATATATCAAATCGAAGCTCGTATCAAATTACACAATATGATTATGTCTCGCTTTGTATAATCGTTTTTGCACCCAAATTCGATCGTTTACATCACTTATCGAGAGTTTAAAGTTTTTGACGAACATTTTCAATTTATTTATATCCGGTTTAATTCAATAGAGCAATAAAGAAGATATTGGTTCCAACCTAGGGTCATTTATATATATTTTTAATCAGTCTGTATTCATAAAAAAAATAAGAGAAGAGAAAAACAAATGGGATGTTGTTAACATTTTCAAAAAGAACAAAACATTTGTTAAATAATGGTTGCAACTTTCAACGAAGATAACTTTTTACTCGTGTATCGAAACAACGAATATAATATCTCAAATCGAAGCTCATATAAAATTACACAATATGATTTCGTCTCGCTTTATATAACCGTTTTTGTATGCATATTCGATCGTTTACATCACTTATCGAGAGTTTAAAGTTTTTGAAGCAAAATTTTCATTTTATTTATTTCCGGTTTAATTCAAGAGAGCAATAAAGAAGATATTGGTGCCAACCTAGGGTTATTTATATATATTTTCAATCAGTCTGTATTCATAAAAAAAAATAAGAGAAGAGAAAAACAAATGGGATGTTGTTAACATTTTCAAAAAGAACAAAACATTTTTTAAATATGAGTTCCAAGATTCGACGAAGACAACTTTTTACTCGGGTATCGAAACGACGACTATAATATATCAAATCGAAGCTTGTATCAAATTACACAATATGATTTCGTCTCGTCTTGTAAAATCATTTTTGTACCCAAATTACATCGTTTACATCACTTACCGAGAGTTTAATGTTTTTGACGCAACATATTCATTTTATTTATTTCCAGTTTAATTCAATAGAGCAATAAAAAAGATATTGTTGCCAACCTAGGGTTATTTATATATATATTTTCAATCAGTCTGTATTCATTAAAAAAAATAAGAGAAGAGAAAAACAAATGGGATGTTCTTAACATTTTCAAAAAGAACAAAACATTTGTTAAATAATGGTTCAACTTTCAACGAAGATAACTTTTTACTCGTGTGTCGAAACGACGAATATAATATATCAAATTGAAGCTCGTATGGAATTACAAAATATGATTTCATCTCGTCTTGTAAAATCATTTTTGTACCCAAATTACATCGTTTACATCACTTACCGAGAGTTTAATGTTTTTGACGCAACATTTTCATTTTATTTATTTCCAATTTAATTCAATAGAGCAATAAAAAAGATATTGTTGCCAACCTAGGGTTATTTATATATATATATTCAATTAGTCTGTATTCATAAAAAAAATAAGAGAAGAGAAAAACAAATGGGATGTTGTTAACATTTTCAAAAAGAACAAAACATTTGTTAAATAATGGTTCAACTTTCAACAAAGCTAACTTTTTACTCGTGTGTCGAAACGAAGAATATAATATATCAAATTGAAGCTCGTATGGAATTACACAATATGATTTCTTCTCGTCTTGTAAAATCGTTTTTTTGACGCAAATTACATCGTTTACATCACTTATCGAGAGTTTAAAGTTTTTGACGCACCATTTTCATTTTATTTATTTCCGGTTTAATTTAATAGAGTAATAAAGAAGATATTGGTGCCAACCTAGGGTTATTTATATATATTTTTCAATCAGTCTGTATTCATAAAAAAAATAAGAGAAGAGAAAAACAAATTGGATGTTGTTAACATTTTCAAAAAGAACAAAACATTTGTTAAATATGAGTTCCAATTTCCACGAAGATAACTTTTTACTGGGGTATCGAAACGAAGACTATAATATATCAAATCGAAGCTCGTATCAAATTACACAATATGATTTCGTCTCGTCTTGTAAAATCATTTTTGTAACCAAATTACATCGTTTACATCACTTACCGAGAGTTTAAAGTTAATGACACAACATTTTCATTTTACTTATTTCTGGTTCAATTCAATAGAGGAATAAAGAGGATATTGGTGGCAACCTAGGGTTATTTATATATATTTTCAATCGGTATGTATCCATAAAAAAAATAAGAGAAGAGAAAAGCAAATGGGATGTTGTTAACATTTTCAAAAAGAACAAAACATTTGTTAAACAATGGTTGCAACTTTCAACGAAAATAACTTTTTACTCGTGTATCGAAACGACGAATATAATATATCAAATCGAAGCTCATATCAAATTACACAATATGATTTCCTCTCGCTTTGTATAATCGTTCTGTACCCAAATTCGAATATTTACATCACTTATCGAGAGTTTAAAGTTTTTGACGCAATATTTTCATTTAATTTATTTCCGGTTTAATTTAATAGAGCAATAAAGAAAATATTGGTGCCAACCTAGGTTCATTTATATATATTTTTAATCAGTCTATATTCACAAAAAAAAAATAAGAGAAGAGAAAAACAAATGGGATGTTGTTAACATTTTCAAAAAGAATAAAAAGTTTGTTAAATAATGGTTGCAACTTTCAACGAAGATAACTTTTTACTCGTGTATCGAAACGACGAATATAATATATCAAATCGAAACTCATATCAAATTACACAATATGATATCCTCTCGCTTTGTATAATCGTTCTTGTACCCAAATTCGATCGTTTACATCACTTATCGAGAGTTTAAAGTTTTTGACACACTATTTTCATTTTATTTATTTCCGGTTTAATTTCATAGAGCAATAAAGAAGATATTGGTGCTAACCTAGGTTCATTTATATATATTTTTAATCAGTCTATATTCATAAAACAAATAAGAGAAGAGAAAAACAAATGGAATGTTGTTAACATTTTCAAAAAGAACAAAACATTTGTTAAATAATGGTTGCAACTTTCAACGAAGATAACTTTTTACTCGTGTATTGAAACGACGAATATAATATATCAAATCGAAGCTCATATCAAATTACACAATATGATTTCCTCTCGCTTTGTATAATCGTTCTTGTACCCAAATTCGATCGTTTACATCACTTATCGAGAGTTTAAAGTTTTTGACGCACTATTTTCATTTTATTTATTTCCGGTTTAATTTAACAGAGCAATAAAGAAGATATTGGTGCCAACCTAGGTTCATTTATATATATTTTGAATCAGTCTATATTCATAAAAAAATAAGAGAAGAGAAAAACAAATGGGATGTTGTTAACATTTTCAAAAAGAACAAAACATTTTGTTAAATAATGTTTGCAACTTTCAACGAAGATAACTTTTTACTCGTGTATCGAAATGACCAATATAATATATCAAATCGAAGCTCGTATCAAATTACACAATATGATTTTGTCTCGCTTTGTATAATCGTCTTTGTACCCAAATTCGATCCTTTACATCACTTATCGCGAGTTTAAAGTTTTTTACGCACCATTTTCATTTTATTTATTTCCGGTTTAATTTAATAGAGGAATAAAGAAGATATTGGTGTCAACCTAGGTTCATTTATATATATTTTTAATCAGTCTATATTCATAAAAAAATAAGAGAAGAGAAAAACAAATGGGATGTTGTTAACATTTTCAAAAAGAACAAATCATTTTTTAAATATGAGTTCCAAGATTCGACGAAGACAACTTTTTACTCGTGTGTCGAAACGACGAATATAATATATCAAATTGAAGCTCGTATGGAATTACACAATATGATTTCATCTAGTCTTGTAAAATCATTTTTTTACGCAAATTACATCGTTTACATCACTTATCGAGAGTTTAAAGTTTTTGACGCACCATTTTCATTTTATTTATTTCCGGTTTAATTTAATAGAGGAATAAAGAAGATATTGGTTCCAACCTAGGGTTATTTATATATATTTTTCAATCAGTCTGTATTCATAAAAAAAATAAGAGAAGAGAAAAACAAATGGGATGTTGTTAACATTTTCAAAAAGAACAAAACATTTGTTAAATAATGGTTGCAACTTTCAACGAAGTAACTTTTTACTCGTGTATCGAAACGACGAATATAATATATCAAATCGAAGCTCGTATCAAATTACACAATATGATTTCGTCTCGCTTTGTATAATCGTTCTGTACCCAAATTCGAATATTTACATCACTTATCGAGAGTTTAAAGTTTTTTACGCAATATTTTTATTTTATTTATTTCCGGTTTAATTTAATAGAGGAATAAAAAAGATATTGGTGCCAACCTAGGTTCATTTATATATATTTTTAATCAGTCTATATTCATAAAAAATAAGAGAAGAGAAAAACAAATGGGATGTTGTTAATATTTTCAAAAAGAACAAAACATTTGTTAAATAATAGTTGCAACTTTCAACGGAAATAACTTTTTACTCGTGTATCGAAACGACGAATATAATATATCAAATCGAAGCTCGTATCAAATTACACAATATGATTTCCTCTCACTTTGTATAATCGTTCTGTACCCAAATTCGAATATTTACATCACTTATCGAGAGTTTAAAGTTTTTGACGCAATATTTTTATTTTATTTATTTCCGGTTTAATTTAATAGAGCAATAAAGAAGATATTGGTGCCAACCTAGGTTCATTTATATATATTTTGAATCAGTCTATATTCATAAAAAAAATAAGAGAAGAGAAAAACAAATGGGATGTTGTTAACATTTTCAAAAAGAACAAAACATTTGTTAAATAATGGTTGCAACTTTCAACGAAGATAACTTTTTACTCGTGTATCGAAACAACGAATATAATATCTCAAATCGAAGCTCATATCAAATTACACAATATGATTTCCTCTCGCTTTGTATAATCGTTCTTGTACCCAAATTCGATCGTTTACATCACTTATCGAGAGTTTAAAGTTTTTGACGCACTATTTTCATTTTATTTATTTCCGGTTTAATTCAAGAGAGCAATAAAGAAGATATTGGTGCCAACCTAGGGTTATTTATATATATTTTCAATCAGTCTGTATTCATAAAAAAAAAATAAGAGAAGAGAAAAACAAATGGGATGGTGTTAACATTTTCAAAAAGAACAAAACATTTTTTAAATATGAGTTCCAAGATTCGACGAAGACAACTTTTTACTCGGGTATCGAAACGACGACTATAATATATCAAATCGAAGCTTGTATCAAATTACACAATATGATTTCGTCTCGTCTTGTAAAATCATTTTTGTACCCAAATTACATCGTTTACATCACTTACCGAGAGTTTAATGTTTTTGACGCAACATTTTCATTTTATTTATTTCCAGTTTAATTCAATAGAGCAATAAAAAAGATATTGTTGCCAACCTAGGGTTATTTATATATATATTTTCAATCAGTCTGTATTCATAAAAAAAAATAAGAGAAGAGAAAAACAAATGGGATGTTCTTAACATTTTCAAAAAGAACAAAACATTTGTTAAATAATGGTTCAACTTTCAACGAAGATAACTTTTTACTCGTGTGTCGAAACGACGAATATAATATATCAAATTGAAGCTCGTATGGAATTACAAAATATGATTTCATCTCGTCTTGTAAAATCATTTTTGTACCCAAATTACATCGTTTACATCACTTACCGAGAGTTTAATGTTTTTGACGCAACATTTTCATTTTATTTATTTCCAATTTAATTCAATAGAGCAATAAAAAAGATATTGTTGCCAACCTAGGGTTATTTATATATATATATTCAATTAGTCTGTATTCATAAAAAAAATAAGAGAAGAGAAAAACAAATGGGATGTTGTTAACATTTTCAAAAAGAACAAAACATTTGTTAAATATTGGTTCAACTTTCAACGAAGATAACTTTTTACTCGTGTATCGAAACGACGAATATAATATATCAAATCGAAGCTCATATCAAATTACACAATATGATTTCCTCTCGCTTTGTATAATCGTTCTTGTACCCAAATTCGATCGTTTACATCACTTTTCGAGAGTTTAAAGTTTTTGACGCACCATTTTCATTTTATTTATTTCCGGTTTAATTTAATAGAGCAATAAAGAAGATATTGGTGCCAACCTAGTGTTATTTATATACATTTTTCAATCAGTCTGTATTCATAATAAAAATAAGAGAAGAGAAAAACAAATTGGATGTTGTTAACATTTTCAAAAAGAACAAAACATTTGTTAAATAATGGTTGCAACTTTCAACGAAGATAACTTTTTACTCGTGTATCGAAACGACGAATATAATATATCAAATCGAAGCTCGTATCAAATTACACAATATGATTTTGTCTCGCTTTGTATAATCGTTTTTGTACCCAAATTCGATCGTTTACATCACTTATCGAGAGTTTAAAGTTTTTGACGCAACATTTTCATTTTATTTATATCCGGTTTAATTCAATAGAGCAATTAAGAGGATATTGGTGCCAACCAAGCGTCATTTCTATATATTTTTAATCAGTCTGTATTCATAAAAAAAATAAGAGAAGAGAAAAACAAATGGGATTTTGTTAACATTTTCAAAAAGAACAAAACATTTGTTAAATATGAGTTCCAACTTTCGACGAAGATAACTTTTTACTCGGGTATCGAAACGACGAATATAATATATCAAATTGAAGCTCGTATGGAATTACACAATATGATTTCATCTCGTCTTGTAAAATCATTTTTTTACGCAAATTACATCGTTTACATCACTTATCGAGAGTTTAAAGTTTTTGACGCACCATTTTCATTTTATTTATTTCCGGTTTAATTTAATAGAGCAATAAAGAAGATATTGGTTCCAACCTAGGGTTATTTATATATATTTTTCAATCAGTCTGTATTCATAAAAAAAATAAGAGAAGAGAAAAACAAATTGGATGTTGTTAACATTTTCAAAAAGAACAAAACATTTGTTAAATATGAGTTCCAATTTCCACGAAGATAACTTTTTACTGGGGTATCGAAACGAAGACTATAATATATCAAATCGAAGCTCGTATCAAATTACACAATATGATTTCGTCTCGTCTTGTAAAATCATTTTTGTAACCAAATTACATCGTTTACATCACTTACCGAGAGTTTAAAGTTAATGACACAACATTTTCATTTTACTTATTTCTGGTTCAATTCAATAGAGGAATAAAGAGGATATTGGTGGCAACCTAGGGTTATTTATATATATTTTCAATCGGTATGTATCCATAAAAAAAATAAGAGAAGAGAAAAGCAAATGGGATGTTGTTAACATTTTCAAAAAGAACAATACATTTGTTAGACAATGGTTGCAACTTTCAACGAAAATAACTTTTTACTCGTGTATCGAAACGACGAATATAATATATCAAATCGAAGCTCATATCAAATTACACAATATGATTTCCTCTCGCTTTGTATAATCGTTCTGTACCCAAATTCGAATATTTACATCACTTATCGAGAGTTTAAAGTTTTTGACGCAATATTTTCATTTAATTTATTTCCGGTTTAATTTAATAGAGCAATAAAGAAAATATTGGTGCCAACCTAGGTTCATTTATATATATTTTTAATCAGTCTATATTCACAAAAAAAAAATAAGAGAAGAGAAAAACAAATGGGATGTTGTTAACATTTTCAAAAAGAATAAAAAGTTTGTTAAATAATGGTTGCAACTTTCAACGAAGATAACTTTTTACTCGTGTATCGAAACGACGAATATAATATATCAAATCGAAACTCATATCAAATTACACAATATGATATCCTCTCGCTTTGTATAATCGTTTTTGTACCCAAATTCGATCGTTTACATCACTTATCGAGAGTTTAAAGTTTTTGACGCACTATTTTCATTTTATTTATTTCCGGTTTAATTTAACAGAGCAATAAAGAAGATATTGGTGCCAACCTAGGTTCATTTATATATATTTTGAATCAGTCTATATTCATAAAAAAATAAGAGAAGAGAAAAACAAATGGGATGTTGTTAACATTTTCAAAAAGAACAAAACATTTTGTTAAATAATGTTTGCAACTTTCAACGAAGATAACTTTTTACTCGTGTATCGAAATGACGAATATAATATATCAAATCGAAGCTCGTATCAAATTACACAATATGATTTTGTCTCGCTTTGTATAATCGTTTTTGTACCCAAATTCGATCCTTTACATCACTTATCGCGAGTTTAAAGTTTTTTACGCACCATTTTCATTTTATTTATTTCCGGTTTAATTTAATAGAGGAATAAAGAAGATATTGGTGTCAACCTAGGTTCATTTATATATATTTTTAATCAGTCTATATTCATAAAAAAATAAGAGAAGAGAAAAACAAATGGGATGTTGTTAACATTTTCAAAAAGAACAAATCATTTTTTAAATATGAGTTCCAAGATTCGACGAAGACAACTTTTTACTCGTGTGTCGAAACGACGAATATAATATATCAAATTGAAGCTCGTATGGAATTACACAATATGATTTCATCTGGTCTTGTAAAATCATTTTTTTACGCAAATTACATCGTTTACATCACTTATCGAGAGTTTAAAGTTTTTGACGCACCATTTTCATTTTATTTATTTCCGGTTTAATTTAATAGAGGAATAAAGAAGATATTGGTTCCAACCTAGGGTTATTTATATATATTTTTCAATCAGTCTGTATTCATAAAAAAAATAAGAGAAGGGAAAAACAAATTAGATGTTGTTAACATTTTCAAAAACAACAAAACATTTGTTAAATATGAGTTCCAACTTTCCACGAAGATAACTTTTTACTGGGGTATCGAAACGAAGACTATAATATATCAAATCGAAGCTCGTATCAAATTACACAATATGATTTCCTCTCGCTTTGTATAATCGTTCTGTACCCAAATTCGAATATTTACATCACTTATCGAGAGTTTAAAGTTTTTGACGCAATATTTTCATTTTATTTATTTCCGGTTTAATTTAATAGAGCAATAAAGAATATATTGGTGCCAACCTAGGTTCATTTATATATATTTTTAATCAGTCTATATTCATACAAAAAAAATAAGAGAAGAGAAAAACAAATGGGATGTTGTTAACATTTTCAAAAAGAATAAAAAGTTTGTTAAATAATGGTTGTAACTTTCAATGAAGATAACTTTTTACTCGTGTATCGAAACGACGAATATAATATATCAAATCGAAGCTCATATCAAATTACACAATATGATTTCCTCTCGCTTTGTATAATCGTTTTGTACCCAAATTCGAATATTTACATCACTTATCGAGAGTTTAAAGTTTTTGACGCAATATTTTCATTTTATTTATTTCCGGTTTAATTTAATAGAGCAATAAAGAAGATATTGGTGCCAACCTAGGTTCATTTATATATATTTTTAATCAGTCTATATTCACAAAAAAAAAATAAGAGAAGAGAAAAACAAATGGGATGTTGTTAACATTTTCAAAAAGAATAAAAAGTTTGTTAAATAATGGTTGCAACTTTCAACGAAGATAACTTTTTACTCGTGTATCGAAACGACGAATATAATATATCAAATCGAAGCTCATATCAAATTACACAATATGATTTCCTCTCGCTCTGTATAATCGTTCTTGTACCCAAATTCGATCGTTTACATCACTTATCGAGAGTTTAAAGTTTTTGACGCACTATTTTCATTTTATTTATTTCCGGTTTAATTTCATAGAGAAATAAAGAAGATATTGGTGCCAACCTAGGTTCATTTATATATATTTTTAATCAGTCTATATTCATAAAACAAATAAGAGAAGAGAAAAACAAATGGGATGTTGTTAACATTTTCAAAAAGAACAAAACATTTGTTAAATAATGGTTGCAACTTTCAACGAAGATAACTTTTTACTCGTGTATCGAAACAACGAATATAATATCTCAAATCGAAGCTCATATAAAATTACACAATATGATTTCGTCTCGCTATGTATAACCGTTTTTGTATGCAAATTCGATCGTTTACATCACTTATCGAGAGTTTAAAGTTTTTGAAGCAAAATTTTCATTTTATTTATTTCCGGTTTAATTCAAGAGAGCAATAAAGAAGATATTGGTGCCAACCTAGGGTTATTTATATATATTTTCAATCAGTCTGTATTCATAAAAAAAAAATAAGAGAAGAGAAAAACAAATGGGATGGTGTTAACATTTTCAAAAAGAACAAAACATTTTTTAAATATGAGTTCCAAGATTCGACGAAGACAACTTTTTACTCGGGTATCGAAACGACGACTATAATATATCAAATCGAAGCTTGTATCAAATTACACAATATGATTTCGTCTCGTCTTGTAAAATCATTTTTGTACCCAAATTACATCGTTTACATCACTTACCGAGAGTTTAATGTTTTTGACGCAACATTTTCATTTTATTTATTTCCGGTTTAATTTAATAGAGCAATAAAGAAGATATTGGTTCCAACCTAGGGTTATTTATATATATTTTTCAATGAGTCTCTAATCATAAAAAAAATAAGAGAAGAGAAAAACAAATGGATGTTGTTAACATTTTCAAAAAGAACAAAACATTTGTTAAATAATGGTTGCAACTTTCAACGAAGATAACTTTTTACTCGTGTATCGAAACGACGAATATAATATATCAAATCGAAGCTCATATCAAATTACACAATATGATTTCCTCTCGCTTTGTATAATCGTTCTTGTACCCAAATTCGATCGTTTACATCACTTTTCGAGAGTTTAAAGTTTTTGACGCACTATTTTCATTTTATTTATTTCCGGTTTAATTTCATAGAGAAATAAAGAAGATATTGGTGCCAACCTAGGTTCATTTATATATATTTTTAATCAGTCTATATTCATAAAACAAATAAGAGAAGAGAAAAACAAATGGGATGTTGTTAACATTTTCAAAAAGAACAAAACATTTTTTAAATATGAGTTCCAAGATTCGACAAAGACAACTTTTTACTCGTGTGTCGAAACGACGAATATAATATATCAAATTGAAAATCGTATGGAATTACACAATATGATTTCATCTCGTCTTGTAAAATCATTTTTTTACGCAAATTACATCGTTTACATCACTTATCGAGAGTTTAAAGTTTTTGACGCACCATTTTCATTTTATTTATTTCGGGTTTAATTTAATAGAGCAATAAAGAAGATATTGGTTCCAACCTAGGGTTATTTATATATATTTTTCAATGAGTCTCTAATCATAAAAAAAATAAGAGAAGAGAAAAACAAATGGATGTTGTTAACATTTTCAAAAAGAACAAAACATTTGTTAAATAATGGTTGCAACTTTCAACGAAGATAACTTTTTACTCGTGTATCGAAACGACGAATATAATATATTAAATCGAAGCTCGTATCAAATTACACAATATGATTTTGTCTCGCTTTGTATAATCGTTTTTGTACCCAAATTCGATCCTATACATCACTTATCGAGAGTTTAAAGTTTTTTACGCACCATTTTCATTTTATTTATTTCTGGTTTAATTTAATAGAGGAATAAAGAAGATATTGGTGCCAACCTAGGTTCATTTATATATATTTTTAATTAGTCTATATTCATAAAAAAATAAGAGAAGAGAAAAACAAATGGGATGTTGTTAACATTTTCAAAAAGAACAAAACATTTTTTAAATATGAGTTCCAAGATTCGACGAAGACAACTTTTTACTCGTGTGTCGAAACGACGAATATAATATATCAAATTGAAGCTCGTATGGAATTACACAATATGATTTCATCTCGTCTTGTAAAATCATTTTTTTACGCAAATTACATCGTTTACATCACTTATCGAGAGTTTAAAGTTTTTGACGCACCATTTTCATTTTATTTATTTCCGGTTTAATTTAATAGAGGAATAAAGAAGATATTGGTTCCAACCTAGGGTTATTTATATATATTTTTCAATCAGTCTGTATTCATAAAAAAAAATAAGAGAAGAGAAAAACAAATTAGATGTTGTTAACATTTTCAAAAACAACAAAACATTTGTTAAATATGAGTTCCAACTTTCCACGAAGATAACTTTTTACTGGGGTATCGAAACGAAGACTATAATATATCAAATCGAAGCTCGTATCAAATTACACAATATGATTTCCTCTCGCTTTGTATAATCGTTCTGTACCCAAATTCGAATATTTACATCACTTATCGAGAGTTTAAAGTTTTTGACGCAATATTTTCATTTTATTTATTTCCGGTTTAATTTAATAGAGCAATAAAGAATATATTGGTGCCAACCTAGGTTCATTTATATATATTTTTAATCAGTCTATATTCATACAAAAAAAATAAGAGAAGAGAAAAACAAATGGGATGTTGTTAACATTTTCAAAAAGAATAAAAAGTTTGTTAAATAATGGTTGTAACTTTCAATGAAGATAACTTTTTACTCGTGTATCGAAACGACGAATATAATATATCAAATCGAAGCTCATATCAAATTACACAATATGATTTCCTCTCGCTTTGTATAATCGTTCTGTACCCAAATTCGAATATTTACATCACTTATCGAGAGTTTAAAGTTTTTGACGCAATATTTTCATTTAATTTATTTCCGGTTTAATTTAATAGAGCAATAAAGAAAATATTGGTGCCAACCTAGGTTCATTTATATATATTTTTAATCAGTCTATATTCACAAAAAAAAAATAAGAGAAGAGAAAAACAAATGGGATGTTGTTAACATTTTCAAAAAGAATAAAAAGTTTGTTAAATAATGGTTGCAACTTTCAACGAAGATAACTTTTTACTCGTGTATCGAAACGACGAATATAATATATCAAATCGAAACTCATATCAAATTACACAATATGATATCCTCTCGCTTTGTATAATCGTTTTTGTACCCAAATTCGATCGTTTACATCACTTATCGAGAGTTTAAAGTTTTTGACGCACTATTTTCATTTTATTTATTTCCGGTTTAATTTAACAGAGCAATAAAGAAGATATTGGTGCCAACCTAGGTTCATTTATATATATTTTGAATCAGTCTATATTCATAAAAAAATAAGAGAAGAGAAAAACAAATGGGATGTTGTTAACATTTTCAAAAAGAACAAAACATTTTGTTAAATAATGTTTGCAACTTTCAACGAAGATAACTTTTTACTCGTGTATCGAAATGACGAATATAATATATCAAATCGAAGCTCGTATCAAATTACACAATATGATTTTGTCTCGCTTTGTATAATCGTTTTTGTACCCAAATTCGATCCTTTACATCACTTATCGCGAGTTTAAAGTTTTTTACGCACCATTTTCATTTTATTTATTTCCGGTTTAATTTAATAGAGGAATAAAGAAGATATTGGTGTCAACCTAGGTTCATTTATATATATTTTTAATCAGTCTATATTCATAAAAAAATAAGAGAAGAGAAAAACAAATGGGATGTTGTTAACATTTTCAAAAAGAACAAATCATTTTTTAAATATGAGTTCCAAGATTCGACGAAGACAACTTTTTACTCGTGTGTCGAAACGACGAATATAATATATCAAATTGAAGCTCGTATGGAATTACACAATATGATTTCATCTGGTCTTGTAAAATCATTTTTTTACGCAAATTACATCGTTTACATCACTTATCGAGAGTTTAAAGTTTTTGACGCACCATTTTCATTTTATTTATTTCCGGTTTAATTTAATAGAGGAATAAAGAAGATATTGGTTCCAACCTAGGGTTATTTATATATATTTTTCAATCAGTCTGTATTCATAAAAAAAATAAGAGAAGGGAAAAACAAATTAGATGTTGTTAACATTTTCAAAAACAACAAAACATTTGTTAAATATGAGTTCCAACTTTCCACGAAGATAACTTTTTACTGGGGTATCGAAACGAAGACTATAATATATCAAATCGAAGCTCGTATCAAATTACACAATATGATTTCCTCTCGCTTTGTATAATCGTTCTGTACCCAAATTCGAATATTTACATCACTTATCGAGAGTTTAAAGTTTTTGACGCAATATTTTCATTTTATTTATTTCCGGTTTAATTTAATAGAGCAATAAAGAATATATTGGTGCCAACCTAGGTTCATTTATATATATTTTTAATCAGTCTATATTCATACAAAAAAAATAAGAGAAGAGAAAAACAAATGGGATGTTGTTAACATTTTCAAAAAGAATAAAAAGTTTGTTAAATAATGGTTGTAACTTTCAATGAAGATAACTTTTTACTCGTGTATCGAAACGACGAATATAATATATCAAATCGAAGCTCATATCAAATTACACAATATGATTTCCTCTCGCTTTGTATAATCGTTTTGTACCCAAATTCGAATATTTACATCACTTATCGAGAGTTTAAAGTTTTTGACGCAATATTTTCATTTTATTTATTTCCGGTTTAATTTAATAGAGCAATAAAGAAGATATTGGTGCCAACCTAGGTTCATTTATATATATTTTTAATCAGTCTATATTCACAAAAAAAAAATAAGAGAAGAGAAAAACAAATGGGATGTTGTTAACATTTTCAAAAAGAATAAAAAGTTTGTTAAATAATGGTTGCAACTTTCAACGAAGATAACTTTTTACTCGTGTATCGAAACGACGAATATAATATATCAAATCGAAGCTCATATCAAATTACACAATATGATTTCCTCTCGCTCTGTATAATCGTTCTTGTACCCAAATTCGATCGTTTACATCACTTATCGAGAGTTTAAAGTTTTTGACGCACTATTTTCATTTTATTTATTTCCGGTTTAATTTCATAGAGAAATAAAGAAGATATTGGTGCCAACCTAGGTTCATTTATATATATTTTTAATCAGTCTATATTCATAAAACAAATAAGAGAAGAGAAAAACAAATGGGATGTTGTTAACATTTTCAAAAAGAACAAAACATTTGTTAAATAATGGTTGCAACTTTCAACGAAGATAACTTTTTACTCGTGTATCGAAACAACGAATATAATATCTCAAATCGAAGCTCATATAAAATTACACAATATGATTTCGTCTCGCTATGTATAACCGTTTTTGTATGCAAATTCGATCGTTTACATCACTTATCGAGAGTTTAAAGTTTTTGAAGCAAAATTTTCATTTTATTTATTTCCGGTTTAATTCAAGAGAGCAATAAAGAAGATATTGGTGCCAACCTAGGGTTATTTATATATATTTTCAATCAGTCTGTATTCATAAAAAAAAAATAAGAGAAGAGAAAAACAAATGGGATGGTGTTAACATTTTCAAAAAGAACAAAACATTTTTTAAATATGAGTTCCAAGATTCGACGAAGACAACTTTTTACTCGGGTATCGAAACGACGACTATAATATATCAAATCGAAGCTTGTATCAAATTACACAATATGATTTCGTCTCGTCTTGTAAAATCATTTTTGTACCCAAATTACATCGTTTACATCACTTACCGAGAGTTTAATGTTTTTGACGCAACATTTTCATTTTATTTATTTCCGGTTTAATTTAATAGAGCAATAAAGAAGATATTGGTTCCAACCTAGGGTTATTTATATATATTTTTCAATGAGTCTCTAATCATAAAAAAAATAAGAGAAGAGAAAAACAAATGGATGTTGTTAACATTTTCAAAAAGAACAAAACATTTGTTAAATAATGGTTGCAACTTTCAACGAAGATAACTTTTTACTCGTGTATCGAAACGACGAATATAATATATCAAATCGAAGCTCATATCAAATTACACATTATGATTTCCTCTCGCTTTGTATAATCGTTCTTGTACCCAAATTCGATCGTTTACATCACTTTTCGAGAGTTTAAAGTTTTTGACGCACTATTTTCATTTTATTTATTTCCGGTTTAATTTCATAGAGAAATAAAGAAGATATTGGTGCCAACCTAGGTTCATTTATATATATTTTTAATCAGTCTATATTCATAAAACAAATAAGAGAAGAGAAAAACAAATGGGATGTTGTTAACATTTTCAAAAAGAACAAAACATTTTTTAAATATGAGTTCCAAGATTCGACAAAGACAACTTTTTACTCGTGTGTCGAAACGACGAATATAATATATCAAATTGAAAATCGTATGGAATTACACAATATGATTTCATCTCGTCTTGTAAAATCATTTTTTTACGCAAATTACATCGTTTACATCACTTATCGAGAGTTTAAAGTTTTTGACGCACCATTTTCATTTTATTTATTTCGGGTTTAATTTAATAGAGCAATAAAGAAGATATTGGTTCCAACCTAGGGTTATTTATATATATTTTTCAATGAGTCTCTAATCATAAAAAAAATAAGAGAAGAGAAAAACAAATGGATGTTGTTAACATTTTCAAAAAGAACAAAACATTTGTTAAATAATGGTTGCAACTTTCAACGAAGATAACTTTTTACTCGTGTATCGAAACGACGAATATAATATATTAAATCGAAGCTCGTATCAAATTACACAATATGATTTTGTCTCGCTTTGTATAATCGTTTTTGTACCCAAATTCGATCCTATACATCACTTATCGAGAGTTTAAAGTTTTTTACGCACCATTTTCATTTTATTTATTTCTGGTTTAATTTAATAGAGGAATAAAGAAGATATTGGTGCCAACCTAGGTTCATTTATATATATTTTTAATTAGTCTATATTCATAAAAAAATAAGAGAAGAGAAAAACAAATGGGATGTTGTTAACATTTTCAAAAAGAACAAAACATTTTTTAAATATGAGTTCCAAGATTCGACGAAGACAACTTTTTACTCGTGTGTCGAAACGACGAATATAATATATCAAATTGAAGCTCGTATGGAATTACACAATATGATTTCATCTCGTCTTGTAAAATCATTTTTTTACGCAAATTACATCGTTTACATCACTTATCGAGAGTTTAAAGTTTTTGACGCACCATTTTCATTTTATTTATTTCCGGTTTAATTTAATAGAGGAATAAAGAAGATATTGGTTCCAACCTAGGGTTATTTATATATATTTTTCAATCAGTCTGTATTCATAAAAAAAAATAAGAGAAGAGAAAAACAAATTAGATGTTGTTAACATTTTCAAAAACAACAAAACATTTGTTAAATATGAGTTCCAACTTTCCACGAAGATAACTTTTTACTGGGGTATCGAAACGAAGACTATAATATATCAAATCGAAGCTCGTATCAAATTACACAATATGATTTCCTCTCGCTTTGTATAATCGTTCTGTACCCAAATTCGAATATTTACATCACTTATCGAGAGTTTAAAGTTTTTGACGCAATATTTTCATTTTATTTATTTCCGGTTTAATTTAATAGAGCAATAAAGAATATATTGGTGCCAACCTAGGTTCATTTATATATATTTTTAATCAGTCTATATTCATACAAAAAAAATAAGAGAAGAGAAAAACAAATGGGATGTTGTTAACATTTTCAAAAAGAATAAAAAGTTTGTTAAATAATGGTTGTAACTTTCAATGAAGATAACTTTTTACTCGTGTATCGAAACGACGAATATAATATATCAAATCGAAGCTCATATCAAATTACACAATATGATTTCCTCTCGCTTTGTATAATCGTTCTGTACCCAAATTCGAATATTTACATCACTTATCGAGAGTTTAAAGTTTTTGACGCAATATTTTCATTTTATTTATTTCCGGTTTAATTTAATAGAGCAATAAAGAAGATATTGGTGCCAACCTAGGTTCATTTATATATATTTTTAATCAGTCTATATTCACAAAAAAAAATAAGAGAAGAGAAAAACAAATGGGATGTTGTTAACATTTTCAAAAAGAATAAAAAGTTTGTTAAATAATGGTTGCAACTTTCAACGAAGATAACTTTTTACTCGTGTATCGAAACGACGAATATAATATATCAAATCGAAGCTCATATCAAATTACACAATATGATTTCCTCTCGCTCTGTATAATCGTTCTTGTACCCAAATTCGATCGTTTACATCACTTATCGAGAGTTTAAAGTTTTTGACGCACTATTTTCATTTTATTTATTTCCGGTTTAATTTCATAGAGAAATAAAGAAGATATTGGTGCCAACCTAGGTTCATTTATATATATTTTTAATCAGTCTATATTCATAAAACAAATAAGAGAAGAGAAAAACAAATGGGATGTTGTTAACATTTTCAAAAAGAACAAAACATTTGTTAAATAATGGTTGCAACTTTCAACGAAGATAACTTTTTACTCGTGTATCGAAACAACGAATATAATATCTCAAATCGAAGCTCATATAAAATTACACAATATGATTTCGTCTCGCTATGTATAACCGTTTTTGTATGCAAATTCGATCGTTTACATCACTTATCGAGAGTTTAAAGTTTTTGAAGCAAAATTTTCATTTTATTTATTTCCGGTTTAATTCAAGAGAGCAATAAAGAAGATATTGGTGCCAACCTAGGGTTATTTATATATATTTTCAATCAGTCTGTATTCATAAAAAAAAAATAAGAGAAGAGAAAAACAAATGGGATGGTGTTAACATTTTCAAAAAGAACAAAACATTTTTTAAATATGAGTTCCAAGATTCGACGAAGACAACTTTTTACTCGGGTATCGAAACGACGACTATAATATATCAAATCGAAGCTTGTATCAAATTACACAATATGATTTCGTCTCGTCTTGTAAAATCATTTTTGTACCCAAATTACATCGTTTACATCACTTACCGAGAGTTTAATGTTTTTGACGCAACATTTTCATTTTATTTATTTCCGGTTTAATTTAATAGAGCAATAAAGAAGATATTGGTTCCAACCTAGGGTTATTTATATATATTTTTCAATGAGTCTCTAATCATAAAAAAAATAAGAGAAGAGAAAAACAAATGGATGTTGTTAACATTTTCAAAAAGAACAAAACATTTGTTAAATAATGGTTGCAACTTTCAACGAAGATAACTTTTTACTCGTGTATCGAAACGACGAATATAATATATCAAATCGAAGCTCATATCAAATTACACAATATGATTTCCTCTCGCTTTGTATAATCGTTCTTGTACCCAAATTCGATCGTTTACATCACTTTTCGAGAGTTTAAAGTTTTTGACGCACTATTTTCATTTTATTTATTTCCGGTTTAATTTCATAGAGAAATAAAGAAGATATTGGTGCCAACCTAGGTTCATTTATATATATTTTTAATCAGTCTATATTCATAAAACAAATAAGAGAAGAGAAAAACAAATGGGATGTTGTTAACATTTTCAAAAAGAACAAAACATTTTTTAAATATGAGTTCCAAGATTCGACAAAGACAACTTTTTACTCGTGTGTCGAAACGACGAATATAATATATCAAATTGAAACTCGTATGGAATTACACAATATGATTTCATCTCGTCTTGTAAAATCATTTTTTTACGCAAATTACATCGTTTACATCACTTATCGAGAGTTTAAAGTTTTTGACGCACCATTTTCATTTTATTTATTTCGGGTTTAATTTAATAGAGCAATAAAGAAGATATTGGTTCCGACCTAGGGTTATTTATATATATTTTTCAATGAGTCTCTAATCATAAAAAAAATAAGAGAAGAGAAAAACAAATGGATGTTGTTAACATTTTCAAAAAGAACAAAACATTTGTTAAATAATGGTTGCAACTTTCAACGAAGATAACTTTTTACTCGTGTATCGAAACGACGAATATAATATATTAAATCGAAGCTCGTATCAAATTACACAATATGATTTTGTCTCGCTTTGTATAATCGTTTTTGTACCCAAATTCGATCCTATACATCACTTATCGAGAGTTTAAAGTTTTTTACGCACCATTTTCATTTTATTTATTTCTGGTTTAATTTAATAGAGGAATAAAGAAGATATTGGTGCCAACCTAGGTTCATTTATATATATTTTTAATTAGTCTATATTCATAAAAAAATAAGAGAAGAGAAAAACAAATGGGATGTTGTTAACATTTTCAAAAAGAACAAAACATTTTTTAAATATGAGTTCCAAGATTCGACGAAGACAACTTTTTACTCGTGTGTCGAAACGACGAATATAATATATCAAATTGAAGCTCGTATGGAATTACACAATATGATTTCATCTCGTCTTGTAAAATCATTTTTTTACGCAAATTACATCGTTTAGATCACTTATCGAGAGTTTAAAGTTTTTGACGCACCATTTTCATTTTATTTATTTCCGGTTTAATTTAATAGAGCAATAAAGAAGATATTGGTTACAACCTAGAGTTATTTATATATATTTTTCAATCAGTCTGTATTCATAAAAAAAATAAGAGAAGAGAAAAACAAATTGGATGTTGTTAACATTTTCAAAAAGAACAAAACATTTGTTAAATATGAGTTCCAACTTTCCACGAAGATAACTTTTTACTGGGGTATCGAAACGAAGACTATAATATATCAAATCGAAGCTCGTATCAAATTACACAATATGATTTCCTCTCGCTTTGTATAATCGTTCTGTACCCAAATTCGAATATTTACATCACTTATCGAGAGTTTAAAGTTTTTGACGCAATATTTTCATTTTATTTATTTCCGGTTTAATTTAATAGAGCAATAAAGAATATATTGGTGCCAACCTAGGTTCATTTATATATATTTTTAATCAGTCTATATTCATACAAAAAAAATAAGAGAAGAGAAAAACAAATGGGATGTTGTTAACATTTTCAAAAAGAATAAAAAGTTTGTTAAATAATGGTTGTAACTTTCAACGAAGATAACTGTTTACTCGTGTATCGAAACGACGAATATAATATATCAAATCGAAGCTCATATCAAATTACACAATATGATTTCCTCTCGCTTTGTATAATCGTTCTTGTACCCAAATTCGATCGTTTACATCACTTATCGAGAGTTTAAAGTTTTTGACGCACTATTTTCATTTTATTTATTTCAGGTTTAATTTAACAGAGCAATAAAGAAGATATTGGTGCCAACCTAGGTTCATTTATATATATTTTAATCAGTCTATATTCATAAAAAAATAAGAGAAGAGAAAAACAAATGGGATGTTGTTAACATTTTCAAAAAGAACAAAACATTTGTTAAATAATGGTTGCAACTTTCAACGAAGATAACTTTTTACTCGTGTATCGAAACGACGGATATAATATATCAAATCGAAGCTCATATCAAATTACACAATATGATTTCCTCTCGCTTTGTATAATCGTTCTTGTACCCAAATTCGATCGTTTACATCACTTTTCGAGAGTTTAAAGTTTTTGACGCACTATTTTCATTTTATTTATTTCCGGTTTAATTTCATAGAGAAATAAAGAAGATATTGGTGCCAACCTAGGTTCATTTATATATATATTTAATCAGTCTATATTCATAAAACAAATAAGAGAAGAGAAAAACAAATGGGATGTTGTTAACATTTTCAAAAAGAACAAAACATTTTTTAAATATGAGTTCCAAGATTCGACAAAGACAACTTTTTACTCGTGTGTCGAAACGACGAATATAATATATCAAATTGAAGCTCGTATGGAATTACACAATATGATTTCATCTCGTCTTGTAAAATCATTTTTTTACGCAAATTACATCGTTTACATCACTTATCGAGAGTTTAAAGTTTTTGACGCACCATTTTCATTTTATTTATTTCCGGTTTAATTTAATAGAGCAATAAAGAAGATATTGGTTCCAACCTAGGGTTATTTATATATATTTTTCAATCAGTCTCTAATCATAAAAAAAATAAGAGAAGAGAAAAACAAATGGATGTTGTTAACATTTTCAAAAAGAACAAAACATTTGTTAAATAATGGTTGCAACTTTCAACGAAGATAACTTTTTACTCGTGTATCGAAACGACGAATATAATATATCAAATCGAAGCTCGTATCAAATTACACAATATGATTTTGTCTCGCTTTGTATAATCGTTTTTGTACCCAAATTCGATCCTTTACATCACTTATCGAGAGTTTAAAGTTTTTTACGCACCATTTTCATTTTATTTATTTCTGGTTTAATTTCATAGAGGAATAAAGAAGATATTGGTGCCAACCTAGGTTCATTTATATATATTTTTAATTAGTCTATATTCATAAAAAAATAAGAGAAGAGAAAAACAAATGGGATGTTGTTAACATTTTCAAAAAGAACAAAACATTTTTTAAATATGAGTTCCAAGATTCGACAAAGACAACTTTTTACTCGTGTGTCGAAACGACGAATATAATATATCAAATTGAAGCTCGTATGGAATTACACAATATGATTTCATCTCGTCTTGTAAAATCATTTTTTTACGCAAATTACATCGTTTAGATCACTTATCGAGAGTTTAAAGTTTTTGACGCACCATTTTCATTTTATTTATTTCCGGTTTAATTTAATAGAGCAATAAAGAAGATATTGGTTACAACCTAGGGTTATTTATATATATTTTTCAATCAGTCTGTATTCATAAAAAAATAAGAGAAGAGAAAAACAAATTGGATGTTGTTAACATTTTCAAAAAGAACAAAACATTTGTTAAATATGAGTTCCAACTTTCCACGAAGATAACTTTTTACTGGGGTATCGAAACGAAGACTATAATATATCAAATCGAAGCTCGTATCAAATTACACAATATGATTTCCTCTCGCTTTGTATAATCGTTCTGTACCCAAATTCGAATATTTACATCACTTATCGAGAGTTTAAAGTTTTTGACGCAATATTTTCATTTTATTTATTTCCGGTTTAATTTAATAGAGCAATAAAGAAGATATTGGTGCCAACCTAGGTTCATTTATATATATTTTTAATCAATCTATATTCACACAAAAAAATAAGAGAAGAGAAAAACAAATGGGATGTTGTTAACATTTTCAAAAAGAATAAAAAGTTTGTTAAATAATGGTTGCAACTTTCAACGAAGATAACTTTTTACTCGTGTATCGAAACGACGAATATAATATATCAAATCGAAACTCATATCAAATTACACAATATGATATCCTCTCGCTTTGTATAATCGTTCTTGTACCCAAATTCGATTGTTTACATCACTTATCGAGAGTTTAAAGTTTTTGACGCACTATTTTCATTTTATTTATTTCCGGTTTAATTTCATAGAGCAATAAAGAAGGTATTGGTGCTAACCTAGGTTCATTTATATATATTTTTAATCAGTCTATATTCATAAAACAAATAAGAGAAGAGAAAAACAAATGGAATGTTGTTAACATTTTCAAAAAGAACAAAACATTTGTTAAATAATGGTTGCAACTTTCAACGAAGATAACTTTTTACTCGTGTATTGAAACGACGAATATAATATATCAAATCGAAGCTCATATCAAATTACACAATATGATTTCCTCTCGCTTTGTATAATCGTTCTTGTACCCAAATTCGATCGTTTACATCACTTATCGAGAGTTTAAAGTTTTTGACGCACTATTTTCATTTTATTTATTTCCGGTTTAATTTAACAGAGCAATAAAGAAGATATTGGTGCTAACCTAGGTTCATTTATATATATTTTTAATCAGTCTATATTCATAAAACAAATAAGAGAAGAGAAAAACAAATGGAATGTTGTTAACATTTTCAAAAAGAACAAAACATTTGTTAAATAATGGTTCAACTTTCAACAAAGCTAACTTTTTACTCGTGTGTCGAAACGAAGAATATAATATATCAAATTGAAGCTCGTATGGAATTACACAATATGATTTCTTCTCGTCTTGTAAAATCGTTTTTTTGACGCAAATTACATCGTTTACATCACTTATCGAGAGTTTAAAGTTTTTGACGCACCATTTTCATTTTATTTATTTCCGGTTTAATTTAATAGAGGAATAAAGAAGATATTGGTTCCAACCTAGGGTTATTTATATATATTTTTCAATCAGTCTGTATTCATAAAAAAAATAAGAGAAGAGAAAAACAAATTGGATGTTGTTAACATTTTCAAAAACAACAAAACATTTGTTAAATATGAGTTCCAACTTTCCACGAAGATAACTTTTTACTGGGGTATCGAAACGAAGACTATAATATATCAAATCGAAGCTCGTATCAAATTACACAATATGATTTCGTGTCGTCTTGTAAAATCATTTTTGTAACCAAATTACATCGTTTACATCACTTACCGAGAGTTTAAAGTTAATGACACAACATTTTCATTTTACTTATTTCTAGTTCAATTCAATAGAGGAATAAAGAAGATATTGGTGGCAACCTAGGGTTATTTATATATATTTTCAATCGGTATGTATCCATAAAAAAAATAAGAGAAGAGAAAAGCAAATGAGATGTTGTTAACATTTTCAAAAAGAACAAAACATTTGTTAAATAATAGTTGCAACTTTCAACGAAAATAACTTTTTACTCGTGTATCGAAACGACGAATATAATATATAAAATCGAAGCTCATATCAAATTACACAATATGATTTCCTCTCGCTTTGTATAATCGTTCTGTACCCAAATTCGAATATTTACATCACTTATCGAGAGGTTAAAGTTTTTGACGCAATATTTTCATTTTATTTATTTCCGGTTTAATTTAATAGAGCAATAAAGAAGATATTGGTGCCAACCTAGGTTCATTTATATATATTTTTAATCAGTCTATATTCACACAAAAAAATAAGAGAAGAGAAAAACAAATGGGATGTTGTTAACATTTTCAAAAAGAATAAAAAGTTTGTTAAATAATGGTTGCAACTTTCAACGAAGATAACTTTTTACTCGTGTATCGAAACGACGAATATAATATATCAAATCGAAGCTCATATCAAATTACACAATATGATTTCCTCTCGCTCTGTATAATCGTTCTTGTACCCAAATTCGATCGTTTACATCACTTATCGAGAGTTTAAAGTTTTTGACGCACTATTTTCATTTTATTTATTTCCGGTTTAATTTCATAGAGAAATAAAGAAGATATTGGTGCCAACCTAGGTTCATTTATATATATTTTTAATCAGTCTATATTCATAAAACAAATAAGAGAAGAGAAAAACAAATGGGATGTTGTTAACATTTTCAAAAAGAACAAAACATTTTTTAAATATGAGTTCCAAGATTCGACAAAGACAACTTTTTACTCGTGTGTCGAAACGACGAATATAATATATCAAATTGAAGCTCGTACGGAATTACACAATATGATTTCATCTCGTCTTGTAAAATCATTTTTTTACGCAAATTACATCGTTTACATCACTTATCGAGAGTTTAAAGTTTTTGACGCACCATTTTCATTTTATTTATTTCGGGTTTAATTTAATAGAGCAATAAAGAAGATATTGGTTCCAACCTAGGGTTATTTATATATATTTTTCAATCAGTCTCTAATCATAAAAAAAATAAGAGAAGAGAAAAACAAATGGATGTTGTTAACATTTTCAAAAAGAACAAAACATTTGTTAAATAATGGTTGCAACTTTCAACGAAGATAACTTTTTACTCGTGTATCGAAACGACGAATATAATATATTAAATCGAAGCTCGTTTCAAATTACACAATATGATTTTGTCTCGCTTTGTATAATCGTTTTTGTACCCAAATTCGATCCTATACATCACTTATCGAGAGTTTAAAGTTTTTTACGCACCATTTTCATTTTATTTATTTCTGGTTTAATTTAATAGAGGAGTAAAGAAGATATTGGTGCCAACCTAGGTTCATTTATATATATTTTTAATTAGTCTATATTCATAAAAAAATAAGAGAAGAGAAAAACAAATGGGATGTTGTTAACATTTTCAAAAAGAACAAAACATTTTTTAAATGAGTTCCAAGATTCGACGAAGACAACTTTTTACTCGTGTGTCGAAACGACGAATATAATATATCAAATTGAAGCTCGTATGGAATTACACAATATGATTTCATCTCGTCTTGTAAAATCATTTTTTTACGCAAATTACATCGTTTAGATCACTTATCGAGAGTTTAAAGTTTTTGACGCACCATTTTCATTTTATTTATTTCCGGTTTAATTTAATAGAGCAATAAAGAAGATATTGGTTACAACCTAGGGTTATTTATATATATTTTTCAATCAGTCTGTATTCATAAAAAAAATAAGAGAAGAGAAAAACAAATTGGATGTTGTTAACATTTTCAAAAAGAACAAAACATTTGTTAAATATGAGTTCCAACTTTCCACGAAGATAACTTTTTACTGGGGTATCGAAACGAAGACTATAATATATCAAATCGAAGCTCGTATCAAATTACACAATATGATTTCCTCTCGCTTTGTATAATCGTTCTGTACCCAAATTCGAATATTTACATCACTTATCGAGAGTTTAAAGTTTTTGACGCAATATTTTCATTTTATTTATTTCCGGTTTAATTTAATAGAGCAATAAAGAATATATTGCTGCCAACCTAGGTTCATTTATATATATTTTTAATCAGTCTATATTCATACAAAAAAAATAAGAGAAGAGAAAAACAAATGGGATGTTGTTAACATTTTCAAAAAGAATAAAAAGTTTGTTAAATAATGGTTGTAACTTTCAACGAAGATAACTCTTTACTCGTGTATCGAAACGACGAATATAATATATCAAATCGAAGCTCATATCAAATTACACAATATGATTTCCTCTGGCTTTGTATAATCGTTCTTGTACCCAAATTCGATCGTTTACATCACTTATCGAGAGTTTAAAGTTTTTGACGCACTATTTTCATTTTATTTATTTCCGGTTTAATTTAACAGAGCAATAAAGAAGATATTGGTGCCAACCTAGGTTCATTTATATATATTTTAATCAGTCTATATTCATAAAAAAATAAGAGAAGAGAAAAACAAATGGGATGTTGTTAACATTTTCAAAAAGAACAAAACATTTGTTAAATAATGGTTGCAACTTTCAACGAAGATAACTTTTTACTCGTGTATCGAAACGACGAATATAATATATCAAATCGAAGCTCATATCAAATTACACAATATGATTTCCTCTCGCTTTGTATAATCGTTCTTGTACCCAAATTCGATCGTTTACATCACTTTTCGAGAGTTTAAAGTTTTTGACGCACTATTTTCATTTTATTTATTTCCGGTTTAATTTCATAGAGAAATAAAGAAGATATTGGTGCCAACCTAGGTTCATTTATATATATTTTTAATCAGTCTATATTCATAAAACAAATAAGAGAAGAGAAAAACAAATGGGATGTTGTTAACATTTTCAAAAAGAACAAAACATTTTTTAAATATGAGTTCCAAGATTCGACAAAGACAACTTTTTACTCGTGTGTCGAAACGACGAATATAATATATCAAATTGAAGCTCGTATGGAATTACACAATATGATTTCATCTCGTCTTGTAAAATCATTTTTTTACGCAAATTACATCGTTTAGATCACTTATCGAGAGTTTAAAGTTTTTGACGCACCATTTTCATTTTATTTATTTCCGGTTTAATTTAATAGAGCAATAAAGAAGATATTGGTTCCAACCTAGGGTTATTTATATATATTTTTCAATCAGTCTCTAATCATAAAAAAAATAAGAGAAGAGAAAAACAAATGGATGTTGTTAACATTTTCAAAAAGAACAAAACATTTGTTAAATAATGGTTGCAACTTTCAACGAAGATAACTTTTTACTCGTGTATCGAAACGACGAATATAATATATCAAATCGAAGCTCGTATCAAATTACACAATATGATTTTGTCTCGCTTTGTATAATCGTTTTTGTACCCAAATTCGATCCTTTACATCACTTATCGAGAGTTTAAAGTTTTTTACGCACCATTTTCATTTTATTTATTTCTGGTTTAATTTAATAGAGGAATAAAGAAGATATTGGTGCCAACCTAGGTTCATTTATATATATTTTTAATTAGTCTATATTCATAAAAAAATAAGAGAAGAGAAAAACAAATGGGATGTTGTTAACATTTTCAAAAAGAACAAAACATTTTTTAAATATGAGTTCCAAGATTCGACGAAGACAACTTTTTACTCGTGTGTCGAAACGACGAATATAATATATCAAATTGAAGCTCGTATGGAATTACACAATATGATTTCATCTCGTCTCGTAAAATCATTTTTTTACGCAAATTACATCGTTTAGATCACTTATCGAGAGTTTAAAGTTTTTGACGCACCATTTTCATTTTATTTATTTCCGGTTTAATTTAATAGAGCAATAAAGAAGATATTGGTTACAACCTAGGGTTATTTATATATATTTTTCAATCAGTCTGTATTCATAAAAAAATAAGAGAAGAGAAAAACAAATTGGATGTTGTTAACATTTTCAAAAAGAACAAAACATTTGTTAAATATGAGTTCCAACTTTCCACGAAGATAACTTTTTACTGGGGTATCGAAACGAAGACTATAATATATCAAATCGAAGCTCGTATCAAATTACACAATATGATTTCCTCTCGCTTTGTATAATCGTTCTGTACCCAAATTCGAATATTTACATCACTTATCGAGAGTTTAAAGTTTTTGACGCAATATTTTCATTTTATTTATTTCCGGTTTAATTTAAGAGAGCAATAAAGAAGATATTGGTGCCAACCTAGGTTCATTTATATATATTTTTAATCAGTCTATATTCACACAAAAAAATAAGAGAAGAGAAAAACAAATGGGATGTTGTTAACATTTTCAAAAAGAAAAAAACATTTGTTAAATAATGGTTGCAACTTTCAACGAAGATAACTTTTTACTCGTGTATCGAAACGACGAATATAATATATCAAATCGAAGCTCATATCAAATTACACAATATGATTTCCTCTCGCTTTGTATAATCGTTCTTGTACCCAAATTCGATCGTTTACATCACTTTTCGAGAGTTTAAAGTTTTTGACGCACTATTTTCATTTTATTTATTTCCGGTTTAATTTCATAGAGAAATAAAGAAGATATTGGTGCCAACCTAGGTTCATTTATATATATTTTTAATCAGTCTATATTCATAAAACAAATAAGAGAAGAGAAAAACAAATGGGATGTTGTTAACATTTTCAAAAAGAACAAAACATTTTTTAAATATGAGTTCCAAGATTCGACAAAGACAACTTTTTACTCGTGTGTCGAAACGACGAATATAATATATCAAATTGAAGCTCGTATGGAATTACACAATATGATTTCATCTCGTCTTGTAAAATCATTTTTTTACGCAAATTACATCGTTTACATCACTTATCGAGAGTTTAAAGTTTTTGACGCACCATTTTCATTTTATTTATTTCCGGTTTAATTTAATAGAGCAATAAAGAAGATATTGGTTCCAACCTAGGGTTATTTATATATATTTTTCAATCAGTCTCTAATCATAAAAAAAATAAGAGAAGAGAAAAACAAATGGATGTTGTTAACATTTTCAAAAAGAACAAAACATTTGTTAAATAATGGTTGCAACTTTCAACGAAGATAACTTTTTACTCGTGTATCGAAACGACGAATATAATATATCAAATCGAAGCTCGTATCAAATTACACAATATGATTTTGTCTCGCTTTGTATAATCGTTTTTGTACCCAAATTCGATCCTTTACATCACTTATCGAGAGTTTAAAGTTTTTTACGCACCATTTTCATTTTATTTATTTCTGGTTTAATTTCATAGAGGAATAAAGAAGATATTGGTGCCAACCTAGGTTCATTTATATATATTTTTAATTAGTCTATATTCATAAAAAAATAAGAGAAGAGAAAAACAAATGGGATGTTGTTAACATTTTCAAAAAGAACAAAACATTTTTTAAATATGAGTTCCAAGATTCGACAAAGACAACTTTTTACTCGTGTGTCGAAACGACGAATATAATATATCAAATTGAAGCTCGTATGGAATTACACAATATGATTTCATCTCGTCTCGTAAAATCATTTTTTTACGCAAATTACATCGTTTAGATCACTTATCGAGAGTTTAAAGTTTTTGACGCACCATTTTCATTTTATTTATTTCCGGTTTAATTTAATAGAGCAATAAAGAAGATATTGGTTACAACCTAGGGTTATTTATATATATTTTTCAATCAGTCTGTATTCATAAAAAAATAAGAGAAGAGAAAAACAAATTGGATGTTGTTAACATTTTCAAAAAGAACAAAACATTTGTTAAATATGAGTTCCAACTTTCCACGAAGATAACTTTTTACTGGGGTATCGAAACGAAGACTATAATATATCAAATCGAAGCTCGTATCAAATTACACAATATGATTTCCTCTCGCTTTGTATAATCGTTCTGTACCCAAATTCGAATATTTACATCACTTATCGAGAGTTTAAAGTTTTTGACGCAATATTTTCATTTTATTTATTTCCGGTTTAATTTAATAGAGCAATAAAGAAGATATTGGTGCCAACCTAGGTTCATTTATATATATTTTTAATCAGTCTATATTCACACAAAAAAATAAGAGAAGAGAAAAACAAATGGGATGTTGTTAACATTTTCAAAAAGAATAAAAAGTTTGTTAAATAATGGTTGTAACTTTCAACGAAGATAACTTTTTACTCGTGTATCGAAACGACGAATATAATATATCAAATCGAAGCTCATATCAAATTACACAATATGATTTCCTCTGGCTTTGTATAATCGTTCTGTACCCAAATTCGAATATTTACATCACTTATCGAGAGTTTAAAGTTTTTGACGCAATATTTTCATTTTATTTATTTCCGGTTTAATTTAATAGAGCAATAAAGAAGATATTGGTGCCAACCTAGGTTCATTTATATATATTTTTAATCAGTCTATATTCACAAAAAAAAATAAGAGAAGAGAAAAACAAATGGGATGTTGTTAACATTTTCAAAAAGAATAAAAAGTTTGTTAAATAATGGTTGCAACTTTCAACGAAGATAACTTTTTACTCGTGTATCGAAACGACGAATATAATATAGCAAATCGAAGCTCATATCAAATTACACAATATGATTTCCTCTCGCTTTGTATAATCGTTCTTGTACCCAAATTCGATCGTTTACATCACTTATCGAGAGTTTAAAGTTTTTGACGCACTATTTTCATTTTCTTTATTTCCGGTTTAATTTCATAGAGAAATAAAGAAGATATTGGTGCCAACCTAGGTTCATTTATATATATTTTTAATCAGTCTATATTCATAAAACAAATAAGAGAAGAGAAAAACAAATGGGATGTTGTTAACATTTTCAAAAAGAACAAAACATTTTTTAAATATGAGTTCCAAGATTCGACAAAGACAACTTTTTACTCGTGTGTCGAAACGACGAATATAATATATCAAATTGAAGCTCGTATGGAATTACACAATATGATTTCATCTCGTCTTGTAAAATCATTTTTTTACGCAAATTACATCGTTTAGATCACTTATCGAGAGTTTAAAGTTTTTGACGCACCATTTTCATTTTATTTATTTCTGGTTTAATTTAATAGAGCAATAAAGAAGATATTGGTTCCAACCTAGGGTTATTTATATATATTTTTCAATCAGTCTCTAATCATAAAAAAAATAAGAGAAGAGAAAAACAAATGGATGTTGTTAACATTTTCAAAAAGAACAAAACATTTGTTAAATAATGGTTGCAACTTTCAACGAAGATAACTTTTTACTCGTGTATCGAAACGACGAATATAATATATTAAATCGAAGCTCGTATCAAATTACACAATATGATTTTGTCTCGCTTTGTATAATCGTTTTTGTACCCAAATTCGATCCTTTACATCACTTATCGAGAGTTTAAAGTTTTTTACGCACCATTTTCATTTTATTTATTTCTGGTTTAATTTAATAGAGGAATAAAGAAGATATTGGTGCCAACCTAGGTTCATTTATATATATTTTTAATTAGTCTATATTCATAAAAAAATAAGAGAAGAGAAAAACAAATGGGATGTTGTTAACATTTTCAAAAAGAACAAAACATTTTTTAAATATGAGTTCCAAGATTCGACGAAGACAACTTTTTACTCGTGTGTCGAAACGACGAATATAATATATCAAATTGAAGCTCGTATGGAATTACACAATATGATTTCATCTCGTCTCGTAAAATCATTTTTTTACGCAAATTACATCGTTTAGATCACTTATCGAGAGTTTAAAGTTTTTGACGCACCATTTTCATTTTATTTATTTCCGGTTTAATTTAATAGAGCAATAAAGAAGATATTGGTTACAACCTAGGGTTATTTATATATATTTTTCAATCAGTCTGTATTCATAAAAAAAATAAGAGAAGAGAAAAACAAATTGGATGTTGTTAACATTTTCAAAAAGAACAAAACATTTGTTAAATATGAGTTCCAACTTTCCACGAAGATAACTTTTTACTGGGGTATCGAAACGAAGACTATAATATATCAAATCGAAGCTCGTATCAAATTACACAATATGATTTCCTCTCGCTTTGTATAATCGTTCTGTACCCAAATTCGAATATTTACATCACTTATCGAGAGTTTAAAGTTTTTGACGCAATATTTTCATTTTATTTATTTCCGGTTTAATTTAATAGAGCAATAAAGAAGATATTGGTGCCAACCTAGGTTCATTTATATATATTTTTAATCAATCTATATTCACAAAAAAAAATAAGAGAAGAGAAAAACAAATGGGATGTTGTTAACATTTTCAAAAAGAATAAAAAGTTTGTTAAATAATGGTTGCAACTTTCAACGAAGATAACTTTTTACTCGTGTATCGAAACGACGAATATAATATATCAAATCGAAGCTCATATCAAATTACACAATATGATTTCCTCTCGCTCTGTATAATCGTTCTTGTACCCAAATTCGATCGTTTACATCACTTATCGAGAGTTTAAAGTTTTTGACGCACTATTTTCATTTTATTTATTTCCGGTTTAATTTCATAGAGCAATAAAGAAGATATTGGTGCTAACCTAGGTTCATTTATATATATTTTTAATCAGTCTATATTCATAAAACAAATAAGAGAAGAGAAAAACAAATGGAATGTTGTTAACATTTTCAAAAAGAACAAAACATTTGTTAAATAATGGTTGCAACTTTCAACGAAGATAACTTTTTACTCGTGTGTCGAAACGACGAATATAATATATCAAATTGAAGCTCGTATGGAATTACACAATATGATTTCATCTCGTCTTGTAAAATCATTTTTTTACGCAAATTACATCGTTTAGATCACTTATCGAGAGTTTAAAGTTTTTGACGCACCATTTTCATTTTATTTATTTCTGGTTTAATTTAATAGAGCAATAAAGAAGATATTGGTTCCAACCTAGGGTTATTTATATATATTTTTCAATCAGTCTCTAATCATAAAAAAAATAAGAGAAGAGAAAAACAAATGGATGTTGTTAACATTTTCAAAAAGAACAAAACATTTGTTAAATAATGGTTGCAACTTTCAACGAAGATAACTTTTTACTCGTGTATCGAAACGACGAATATAATATATTAAATCGAAGCTCGTATCAAATTACACAATATGATTTTGTCTCGCTTTGTATAATCGTTTTTGTACCCAAATTCGATCCTTTACATCACTTATCGAGAGTTTAAAGTTTTTTACGCACCATTTTCATTTTATTTATTTCTGGTTTAATTTAATAGAGGAATAAAGAAGATATTGGTGCCAACCTAGGTTCATTTATATATATTTTTAATTAGTCTATATTCATAAAAAAATAAGAGAAGAGAAAAACAAATGGGATGTTGTTAACATTTTCAAAAAGAACAAAACATTTTTTAAATATGAGTTCCAAGATTCGACGAAGACAACTTTTTACTCGTGTGTCGAAACGACGAATATAATATATCAAATTGAAGCTCGTATGGAATTACACAATATGATTTCATCTCGTCTCGTAAAATCATTTTTTTACGCAAATTACATCGTTTAGATCACTTATCGAGAGTTTAAAGTTTTTGACGCACCATTTTCATTTTATTTATTTCCGGTTTAATTTAATAGAGCAATAAAGAAGATATTGGTTACAACCTAGGGTTATTTATATATATTTTTCAATCAGTCTGTATTCATAAAAAAAATAAGAGAAGAGAAAAACAAATTGGATGTTGTTAACATTTTCAAAAAGAACAAAACATTTGTTAAATATGAGTTCCAACTTTCCACGAAGATAACTTTTTACTGGGGTATCGAAACGAAGACTATAATATATCAAATCGAAGCTCGTATCAAATTACACAATATGATTTCCTCTCGCTTTGTATAATCGTTCTGTACCCAAATTCGAATATTTACATCACTTATCGAGAGTTTAAAGTTTTTGACGCAATATTTTCATTTTATTTATTTCCGGTTTAATTTAATAGAGCAATAAAGAAGATATTGGTGCCAACCTAGGTTCATTTATATATATTTTTAATCAATCTATATTCACAAAAAAAAATAAGAGAAGAGAAAAACAAATGGGATGTTGTTAACATTTTCAAAAAGAATAAAAAGTTTGTTAAATAATGGTTGCAACTTTCAACGAAGATAACTTTTTACTCGTGTATCGAAACGACGAATATAATATATCAAATCGAAGCTCATATCAAATTACACAATATGATTTCCTCTCGCTCTGTATAATCGTTCTTGTACCCAAATTCGATCGTTTACATCACTTATCGAGAGTTTAAAGTTTTTGACGCACTATTTTCATTTTATTTATTTCCGGTTTAATTTCATAGAGCAATAAAGAAGATATTGGTGCTAACCTAGGTTCATTTATATATATTTTTAATCAGTCTATATTCATAAAACAAATAAGAGAAGAGAAAAACAAATGGAATGTTGTTAACATTTTCAAAAAGAACAAAACATTTGTTAAATAATGGTTGCAACTTTCAACGAAGATAACTTTTTACTCGTGTGTCGAAACGACGAATATAATATATCAAATTGAAGCTCGTATGGAATTACACAATATGATTTCATCTCGTCTTGTAAAATCATTTTTTTACGCAAATTACATCGTTTACATCACTTATCGAGAGTTTAAAGTTTTTGACGCACCATTTTCATTTTATTTATTTCCGGTTTAATTTAATAGAGCAATAAAGAAGATATTGGTTCCAACCTAGGGTTATTTATATATATTTTTCAATCAGTCTCTAATCATAAAAAAAATAAGAGAAGAGAAAAACAAATGGATGTTGTTAACATTTTCAAAAAGAACAAAACATTTGTTAAATAATGGTTGCAACTTTCAACGAAGATAACTTTTTACTCGTGTATCAAAACGACGAATATAATATATCAAATCGAAGCTCGTATCAAATTACACAATATGATTTTGTCTCGCTTTGTATAATCGTTTTTGTACCCAAATTCGATCCTTTACATCACTTATCGAGAGTTTAAAGTTTTTTACGCACCATTTTCATTTTATTTATTTCTGGTTTAATTTCATAGAGGAATAAAGAAGATATTGGTGCCAACCTAGGTTCATTTATATATATTTTTAATTAGTCTATATTCATAAAAAAATAAGAGAAGAGAAAAACAAATGGGATGTTGTTAACATTTTCAAAAAGGACAAAACATTTTTTAAATATGAGTTCCAAGATTCGACGAAGACAACTTTTTACTCGTGTGTCGAAACGACGAATATAATATATCAAATTGAAGCTCGTATGGAATTACACAATATGATTTCATCTCGTCTCGTAAAATCATTTTTTTACGCAAATTACATCGTTTAGATCACTTATCGAGAGTTTAAAGTTTTTGACGCACCATTTTCATTTTATTTATTTCCGGTTTAATTTAATAGAGCAATAAAGAAGATATTGGTTACAACCTAGGGTTATTTATATATATTTTTCAATCAGTCTGTATTCATAAAAAAATAAGAGAAGAGAAAAACAAATTGGATGTTGTTAACATTTTCAAAAAGAACAAAACATTTGTTAAATATGAGTTCCAACTTTCCACGAAGATAACTTTTTACTGGGGTATCGAAACGAAGACTATAATATATCAAATCGAAGCTCGTATCAAATTACACAATATGATTTCCTCTCGCTTTGTATAATCGTTCTGTACCCAAATTCGAATATTTACATCACTTATCGAGAGTTTAAAGTTTTTGACGCAATATTTTCATTTTATTTATTTCCGGTTTAATTTAATAGAGCAATAAAGAAGATATTGGTGCCAACCTAGGTTCATTTATATATATTTTTAATCAGTCTATATTCACACAAAAAAATAAGAGAAGAGAAAAACAAATGGGATGTTGTTAACATTTTCAAAAAGAATAAAAAGTTTGTTAAATAATGGTTGTAACTTTCAACGAAGATAACTTTTTACTCGTGTATCGAAACGACGAATATAATATATCAAATCGAAGCTCATATCAAATTACACAATATGATTTCCTCTGGCTTTGTATAATCGTTCTGTACCCAAATTCGAATATTTACATCACTTATCGAGAGTTTAAAGTTTTTGACGCAATATTTTCATTTTATTTATTTCCGGTTTAATTTAATAGAGCAATAAAGAAGATATTGGTGCCAACCTAGGTTCATTTATATATATTTTTAATCAGTCTATATTCACAAAAAAAAATAAGAGAAGAGAAAAACAAATGGGATGTTGTTAACATTTTCAAAAAGAATAAAAAGTTTGTTAAATAATGGTTGCAACTTTCAACGAAGATAACTTTTTACTCGTGTATCGAAACGACGAATATAATATAGCAAATCGAAGCTCATATCAAATTACACAATATGATTTCCTCTCGCTCTGTATAATCGTTCTTGTACCCAAATTCGATCGTTTACATCACTTATCGAGAGTTTAAAGTTTTTGACGCACTATTTTCATTTTATTTATTTCCGGTTTAATTTCATAGAGAAATAAAGAAGATATTGGTGCCAACCTAGGTTCATTTATATATATTTTTAATCAGTCTATATTCATAAAACAAATAAGAGAAGAGAAAAACAAATGGGATGTTGTTAACATTTTCAAAAAGAACAAAACATTTTTTAAATATGAGTTCCAAGATTCGACAAAGACAACTTTTTACTCGTGTGTCGAAACGACGAATATAATATATCAAATTGAAGCTCGTATGGAATTACACAATATGATTTCATCTCGTCTTGTAAAATCATTTTTTTACGCAAATTACATCGTTTACATCACTTATCGAGAGTTTAAAGTTTTTGACGCACCATTTTCATTTTATTTATTTCTGGTTTAATTTAATAGAGCAATAAAGAAGATATTGGTTCCAACCTAGGGTTATTTATATATATTTTTCAATCAGTCTCTAATCATAAAAAAAATAAGAGAAGAGAAAAACAAATGGATGTTGTTAACATTTTCAAAAAGAACAAAACATTTGTTAAATAATGGTTGCAACTTTCAACGAAGATAACTTTTTACTCGTGTATCGAAACGACGAATATAATATATTAAATCGAAGCTCGTATCAAATTACACAATATGATTTTGTCTCGCTTTGTATAATCGTTTTTGTACCCAAATTCGATCCTTTACATCACTTATCGAGAGTTTAAAGTTTTTTACGCACCATTTTCATTTTATTTATTTCTGGTTTAATTTAATAGAGGAATAAAGAAGATATTGGTGCCAACCTAGGTTCATTTATATATATTTTTAATTAGTCTATATTCATAAAAAAATAAGAGAAGAGAAAAACAAATGGGATGTTGTTAACATTTTCAAAAAGAACAAAACATTTTTTAAATATGAGTTCCAAGATTCGACGAAGACAACTTTTTACTCGTGTGTCGAAACGACGAATATAATATATCAAATTGAAGCTCGTATGGAATTACACAATATGATTTCATCTCGTCTCGTAAAATCATTTTTTTACGCAAATTACATCGTTTAGATCACTTATCGAGAGTTTAAAGTTTTTGACGCACCATTTTCATTTTATTTATTTCCGGTTTAATTTAATAGAGCAATAAAGAAGATATTGGTTACAACCTAGGGTTATTTATATATATTTTTCAATCAGTCTGTATTCATAAAAAAAATAAGAGAAGAGAAAAACAAATTGGATGTTGTTAACATTTTCAAAAAGAACAAAACATTTGTTAAATATGAGTTCCAACTTTCCACGAAGATAACTTTTTACTGGGGTATCGAAACGAAGACTATAATATATCAAATCGAAGCTCGTATCAAATTACACAATATGATTTCCTCTCGCTTTGTATAATCGTTCTGTACCCAAATTCGAATATTTACATCACTTATCGAGAGTTTAAAGTTTTTGACGCAATATTTTCATTTTATTTATTTCCGGTTTAATTTAATAGAGCAATAAAGAAGATATTGGTGCCAACCTAGGTTCATTTATATATATTTTTAATCAATCTATATTCACAAAAAAAAATAAGAGAAGAGAAAAACAAATGGGATGTTGTTAACATTTTCAAAAAGAATAAAAAGTTTGTTAAATAATGGTTGCAACTTTCAACGAAGATAACTTTTTACTCGTGTATCGAAACGACGAATATAATATATCAAATCGAAGCTCATATCAAATTACACAATATGATTTCCTCTCGCTCTGTATAATCGTTCTTGTACCCAAATTCGATCGTTTACATCACTTATCGAGAGTTTAAAGTTTTTGACGCACTATTTTCATTTTATTTATTTCCGGTTTAATTTCATAGAGCAATAAAGAAGATATTGGTGCTAACCTAGGTTCATTTATATATATTTTTAATCAGTCTATATTCATAAAACAAATAAGAGAAGAGAAAAACAAATGGAATGTTGTTAACATTTTCAAAAAGAACAAAACATTTGTTAAATAATGGTTGCAACTTTCAACGAAGATAACTTTTTACTCGTGTGTCGAAACGACGAATATAATATATCAAATTGAAGCTCGTATGGAATTACACAATATGATTTCATCTCGTCTTGTAAAATCATTTTTTTACGCAAATTACATCGTTTACATCACTTATCGAGAGTTTAAAGTTTTTGACGCACCATTTTCATTTTATTTATTTCCGGTTTAATTTAATAGAGCAATAAAGAAGATATTGGTTCCAACCTAGGGTTATTTATATATATTTTTCAATCAGTCTCTAATCATAAAAAAAATAAGAGAAGAGAAAAACAAATGGATGTTGTTAACATTTTCAAAAAGAACAAAACATTTGTTAAATAATGGTTGCAACTTTCAACGAAGATAACTTTTTACTCGTGTATCAAAACGACGAATATAATATATCAAATCGAAGCTCGTATCAAATTACACAATATGATTTTGTCTCGCTTTGTATAATCGTTTTTGTACCCAAATTCGATCCTTTACATCACTTATCGAGAGTTTAAAGTTTTTTACGCACCATTTTCATTTTATTTATTTCTGGTTTAATTTAATAGAGGAATAAAGAAGATATTGGTGCCAACCTAGGTTCATTTATATATATTTTTAATTAGTCTATATTCATAAAAAAATAAGAGAAGAGAAAAACAAATGGGATGTTGTTAACATTTTCAAAAAGGACAAAACATTTTTTAAATATGAGTTCCAAGATTCGACGAAGACAACTTTTTACTCGTGTGTCGAAACGACGAATATAATATATCAAATTGAAGCTCGTATGGAATTACACAATATGATTTCATCTCGTCTCGTAAAATCATTTTTTTACGCAAATTACATCGTTTAGATCACTTATCGAGAGTTTAAAGTTTTTGACGCACCATTTTCATTTTATTTATTTCCGGTTTAATTTAATAGAGCAATAAAGAAGATATTGGTTACAACCTAGGGTTATTTATATATATTTTTCAATCAGTCTGTATTCATAAAAAAATAAGAGAAGAGAAAAACAAATGGGATGTTGTTAACATTTTCAAAAAGAATAAAAAGTTTGTTAAATAATGGTTGCAACTTTCAACGAAGATAACTTTTTACTCGTGTATCGAAACGACGAATATAATATATCAAATCGAAGCTCATATCAAATTACACAATATGATTTCCTCTCGCTCTGTATAATCGTTCTTGTACCCAAATTCGATCGTTTACATCACTTATCGAGAGTTTAAAGTTTTTGACGCACTATTTTCATTTTATTTATTTCCGGTTTAATTTCATAGAGCAATAAAGAAGATATTGGTGCTAACCTAGGTTCATTTATATATATTTTTAATCAGTCTATATTCATAAAACAAATAAGAGAAGAGAAAAACAAATGGAATGTTGTTAACATTTTCAAAAAGAACAAAACATTTGTTAAATAATGGTTGTAACTTTCAACGAAGATAACTTTTTACTCGTGTATCGAAACGACGAATATAATATATCAAATGCAAGCTTATATCAAATTACACAATATGATTTCCTCTCGCTTTGTATAATCGTTCTTGTACCCAAATTCGATCGTTTACATCACTTATCGAGAGTTTAAAGTTTTTGACGCACTATTTTCATTTTATTTATTTCCGGTTTAATTTAACAGAGCAATAAAGAAGATATTGGTGCCAACCTAGGTTCATTTATATATATATTTTAATCAGTCTATATTCATAAAAAAATAAGAGAAGAGAAAAACAAATGGGATGTTGTTAACATTTTCAAAAAGAACAAAACATTTGTTAAATAATGGTTGCAACTTTCAACGAAGATAACTTTTTACTCGTGTATCGAAACGACGAATATAATATATCAAATCGAAGCTCATATCAAATTACACAATATGATTTCCTCTCGCTTTGTATAATCGTTCTTGTACCCAAATTCGATCGTTTACATCACTTTTCGAGAGTTTAAAGTTTTTGACGCACTATTTTCATTTTATTTATTTCCGGTTTAATTTAACAGAGCAATAAAGAAGATATTGGTGCCAACCTAGGTTCATTTATATATATTTTAATCAGTCTATATTCATAAAAAAATAAGAGAAGAGAAAAACAAATGAGATGTTGTTAACATTTTCAAAAAGAACAAAACATTTGTTAAATAATGGTTGCAACTTTCAACGAAGATAACTTTTTACTCGTGTATCGAAACGACGAATATAATATATCAAATCGAAGCTCATATCAAATTACACAATATGATTTCCTCTCGCTTTGTATAATCATTCTTGTACCCAAATTCGATCGTTTACATCACTTATCGAGAGTTTAAAGTTTTTGACGCACTATTTTCATTTTATTTATTTCCGGTTTAATTTAACAGAGCAATAAAGAAGATATTGGTGCCAACCTAGGTTCATTTATATATATTTTAATCAGTCTATATTCATAAAAAAATAAGAGAAGAGAAAAACAAATGGGATGTTGTTAACATTTTCAAAAAGAACAAAACATTTGTTAAATAATGGTTGCAACTTTCAACGAATATAACTTTTTACTCGTGTATCGAAACGACGAATATAATATATGAAATCGAAGCTCATATCAAATTACACAATATGATTTCCTCTCGCTATGTATAATCGTTCTTGTACCCAAATTCGATCGTTTACATCACTTATCGAGAGTTTAAAGTTTTTGACGCACTATTTTCATTTTATTTATTTCCGGTTTAATTTAACAGAGCAATAAAGAAGATATTGGTGCCAACCTAGGTTCATTTATATATATTTTAATCAGTCTATATTCATAAAAAAATAAGAGAAGAGAAAAACAAATGGGATGTTGTTAACATTTTCAAAAAGAACAAAGCATTTGTTAAATAATGGTTGCAACTTTCAACGAAGATAACTTTTTACTCGTGTATCGAAACGACGAATATAATATATCAAATCGAAGCTCATATCAAATTAAACAATATGATTTCCTCTCGCTTTGTATAATCGTTCTTGTACCCAATTTCGATCGTTTACATCACTTATCGAGAGTTTAAAGTTTTTGACGCACTATTTTCATTTTATTTATTTCCGGTTTAATTTAACAGAGCAATAAAGAAGATATTGGTGCCAACCTAGGTTCATTTATATATATTTTAATCAGTCTATATTGATAAAAAAATAAGAGAAGAGAAAAACAAATGGGTTGTTGTTAACATTTTCAAAAAGAACAAAACATTTGTTAAATAATGGTTGCAACTTTCAACGAAGATAACTTTTTACTCGTGTATCGAAACGACGAATATAATATATAATCGAAGCTCGTATCAAATTACACAATATGATTTTGTCTCGCTTTGTATAATCGTTTTTGTACCCAAATTCGATCCTTTACATCACTTATCGAGAGTTTAAAGATTTTTACGCACCATTTTCATTTTATTTATTTCCGGTTTAATTTAACAGAGCAATAAAGAAGATATTGGTGCCAACCTAGGTTCATTTATATATATTTTAATCAGTCTATATTCATAAAAAAATAAGAAAAGAGAAAAACAAATGGGATGTTGTTAACATTTTCAAAAAGAACAAAACATTTGTTAAATAATGGTCGCAACTTTCAATGAAGATAACTTTTTACTCGTGTATCGAAACGACGAATATAATATATCAAATCGAAGCTCATATCAAATTACACAATATGATTTCCTCTCGCTATGTATAATCGTTCTTGTACCCAAATTCGATCGTTTACATCACTTATCGAGAGTTTAAAGTTTTTGACGCACTATTTTCATTTTATTTATTTCCGGTTTAATTTAACAGAGCAATAAAGAAGATATTGGTGCCAACCTAGGTTCATTTATATATATTTTAATCAGTCTATATTCATAAAAAAATAAGAGAAGAGAAAAACAAATGGGATGTTGTTAACATTTTCAAAAAGAACAAAGCATTTGTTAAATAATGGTTGCAACTTTCAACGAAGATAACTTTTTACTCGTGTATCGAAACGACGAATATAATATATCAAATCGAAGCTCATATCAAATTAAACAATATGATTTCCTCTCGCTTTGTATAATCATTCTTGTACCCAAATTCGATCGTTTACATCACTTATCGAGAGTTTAAAGTTTTTGACGCACTATTTTCATTTTATTTATTTCCGGTTTAATTTAACAGAGCAATAAAGAAGATATTGGTGCCAACCTAGGTTCATTTATATATATTTTAATCAGTCTATATTCATAAAAAAATAAGAAAAGAGAAAAACAAATGGGATGTTGTTAACATTTTCAAAAAGAACAAAACATTTGTTAAATAATGGTCGCAACTTTCAATCAAGATAACTTTTTACTCGTGTATCGAAACGACGAATATAATATATCAAATCGAAGCTCATATCAAATTACACAATATGATTTCCTCTCGCTATGTATAATCGTTCTTGTACCCAAATTCGATCGTTTACATCACTTATCGAGAGTTTAAAGTTTTTGACGCACTATTTTCATTTTATTTATTTCCGGTTTAATTTAACAGAGCAATAAAGAAGATATTGGTGCCAACCTAGGTTCATTTATATATATTTTAATCAGTCTATATTCATAAAAAAATAAGAGAAGAGAAAAACAAATGGGATGTTGTTAACATTTTCAAAAAGAACAAAGCATTTGTTAAATAATGGTTGCAACTTTCAACGAAGATAACTTTTTACTCGTGTATCGAAACGACGAATATAATATATCAAATCGAAGCTCATATCAAATTAAACAATATGATTTCCTCTCGCTTTGTATAATCGTTCTTGTACCCAAATTCGATCGTTTACATCACTTATCGAGAGTTTAAAGTTTTTTACGCACCATTTTCATTTTATTTATTTCCGGTTTAATTTAACAGAGGAATAAAGAATATATTGGTGCCAACCTAGGTTCATTTATATATATTTTTAATCAGTCTATATTCATAAAACAAATAAGAGAAGAGAAAAACAAATGGGATGTTGTTAATATTTTCAAAAAGAATAAAAAGTTTGTTAAATAATTGTTGCAACTTTCAACGAAGATAACTTTTTACTCGTGTATCGAAACGACGAATATAATATATCAAATCGAAGCTCATATCAAATTACACAATATGATTTCCTCTCGCTATGTATAATCATTCTTGTACCCAAATTCGATCGTTTACATCACTTATCGAGAGTTTAAAGTTTTTGACGCACTATTTTCATTTTATTTATTTCCGGTTTAATTTAACAGAGCAATAAAGAAGATATTGGTGCCAACCTAGGTTCATTTATATATATATTTTAATCAGTCTATATTCATAAAAAAATAAGAGAAGAGAAAAACAAATGGGATGTTAATAACATTTTCAAAAAGAACAAAACATTTGTTAAATAATGGTTGCAACTTTCAACGAATATAACTTTTTACTCGTGTATCAAAACGACGAATATAATATATCAAATCGAAGCTCATATCAAATAACACAATATGATTTCCTCTCGCTTTGTATAATCGTTCTTGTACCCAAATTCGATCGTTTACATCACTTATCGAGAGTTTAAAGTTTTTGACGCACTATTTTCATTTTATTTATTTCCGGTTTAATTTAACAGAGCAATAAAGAAGATATTGGTGCCAACCTAGGTTCATTTATATATATTTTAATCAGTCTATATTCATAAAAAAATAAGAAAAGAGAAAAACAAATGGGATGTTGTTAACATTTTCAAAAAGAACAAAACATTTGTTAAATAATGGTCGCAACTTTCAATGAAGATAACTTTTTACTCGTGTATCGAAACGACGAATATAATATATCAAATCGAAGCTCATATCAAATTACACAATATGATTTCCTCTCGCTATGTATAATCGTTCTTGTACCCAAATTCGATCGTTTACATCACTTATCGAGAGTTTAAAGTTTTTGACGCACTATTTTCATTTTATTTATTTCCGGTTTAATTTAACAGAGCAATAAAGAAGATATTGGTGCCAACCTAGGTTCATTTATATATATTTTAATCAGTCTATATTCATAAAAAAATAAGAGAAGAGAAAAACAAATGGGATGTTGTTAACATTTTCAAAAAGAACAAAGCATTTGTTAAATAATGGTTGCAACTTTCAACGAAGATAACTTTTTACTCGTGTATCGAAACGACGAATATAATATATCAAATCGAAGCTCATATCAAATTAAACAATATGATTTCCTCTCGCTTTGTATAATCGTTCTTGTACCCAAATTCGATCGTTTACATCACTTATCGAGAGTTTAAAGTTTTTTACGCACCATTTTCATTTTATTTATTTCCGGTTTAATTTAACAGAGGAATAAAGAATATATTGGTGCCAACCTAGGTTCATTTATATATATTTTTAATCAGTCTATATTCATAAAACAAATAAGAGAAGAGAAAAACAAATGGGATGTTGTTAATATTTTCAAAAAGAATAAAAAGTTTGTTAAATAATTGTTGCAACTTTCAACGAAGATAACTTTTTACTCGTGTATCGAAACGACGAATATAATATATCAAATCGAAGCTCATATCAAATTACACAATATGATTTCCTCTCGCTATGTATAATCATTCTTGTACCCAAATTCGATCGTTTACATCACTTATCGAGAGTTTAAAGTTTTTGACGCACTATTTTCATTTTATTTATTTCCGGTTTAATTTAACAGAGCAATAAAGAAGATATTGGTGCCAACCTAGGTTCATTTATATATATATTTTAATCAGTCTATATTCATAAAAAAATAAGAGAAGAGAAAAACAAATGGGATGTTAATAACATTTTCAAAAAGAACAAAACATTTGTTAAATAATGGTTGCAACTTTCAACGAATATAACTTTTTACTCGTGTATCAAAACGACGAATATAATATATCAAATCGAAGCTCATATCAAATAACACAATATGATTTCCTCTCGCTTTGTATAATCGTTCTTGTACCCAAATTCGATCGTTTACATCACTTATCGAGAGTTTAAAGTTTTTGACGCACTATTTTCATTTTATTTATTTCCGGTTTAATTTAACAGAGCAATAAAGAAGATATTGGTGCCAACCTAGGTTCATTTATATATATTTTAATCAGTCTATATTCATAAAAAAATAAGAAAAGAGAAAAACAAATGGGATGTTGTTAACATTTTCAAAAAGAACAAAACATTTGTTAAATAATGGTCGCAACTTTCAATGAAGATAACTTTTTACTCGTGTATCGAAACGACGAATATAATATATCAAATCGAAGCTCATATCAAATTACACAATATGATTTCCTCTCGCTATGTATAATCGTTCTTGTACCCAAATTCGATCGTTTACATCACTTATCGAGAGTTTAAAGTTTTTGACGCACTATTTTCATTTTATTTATTTCCGGTTTAATTTAACAGAGCAATAAAGAAGATATTGGTGCCAACCTAGGTTCATTTATATATATTTTAATCAGTCTATATTCATAAAAAAATAAGAGAAGAGAAAAACAAATGGGATGTTGTTAACATTTTCAAAAAGAACAAAGCATTTGTTAAATAATGGTTGCAACTTTCAACGAAGATAACTTTTTACTCGTGTATCGAAACGACGAATATAATATATCAAATCGAAGCTCATATCAAATTAAACAATATGATTTCCTCTCGCTTTGTATAATCGTTCTTGTACCCAAATTCGATCGTTTACATCACTTATCGAGAGTTTAAAGTTTTTGACGCACTATTTTCATTTTATTTATTTCCGGTTTAATTTAACAGAGCAATAAAGAAGATATTGGTGCCAACCTAGGTTCATTTATATATATTTTAATCAGTCTATATTCATAAAAAAATAAGAGAAGAGAAAAACAAATGGGTTGTTGTTAACATTTTCAAAAAGAACAAAACATTTGTTAAATAATGGTTGCAACTTTCAACGAAGATAACTTTTTACTCGTGTATCGAAACGACGAATATAATATATCAAATCGAAGCACATATCAAATTACACAATATGATTTCCTCTCGCTTTGTATAATCATTCTTGTACCCAAATTCGATCGTTTACATCACTTATCGAGAGTTTAAAGTTTTTGACGCACTATTTTCATTTTATTTATTTCCGGTTTAATTTAACAGAGCAATAAAGAAGATATTGGTGCCAACCTAGGTTCATTTATATATATTTTAATCAGTCTATATTCTTAAAAAAATAAGAGAAGAGAAAAACAAATGGGATGTTGTTAACATTTTCAAAAAGAACAAAACATTTGTTAAATAATGGTTGCAAGTTTCAACGAAGATAACTTTTTACTCGTGTATCGAAACGACGAATATAATATATCAAATCGAAGCTCGTATCAAATTACACAATATGATTTTGTCTCGCTTTGTATAATCGTTTTTGTACCCAAATTCGATCCTTTACATCACTTATCGAGAGTTTAAAGTTTTTTACGCACCATTTTCATTTTATTTATTTCCGGTTTAATTTAATAGAGGAATAAAGAAGATATTGGTGCCAACCTAGGTTCATTTATATATATTTTTAATCAGTCTATATTCATAAAACAAATAAGAGAAGAGAAAAACAAATGGGATGTTGTTAATATTTTCAAAAAGAATAAAAAGTTTGTTAAATAATTGTTGCAACTTTCAACGAAGATAACTTTTTACTCGTGTATCGAAACGACGAATATAATATATCAAATCGAAGCTCATATCAAATTACACAATATGATTTCCTCTCGCTATGTATAATCATTCTTGTACCCAAATTCGATCGTTTACATCACTTATCGAGAGTTTAAAGTTTTTGACGCACTATTTTCATTTTATTTATTTCCGGTTTAATTTAACAGAGCAATAAAGAAGATATTGGTGCCAACCTAGGTTCATTTATATATATATTTTAATCAGTCTATATTCATAAAAAAATAAGAGAAGAGAAAAACAAATGGGATGTTAATAACATTTTCAAAAAGAACAAAACATTTGTTAAATAATGGTTGCAACTTTCAACGAATATAACTTTTTACTCGTGTATCAAAACGACGAATATAATATATCAAATCGAAGCTCATATCAAATAACACAATATGATTTCCTCTCGCTTTGTATAATCGTTCTTGTACCCAAATTCGATCGTTTACATCACTTATCGAGAGTTTAAAGTTTTTGACGCACTATTTTCATTTTATTTATTTCCGGTTTAATTTAACAGAGCAATAAAGAAGATATTGGTGCCAACCTAGGTTCATTTATATATATTTTAATCAGTCTATATTCATAAAAAAATAAGAGAAGAGAAAAACAAATGGGATGTTGTTAACATTTTCAAAAAGAACAAAGCATTTGTTAAATAATGGTTGCAACTTTCAACGAAGATAACTTTTTACTCGTGTATCGAAACGACGAATATAATATATCAAATCGAAGCTCATATCAAATTAAACAATATGATTTCCTCTCGCTTTGTATAATCGTTCTTGTACCCAATTTCGATCGTTTACATCACTTATCGAGAGTTTAAAGTTTTTGACGCACTATTTTCATTTTATTTATTTCCGGTTTAATTTAACAGAGCAATAAAGAAGATATTGGTGCCAACCTAGGTTCATTTATATATATTTTAATCAGTCTATATTCATAAAAAAATAAGAGAAGAGAAAAACAAATGGGATGTTGTTAACATTTTCAAAAAGAACAAAACATTTGTTAAATAATGGTTGCAACTTTCAACGAAGATAACTTTTTACTCGTGTATCGAAACGACGAATATAATATATAATCGAAGCTCGTATCAAATTACACAATATGATTTTGTCTCGCTTTGTATAATCGTTTTTGTACCCAAATTCGATCCTTTACATCACTTATCGAGAGTTTAAAGATTTTTACGCACCATTTTCATTTTATTTATTTCCGGTTTAATTTAACAGAGGAATAGAGAAGATATTGGTGCCAACCTAGGTTCATTTATATATATATTTTAATCAGTCTATATTCATAAAAAAAATTAGAGAAGAGAAAAACAAATGGGATGTTAATAACATTTTCAAAAAGAACAAAACATTTGTTAAATAATGGTTGCAACTTTCAACGAATATAACTTTTTACTCGTGTATCAAAACGACGAATATAATATATCAAATCGAAGCTCATATCAAATAACACAATATGATTTCCTCTCGCTTTGTATAATCGTTCTTGTACCCAAATTCGATCGTTTACATCACTTATCGAGAGTTTAAAGTTTTTGACGCACTATTTTCATTTTATTTATTTCCGGTTTAATTTAACAGAGCAAAAAAGAAGATATTGGTGCCAACCTAGGTTCATTTATATATATTTTAATCAGTCTATATTCATAAAAAAATAAGAGAAGAGAAAAACAAATGGGATGTTGTTAACATTTTCAAAAAGAACAAAGCATTTGTTAAATAATGGTTGCAACTTTCAACGAACATAACTTTTTACTCGTGTATCGAAACGACGAATATAATATATCAAATCGAAGCTCGTATCAAATTACACAATATGATTTTGTCTCGCTTTGTATAATCGTTTTTGTACCCAAATTCGATCCTTTACATCACTTATCGAGAGTTTAAAGTTTTTTACGCACCATTTTCATTTTATTTATTTCCGGTTTAATTTAACAGAGGAATAAAGAAGATATTGGTGCCAACCTAGGTTCATTTATATATATGTTTAATCAGTCTATATTCATAAAAAAATAAGAGAAGAGAAAAACAAATGGGTTGTTGTTAACATTTTCAAAAAGAACAAAGCATTTGTTAAATAATGGTTGCAACTTTCAACGAAGATAACTTTTTACTCGTGTATCGAAACGACGAATATAATATATCAAATCGAAGCTCATATCAAATTACACAATATGATTTCCTCTCGCTTTGTATAATCGTTCTTGTACCCAAATTCGATCGTTTACATCACTTATCGAGAGTTTAAAGTTTTTGACGCACTATTTTCATTTTATTTATTTCCGGTTTAATTTAACAGAGCAATAAAGAAGATATTGGTGCCAACCTAGGTTCATTTATATATATTTTAATCAGTCTATATTCATAAAAAAATAAGAGAAGAGAAAAACAAATGGGTTGTTGTTAACATTTTCAAAAAGAACAAAACATTTGTTAAATAATGGTTGCAACTTTCAACGAAGATAACTTTTTACTCGTGTATCGAAACGACGAATATAATATATCAAATCGAAGCTCGTATCAAATTACACAATATGATTTTGTCTCGCTTTGTATAATCGTTTTTGTACCCAAATTCGATCCTTTACATCACTTATCGAGAGTTTAAAGTTTTTTACGCACCATTTTCATTTTATTTATTTCCGGTTTAATTTAATAGAGGAATAAAGAAGATATTGGTGCCAACCTAGGTTCATTTATATATATTTTTAATCAGTCTATATTCATAAAACAAATAAGAGAAGAGAAAAACAAATGGGATGTTGTTAATATTTTCAAAAAGAATAAAAAGTTTGTTAAATAATTGTTGCAACTTTCAACGAAGATAACATTTTACTCGTGTATCGAAACGACAAATATAATATATCAAATCGAAGCTCATATCAAATTACACAATATGATTTCCTCTCGCTTTGTATAATCATTCTTGTACCCAAATTCGATCGTTTACATCACTTATCGAGAGTTTAAAGTTTTTGACGCACTATTTTCATTTTATTTATTTCCGGTTTAATTTAACAGAGCAATAAAGAAGATATTGGTGCCAACCTAGGTTCATTTATATATATTTTAATCAGTCTATATTCATAAAAAAATAAGAGAAGAGAAAAACAAATGGGTTGTTGTTAACATTTTCAAAAAGAACAAAACATTTGTTAAATAATGGTCGCAACTTTCAATGAAGATAACTTTTTACTCGTGTATCGAAACGACGAATATAATATATCAAATCGAAGCTCGTATCAAATTACACAATATGATTTTGTCTCGCTTTGTATAATCGTTTTTGTACCCAAATTCGATCCTTTACATCACTTATCGAGAGTTTAAAGATTTTTACGCACCATTTTCATTTTATTTATTTCCGGTTTAATTTAACAGAGGAATAGAGAAGATATTGGTGCCAACCTAGGTTCATTTATATATATATTTTAATCAGTCTATATTCATAAAAAAAATTAGAGAAGAGAAAAACAAATGGGATGTTAATAACATTTTCAAAAAGAACAAAACATTTGTTAAATAATGGTTGCAACTTTCAACGAATATAACTTTTTACTCGTGTATCAAAACGACGAATATAATATATCAAATCGAAGCTCATATCAAATAACACAATATGATTTCCTCTCGCTTTGTATAATCGTTCTTGTACCCAAATTCGATCGTTTACATCACTTATCGAGAGTTTAAAGTTTTTGACGCACTATTTTCATTTTATTTATTTCCGGTTTAATTTAACAGAGCAAAAAAGAAGATATTGGTGCCAACCTAGGTTCATTTATATATATTTTAATCAGTCTATATTCATAAAAAAATAAGAGAAGAGAAAAACAAATGGGATGTTGTTAACATTTTCAAAAAGAACAAAGCATTTGTTAAATAATGGTTGCAACTTTCAACGAACATAACTTTTTACTCGTGTATCGAAACGACGAATATAATATATCAAATCGAAGCTCGTATCAAATTACACAATATGATTTTGTCTCGCTTTGTATAATCGTTTTTGTACCCAAATTCGATCCTTTACATCACTTATCGAGAGTTTAAAGTTTTTTACGCACCATTTTCATTTTATTTATTTCCGGTTTAATTTAACAGAGGAATAAAGAAGATATTGGTGCCAACCTAGGTTCATTTATATATATGTTTAATCAGTCTATATTCATAAAAAAATAAGAGAAGAGAAAAACAAATGGGTTGTTGTTAACATTTTCAAAAAGAACAAAGCATTTGTTAAATAATGGTTGCAACTTTCAACGAAGATAACTTTTTACTCGTGTATCGAAACGACGAATATAATATATCAAATCGAAGCTCATATCAAATTACACAATATGATTTCCTCTCGCTTTGTATAATCGTTCTTGTACCCAAATTCGATCGTTTACATCACTTATCGAGAGTTTAAAGTTTTTGACGCACTATTTTCATTTTATTTATTTCCGGTTTAATTTAACAGAGCAATAAAGAAGATATTGGTGCCAACCTAGGTTCATTTATATATATTTTAATCAGTCTATATTCATAAAAAAATAAGAGAAGAGAAAAACAAATGGGTTGTTGTTAACATTTTCAAAAAGAACAAAACATTTGTTAAATAATGGTTGCAACTTTCAACGAAGATAACTTTTTACTCGTGTATCGAAACGACGAATATAATATATCAAATCGAAGCTCGTATCAAATTACACAATATGATTTTGTCTCGCTTTGTATAATCGTTTTTGTACCCAAATTCGATCCTTTACATCACTTATCGAGAGTTTAAAGTTTTTTACGCACCATTTTCATTTTATTTATTTCCGGTTTAATTTAATAGAGGAATAAAGAAGATATTGGTGCCAACCTAGGTTCATTTATATATATTTTTAATCAGTCTATATTCATAAAACAAATAAGAGAAGAGAAAAACAAATGGGATGTTGTTAATATTTTCAAAAAGAATAAAAAGTTTGTTAAATAATTGTTGCAACTTTCAACGAAGATAACATTTTACTCGTGTATCGAAACGACAAATATAATATATCAAATCGAAGCTCATATCAAATTACACAATATGATTTCCTCTCGCTTTGTATAATCATTCTTGTACCCAAATTCGATCGTTTACATCACTTATCGAGAGTTTAAAGTTTTTGACGCACTATTTTCATTTTATTTATTTCCGGTTTAATTTAACAGAGCAATAAAGAAGATATTGGTGCCAACCTAGGTTCATTTATATATATATTTTAATCAGTCTATATTCATAAAAAAATAAGAGAAGAGAAAAACAAATGGGATGTTGTTAACATTTTCAAAAAGAACAAAACATTTGTTAAATAATGGTTGCAACTTTCAACGATTATAACTTTTTACTCGTGTTTCGAAACGACGAATATAATATATCAAATCGAAGCTCATATCAAATTACACAATATGATTTCCTCTCGCTTTGTATAATCGTTCTTGTACACAAATTCGATCGTTTACATCACTTATCGAGAGTTTAAAGTTTTTGACGCACTATTTTCATTTTATTTATTTCCGGTTTAATTTAACAGAGCAATAAAGAAGATATTGGTGCCAACCTAGGTTCATTTATATATATTTTAATCAGTCTATATTCATAAAAAAATAAGAGAAGAGAAAAACAAATGGGTTGTTGTTAACATTTTCAAAAAGAACAAAACATTTGTTAAATAATGGTTGCAACTTTCAACGAAGATAACTTTTTACTCGTGTATCGAAACGACGAATATAATATATAATCGAAGCTCGTATCAAATTACACAATATGATTTTGTCTCGCTTTGTATAATCGTTTTTGTACCCAAATTCGATCCTTTACATCACTTATCGAGAGTTTAAAGATTTTTACGCACCATTTTCATTTTATTTATTTCCGGTTTAATTTAACAGAGGAATAAAGAAGATATTGGTGCCAACCTAGGTTCATTTATATATATATTTTAATCAGTCTATATTCATAAAAAAAATAAGAGAAGAGAAAAACAAATGGGATGTTAATAACATTTTCAAAAAGAACAAAACATTTGTTAAATAATGGTTGCAACTTTCAACGAATATAACTTTTTACTCGTGTATCGAAACGACGAATATAATATATGAAATCGAAGCTCATATCAAATTACACAATATGATTTCCTCTCGCTTTGTATAATCGTTCTTGTACCCAAATTCGATCGTTTACATCACTTATCGAGAGTTTAAAGTTTTTGACGCACTATTTTCATTTTATTTATTTCCGGTTTAATTTAACAGAGCAATAAAGAAGATATTGGTGCCAACCTAGGTTCATTTATATATATTTTAATCAGTCTATATTCATAAAAAAATAAGAAAAGAGAAAAACAAATGGGATGTTGTTAACATTTTCAAAAAGAACAAAACATTTGTTAAATAATGGTCGCAACTTTCAATGAAGATAACTTTTTACTCGTGTATCGAAACGACGAATATAATATATCAAATCGAAGCTCATATCAAATTACACAATATGATTTCCTCTCGCTATGTATAATCGTTCTTGTACCCAAATTCGATCGTTTACATCACTTATCGAGAGTTTAAAGTTTTTGACGCACTATTTTCATTTTATTTATTTCCGGTTTAATTTAACAGAGCAATAAAGAAGATATTGGTGCCAACCTAGGTTCATTTATATATATTTTAATCAGTCTATATTCATAAAAAAATAAGAGAAGAGAAAAACAAATGGGATGTTGTTAACATTTTCAAAAAGAACAAAGCATTTGTTAAATAATGGTTGCAACTTTCAACGAAGATAACTTTTTACTCGTGTATCGAAACGACAAATATAATATATCAAATCGAAGCTCATATCAAATTAAACAATATGATTTCCTCTCGCTTTGTATAATCGTTCTTGTACCCAAATTCGATCGTTTACATCACTTATCGAGAGTTTAAAGTTTTTGACGCACTATTTTCATTTTATTTATTTCCGGTTTAATTTAACAGAGCAATAAAGAAGATATTGGTGCCAACCTAGGTTCATTTATATATATTTTAATCAGTCTATATTCATAAAAAAATAAGAGAAGAGAAAAACAAATGGGTTGTTGTTAACATTTTCAAAAAGAACAAAACATTTGTTAAATAATGGTCGCAACTTTCAATGAAGATAACTTTTTACTCGTGTATCGAAACGACGAATATAATATATCAAATCGAAGCTCGTATCAAATTACACAATATGATTTTGTCTCGCTTTGTATAATCGTTTTTGTACCCAAATTCGATCCTTTACATCACTTATCGAGAGTTTAAAGTTTTTTACGCACCATTTTCATTTTATTTATTTCCGGTTTAATTTAATAGAGGAATAAAGAAGATATTGGTGCCAACCTAGGTTCATTTATATATATTTTAATCAGTCTATATTCTTAAAAAAATAAGAGAAGAGAAAAACAAATGGGATGTTGTTAATATTTTCAAAAAGAACAAAACATTTGTTAAATAATGGTTGCAACTTTCAACGAAGATAACTTTTTACTCGTGTATCGAAACGACGAATATAATATATCAAATCGAAGCTCGTATCAAATTACACAATATGATTTCCTCTCGCTTTGTATAATCATTCTTGTACCCAAATTCGATCGTTTACATCACTTATCGAGAGTTTAAAGTTTTTGACGCACCATTTTCATTTTATTTATTTCCGGTTTAATTTAATAGAGGAATAAAGAAGATATTGGTGCCAACCTAGGTTCATTTATATATATTTTTAATCAGTCTATATTCATAAAACAAATAAGAGAAGAGAAAAACAAATGGGATGTTGTTAACATTTTCAAAAAGAATAAAAAGTTTGTTAAATAATGGTTGCAACTTTCAACGAAGATAACTTTTTACTCGTGTATCGAAACGACGAATATAATATATCAAATCGAAGCTCATATCAAATTACACAATATGATTTCCTCTCGCTATGTATAATCATTCTTGTACCCAAATTCGATCGTTTACATCACTTATCGAGAGTTTAAAGTTTTTGACGCACTATTTTCATTTTATTTATTTCCGGTTTAATTTAACAGAGCAATAAAGAAGATATTGGTGCCAACCTAGGTTCATTTATATATATATTTTAATCAGTCTATATTCATAAAAAAATAAGAGAAGAGAAAAACAAATGGGATGTTGTTAACATTTTCAAAAAGAACAAAACATTTGTTAAATAATGGTTGCAACTTTCAACGATTATAACTTTTTACTCGTGTTTCGAAACGACGAATATAATATATCAAATCGAAGCTCATATCAAATAACACAATATGATTTCCTCTCGCTTTGTATAATCGTTCTTGTACCCAAATTCGATCGTTTACATCACTTATCGAGAGTTTAAAGTTTTTGACGCACTATTTTCATTTTATTTATTTCCGGTTTAATTTAACAGAGCAATAAAGAAGATATTGGTGCCAACCTAGGTTCATTTATATATATTTTAATCAGTCTATATTCATAAAAAAATAAGAGAAGAGAAAAACAAATGGGATGTTGTTAACATTTTCAAAAAGAACAAAGCATTTGTTAAATAATGGTTGCAACTTTCAACGAACATAACTTTTTACTCGTGTATCGAAACGACGAATATAATATATCAAATCGAAGCTCGTATCAAATTACACAATATGATTTTGTCTCGCTTTGTATAATCGTTTTTGTACCCAAATTCGATCCTTTACATCACTTATCGAGAGTTTAAAGTTTTTTACGCACCATTTTCATTTTATTTATTTCCGGTTTAATTTAACAGAGGAATAAAGAAGATATTGGTGCCAACCTAGGTTCATTTATATATATTTTTAATCAGTCTATATTCATAAAAAAATAAGAGAAGAGAAAAACAAATGGGTTGTTGTTAACATTTTCAAAAAGAACAAAGCATTTGTTAAATAATGGTTGCAACTTTCAACGAAGATAACTTTTTACTCGTGTATCGAAACGACGAATATAATATATCAAATCGAAGCTCATATCAAATTACACAATATGATTTCCTCTCGCTTTGTATAATCATTCTTGTACCCAAATTCGATCGTTTACATCACTTATCGAGAGTTTAAAGTTTTTGACGCACTATTTTCATTTTATTTATTTCCGGTTTAATTTAACAGAGCAATAAAGAAGATATTGGTGCCAACCTAGGTTCATTTATATATATATTTTAATCAGTCTATATTCATAAAAAAATAAGAGAAGAGAAAAACAAATGGGATGTTGTTAACATTTTCAAAAAGAACAAAACATTTGTTAAATAATGGTTGCAACTTTCAACGAAGATAACTTTTTACTCGTGTATCGAAACGACGAATATAATATATCAAATCGAAGCTCATATCAAATTACACAATATGATTTCCTCTCGCTTTGTATAATCATTCTTGTACCCAAATTCGATCGTTTACATCACTTATCGAGAGTTTAAAGTTTTTGACGCACTATTTTCATTTTATTTATTTCCGGTTTAATTTAACAGAGCAATAAAGAAGATATTGGTGCCAACCTAGGTTCATTTATATATATATTTTAATCAGTCTATATTCATAAAAAAATAAGAGAAGAGAAAAACAAATGGGATGTTGTTAACATTTTCAAAAAGAACAAAACATTTGTTAAATAATGGTTGCAACTTTCAACGATTATAACTTTTTACTCGTGTTTCGAAACGACGAATATAATATATCAAATCGAAGCTCATATCAAATAACACAATATGATTTCCTCTCGCTTTGTATAATCGTTCTTGTACCCAAATTCGATCGTTTACATCACTTATCGAGAGTTTAAAGTTTTTGACGCACTATTTTCATTTTATTTATTTCCGGTTTAATTTAACAGAGCAATAAAGAAGATATTGGTGCCAACCTAGGTTCATTTATATATATTTTAATCAGTCTATATTCATAAAAAAATAAGAGAAGAGAAAAACAAATGGGATGTTGTTAACATTTTCAAAAAGAACAAAGCATTTGTTAAATAATGGTTGCAACTTTCAACGAACATAACTTTTTACTCGTGTATCGAAACGACGAATATAATATATCAAATCGAAGCTCGTATCAAATTACACAATATGATTTTGTCTCGCTTTGTATAATCGTTTTTGTACCCAAATTCGATCCTTTACATCACTTATCGAGAGTTTAAAGTTTTTTACGCACCATTTTCATTTTATTTATTTCCGGTTTAATTTAATAGAGGAATAAAGAAGATATTGGTGCCAACCTAGGTTCATTTATATATATTTTTAATCAGTCTATATTCATAAAACAAATAAGAGAAGAGAAAAACAAATGGGATGTTGTTAATATTTTCAAAAAGAATAAAAAGTTTGTTAAATAATTGTTGCAACTTTCAACGAAGATAACATTTTACTCGTGTATCGAAACGACAAATATAATATATCAAATCGAAGCTCATATCAAATTACACAATATGATTTCCTCTCGCTTTGTATAATCATTCTTGTACCCAAATTCGATCGTTTACATCACTTATCGAGAGTTTAAAGTTTTTGACGCACTATTTTCATTTTATTTATTTCCGGTTTAATTTAACAGAGCAATAAAGAAGATATTGGTGCCAACCTAGGTTCATTTATATATATATTTTAATCAGTCTATATTCATAAAAAAATAAGAGAAGAGAAAAACAAATGGGATGTTGTTAACATTTTCAAAAAGAACAAAACATTTGTTAAATAATGGTTGCAACTTTCAACGATTATAACTTTTTACTCGTGTTTCGAAACGACGAATATAATATATCAAATCGAAGCTCATATCAAATTACACAATATGATTTCCTCTCGCTTTGTATAATCGTTCTTGTACACAAATTCGATCGTTTACATCACTTATCGAGAGTTTAAAGTTTTTGACGCACTATTTTCATTTTATTTATTTCCGGTTTAATTTAACAGAGCAATAAAGAAGATATTGGTGCCAACCTAGGTTCATTTATATATATTTTAATCAGTCTATATTCATAAAAAAATAAGAGAAGAGAAAAACAAATGGGTTGTTGTTAACATTTTCAAAAAGAACAAAACATTTGTTAAATAATGGTTGCAACTTTCAACGAAGATAACTTTTTACTCGTGTATCGAAACGACGAATATAATATATAATCGAAGCTCGTATCAAATTACACAATATGATTTTGTCTCGCTTTGTATAATCGTTTTTGTACCCAAATTCGATCCTTTACATCACTTATCGAGAGTTTAAAGATTTTTACGCACCATTTTCATTTTATTTATTTCCGGTTTAATTTAACAGAGGAATAAAGAAGATATTGGTGCCAACCTAGGTTCATTTATATATATATTTTAATCAGTCTATATTCATAAAAAAAATAAGAGAAGAGAAAAACAAATGGGATGTTAATAACATTTTCAAAAAGAACAAAACATTTGTTAAATAATGGTTGCAACTTTCAACGAATATAACTTTTTACTCGTGTATCGAAACGACGAATATAATATATGAAATCGAAGCTCATATCAAATTACACAATATGATTTCCTCTCGCTTTGTATAATCGTTCTTGTACCCAAATTCGATCGTTTACATCACTTATCGAGAGTTTAAAGTTTTTGACGCACTATTTTCATTTTATTTATTTCCGGTTTAATTTAACAGAGCAATAAAGAAGATATTGGTGCCAACCTAGGTTCATTTATATATATTTTAATCAGTCTATATTCATAAAAAAATAAGAAAAGAGAAAAACAAATGGGATGTTGTTAACATTTTCAAAAAGAACAAAACATTTGTTAAATAATGGTCGCAACTTTCAATGAAGATAACTTTTTACTCGTGTATCGAAACGACGAATATAATATATCAAATCGAAGCTCATATCAAATTACACAATATGATTTCCTCTCGCTATGTATAATCGTTCTTGTACCCAAATTCGATCGTTTACATCACTTATCGAGAGTTTAAAGTTTTTGACGCACTATTTTCATTTTATTTATTTCCGGTTTAATTTAACAGAGCAATAAAGAAGATATTGGTGCCAACCTAGGTTCATTTATATATATTTTAATCAGTCTATATTCATAAAAAAATAAGAGAAGAGAAAAACAAATGGGATGTTGTTAACATTTTCAAAAAGAACAAAGCATTTGTTAAATAATGGTTGCAACTTTCAACGAAGATAACTTTTTACTCGTGTATCGAAACGACGAATATAATATATCAAATCGAAGCTCATATCAAATTAAACAATATGATTTCCTCTCGCTTTGTATAATCGTTCTTGTACCCAAATTCGATCGTTTACATCACTTATCGAGAGTTTAAAGTTTTTGACGCACTATTTTCATTTTATTTATTTCCGGTTTAATTTAACAGAGCAATAAAGAAGATATTGGTGCCAACCTAGGTTCATTTATATATATTTTAATCAGTCTATATTCATAAAAAAATAAGAGAAGAGAAAAACAAATGGGTTGTTGTTAACATTTTCAAAAAGAACAAAACATTTGTTAAATAATGGTTGCAACTTTCAACGAAGATAACTTTTTACTCGTGTATCGAAACGATGAATATAATATATCAAATTGAAGCACATATCAAATTACACAATATGATTTCCTCTCGCTTTGTATAATCATTCTTGTACCCAAATTCGATCGTTTACATCACTTATCGAGAGTTTAAAGTTTTTGACGCACTATTTTCATTTTATTTATTTCCGGTTTAATTTAACAGAGCAATAAAGAAGATATTGGTGCCAACCTAGGTTCATTTATATATATTTTAATCAGTCTATATTCTTAAAAAAATAAGAGAAGAGAAAAACAAATGGGATGTTGTTAACATTTTCAAAAAGAACAAAACATTTGTTAAATAATGGTTGCAAGTTTCAACGAAGATAACTTTTTACTCGTGTATCGAAACGACGAATATAATATATCAAATCGAAGCTCGTATCAAATTACACAATATGATTTTGTCTCGCTTTGTATAATCGTTTTTGTACCCAAATTCGATCCTTTACATCACTTATCGAGAGTTTAAAGTTTTTTACGCACCATTTTCATTTTATTTATTTCCGGTTTAATTTAATAGAGGAATAAAGAAGATATTGGTGCCAACCTAGGTTCATTTATATATATTTTTAATCAGTCTATATTCATAAAACAAATAAGAGAAGAGAAAAACAAATGGGATGTTGTTAATATTTTCAAAAAGAATAAAAAGTTTGTTAAATAATTGTTGCAACTTTCAACGAAGATAACTTTTTACTCGTGTATCGAAACGACGAATATAATATATCAAATCGAAGCTCATATCAAATTACACAATATGATTTCCTCTCGCTATGTATAATCATTCTTGTACCCAAATTCGATCGTTTACATCACTTATCGAGAGTTTAAAGTTTTTGACGCACTATTTTCATTTTATTTATTTCCGGTTTAATTTAACAGAGCAATAAAGAAGATATTGGTGCCAACCTAGGTTCATTTATATATATATTTTAATCAGTCTATATTCATAAAAAAATAAGAGAAGAGAAAAACAAATGGGATGTTGTTAACATTTTCAAAAAGAACAAAACATTTGTTAAATAATGGTTGCAACTTTCAACGAAGATAACTTTTTACTCGTGTATCGAAACGACGAATATAATATATCAAATCGAAGCTCATATCAAATTACACAATATGATTTCCTCTCGCTTTGTATAATCATTCTTGTACCCAAATTCGATCGTTTACATCACTTATCGAGAGTTTAAAGTTTTTGACGCACTATTTTCATTTTATTTATTTCCGGTTTAATTTAACAGAGCAATAAAGAAGATATTGGTGCCAACCTAGGTTCATTTATATATATATTTTAATCAGTCTATATTCATAAAAAAATAAGAGAAGAGAAAAACAAATGGGATGTTGTTAACATTTTCAAAAAGAACAAAACATTTGTTAAATAATGGTTGCAACTTTCAACGATTATAACTTTTTACTCGTGTTTCGAAACGACGAATATAATATATCAAATCGAAGCTCATATCAAATAACACAATATGATTTCCTCTCGCTTTGTATAATCGTTCTTGTACCCAAATTCGATCGTTTACATCACTTATCGAGAGTTTAAAGTTTTTGACGCACTATTTTCATTTTATTTATTTCCGGTTTAATTTAACAGAGCAATAAAGAAGATATTGGTGCCAACCTAGGTTCATTTATATATATTTTAATCAGTCTATATTCATAAAAAAATAAGAGAAGAGAAAAACAAATGGGATGTTGTTAACATTTTCAAAAAGAACAAAGCATTTGTTAAATAATGGTTGCAACTTTCAACGAACATAACTTTTTACTCGTGTATCGAAACGACGAATATAATATATCAAATCGAAGCTCGTATCAAATTACACAATATGATTTTGTCTCGCTTTGTATAATCGTTTTTGTACCCAAATTCGATCCTTTACATCACTTATCGAGAGTTTAAAGTTTTTTACGCACCATTTTCATTTTATTTATTTCCGGTTTAATTTAACAGAGGAATAAAGAAGATATTGGTGCCAACCTAGGTTCATTTATATATATTTTTAATCAGTCTATATTCATAAAAAAATAAGAGAAGAGAAAAACAAATGGGTTGTTGTTAACATTTTCAAAAAGAACAAAGCATTTGTTAAATAATGGTTGCAACTTTCAACGAAGATAACTTTTTACTCGTGTATCGAAACGACGAATATAATATATCAAATCGAAGCTCATATCAAATTACACAATATGATTTCCTCTCGCTTTGTATAATCGTTCTTGTACCCAAATTCGATCGTTTACATCACTTATCGAGAGTTTAAAGTTTTTGACGCACTATTTTCATTTTATTTATTTCCGGTTTAATTTAACAGAGCAATAAAGAAGATATTGGTGCCAACCTAGGTTCATTTATATATATTTTAATCAGTCTATATTCATAAAAAAATAAGAGAAGAGAAAAACAAATGGGTTGTTGTTAACATTTTCAAAAAGAACAAAACATTTGTTAAATAATGGTTGCAACTTTCAACGAAGATAACTTTTTACTCGTGTATCGAAACGACGAATATAATATATCAAATCGAAGCTCGTATCAAATTACACAATATGATTTTGTCTCGCTTTGTATAATCGTTTTTGTACCCAAATTCGATCCTTTACATCACTTATCGAGAGTTTAAAGTTTTTTACGCACCATTTTCATTTTATTTATTTCCGGTTTAATTTAATAGAGGAATAAAGAAGATATTGGTGCCAACCTAGGTTCATTTATATATATTTTTAATCAGTCTATATTCATAAAACAAATAAGAGAAGAGAAAAACAAATGGGATGTTGTTAATATTTTCAAAAAGAATAAAAAGTTTGTTAAATAATTGTTGCAACTTTCAACGAAGATAACTTTTTACTCGTGTATCGAAACGACAAATATAATATATCAAATCGAAGCTCATATCAAATTACACAATATGATTTCCTCTCGCTTTGTATAATCATTCTTGTACCCAAATTCGATCGTTTACATCACTTATCGAGAGTTTAAAGTTTTTGACGCACTATTTTCATTTTATTTATTTCCGGTTTAATTTAACAGAGCAATAAAGAAGATATTGGTGCCAACCTAGGTTCATTTATATATATATTTTAATCAGTCTATATTCATAAAAAAATAAGAGAAGAGAAAAACAAATGGGATGTTGTTAACATTTTCAAAAAGAACAAAACATTTGTTAAATAATGGTTGCAACTTTCAACGATTATAACTTTTTACTCGTGTTTCGAAACGACGAATATAATATATCAAATCGAAGCTCATATCAAATTACACAATATGATTTCCTCTCGCTTTGTATAATCGTTCTTGTACACAAATTCGATCGTTTACATCACTTATCGAGAGTTTAAAGTTTTTGACGCACTATTTTCATTTTATTTATTTCCGGTTTAATTTAACAGAGCAATAAAGAAGATATTGGTGCCAACCTAGGTTCATTTATATATATTTTAATCAGTCTATATTCATAAAAAAATAAGAGAAGAGAAAAACAAATGGGATGTTGTTAACATTTTCAAAAAGAACAAAGCATTTGTTAAATAATGGTTGCAACTTTCAACGAACATAACTTTTTACTCGTGTATCGAAACGACGAATATAATATATCAAATCGAAGCTCGTATCAAATTACACAATATGATTTTGTCTCGCTTTGTATAATCGTTTTTGTACCCAAATTCGATCCTTTACATCACTTATCGAGAGTTTAAAGTTTTTTACGCACCATTTTCATTTTATTTATTTCCGGTTTAATTTAACAGAGGAATAAAGAAGATATTGGTGCCAACCTAGGTTCATTTATATATATTTTTAATCAGTCTATATTCATAAAAAAATAAGAGAAGAGAAAAACAAATGGGTTGTTGTTAACATTTTCAAAAAGAACAAAGCATTTGTTAAATAATGGTTGCAACTTTCAACGAAGATAACTTTTTACTCGTGTATCGAAACGACGAATATAATATATCAAATCGAAGCTCATATCAAATTACACAATATGATTTCCTCTCGCTTTGTATAATCGTTCTTGTACCCAAATTCGATCGTTTACATCACTTATCGAGAGTTTAAAGTTTTTGACGCACTATTTTCATTTTATTTATTTCCGGTTTAATTTAACAGAGCAATAAAGAAGATATTGGTGCCAACCTAGGTTCATTTATATATATTTTAATCAGTCTATATTCATAAAAAAATAAGAGAAGAGAAAAACAAATGGGTTGTTGTTAACATTTTCAAAAAGAACAAAACATTTGTTAAATAATGGTTGCAACTTTCAACGAAGATAACTTTTTACTCGTGTATCGAAACGACGAATATAATATATCAAATCGAAGCTCGTATCAAATTACACAATATGATTTTGTCTCGCTTTGTATAATCGTTTTTGTACCCAAATTCGATCCTTTACATCACTTATCGAGAGTTTAAAGTTTTTTACGCACCATTTTCATTTTATTTATTTCCGGTTTAATTTAATAGAGGAATAAAGAAGATATTGGTGCCAACCTAGGTTCATTTATATATATTTTTAATCAGTCTATATTCATAAAACAAATAAGAGAAGAGAAAAACAAATGGGATGTTGTTAATATTTTCAAAAAGAATAAAAAGTTTGTTAAATAATTGTTGCAACTTTCAACGAAGATAACTTTTTACTCGTGTATCGAAACGACAAATATAATATATCAAATCGAAGCTCATATCAAATTACACAATATGATTTCCTCTCGCTATGTATAATCATTCTTGTACCCAAATTCGATCGTTTACATCACTTATCGAGAGTTTAAAGTTTTTGACGCACTATTTTCATTTTATTTATTTCCGGTTTAATTTAACAGAGCAATAAAGAAGATATTGGTGCCAACCTAGGTTCATTTATATATATATTTTAATCAGTCTATATTCATAAAAAAATAAGAGAAGAGAAAAACAAATGGGATGTTGTTAACATTTTCAAAAAGAACAAAACATTTGTTAAATAATGGTTGCAACTTTCAACGATTATAACTTTTTACTCGTGTTTCGAAACGACGAATATAATATATCAAATCGAAGCTCATATCAAATTACACAATATGATTTCCTCTCGCTTTGTATAATCGTTCTTGTACACAAATTCGATCGTTTACATCACTTATCGAGAGTTTAAAGTTTTTGACGCACTATTTTCATTTTATTTATTTCCGGTTTAATTTAACAGAGCAATAAAGAAGATATTGGTGCCAACCTAGGTTCATTTATATATATTTTAATCAGTCTATATTCATAAAAAAATAAGAGAAGAGAAAAACAAATGAGATGTTGTTAACATTTTCAAAAAGAACAAAGCATTTGTTAAATAGTGGTTGCAACTTTCAACGAAGATAACTTTTTACTCGTGTATCGAAACGACGAATATAATATATCAAATCGAAGCTCGTATCAAATTACACAATATGATTTTGTCTCGCTTTGTATAATCGTTCTTGTACCCAAATTCGATCGTTTACATCACTTATCGAGAGTTTAAAGTTTTTGACGCACTATTTTCATTTTATTTATTTCCGGTTTAATTTAACAGAGCAATAAAGAAGATATTGGTGCCAACCTAGGTTCATTTATATATATTTTAATCAGTCTATATTCATAAAAAAATAAGAAAAGAGAAAAACAAATGGGATGTTGTTAACATTTTCAAAAAGAACAAAACATTTGTTAAATAATGGTCGCAACTTTCAATGAAGATAACTTTTTACTCGTGTATCGAAACGACGAATATAATATATCAAATCGAAGCTCATATCAAATTACACAATATGATTTCCTCTCGCTATGTATAATCGTTCTTGTACCCAAATTCGATCGTTTACATCACTTATCGAGAGTTTAAAGTTTTTGACGCACTATTTTCATTTTATTTATTTCCGGTTTAATTTAACAGAGCAATAAAGAAGATATTGGTGCCAACCTAGGTTCATTTATATATATTTTAATCAGTCTATATTCATAAAAAAATAAGAGAAGAGAAAAACAAATGGGATGTTGTTAACATTTTCAAAAAGAACAAAGCATTTGTTAAATAATGGTTGCAACTTTCAACGAAGATAACTTTTTACTCGTGTATCGAAACGATGAATATAATATATCAAATTGAAGCACATATCAAATTACACAATATGATTTCCTCTCGCTTTGTATAATCATTCTTGTACCCAAATTCGATCGTTTACATCACTTATCGAGAGTTTAAAGTTTTTGACGCACTATTTTCATTTTATTTATTTCCGGTTTAATTTAACAGAGCAATAAAGAAGATATTGGTGCCAACCTAGGTTCATTTATATATATTTTAATCAGTCTATATTCTTAAAAAAATAAGAGAAGAGAAAAACAAATGGGATGTTGTTAACATTTTCAAAAAGAACAAAACATTTGTTAAATAATGGTTGCAAGTTTCAACGAAGATAACTTTTTACTCGTGTATCGAAACGACGAATATAATATATCAAATCGAAGCTCGTATCAAATTACACAATATGATTTTGTCTCGCTTTGTATAATCGTTTTTGTACCCAAATTCGATCCTTTACATCACTTATCGAGAGTTTAAAGTTTTTTACGCACCATTTTCATTTTATTTATTTCCGGTTTAATTTAATAGAGGAATAAAGAAGATATTGGTGCCAACCTAGGTTCATTTATATATATTTTTAATCAGTCTATATTCATAAAACAAATAAGAGAAGAGAAAAACAAATGGGATGTTGTTAATATTTTCAAAAAGAATAAAAAGTTTGTTAAATAATTGTTGCAACTTTCAACGAAGATAACTTTTTACTCGTGTATCGAAACGACGAATATAATATATCAAATCGAAGCTCATATCAAATTACACAATATGATTTCCTCTCGCTATGTATAATCATTCTTGTACCCAAATTCGATCGTTTACATCACTTATCGAGAGTTTAAAGTTTTTGACGCACTATTTTCATTTTATTTATTTCCGGTTTAATTTAACAGAGCAATAAAGAAGATATTGGTGCCAACCTAGGTTCATTTATATATATATTTTAATCAGTCTATATTCATAAAAAAATAAGAGAAGAGAAAAACAAATGGGATGTTAATAACATTTTCAAAAAGAACAAAACATTTGTTAAATAATGGTTGCAACTTTCAACGAATATAACTTTTTACTCGTGTATCAAAACGACGAATATAATATATCAAATCGAAGCTCATATCAAATAACACAATATGATTTCCTCTCGCTTTGTATAATCGTTCTTGTACCCAAATTCGATCGTTTACATCACTTATCGAGAGTTTAAAGTTTTTGACGCACTATTTTCATTTTATTTATTTCCGGTTTAATTTAACAGAGCAATAAAGAAGATATTGGTGCCAACCTAGGTTCATTTATATATATTTTAATCAGTCTATATTCATAAAAAAATAAGAGAAGAGAAAAACAAATGGGATGTTGTTAACATTTTCAAAAAGAACAAAGCATTTGTTAAATAATGGTTGCAACTTTCAACGAACATAACTTTTTACTCGTGTATCGAAACGACGAATATAATATATCAAATCGAAGCTCGTATCAAATTACACAATATGATTTTGTCTCGCTTTGTATAATCGTTTTTGTACCCAAATTCGATCCTTTACATCACTTATCGAGAGTTTAAAGTTTTTTACGCACCATTTTCATTTTATTTATTTCCGGTTTAATTTAACAGAGGAATAAAGAAGATATTGGTGCCAACCTAGGTTCATTTATATATATTTTTAATCAGTCTATATTCATAAAAAAATAAGAGAAGAGAAAAACAAATGGGTTGTTGTTAACATTTTCAAAAAGAACAAAGCATTTGTTAAATAATGGTTGCAACTTTCAACGAAGATAACTTTTTACTCGTGTATCGAAACGACGAATATAATATATCAAATCGAAGCTCATATCAAATTACACAATATGATTTCCTCTCGCTTTGTATAATCGTTCTTGTACCCAAATTCGATCGTTTACATCACTTATCGAGAGTTTAAAGTTTTTGACGCACTATTTTCATTTTATTTATTTCCGGTTTAATTTAACAGAGCAATAAAGAAGATATTGGTGCCAACCTAGGTTCATTTATATATATTTTAATCAGTCTATATTCATAAAAAAATAAGAGAAGAGAAAAACAAATGGGTTGTTGTTAACATTTTCAAAAAGAACAAAACATTTGTTAAATAATGGTTGCAACTTTCAACGAAGATAACTTTTTACTCGTGTATCGAAACGACGAATATAATATATCAAATCGAAGCTCATATCAAATTACACAATATGATTTCATCTCGCTTTGTATAATCATTCTTGTACCCAAATTCGATCGTTTACATCACTTATCGAGAGTTTAAAGTTTTTGACGCACTATTTTCATTTTATTTATTTCCGGTTTAATTTAACAGAGCAATAAAGAAGATATTGGTGCCAACCTAGGTTCATTTATATATATTTTAATCAGTCTATATTCATAAAAAAATAAGAGAAGAGAAAAACAAATGGGATGTTGCTAACATTTTCAAAAAGAACAAAACATTTGTTAAATATGAGTTCCAATTTCTACGAAGATAACTTTTTACTGGGGTATCGAAACGAAGACTATAATATATCAAATCGAAGCTCATATCAAATTACACAATATGATTTCATCTCGCTTTGTATAATCATTCTTGTACCCAAATTCGATCGTTTACATCACTTATCGAGAGTTTAAAGTTTTTGACGCACTATTTTCATTTTATTTATTTCCGGTTTAATTTAACAGAGCAATAAAGAAGATATTGGTGCCAACCTAGGTTCATTTATATATATTTTAATCAGTCTATATTCATAAAAAAATAAGAGAAGAGAAAAACAAATGGGTTGTTGTTAACATTTTCAAAAAGAACAAAACATTTGTTAAATAATGGTTGCAACTTTCAACGAAGATAACTTTTTACTCGTGTATCAAAACGACGAATATAATATATCAAATCGAAGCTCATATCAAATAACACAATATGATTTCCTCTCGCTTTGTATAATCGTTTTTGTACCCAAATTCGATCCTTTACATCACTTATCGAGAGTTTAAAGTTTTTTACGCACCATTTTCATTTTATTTATTTCCGGTTTAATTTAATAGAGGAATAAAGAAGATATTGGTGCCAACCTAGGTTCATTTATATATATTTTTAATCAGTCTATATTCATAAAAAAATAAGAGAAGAGAAAAACAAATGGGATGTTGTTAACATTTTCAAAAAGAACAAATCATTTTTTAAATATGAGTTCCAAGATTCGACGAAGACAACTTTTTACTCGTGTGTCGAAACGACGAATATAATATATCAAATTGAAGCTCGTATGGAATTACACAATATGATTCCATCTCGTCTTGTAAAATCATTTTTTTACGCAAATTACATCGTTTAGATCACTTATCGAGAGTTTAAAGTTTTTGAAGCACCATTTTCATTTTATTTATTTCCGGTTTAATTTAATAGAGCAATAAAGAAGATATTGGTTACAACCTAGGGTTATTTATATATATTTTTCAATCAGTCTGTATTCATAAAAAAAATAAGAGAAGAGAAAAACAAATTGGATGTTGTTAACATTTTCAAAAAGAACAAAACATTTGTTAAATATGAGTTCCAACTTTCCACGAATATAACTTTTTACTGGGGTATCGAAACGAAGACTATAATATATCAAATCGAAGCTCGTATCAAATTACACAATATGATTTCGACTCGTCTTGTAAAATCATTTTTGTAACCAAATTACATCGTTTACATCACTTACCGAGAGTTTAAAGTTAATGACACAACATTTTCATTTTACTTATTTCTGGTTCAATTCAATAGAGGAATAAAGAATATATTGGTGGCAACCTAGGGTTATTTATATATATTTTCAATCGGTATGTATCCATAAAAAAAATAAGAGAAGAGAAAAGCAAATGGGATGTTGTTAACATTTTCAAAAAGAACAAAACATTTGTTAAATAATGGTTGCAACTTTCAACGAAAATAACTTTTTACTCGTGTATCGAAACGACGAATATAATATATCAAATCGAAGCTCATATCAAATTACACAATCTGATTTCCTCTCGCTTTGTATAATCGTTCTGTACCCAAATTCGAATATTTACATCACTTATCGAGAGTTTAAAGTTTTTGACGCAATATTTTCATTTTATTTATTTCTGGTTTAATTTAATAGAGCAATAAAGAAGATATTGGTGCCAACCTAGGTTCATTTATATATATTTTTAATCAGTCTATATTCACAAAAAAAAAATAAGAGAAGAGAAAAACAAATGGGATGTTGTTAACATTTTCAAAAAGAACAAAACATTTGTTAAATATGAGTTCCACTTTCTACGAAGATAACTTTTTACTGGGGTATCGAAACGAAGACTATAATATATCAAATCGAAGCTCATATCAAATTACACAATATGATTTCGTCTCGTCTTGTAAAATCATTTTTGTAACCAAATTACATCGTTTACATCACTTACCGAGAGTTTAAAGTTAATGACACAACATTTTCATTTTACTTATTTCTGGTTCAATTCAATAGAGGAATAAAGAAGATATTGGTGGCAACCTAGGGTTATTTATATATATTTTCAATCGGTATGTATCCATAAAAAAAATAAGAGAAGAGAAAAGCAAATGGGATGTTGTTAACATTTTCAGAAAGAACAAAACATTTGTTAAATAATGGTTGCAACTTTCAACGAAAATAACTTTTTACTCGTGTATCGAAACGACGAATATAATATATCAAATCGAAGCTCATATCAAATTACACAATATGATTTCCTCTCGCTTTGTATAATCGTTCTGTACCCAAATTCGAATATTTACATCACTTATCGAGAGTTTAAAGTTTTTGACGCAATATTTTCATTTTATTTATTTCCGGTTTAATTTAATAGAGCAATAAAGAAGATATTGGTGCCAACCTAGGTTCATTTATATATATTTTTAATCAGTCAATATTCACAAAAAAAAAATAAGAGAAGAGAAAAACAAATGGGATGTTGTTAACATTTTCAAAAAGAATAAAAAGTTTGTTAAATAATGGTTGCAACTTTCAACGAAGATAACTTTTTACTCGTGTATCGAAACGACGAATATAATATATCAAATCAAAGCTCATATCAAATTACACAATATGATTTCCTCTCGCTTTGTATAATCGTTCTTGTACCCAAATTCGATCGTTTACATCACTTATCGAGAGTTTAAAGTTTTTGACGCACTATTTTCATTTTATTTATTTCCGGTTTAATTTAACAGAGCAATAAAGAAGATATTGGTGCCAACCTAGGTTCATTTATATATATTTTAATCAGTCTATATTCATAAAAAAATAAGAGAAGAGAAAAACAAATGGGTTTATGTTAACATTTTCAAAAAGAACAAAACATTTGTTAAATAATGGTTGCAACTTTCAACGAAGATAACTTTTTACTCGTGTATCGAAACGACGAATATAATGTATCAAATTGAACCTCATATCAAATTACACAATATGATTTCCTCTCGCTTTGTATAATCTTTCTTGTACCCAAATTCGATCGTTTACATCACTTATCGAGAGTTTAAAGTTTTTGACGCACTATTTTCATTTTATTTATTTCCGGTTTAATTTAACAGAGCAATAAAGAAGATATTGGTGCCAACCTAGGTTCATTTATATATATTTTAATCAGTCTATATTCATAAAAAAATAAGAGAAGAGAAAAACAAATGGGATGTTGCTAACATTTTCAAAAAGAACAAAACATTTGTTAAATAATGGTTGCAACTTTCAACGAAGATAACTTTTTACTCGTGTATCGAAACGACGAATATAATATATCAAATCGAAGCTCGTATCAAATTACACAATATGATTTTGTCTCGCTTTGTATAATCGTTTTTGTACCCAAATTCGATCCTTTACATCACTTATCGAGAGTTTAAAGTTTTTTACGCACTATTTTCATTTTATTTATTTCCGGTTTAATTTAATAGAGGAATAAAGAAGATATTGGTGCCAACCTAGGTTCATTTATATATATTTTTAATCAGTCTATATTCATAAAACAAATAAGAGAAGAGAAAAACAAATGGGATGTTGTTAATATTTTCAAAAAGAATAAAAAGTTTGTTAAATAATTGTTGCAACTTTCAACGAAGATAACTTTTTACTCGTGTATCGAAACGACAAATATAATATATCAAATCGAAGCTCATATCAAATTACACAATATGATTTCCTCTCGCTTTGTATAATCATTCTTGTACCCAAATTCGATCGTTTACATCACTTACCGAGAGTTTAAAGTTTTTGACGCACTATTTTCATTTTATTTATTTCTGGTTCAATTCAATAGAGGAATAAAGAAGATATTGGTGCCAACCTAGGTTCATTTATATATATATTTTAATCAGTCTATATTCATAAAAAAATAAGAGAAGAGAAAAGCAAATGGGATGTTGTTAACATTTTCAAAAAGAACAAAACATTTGTTAAATAATGGTTGCAACTTTCAACGATTATAACTTTTTACTCGTGTATCGAAACGACGAATATAATATATCAAATCGAAGCTCATATCAAATTACACAATATGATTTCCTCTCGCTTTGTATAATCGTTCTTGTACACAAATTCGATCGTTTACATCACTTATCGAGAGTTTAAAGTTTTTGACGCACTATTTTCATTTTATTTATTTCCGGTTTAATTTAACAGAGCAATAAAGAAGATATTGGTGCCAACCTAGGTTCATTTATATATATTTTAATCAGTCTATATTCATAAAAAAATAAGAGAAGAGAAAAACAAATGGGATGTTGTTAACATTTTCAAAAAGAACAAAGCATTTGTTAAATAGTGGTTGCAACTTTCAACGAAGATAACTTTTTACTCGTGTATCGAAACGACGAATATAATATATCAAATCGAAGCTCGTATCAAATTACACAGTATGATTTTGTCTCGCTTTGTATAATCGTTTTTGTACCCAAATTCGATCCTTTACATCACTTATCGAGAGTTTAAAGTTTTTACGCACCATTTTCATTTTATTTATTTCCGGTTTAATTTAATAGAGGAATAAAGAAGATATTGGTGCCAACCTAGGTTCATTTATATATATTTTTAATCAGTCTATATTCATAAAAAAATAAGAGAAGAAAAAACAAATGGGATGTTGTTAACATTTTCAAAAAGAACAAAACATTTTTTAAATATGAGTTCCAAGATTCGACGAAGACAACTTTTTACTCGTGTGTCGAAACGACGAATATAATATATCAAATTGAAGCTCGTATGGAATTACACAATATGATTTCATCTCGTCTTGTAAAATCATTTTTTTACGCAAATTACATCGTTTAGATCACTTATCGAGAGTTTAAAGTTTTTGACGCACCATTTTCATTTTATTTATTTCCGGTTTAATTTAATAGAGCAATAAAGAAGATATTGGTTACAACCTAGGGTTATTTATATATATTTTTCAATCAGTCTGTATTCATAAAAAAAATAAGAGAAGAGAAAAACAAATTGGATGTTGTTAACATTTTCAAAAAGAACAAAACATTTGTTAAATATGAGTTCCAACTTTCCACGAAGATAACTTTTTACTGGGGTATCGAAACGAAGACTATAATATATCAAATCGAAGCTCGTATCAAATTACACAATATGATTTCGTCTCGTCTTGTAAAATCATTTTTGTAACCAAATTACATTGTTTACATCACTTACCGAGAGTTTAAAGTTAATGACACAACATTTTCATTTTACTTATTTCTGGTTCAATTCAATAGAGGAATAAAGAAGATATTGGTGGCAACCTAGGGTTATTTATATATATTTTCAATCGGTATGTATACATAAAAAAAATAAGAGAAGAGAAAAGCAAATGGGATGTTGTTAACATTTTCAAAAAGAACAAAACATTTGTTAAATAATGGTTGCAACTTTCAACGAAAATAACTTTTTACTCGTGTATCGAAACGACGAATATAATATATCAAATCGAAGCTCATATCAAATTACACAATCTGATTTCCTCTCGCTTTGTATAATCGTTCTGTACCCAAATTCGAATATTTACATCACTTATCGAGAGTTTAAAGTTTTTGACGCAATATTTTCATTTTATTTATTTCTGGTTTAATTTAATAGAGCAATAAAGAAGATATTGGTGCCAACCTAGGTTCATTTATATATATTTTTAATCAGTCTATATTCACAAAAAAAAAATAAGAGAAGAGAAAAACAAATGGGATGTTGTTAACATTTTCAAAAAGAACAAAACATTTGTTAAATATGAGTTCCAATTTCTACGAAGATAACTTTTTACTGGGGTATCGAAACGAAGACTATAATATATCAAATCGAAGCTCATATCAAATTACACAATATGATTTCGTCTCGTCTTGTAAAATCATTTTTGTAACCAAATTACATCGTTTACATCACTTACCGAGTGTTTAAAGTTAATGACACAACATTTTCATTTTACTTATTTCTGGTTCAATTCAATAGAGGAATAAAGAAGATATTGGTGGCAACCTAGGGTTATTTATATATATTTTCAATCGGTATGTATCCATAAAAAAAATAAGAGAAGAGAAAAGCAAATGGGATGTTGTTAACATTTTCAGAAAGAACAAAACATTTGTTAAATAATGGTTGCAACTTTCAACGAAAATAACTTTTTACTCGTGTATCGAAACGACGAATATAATATATCAAATCGAAGCTCATATCAAATTACACAATATGATTTCCTCTCGCTTTGTATAATCGTTCTGTACCCAAATTCGAATATTTACATCACTTATCGAGAGTGTAAAGTTTTTGACGCAATATTTTCATTTTATTTATTTCCGATTTAATTTAATAGAGCAATAAAGAAAATATTGGTGCCAACCTAGGTTCATTTATATATATTTTTAATCAGTCTATATTCACAAAAAAAAAATAAGAGAAGGGAAAAACAAATGGGATGTTGTTAACATTTTCAAAAAGAATAAAAAGTTTGTTAAATAATGGTTGCAACTTTCAACGAAGATAACTTTTTACTCGTGTATCGAAACGACGAATATAATATATCAAATCGAAGCTCATATCAAATTACACAATATGATTTCCTCTCGCTTTGTATAATCGTTCTTGTACCCAAATTCGATCGTTTACATCACTTATCGAGAGGTTAAAGTTTTTGACGCACTATTTTCATTTTATTTATTTCCGGTTTAATTTAACAGAGCAATAAAGAAGATATTGGTGCCAACCTAGGTTCATTTATATATATTTTAATCAGTCTATATTCATAAAAAAATAAGAGAAGAGAAAAACAAATGGGTTTATGTTAACATTTTCAAAAAGAACAAAACATTTGTTGAATAATGGTTGCAACTTTCAACGAAGATAACTTTTTACTCGTGTATCGAAACGACGAATATAATGTATCAAATCGAAGCTCATATCAAATTACACAATATGATTTCCTCTCGCTTTGTATAATCTTTCTTGTACCCCAATTCGATCGTTTACATCACTTATCGAGAGTTTAAAGTTTTTGACGCACTATTTTCATTTTATTTATTTCCGGTTTAATTTAACAGAGCAATAAAGAAGATATTGGTGCCAACCTAGGTTCATTTATATATATTTTAATCAGTCTATATTCATAAAAAAATAAGAGAAGAGAAAAACAAATGGGATGTTGCTAACATTTTCAAAAAGAACAAAACATTTGTTAAATAATGGTTGCAACTTTCAACGAAGATAACTTTTTACTCGTGTATCGAAACGACGAATATAATATATCAAATCGAAGCTCGTATCAAATTACACAATATGATTTTGTCTCGCTTTGTATAATCGTTTTTGTACCCAAATTCGATCCTTTACATCACTTATCGAGAGTTTAAAGTTTTTTACGCACCATTTTCATTTTATTTATTTCCGGTTTAATTTAATAGAGGAATAAAGAAGATATTGGTGCCAACCTAGGTTCATTTATATATATTTTTAATCAGTCTATATTCATAAAACAAATAAGAGAAGAGAAAAACAAATGGGATGTTGTTAATATTTTCAAAAAGAATAAAAAGTTTGTTAAATAATTGTTGCAATTTTCAACGAAGATAACTTTTTACTCGTGTATCGAAACGACAAATATAATATATCAAATCGAAGCTCATATCAAATTACACAATATGATTTCCTCTCGCTTTATATAATCATTCTAGTACCCAAATTCGATCGTTTACATCACTTATCGAGAGTTTAATGTTTTTGACGCACTATTTTCATTTTATTTATTTCCGGTTTAATTTCATAGAGCAATAAAGAAGATATTGGTACCAACCTAGGTTCATTTATATATATTTTTAATCAGTCTATATTCATAAAACAAATAAGAGAAGAGAAAAACAAATGGGATGTTGTTAACATTTTCAAAAAGAACAAAACATTTTTTAAATATGAGTTCCAAGATTCGACGAAGACAACTTTTTACTCGTGTGTCGAAACGACGAATATAATATATCAAATTGAAGCTCGTATGGAATTAAACAATATGATTTCATCTCGTCTTGTAAAATCATTTTTTTACGCAAATTACATCGTTTACATCACTTATCGAGAGTTTAAAGTTTTTGACGCACCATTTTCATTTTATTTATTTCCGGTTTAATTTAATAGAGCAATAAAGAAGATATTGGTTCCAACCTAGGGTTATTTATATATATTTTTTCAATCAGTCTGTATTCATAAAAAAAAATAAGAGAAGAGAAAAACAAATTGGATGTTGTTATCATTTTCAAAAAGAACAAAACATTTGTTAAATATGAGTTCCAATTTCCACGAAGATAACTTTTTACTGGGGTATCGAAACGAAGACTATAATATATCAAATCCTAGCTCGTATCAAATTACACAATATGATTTCGTCTCGTCTTGTAAAATCATTTTTGTAACCAAATTACATCGTTTACATCACTTACCGAGAGTTTAAAGTTAATGACACAACATTTTCATTTTACTTATTTCTAGTTCAATTCAATAGAGGAATAAAGAAGATATTGGTGGCAACCTAGGGTTATTTATATATATTTTCAATCGGTATGTATCCATAAAAAAAATAACAGAAGAGAAAAGCAAATGGGATGTTGTTAACATTTTCAAAAAGAACAAAACATTTGTTAAATTATGGTTGCAACTTTCAACGAAGATAACTTTTTACTCGTGTATCGAAACGACGAATATAATATATCAAATCGAAGCTCGTATCAAATTACACAATATGATTTTGTCTCGCTTTGTATAATCGTTTTTGTACCCAAATTCGATCCTTTACATCACTTATCGAGAGTTTAAAGTTTTTTACGCACCATTTTCATTTTATTTATTTCCGGTTTAATTTAATAGAGGAATAAAGAAGATATTGGTGCCAACCTAGGTTCATTTATATATATTTTTAATCAGTCTATATTCATAAAACAAATAAGAGAAGAGAAAAACAAATGGGATGTTGTTAATATTTTCAAAAAGAATAAAAAGTTTGTTAAATAATTGTTGCAATTTTCAACGAAGATAACTTTTTACTCGTGTATCGAAACGACAAATATAATATATCAAATCGAAGCTCATATCAAATTACACAATATGATTTCCTCTCGCTTTATATAATCATTCTAGTACCCAAATTCGATCGTTTACATCACTTATCGAGAGTTTAATGTTTTTGACGCACTATTTTCATTTTATTTATTTCCGGTTTAATTTCATAGAGCAATAAAGAAGATATTGGTACCAACCTAGGTTCATTTATATATATTTTTAATCAGTCTATATTCATAAAACAAATAAGAGAAGAGAAAAACAAATGGGATGTTGTTAACATTTTCAAAAAGAACAAAACATTTTTTAAATATGAGTTCCAAGATTCGACGAAGACAACTTTTTACTCGTGTGTCGAAACGACGAATATAATATATCAAATTGAAGCTCGTATGGAATTAAACAATATGATTTCATCTCGTCTTGTAAAATCATTTTTTTACGCAAATTACATCGTTTACATCACTTATCGAGAGTTTAAAGTTTTTGACGCACCATTTTCATTTTATTTATTTCCGGTTTAATTTAATAGAGCAATAAAGAAGATATTGGTTCCAACCTAGGGTTATTTATATATATTTTTTCAATCAGTCTGTATTCATAAAAAAAAATAAGAGAAGAGAAAAACAAATTGGATGTTGTTATCATTTTCAAAAAGAACAAAACATTTGTTAAATATGAGTTCCAATTTCCACGAAGATAACTTTTTACTGGGGTATCGAAACGAAGACTATAATATATCAAATCCTAGCTCGTATCAAATTACACAATATGATTTCGTCTCGTCTTGTAAAATCATTTTTGTAACCAAATTACATCGTTTACATCACTTACCGAGAGTTTAAAGTTAATGACACAACATTTTCATTTTACTTATTTCTAGTTCAATTCAATAGAGGAATAAAGAAGATATTGGTGGCAACCTAGGGTTATTTATATATATTTTCAATCGGTATGTATCCATAAAAAAAATAACAGAAGAGAAAAGCAAATGGGATGTTGTTAACATTTTCAAAAAGAACAAAACATTTGTTAAATAATGGTTGCAACTTTCAACGAAAATAACTTTTTACTCGTGTATCGAAACGACGAATATAATATATCAAATCGAAGCTCATATCAAATTACACAATATGATTTCCTCTCGCTTTGTATAATCGTTCTGTACCCAAATTCGAATATTTACATCACTTATCGAGAGTTTAAAGTTTTTGACGCAATATTTTCATTTTATTTATTTCCGGTTTAATTTAATAGAGCAATAAAGAAGATATTGGTGCCGACCTAGGTTATTTATATATATTTTAAATCAGTCTATATTCACAAAAAAAAAATAAGATAAGAGAAAAACAAATGGGATGTTGTTAACATTTTCAAAAAGAATAAAAAGTTTGTTAAATAATGGTTGCAACTTTCAACGAAGATAACTTTTTACTCGTGTATCGAAACGACGAATATAATATATCAAATCGAAGCTCATATCAAATTACACAATTTGATTTCCTCTCGCTCTGTATAATCGTTCTTGTACCCAAATTCGATCGTTTACATCACTTATCGAGAGTTTAAAGTTTTTTACGAACTATTTTTATTCTATTTATTTCCGGTTTAATTTCATAGAGCAATAAAGAAGATATTGGTGCCAACCTAGGTTCATTTATATATATTTTTAATCAGTCTATATTCATAAAACAAATAAGAGAAGAGAAAAACAAATGGGATGTTGTTAACATTTTCAAAAATAACAAAACATTTGTTAAATAATGGTTGCAACTTTCAACGAAGATAACTTTTTACTCGTGTATTGAAACGACGAATATAATATATCAAATCGAAGCTCATATCAAATTACACAATATGATTTCCTCTCGCTTTGTATAATCGTTCTTGTCCCCAAATTCGATCGTTTACATCACTTATCGAGAGTTTAAAGTTTTTGACGCACTATTTTCATTTTATTTATTTCCGGTTTAATTTAATAAAGCAATAAAGAAGATATTGGTGCCAACCTAGGTTCATTTATATATATTTTTAATCAGACTATATTCATAAAAAAATAAGAGAAGAGAAAAACAAATGGGATGTTGTTAACATTTTCAAAAAGAACAAAACATTTGTTAAATAATGGTTGCAACTTTCAACGAAGATAACTTTTTACTCGTGTATCGAAACGACGAATATAATATATCAAATCGAAGCTCATATCAAATTACACAATATAATTTCGTCTCGTCTTGTAAAATCATTTTTGTACCCAAATTCGATCCTTTACATCACTTATCGAGAGTTTAAAGTTTTTTACGCACCATTTTCATTTTATTTATTTCCGGTTTAATTTAATAGAGCAATAAAGAAGATATTGGTTACAACCTAGGGTTATTTATATATATATTTTCAATCAGTCTATATTCATAAAAAAAATAAGAGAAGAGAAAAACAAATGGGATATTGTTAACATTTTCAAAAAGAACAAAACATTTGTTAAATAATGGTTCAACTTTCAACGAAGATAACTTTTTACTCGTGTGTCGAAACGACGGATATAATATATCAAATTGAAGCTCGTATGGAATTACACAATATGATTTCATCTCGTCTTGTAAAATCATTTTTTTACACAAATTACATCGTTTACATCACTTATCGAGAGTTTAAAGTTTTTGACGCACCATTTTCATTTTATTTTTTTTCGGTTTAATTTAATAGAGCAAAAAAGAAGATATTGGTGCCAACCTAGGGTTATTTATATATATTTTTCAATCAGTCTGTATACATAAAAAAAATAAGAGAAGAGAAAAACAAATGGGATGTTGTTAACATTTTCAAAAAGAACAAAACATTTGTTAAATATGAGGTGCAACTTTCAACGAAGATAACTTTTTACTCGGGTATCAAAACGACGAATCAAATATATCAAATCGAAGCTCGTATCAAATTACACAATACGATTTTGTCTCATCTTGTAAGATCATTTTTGTACCCAAATTACATCGTTTACATCACTTACCGAGAGTTTAAAGTTTTTGACGCAGCATTTTCATTTTATTTATTTCCGGTTTAATTCAATAGAGCAATAAAGAAGATATTGGTACCAACCTAGGGTTATTTATATATATTTTCAATCAGTCTCTATGCATAAAAAAAATAAGAGAAGAGAAAAACAAATGGGATGTTGTTAACATTTTCAAAAATAACAAAACATTTATTAAATAATGGTTGCAACTTTCAACGAAAATAACTTTTTACTCGTGTATCGAAACGACGAATATATTATATCAAATCGAAGCTCTTATCAAATTACACAAGATGATTTCTTCTCGCTTTGTATAATCGTTCTTGTACCCAAATTCGATCGTTTACATCACTTATCGAGAGTTTAAAGTTTTTGACGCACTATTTTCATTTTATTTATTTCCGGTTTAATTTAACAGAGCAATAAAGAAGATATTGGTGCCAACCTAGGTTCATTTATATATATTTTAATCAGTCTATATTCATAAAAAAATAAGAGAAGAGAAAAACAAATGGGATGTGGTTAACATTTTCAAAAAGAACAAAACATTTTTTAAATATGAGTTCCAAGATTCGACGAAGACAACTTTTTACTCGTGTGTCGAAACGACGAATATAATATATCAAATTACACAATATGATTTCCTCTCGCTTTGTATAATCGTTCTTGTACCCAAATTCGATCGTTTACATCACTTATCGAGAGTTTAAAGTTTTTGACGCACTATTTTCATTTTATTTATTTCCGGTTTAATTTAACAGAGCAATAAAGAAGATATTTGTGCCAACCTAGGTTCATTTATATATATTTTAATCAGTCTATATTCATAAAAAAATAAGAGAAGAGAAAAACAAATGGGATGTTGTTAACATTTTCAAAAAGAACAAAACATTTGTTAAATTATGGTTGCAACTTTCAACGAAGATAACTTTTTACTCGTGTATCGAAACGACGAATATAATATATCAAATCGAAGCTCGTATCAAATTACACAATATGATTTTGTCTCGCTTTGTATAATCGTTTTTGTACCCAAATTCGATCCTTTACATCACTTATCTAGAGTTTAAAGTTTTTTACGCACCGTTTTTATTTTATTTATTTCCGGTTTAATTTAATAGAGGAATAAAGAAGATATTGGTGCCAACCTAGGTTCATTTATATATATTTTTAATCAGTCTATATTCATAAAACAAATAAGAGAAGAGAAAAACAAATGGGATGTTGTTAACATTTTCAAAAAGAACAAAACATTTTTTAAATATTAGTTCCAAGATTCGACGAAGACAACTTTTTACTCGTGTGTCGAAACGACGAATATAATATATCAAATTGAAGCTCGTATGGAATTACACAATATGATTTCATCTCGTCTTGTAAAATCATTTTTTTACGCAAATTACATCGTTTACATCACTTATCGAGAGTTTAAAGTTTTTGACGCACCATTTTCATTTTATTTATTTCCGGTATAATTTAATAGAGCAATAAAGAAGATATTGGTTCCAACCTAGGGTTATTTATATATATTTTTCAATCAGTCTGTATTCATAAAAAAAAATAAGAGAAGAGAAAAACAAATTGGATGTTGTTAACATTTTCAAAAAGAACAAAACATTTGTTAAATATGAGTTCCAATTTCCACGAAGATAACTTTTTACTGGGGTATCGAAACGAAGACTATAATATATCAAATCGAAGCTCGTATCAAATTACACAATATGATTTCGTCTCGTCTTGTAAAATCATTTTTGTAACCAAATTACATCGTTTACATCACTTACCGAGAGTTTAAAGTGAATGACACAACATTTTCATTTTACTTATTTCTAGTTCAATTCAATAGAGGAATAAAGAAGATATTGGTGGAAACCTAGGGTTATTTATATATATTTTCAATCGGTATGTATCCATAAAAAAAATAAGAGAAGAGAAAAGCAAATGAGATGTTGTTAACATTTTCAAAAAGAACAAAACATTTGTTAAATAATGGTTGCAACTTTCAACGAAAATAACTTTTTACTCGTGTATCGAAACGACGAATATAATATATCAAATCGAAGCTCATATCAAATTACACAATATGATTTCCTCTCGCTTTGTATAATCGTTCTGTACCCAAATTCGAATATTTACATCACTTATCGAGAGTTTAAAGTTTTTGACGCAATATTTTCATTTTATTTATTTCCGGTTTAATTTAATAGAGCAATAAAGAAGATATTGGTGCCAACCTAGGTTCATTTATATATATTTTTAATCAGTCTATATTCACAAAAAAAAAATAAGAGAAGAGAAAAACAAATGGGATGTTGTTAACATTTTCAAAAAGAATAAAAAGTTTGTTAAATAATGGTTGCAACTTTCAACGAAGATAACTTTTTACTCGTGTATCGAAACGACGAATATAATATATCAAATCGAAGCTTATATCAACTTACACAATATGATTTCCTCTCGCTCTGTATAATCGTTCTTGTACCCAAATTCGATCGTTTACATCACTTATCAAGAGTTTAAAGTTTTTGACGCACTATTTTCATTTTATTTATTTCCGGTTTAATTTAACAGAGCAATAAAGAAGATATTGGTGCCAACCTAGGTTCATTTATATATATTTTTAATCAGACTATATTCATAAAAAAATAAGAGAAGAGAAAAACAAATGGGATGTTGTTAACATTTTCAAAAAGAACAAAACATTTGTTAAATAATGGTTGCAACTTTCAACGAAGATAACTTTTTACTCGTGTATCGAAACGACAAATATAATATATCAAATCGAAGGTCATATCAAATTACACAATATGATTTCGTCTCGCTTTGTATAATCGTTTTTGTACCCAAATTCGATCCTTTACATCACTTATCGTGAGTTTAAAGTTTTTTACGCACCCTTTTCATTTTATTTATTTCCGATTTAATTTAATAGAGGAATAAAGAAGATATTGGTGCCAACCTAGGTTCATTTATATATATTTTTAATCAGTCTATATTCATAAAACAAATAAGAGAAGAGAAAAACAAATGGGATGTTGTTAACATTTTCAAAAAGAACAAAACATTTTTTAAATATGAGTTCCAAGATTCGACGAAGACAACTTTTTACTCGTGTGTCGAAACGACGAATATAATATATCAAATCGAAGCTTGAATCAAATTACACAATATGATTTCGTCTCGTCTTGTAAAATCATTTTTTTACGCAAATTACATCGTTTAGATCACTTATCGAGAGTTTAAAGTTTTTGACGCACCATTTTCATTTTATTTATTTCCGGTTTGATTTAATAGAGCAATAAAGAAGATATTGGTTCCAACCTAGGGTTATTTATATATATTTTTCAATCAGTCTGTATTCATAAAAAAAATAAGAGAAGAGAAAAACAAAGAGGATGTTGTTAACATTTTCAAAAAGAACAAAACATTTGTTAAATATGAGTTCCAATTTCCACGAAGATAACTTTTTACTGGGGTATCGAAACGAAGACTATAATATATCAAATCGAAGCTCGTATCAAATTACACAATATGATTTCGTCTCGTCTTGTAAAATCATTTTTGTAACCAAATTACATCGTTTACATCACTTACCGAGAGTTTAAAGTTAATGACAACATTTTCATTTTACTTATTTCTGGTTCAATTCAATAAAGGAATAAAGAAGATATTGGTGGCAACCTAGGGTTATTTATATATATTTTCAATCGGTATGTATCCATAAAAAAAATAACAGAAGAGAAAAGCAAATGGGATGTTGTTAACATTTTCAAAAAGAACAAAACATTTGTTAAATAATGGTTGCAACTTTCAACGAAAATAACTTTTTACTCGTGTATAGAAACGACGAATATAATATATCAAATCGAAGCTCATATCAAATTACACAATATGATTTCCTCTCGCTTTGTATAATCGTTCTGTACCCAAATTCGAATATTTACATCACTTATCGAGAGTTTAAAGTTTTTGACGCAATATTTTCATTTTATTTATTTCCGGTTTAATTTAATAGAGCAATAAAGAAGATATTGGTGCCAACCTAGGTTATTTATATATATTTTTAATCAGTCTATATTCACAAAAAAAAATAAGAGAAGGGAAAAACAAATGGGATGTTGTTAACATTTTCAAAAAGAATAAAAAGTTTGTTAAATAATGGTTGCAACTTTCAACGAAGATAACTTTTTACTCGTGTATCGAAATGACGATTATAATATATCAAATCGAAGCTCATATCAAATTACACAATTTGTTTTCCTCTCACTCTGTATAATCGTTCTTGTACCCAAATTCGATCGTTTACATCACTTATCGAGAGTTTAAAGTTTTTGACGCACTATTTTTATTCTATTTATTTCCGGTTTAATTTCATAGAGCAATAAAGAAGATATTGGTGCCAACCTAGGTTCATTTATATATATTTTTAATCAGTCTATATTCATAAAACAAATAAGAGAAGAGAAAAACAAATGGGATGTTGTTAACATTTTCAAAAATAACAAAACATTTGTTAAATAATGGTTGCAACTTTCAACGAAGATAACTTTTTACTCGTGTATCGAAACGACGAATATAATATATCAAATCGAAGCTCATATCAAATTACAAAATATGATTTCGTCTCGCTTTGTATAATCGTTTTTGTACCCAAATTCGATCCTTTACATCACTTATCGAGAGTTTAAAGTTTTTTACACACCATTTTCATTTTATTTATTTCCGGTTTAATTTAATAGAGGAATAAAGAAGATATTGGTGCCAACCTAGGTTCATTTATATATATTTTTAATCAGTCTATATTCATAAAAAAAATAAGAGAAGAGAAAAACAAATAGGATGTTGTTAACATTTTCAAAAAGAACAAAACATTTTTTAAATATGAGTTCCAAGATTCGACGAAGACAACTTTTTACTCGTGTGTCGAAACGACGAATATAATATATCAAATCGAAGCTTGTATCAAATTACACAATATGATTTCGTCTCGTCTTGTAAAATCATTTTTTTACGCAAATTACATCGTTTAGATCACTTATCGAGAGTTTAAAGTTTTTGACGCACCATTTTCATTTTATTTATTTCCGGTTTAATTTAATAGAGCAATAAAGAAGATATTGGTGCCAACCTAGGTTCATTTATATATATTTTTAATCAGTCTATATTCATAAAAAAAATAAGAGAAGAGAAAAACAAATAGGATGTTGTTAACATTTTCAAAAAGAACAAAACATTTTTTAAATATGAGTTCCAAGATTCGACGAAGACAACTTTTTACTCGTGTGTCGAAACGACGAATATAATATATCAAATCGAAGCTTGTATCAAATTACACAATATGATTTCGTCTCGTCTTGTAAAATCATTTTTTTACGCAAATTACATCGTTTAGATCACTTATCGAGAGTTTAAAGTTTTTGACGCACCATTTTCATTTTATTTATTTCCGGTTTAATTTAATAGAGCAATAAAGAAGATATTGGTTCCAACCTAGGGTTATTTATATATATTTTTCAATCAGTCTGTATTCATAAAAAAAATAAGAGAAGAGAAAAACAAATAGGATGTTGTTAACATTTTCAAAAAGAACAAAACATTTTTTAAATATATGTTCCAAGATTCGACGAAGACAACTTTTTACTCGTGTGTCGAAACGACGAATATAATATATCAAATCGAAGCTTGTATCAAATTACACAATATGATTTCGTCTCGTCTTGTAAAATCATTTTTGTACCCAAATTACATCGTTTAGATCACTTATCGAGAGTTTAAAGTTTTTGACGCACCATTTTCATTTTATTTATTTCCGGTTTAATTTAATAGAGCAATAAAGAAGATATTGGTTACAACCTAGGGTTATTTATATATATATTTTCAATCAGTCTGTATTCATAAAAAAAATAAGAGAAGAGAAAAACAAATGGGATATTGTTAACATTTTCAAAAAGAACAAAACATTTGTTAAATAATGGTTCAACTTTCAACGAAGATAGCTTTTTACTCGTGTGTCTAAACGACGGATATAATATATCAAATTGAAGCTCGTATGGAATTACACAATATGATTTCATCTCGTCTTGTAAAATCATTTTTGTACCCAAATTACATCGTTTACATCACTTACCGAGAGTTGAAAGTTTTTGAAGCAACATTTTCATTTTATTTATTTCCAGTTTAATTCAATAGAGCAATAAAGAAGATATTGTTGCCAACCTAGGGTTATTTATATATATTTTCAATCAGTCTGTATTCATAAAAAAAAATAAGAGAAGAGAAAAACAAATGGGATGTCGTTAACATTTTCAAAAAGAACAAACATTTGTTAAATAATGGTTGCAACATTCAACGAAGATAACTTTTTACTCGTGTATCGAAACGACGAATATAATATAACAAATCGAAGCTCATATCAAATTACACAATTTGATTTCCTCTCGCTCTGTATAATCGTTCTTGTACCCAAATTCGATCGTTTACATCACTTATCGAGAGTTTAAAGTTTTTTACGAACTATTTTTATTCTATTTATTTCCGGTTTAATTTCATAGAGCAATAAAGAAGATATTGGTGCCAACCTAGGTTCATTTATATATATTTTTAATCAGTCTATATTCATAAAACAAATAAGAGAAGAGAAAAACAAATGGGATGTTGTTAACATTTTCAAAAATAACAAAACATTTGTTAAATAATGGTTGCAACTTTCAACGAAGATAACTTTTTACTCGTGTATTGAAACGACGAATATAATATATCAAATCGAAGCTCATATCAAATTACACAATATGATTTCCTCTCGCTTTGTATAATCGTTCTTGTACCCAAATTCGATCGTTTACATCACTTATCGAGAGTTTAAAGTTTTTGACGCACTATTTTATTTTATTTATTTCCGGTTTAATTTAACAAAGCAATAAAGAAGATATTGGTGCCAACCTAGGTTCATTTATATATATTTTTAATCAGACTATATTCATAAAAAAATAAGAGAAGAGAAAAACAAATGGGATGTTGTTAACATTTTCAAAAAGAACAAAACATTTGTTAAATAATGGTTGCAACTTTCAACGAAGATACCTTTTTACTCGTGTATCGAAACGACGAATATAATATATCAAATCGAAGCTCATATCAAATTACACAATATGATTTCGTCTCGTCTTGTAAAATCATTTTTGTACCCAAATTCGATCCTTTACATCACTTATCGAGAGTTTAAAGTTTTTTACGCACCATTTTCATTTTATTTATTTCCGGTTTAATTTAATAGAGCAATAAAGAAGATATTGGTTACAACCTAGGGTTATTTATATATATATTTTCAATCAGTCTATATTCATAAAAAAAATAAGAGAAGAGAAAAACAAATGGGATATTGTTAACATTTTCAAAAAGAACAAAACATTTGTTAAATAATGGTTCAACTTTCAACGAAGATAACTTTTTACTCGTGTGTCGAAACGACGGATATAATATATCAAATTGAAGCTCGTATGGAATTACACAATATGATTTCATCTCGTCTTGTAAAATCATTTTTTTACACAAATTACATCGTTTACATCACTTATCGAGAGTTTAAAGTTTTTGACGCACCATTTTCATTTTATTTTTTTTCGGTTTAATTTAATAGAGGAATAAAGAAGATATTGGTGCCAACCTAGGGTTATTTATATATATTTTTCAATCAATCTGTATTCATAAAAAAAAATAAGAGAAGAGAAAAACAAATGGGATGTTGTTAAAATTTTCAAAAAGAACAAAACATTTGTTAAATATGAGGTGCAACTTTCAACGAAGATAACTTTTTACTTGGGTATCGAAACGACGAATAAAATATATCAAATCGAAGCTCGTATCAAATTACACAATACGATTTTGTCTCATCTTGTAAGATCATTTTTGTACCCAAATTACATCGTTTACATCACTTACCGAGAGTTTAAAGTTTTTGACGCAACATTTTCATTTTATTTATTTCCGGTTTAATTCAATAGAGCAATAAAGAAGATATTGGTACCAACCTAGGGTTATTTATATATATTTTCAATCAGTCTCTATGCATAAAAAAAATAAGAGAAGAGAAAAACAAATGGGATGTTGTTAACATTTTCAAAAATAACAAAACATTTATTAAATAATGGTTGCAACTTTCAACGAAAATAACTTTTTACTCGTGTATCGAAACGACGAATATATTATATCAAATCGAAGCTCGTATCAAATTACACAAGATGATTTACTCTCGCTATATATAATCGTTCTTGTACCCAAATTCGGTCATTTACATCACTTATCAAGAGTTTAAACTTTTTGACGCACTATTTTCATTTTATTTATTTCCGGTTTAATTTAATAGAGCAATAAAGAAGATATTGGTGCAACCTAGGTTCATTTATATATATTTTTAATCAGTCTATATTCATAAAAAAAATAAGAGAAGAGAAAAACAAGTGGGATGTTGTTAACATTTTCAAAAATAAAAAAACATTTATTAAATAATGGTTGCAACTTTCACCAAAAATAACTTTTTACTAGTGTATCGAAACGACGAATATAATATATCAAATCGAAGCTCGTATCAAATTACACAATATGATTTCGTCTCGTCTTGTAAAATCATTTTTGTACACAAATTACATCGTTTACATTACTTACCGAGAGTTTAATGTTTTTGACGCAACATTTTCATTTTATTTATTTCTGGTTTAATTCAATAGAGCAATATAGAAGATATTGGTGCCAAACTAGGGTTATTTATATATATTTTCAATCAGTTTGTATTCATAAAAAAATAAGAGAAGAGAAAAACAAATGGGATTTTGTTAACATTTTCAAAAAGAACAAAACATTTGTCAAATAATGGTTGCAATTTTCAACGAAGATAACTTTTTACTCGTGTATCGAAACGACGGATATAATATATCAAATCGAAACTCGTATCAAATTACACAATATGATTTCGTCTCGTCTTGTAAAATCATTTTTGTACCCAAATTACATCGTTTACATCACTTACCGAGAGTTTAAAGTTTTTTACGCAACATTTTTATTTTATTTAATTCCAGTTTAATTCAATAGAGCAATAAAGAAGATATTGTTGCCAACCTAGGGTTATTTATATATATTTTCAATCAGTCTGTATTCATAAAAAAAATAAGAGAAGAGAAAAACAAATGGGATGTCGTTAACATTTTCAAAAAGAACAAAACATTTTTTAAATATGAGTTCCAAGATTCAACGAAGACAACTTTTTACTCGGGTATCGAAACGACGACTATAATATATCAAATCGAAACGTGTTTCAAATTACACAATATGATTTCGTCTCGTCTTGTAAAATCATTTTTGTACCCAAATTACATCGTTTACATCACTTACCGAGAGTTTAATGTTTTTGACGCAACATTTTCATTTTATTTATTTCCAGATTAATTCAATAGAGCAATAAAGAAGATATTGTTGCCAACCTAGGGTTATTTATATATATTTTCAATCAGTCTGTATTCATAAAAAAAATAAGAGAAGAGAAAAACAAATGGGATGTTGTTAACATTTTCAAAAAGAACAAACATTTGTTAAATAATGGTTGCAACATTCAACGAAGATAACTTTTTACTCGTGTATCGAAACGACGAATATAATATATCAAATCGAAGCTTGTATCAAATTACACAATATGATTTCATCTCGTCTTGTAAAATCATTTTTGTACCCAAATTACATCGTTTACATCACTTACCGAGAGTTGAAAGTTTTTGAAGCAACATTTTCATTTTATTTATTTCCAGTTTAATTCAATAGAGCAATAAAGAAGATATTGTTGCCAACCTAGGGTTATTTATATATATTTTCAATCAGTCTGTATTCATAAAAAAAATAAGAGAAGAGAAAAACAAATGGGATGTTGTTAACATTTTCAAAAAGAACAAACATTTGTTAAATAATGCTTCAACTTTCAACGAAGATAACTTTTTCCTCGGTTATCGAAACGACGAATATAATATATCAAATCGAAGCTCGTATCAAATTACATAATATGATTTCGTCTCGCTATGTATAACGGTTTTTTATGCAAATTCGATCGTCTACATCACTTATCGAGAGTTTAAAGTTTTTGACGCAACATTTTCATTTTATTTATTTCCGGTTTAATTCAATAGAGCAATATAGAAGATATTGGTGCCAACCTAGGGTTATTTATATATATTTTCAATCAGTTTGTATTCATAAAAAAATAGGAGAAGAGAAAAACAAATGGGATTTTGTTAACATTTTCAAAAAGAACAAAACATTTGTTAAATAATGGTTCAACTTTTCAACGAAGATAGCTTTTTACTCGTGTATCGAAACGACGAATATAATATATCAAATCGAAGCTTGTATCAAATTACACAATATGATTTCGTCGCATCTTGTAAAATCATTTTTATACCCAAATTACATCGTTTACATCACTTACCGAGAGTTGAAAGTTTTTGAAGCAACATTTTCATTTTATTTATTTCCAGTTTAATTCAATAGAGCAATAAAGAAGATATTGTTGCCAAACTAGGGTTATTTATATATATTTCTAATCAGTCTATATTCATAAAAAAAAAAGAGAAGAGAAAAACAAATGGGATGTTGTTAACATTTTCAAAAATAATAAAACATTTGTTAAATAATGGTTGAAACTTTCAACCAAGATAACTTTTTACTCGTGTATCGAAACAACGAATATAATATATCAAATCAAAGCTCATATCAGATTACACAATATGATTTCCTCTCGCTATGTAAAATCGTTCTTGTACCCAAATTCGATCGTTTACATCACTTATCGAGAGTTTAAAGTTTTTGACGCACTATTTTCATTTTATTTATTTCCGGTTTAATTTAATAAAGCAATAAAGAAGATATTGGTGCCAACCTAGGTTCATTTATATATATTTTTAATCAGTCTATATTCATAAAAAAAATAAGAGAAGAGAAAAACAAATAGGATGTTGTTAACATTTTCAAAAATAACAAAACATTTATTAAATAATGGTTGTAACTTTCAACGAAAATAACTTTTTACTCGTGTATCGAAACGACGAATATAATATATCAAATCGAAGCTTGTATCAAATTATACAATATGATTTCAACTCGTCTTGTAAAATCATTTTTTTACGCAAATTACATCGTTTACATCACTTACCGAGAGTTTAAAGTTTTTGACGCACCATTTTCATTTTATTTATTTCCGGTTTAATTTAATAGAGCAATAAAGAAGATATTGGTGCCAACCTAGGGTTATTTATATATATTTTTCAATCAGTCTGTATTTATAAAAAAAAATAAGAGAAGAGAAAAACAAATGGGATGTTGTTAACATTTTCAAAAAGAACAAAACATTTGTTAAATATGAGGTGCAACTTTCAACGAAGATAACTTTTTACTCGGGTATCGAAACGACGAATAAAATATATCAAATCGAAGCTCCTATCAAATTACACAATACGATTTTGTCTCGTCTTGTACGATCATTTTTGTACCCAAATTACATCATTTACATCACTTACCGAGAGTTTAAAGTTTTTGACGCAACATTTTCATTTTATTTATTTCCGGTTTAATTCAATAGAGCAATAAAGAAGATATTGGTGCCAACCTAGGTTCATTTATATATATTTTTAATCAGTCTATATTCATAAAAAAATAAGAGAAGAGAAAAACAAATGGGATGTCGTTAACATTTTCAAAAAGAACAAAACATTTTTTAAATATGAGTTCCAAGATTCAACGAAGACAACTTTTTACTCGGGTATCGAAACGACGACTATAATATATTAAATCGAAACTTGTTTCAAATTACACAATATGATTTCGTCTCGTCTTGTAAAATCATTTTTGTACCCAAATTACATCGTTTACATCACTTACCGAGAGTTTAATGTTTTTGACGCAAAATTTTCATTTTATTTATTTCCAGATTAATTCAATAGAGCAATAAAGAAGATATTGTTGCCAACCTAGGGTTATTTATATATATTTTCAATCAGTCTGTATTCATAAAAAAAAATAAGAGAAGAGAAAAACAAATGGGATGTTGTTAACATTTTCAAAAAGAACAAACATTTGTTAAATAATGGTTGCAACATTCAACGAAGATAACTTTTTACTCGTGTATCGAAACGACGAATATAATATATCAAATCGAAGCTTGTATCAAATTACACAATATGATTTCATCTCGTCTTGTAAAATCATTTTTGCACCCAAATTACATCGTTTACATCACTTACCGAGAGTTGAAAGTTTTTGAAGCAATATTTTCATTTTATTTATTTCCAGTTTAATTCAATAGAGCAATAAAGAAGATATTGTTGCCAACCTAGGGTTATTTATATATATTTTCAATCAGTCTGTATTCATAAAAAAAATAAGAGAAGAGAAAAACAAATGGGATGTTGTTAACATTTTCAAAAAGAACAAACATTTGTTAAATAATGGTTCAACTTTCAACGAAGATAACTTTTTCCTCGGTTATCGAAACGACGAATATAATATATCAAATCGAAGCTCGTATAAAATTACATAATATGATTTCGTCTCGCTATGTATAACGGTTTTTTATGCAAATTCGATCGTCTACATCACTTATCGAGAGTTTAAAGTTTTTGACGCAACATTTTCATTTTATTTATTTCCGGTTTAATTCAATAGAGCAATATAGAAGATATTGGTGCCAACCTAGGGTTATTTATATATATTTTCAATCAGTTTGTATTCATAAAAAAATAGGAGAAGAGAAAAACAAATGGGATTTTGTTAACATTTTCAAAAAGAACAAAACATTTGTTAAATAATGGTTCAACTTTTCAACGAAGATAGCTTTTTACTCGTGTATCGAAACGACGAATATAATATATCAAATCGAAGCTTGTATCAAATTACACAATATGATTTCGTCGCATCTTGTAAAATCATTTTTATACCCAAATTACATCGTTTACATCACTTACCGAGAGTTGAAAGTTTTTGAAGCAACATTTTCATTTTATTTATTTCCAGTTTAATTCAATAGAGCAATAAAGAAGATATTGTTGCCAACCTAGGGTTATTTATATATATTTCTAATCAGTCTATATTCATAAAAAAAAAAAGAGAAGAGAAAAACAAATGGGATGTTGTTAACATTTTCAAAAATAATAAAACATTTGTTAAATAATGGTTGAAACTTTCAACCAAGATAACTTTTTACTCGTGTATCGAAACAACGAATATAATATATCAAATCAAAGCTCATATCAGATTACACAATATGATTTCCTCTCGCTATGTAAAATCGTTCTTGTACCCAAATTCGATCGTTTACATCACTTATCGAGAGTTTAAAGTTTTTGACGCACTATTTTCATTTTATTTATTTCCGGTTTAATTTAATAAAGAAATAAAGAAGATATTGGTGCCAACCTAGGTTCATTTATATATATTTTTAATCAGTCTATATTCATAAAAAAAATAAGAGAAGAGAAAAACAAATAGGATGTTGTTAACATTTTCAAAAATAACAAAACATTTATTAAATAATGGTTGTAACTTTCAACGAAAATAACTTTTTACTCGTGTATCGAAACGACGAATATAATATATCAAATCGAAGCTTGTATCAAATTATACAATATGATTTCAACTCGTCTTGTAAAATCATTTTTTTACGCAAATTACATCGTTTACATCACTTACCGAGAGTTTAAAGTTTTTGACCCACCATTTTCATTTTATTTATTTCCGGTTTAATTTAATAGAGCAATAAAGAAGATATTGGTGCCAACCTAGGGTTATTTATATATATTTTTCAATCAGTCTGTATTCATAAAAAAAATAAGAGAAGAGAAAAACAAATGGGATGTTGTTAACATTTTCAAAAAGAACAAAACATTTGTTAAATATGAGGTGCAACTTTCAACGAAGATAACTTTTTACTCGGGTATCGAAACGACGAATAAAATATATCAAATTGAAGCTCCTATCAAATTACACAATACGATTTTGTCTCGTCTTGTACGATCATTTTTGTACCCAAATTACATCATTTACATCACTTACCGAGAGTTTAAAGTTTTTGACGCAACATTTTCATTTTATTTATTTCCGGTTTAATTCAATAGAGCAATAAAGAAGATATTGGTGCCAACCTAGGTTCATTTATATATATTTTTAATCAGTCTATATTCATAAAAAAATAAGAGAAGAGAAAAACAAATGGGATGTCGTTAACATTTTCAAAAAGAACAAAACATTTTTTAAATATGAGTTCCAAGATTCAACGAAGACAACTTTTTACTCGGGTATCGAAACGACGACTATAATATATCAAATCGAAACTTGTTTCAAATTACACAATATGATTTCGTCTCGTCTTGTAAAATCATTTTTGTACCCAAATTACATCGTTTACATCACTTACCGAGAGTTTAATGTTTTTGACGCAACATTTTCATTTTATTTATTTCCAGATTAATTCAATAGAGCAATAAAGAAGATATTGTTGCCAACCTAGGGTTATTTATATATATTTTCAATCAGTCTGTATTCATAAAAAAAATAAGAGAAGAGAAAAACAAATGGGATGTTGTTAACATTTTCAAAAAGAACAAACATTTGTTAAATAGTGGTTGCAACATTCAACGAAGATAACTTTTTACTCGTGTATCGAAACGACGAATATAATATATCAAATCGAAGCTTGTATCAAATTACACAATATGATTTCATCTCGTCTTGTAAAATCATTTTTGTACCCAAATTACATCGTTTACATCACTTACCGAGAGTTGAAAGTTTTTGAAGCAACATTTTCATTTTATTTATTTCCAGTTTAATTCAATAGAGCAATAAAGAAGATATTGTTGCCAACCTAGGGTTATTTATATATATTTTCAATCAGTCTGTATTCATAAAAAAAATAAGAGAAGAGAAAAACAAATGGGATGTTGTTAACATTTTCAAAAAGAACAAACATTTGTTAAATAATGGTTCAACTTTCAACGAAGATAACTTTTTCCTCGGTTATCGAAACGACGAATATAATATATCAAATCGATGCTCGTATCAAATTACATAATATGATTTCGTCTCGCTATGTATAACGGTTTTTTATGCAAATTCGATCGTCTACATCACTTATCGAGAATTTAAAGTTTTTGACGCAACATTTTCATTTTATTTATTTCCGGTTTAATTCAAAAGAGCAATATAGAAGATATTGGTGCCAACCTAGGGTTATTTATATATATTTTCAATCAGTTTGTATTCATAAAAAAATAGGAGAAGAGAAAAACAAATGGGATTTTGTTAACATTTTCAAAAAGAACAAAACATTTGTTAAATAATGGTTCAACTTTTCAACGAAGATAGCTTTTTACTCGTGTATCGAAACGACGAATATAATATATCAAATCGAAGCTTGTATCAAATTACACAATATGATTTCGTCTCATCTTGTAAAATCATTTTTATACCCAAATTACATCGTTTACATCACTTACCGAGAGTTGAAAGTTTTTGATGCAACATTTTCATTTTATTTATTTCCAATTTAATTCAATAGAGCAATAAAGAAGATATTGTTGCCAACCTAGGGTTATTTATATATATTTCTAATCAGTCTATATTCATAAAAAAAAAAGAGAAGAGAAAAACAAATGGGATGTTGTTAACATTTTCAAAAAGAATAAAACATTTGTTAAATAATGGTTGCAACTTTCAACCAAGATAACTTTTTACTCGTGTATCGAAACAACGAATATAATATATCAAATCAAAGCTCATATATGATTACACAATATGATTTCCTCTCGCTATGTAAAATCGTTCTTGTACCCAAATTCGATCGTTTACATCACTTATCGAGAGTTTAAAGTTTTTGACGCACTATTTTCATTTTATTTATTTCCGGTTTAATTTAATAAAGCAATAAAGAAGATATTGGTGCCAACCTAGGTTCATTTATATATATTTTTAATCAGTCTATATTCATAAAAAAAATAAGAGAAGAGAAAAACAAATAGGATGTTGCTAACATTTTCAAAAATAACAAAACATTTATTAAATAATGGTTGTAACTTTCAACGAAAATAACTTTTTACTCGTGTATCGAAACGATGAATATAATATATCAAATCGAAGCTTGTATCAAATTATACAATATGATTTCAACTCGTCTTGTAAAATCATATTTTTACGCAAATTACATCGTTTACATCACTTACCGAGAGCTTAAAGTTTTTAACGCACATTTTCATTTTATTTATTTCCGGTTTAATTTAATAGAGCAATAAAGAAGATATTGGTGCCAACCTAGGGTTATTTATATATATTTTTCAATCAGTCTGTATTCATAAAAAAAAATAAGAGAAGAGAAAAACAAATGGGATGTTGTTAACATTTTCAAAAAGAAGAAATCATTTGTTAAATATGAGATGCAACTTTCAACGAAGATAACTTTTTACTCGGGTATCGAAACGACGAATAAAATATATCAAATCGAAGCTCGTATCAAATTACACAATACGATTTTGTCTCGTCTTGTAAGATCATTTTTGTACCCAAATTACATCATTTACATCACTTACCGAGAGTTTAAAGTTTTTGACGCAACATTTTCATTTTATTTATTTCCGGTTTAATTCAATAGAGCAATAAAGAAGATATTGGTGCCAACCTAGGGTTATTTATATATATTTTCAATCAGTCTGTATTCATAAAAAAAAATAAGAGAAGAGAAAAACAAATGGGATGTTGTTAACATTTTCAAAAAGAACAAACATTTGTTAAATAATGGTTGCAACATTCAACGAAGATAACTTTTTACTCGTGTATCGAAACGACGAATATAATATATCAAATCGAAGCTTGTATCAAATTACACAATATGATTTCATCTCGTCTTGTAAAATCATTTTTGTACCCAAATTACATCGTTTACATCACTTACCGAGAGTTGAAAGTTTTTGAAGCAACATTTTCATTTTATTTATTTCCAGTTTAATTCAATAGAGCAATAAAGAAGATATTGTTGCCAACCTAGGGTTATTTATATATATTTTCAATCAGTCTGTATTCATAAAAAAAATAAGAGAAGAGAAAAACAAATGGGATGTTGTTAACATTTTCAAAAAGAACAAACATTTGTTAAATAATGGTTCAACTTTCAACGAAGATAACTTTTTGCTCGGTTATCGAAACGACGAATATAATATATCAAATCGAAGCTCGTATCAAATTACACAATATGATTTCGTCTCGCTATGTATAACGGTTTTGTATGCAAATTCGATCGTCTACATCACTTATCGAGAGTTTAAAGTTTTTGACGCAACATTTTCATTTTATTTATTTCCGGTTTAATTCAATAGAGCAATATAGAAGATATTGGTGCCAACCTAGGGTTATTTATATATATTTTCAATCAGTCTGTATTCATAAAAAAATAGGAGAAGAGAAAAACAAATGGGATTTTGTTAACATTTTCAAAAAGAACAAAACATTTGTTAAATAATGGTTCAACTTTTCAACGAAGATAGCTTTTTACTCGTGTATCGAAACGACGAATATAATATATCAAATCGAAGCTTGTATCAAATTACACAATATGATTTCGTCTCGTCTTGTAAAATCATTTTTGTACCCAAATTACATCGTTTACATCACTTACCGAGAGTTGAAAGTTTTTGAAGCAACATTTTCATTTTATTTATTTCCAGTTTAATTCAATAGAGCAATAAAGAAGATATTGTTGCCAACCTAGGGTTATTTATATATATTTCTAATCAGTCTATATTCATAAAAAAAAAAAGAGAAGAGAAAAACAAATGGGATGTTGTTAACATTTTCAAAAAGAATAAAACATTTGTTAAATAATGGTTGCAACTTTCAACCAAGATAACTTTTTACTCGTGTATCGAAACGATGAATATAATATATCATATCAAAGCTCATATCAGATTACACAATATGATTTCCTCTCGCTATGTAAAATCGTTCTTGTACCAAAATTCGATCGTTTACATCACTTATCGAGAGTTTAAAGTTTTTGACGCACCATTTTCATTTTATTTATTTCCGGTTTAATTTAATAGAGCAATAAAGAAGATATTGGTGCCAACCTAGGTTCATTTATATATATTTTTAATCAGTCTATATTCATAAAAAAAAATAAGAGAATAGAAAAACAAATAGGATGTTGTTAACATTTTCAAAAATAACAAAACATTTATTATATAATGGTTGTAACTTTCAACGAAAATAACTTTTTACTCGTGTATCGAAACGACGAATATAATATATCAAATCGAAGCTTTTATCAAATTATACAATATGATTTCAACTCGTCTTGTAAAATCATTTTTTTACGCAAATTACATCGTTTACATCACTTACCGAGAGTTTAAAGTTTTTGACGCACCATTTTCATTTTATTTTTTTCCGGTTTAATTTAATAGAGCAATAAAGAAGATATTGGTGTCAACCTAGGGTTATTTATATATATTTTTCAATCAGTCTGTATTCATAAAAAAAAATAAGAGAAGAGAAAAACAAATGGGATGTTGTTAACATTTTCAAAAAGAACAAAACATTTGTTAAATATGAGGTACAACTTTCAACGAAGATAACTTTTTACTCGGGTATCGAAACGGCGAATAAAATATATCAAATCGAAGCTCGTATCAAATTACACAATACGATTTTGTCTCATCTTGTAAGATCATTTTTGTACCCAAATTACATCATTTACATCACTTACCGAGAGTTTAAAGTTTTTGACGCAACATTTTCATTTTATTTATTTCCGGTTTAATTCAATAGAGCAATAAAGAAGATATTGGTGCCAACCTAGGTTCATTTATATATATTTTTAATCAGTCTATATTCATAAAAAAATAAGAGAAGAGAAAAACAAATGGGATGTCGTTAACATTTTCAAAAAGAACAAAACATTTTTTAAATATGAGTTCCAAGATTCAACGAAGACAACTTTTTACTCGGGTATCGAAACGACGACTATAATATATCAAATCGAAACTTGTTTCAAATTACACAATATGATTTCGTCTCGTCTTGTAAAATCATTTTTGTACCCAAATTACATCGTTTACATCACTTACCGAGAGTTTAATGTTTTTGACGCAACATTTTCATTTTATTTATTTCCAGATTAATTCAATAGAGCAATAAAGAAGATATTGTTGCCAACCTAGGGTTATTTATATATATTTTCAATCAGTCTGTATTCATAAAAAAAATAAGAGAAGAGAAAAACAAATGGGATGTTGTTAGCATTTTGAAAAAGAACAAACATTTGTTAAATAATGGTTCAACTTTAAACGAAGATAACTTTTTCCTCGGTTATCGAAACGACGAATATAATATATCAAATCGAAGCTCGTATCAAATTACACAATATGATTTCGTCTCGCTATTTATAACGGTTTTGTATGAAAATTCAATCGTCTACATCACTTATCGAGAGTTTAAAGTTTTTGACGCAACATTTTCATTTTATTTATTTCCGGTTTAATTCAATAGAGCAATATAGAAGATATTGGTGCCAACCTAGGGTTATTTATATATATTTTCAATCAGTCTGTATTCATAAAAAAATAGGAGAAGAGAAAAACAAATGGGATTTTGTTAACATTTTCAAAAAGAACAAAACATTTGTTAAATAATGGTTCAACTTTTCAACGAAGATAGCTTTTTACTCCTGTATCGAAACGACGAATATAATATATCAAATCGAAGCTTGTATCAAATTACACAATATGATTTCGTCTCGTCTTGTAAAATCATTTTTGTACCCAAATTACATCGTTTACATCACTTACCGAGAGTTGAAAGTTTTTGAAGCAACATTTTCATTTTATTTATTTCCAGTTTAATTCAATAGAGAAATAAAGAAGATATTGTTGCCAACCTAGGGTTATTTATATATATTTTCAATCAGTCTCTATGCATAAAAAAATAAGAGAAGAGAAAAACCAATGGGATGTTGTTAACATTTTCAAAAAGAACAAAACATTTGTTAAATAATGGTTGCAACATTCAACGAAGATAAATTTTTACTCGTGTATCGAAACGACGAATATAATATATCAAATCGAAGCTCATATCATTTTTGTACCCAAATTACACTCGTTTTTGTACCCAAATTCCATCATTTACATCACTTATCGAGAGTTTAAAGTTTTTGACGCATTATTTTCATTTTATTTATTTCCGGTTTCATTTAATAGAGCAATAAATAAGATATTGGTGCCAACCTAGGTTCATTTATATATATTTCTAATCAGTCTATATTCATAAAAAAAATAAGAGAAGAGAAAACCAAATGGGTTGTTGTTAACATTTTCAAAAAGAACAAAACATTTGTTAAATAATGGTTCAACTTTCAACGAAAATAACTTTTTACTCGTATATCGAAACGACGAATATAATATATCAAATTGAAGCTCGTTTGAAATTACACAATATGATTTCATCTCGTCTTGTAAAATCATTTTTTTATGCAAAATACATCGTTAACATCACTTACCGAGAGTTTAAAATTTTTGACGCACCATTTTCATTTTATTTTTTTCCGGTTTAATTTAATAGAGCAATAAAGAAGATATTGGTGCCAACCAAGGGTTATTTATATATATTTTTCAATCAGTCTGTATTCATAAAAAAAATAAGAGAAGAGAAAAACAAATGAGATGTTGTTAACATTTTCAAAAATAACAAAACATTTGTTAAATATGAGGTGCAACTTTCAACGAAGATAACTTTTTACTCGGGTATCGAAACGATGAATAAAATATATCAAATCGAAGCTCGTATCAAACTACACAATATGATTTCATCTTGTCTTGTAAAATCATTTTTGTACCTAAATTCGATCGTTTACATCACTTACCGAGAGTTTAAAGTTTTTGACGCAACATTTTCATTTTATTTATTTCCGGTTTAATTCAATAGAGCAATAAAGAAGATATTGGTGCCAACCTAGGGTTATTTATATATTCTTTCAATCAGTCTGTATTCATAAAAAAATAGGAGAAGAGAAAAACAAATGGGATTTTGTTAACATTTTCAAAAAGAACAAAACATTTGTTAAATAATGGTTGCAATTTTCAACGAAGATAGCTTTTTACTCGTGTATCGAAACGACGGATATAATATATCAAATCGAAGCTCTTATCAAATTCCACAATATGATTTCGTCTCGTCTTGTAAAATCATTTTTGTACCTAAATTACATCGTTTACATCACTTACCGAGAGTTTAAAGTTTTTGACGCAACATTTTTATTTTATTTATTTCCAGTTTAATTCTATAGAGCAATAAAGAAGATATTGTTGCCAACCTAGGGTTATTTATATATATTTTTCAATCAGTCTGTATTCATAAAAAAAAATAAGAGAAGAGAAAAACAAATTAGATGTTGTTAACATTTTCAAAAAGAACAAAACATTTGTTAAATATGAGGTGCAACTTTCAACGAAGATAACTTTTTACTCGGGTATCGAAACGACGAATAAAATATATCAAATCGAAGCTAGTATCAAATTACACAATACGATTTTGTCTCGTCTTGTAAGATCATTTTTGTATCCAAATTACATCGTTTACATCACTTACCGAGAGTTTAAAGTTTTTAACGCAACATTTTCATTTTATTTATTTCTGGTTTAATTCAATAGAGCAATAAAGAAGATATTGGTACCAACCTAGGGTTATTTATATATATTTTCAATCAGTCTCTATGCATAAAAAAAATAAGAGAAGAGAAAAACAAATGGGATGTTGTTAACATTTTCAAAAATAACAAAACATTTATTAAATAATGGTTGCAACTTTCAACGAAAATAACTTTTTACTCGTGTATCGAAACGACGAATATAATATATCAAATCGAAGCTCGTATCAAATTACACAATATGATTTCCTCTCGCTATGTATTATCGTTCTTGTACCCAAATTCGGTCATTTACATCAATTATCAAGAGTTTAAACTTTTTGACGCACTATTTTCATTTTATTTATTTCCGGTTTAATTTAATAGAGCAATAAAGGCGATATTGGTGCAACCTAGGTTCATTTATATATTTTTTTAATCAGTCTATATTCATTAAAAAAATAAGAGAAGAGAAAAACAAGTGGGATGTTGTTAACATTTTCAAAAATAACAAAACATTTATTACATAATGGTTGCAACTTTCAACAAAAATAACTTTTTACTAGTGTATCGAAACGACGAATATAATATATCAAATTGAAGCTCGTATCAAATTACACAATATGATTTCGTTTCGTCTTGTAAAATCATTTTTGTACACAAATTACATCGTTTACATTACTTACCGAGAGTTTAAAGTTTTTGACGACACATTTTTATTTTATTTATTTCTAGTTTAATTCAATAGAGTAATAAAGAAGATATTGTTCCCAACCAAGGGTTATTTATATATATTTTCAATCAGTCTGTATTCATAAAAAAAATAAGAGAAGAGAAAAACAAATGGGATGTTGTTAACATTTTCAAAAAGAACAAACATTTGTTAAATAATGGTTCAACTTTCAACGAAGATAACTTTTTCCTCATGTATCGAAACGACGAATATAATATATCAAAATCAAAGCTCGTATCAAATTACACAATATGATTTCGTCTCGCTATGTATAATCGTATTTGTTTGCAAATTCGATCGTCTACATCACTTATCGAGAGTTTAAAGTTTTTGACGCAACATTTTCATTTTATTTATTTCCGGTTTAATTCAATAGAGCAATAAAGAAGATATTGGTGCCAACCTAGGGTTATTTATATATTCTTTCAATCAGTCTGTATTCATAAAAAAAAAATAAGAGAAGAGAAAAACAAATGGGATGTTGTTAACATTTTCAAAAAGAACAAACATTTGTTAAATAATGGTTCAACTTTCAACGAAGATAACTTTTTCCTCGTGTATCGAAACGACGAATATAATATATCAAATCGAAGCTCGTATCAAATTACACAATATTATTTCCTCTCGCTATGTATAATCGTTCTTGTACCCAAATTCGGTCATTTACATCACTTATCAAGAGTTTAAACTTTTTGACGCACTATTTTCATTTTATTTATTTCCGGTTTAATTTAATAGAGCAATAAAGAAGATATTGGTGCAACCTAGGTTCATTTATATATATTTTTAATCAGTCTATATTCATAAAAAAAATAAGGGAAGAGAAAAACAAGTGGGATGTTGTTAACATTTTCAAAAAGAACAAAACATTTGTTAAATAATGGTTCAACTTTCAACGAAGATAACTTTTTACTCGTGTATCGAAACGACGAATATAATGTATCAAATCGAAGCTTGTATCAAATTACACAATATGATTTCGTCTCGTCTTGTAAAATCATTTTTGTACCCAAATTACATCGTTTACATCACTTACCGAGAGTTTAAAGTTTTTGAAGCAACATTTTCATTTTATTTATTTCCAGTTTAATTCAATAGGGCAATAAAGAAGATATTGTTGCCAACCTAGGGTTATTTATATATATTTCTAATCAGTCTATATTCATAAAAAAAAAAAGATAAATACAAATGGGATGTTGTTAACATTTTCAAAAAGAATAAAACATTTGTTAAATAATGGTTGCAACTTTCAACCAAGATAACTTTTTACTCGTTTATCGAAACGACGAATATAATATATCAAATCAAAGCTCATATCAGATTACACAATATGATTTCCTCTCGCTTTGTAAAATCGTTCTTGTACCCAAATTCGATCGTTTACATCACTTATCGAGAGTTTAAAGTTTTTGACGAACTATTTTCATTTTATTTATTTCCGGTTTAATTTAATAGAGAAATAAAGAAGATATTGGTGCCAACCTAGGTTCATATATATATATATATATTTTTAATCAGTCTAAATTCATAAAAAAAATAAGAGAAGAGAAAAACAAATGGGATGTTGTTAACATTTTCAAAAAAAACAAAACAATTATTAAATAATGGTTGCAACTTTCAACGAAAATAAATTTTTACTCGTCTATCGAAACGACGAATATAATATATCAAATCGAAGCTTGTATCAAATTATACAATATGATTTCATCTCGTCTTGTAAAATCATTTTTGTACCCAAATTACATCGTTTACATCACTTACCGAGAGTTTAAAGTTTTTGACGCACCATTTTCATTTTCTTTATTTCCGGTTTAATTTAATAGAGCAATAAAGAAGATATTGGTGCCAACCTAGGGTTATTTATATATATTTTTCAATCAGTCTGTATTCATAAAAAAAATAAGAGAAGAGAAAAACAAATGGGATATTGTTAACATTTTCAAAAAGAACAAAACATTTGTTAAATATGAGGTGTAACTTTCAACGAAGATAACTTTTTACTCGTGTATCGAAACGACGAATATAATATATCAAATCGAAGCTCATATCAAATTACACAATATGATTTCCTGTCGCTATGTATAATCGTTCTTGTACCCAAATTCGATCATTTACATCACTTATCAAGAGTTTAAAGTTTTTGACGCACTATTTTCATTTTATTTATTTACGGTTTAATTTAATAGAGCAACCTAGGTTCATTTATATATATTTTTAATCAGTGTATATTCGTAGAAAAAAATAAGAAAAGAGAAAAACAAATGGGATGTTGTTAATATTTCCAAAAATAACAAAACATTTATTAAATAATGGTTGCAACTTTCAACGAAAATAACTTTTTACTCGTGTATCGAAACGACGAATATAATATATCAAATCGAAGCTCGTATCAAATTACACAATATGATTTCATCTCGTCTTGTAAAATCATTTTTGTACCCAAATTACATCGTTTACATTACTTACCTAGAGTTTAATGTTTTTGACACAACATTTTCATTTTATTTATTTCTGGTTTAATTCAATAAAGCAATATAGAAGATATTGGTGCCAACCTAGGGTTATTTATATATATTTTCAATCAGTCTGTATTCATAAAAAAAATAGGGGAAGAGAAAAACAAATGGGATGTTGTTAACATTTCAAAAAGAAAAAAACATTTGTTAAATATGAGTTGCAATTTTCAACGAAGATAACTTTTTACTCGGGTATCGAAACGACGACTGTAATATATCAAATTGAAGCTCGAATCAAATTACACAATATGATTTCGTCTCGTCTTGTAAAATCATTTTTGTACCCAAATTACATCGTTTACATCACTTACCGGGAGTTTAAAGTTTTTGACGCAACATTTTCATTTTATTTATTTCCGGTTTAATTTAATAGATCAATAAAGAAGATATTGGTGCCAACCTAGGTTCATTTATATATATTTTAATCAGTCTATATTCATAAAAAAATAAGAGAAGAGAAAAACAAATGGGTTTATGTTAACATTTTCAAAAAGAACAAAACATTTGTTGAATAATGGTTGCAACTTTCAACGAAGATAACTTTTTACTCGTGTATCGAAACGACGAATATAATGTATCAAATCGAAGCTCATATCAAATTACACAATATGATTTCCTCTCGCTTTGTATAATCTTTCTTGTACCCCAATTCGATCGTTTACATCACTTATCGAGAGTTTAAAGTTTTTGACGCACTATTTTCATTTTATTTATTTCCGGTTTAATTTAACAGAGCAATAAAGAAGATATTGGTGCCAACCTAGGTTCATTTATATATATATTTTAATCAGTCTATATTCATAAAAAAATAAGAGAAGAGAAAAACAAATGGGATGTTGTTAACATTTTCAAAAAGAACAAAACATTTGTTAAATAATGGTTGCAACTTTCAACGATTATAACTTTTTACTCGTGTATCGAAACGACGGATATAATATATCCAATCGAAGCTCATATCAAATTACACAATATGATTTCGTCTCGCTTTGTATAATCGTTTTTGTACCCAAATTCGATCATTTACATCACTTATCGAGAGTTTAAAGTTTTTGACGCACTATTTTTATTTTATTTATTTTCGGTTTAATTTAATAGAGAAATAAAGAAGATATTGGTGCCAACCTAGGTTCATTTATATATATTTTTAATTAGTCTATATTCATAAAAAAAATAAGAGAAGAGAAAAAAAAATGGGATGTTGTTAACATTTTCAAAAAGAATAAAACATTTGTTAAATAATGCTTGCAACTTTCAACCAAGATAACTTTTTACTGGTGTATCGAAACGACGAATATAAAATATCAAATCGAATCTCATATCAAATTACACAATATTATTTCCTCTCGCTTTGTAAAATCGTTCTTGTACCCAAATTCGATCGTTTACATCACTTATCGAGAGTTTAAAGTTTTTGACGCACTATTTTCATTTTATTTATTTCCGGTTTAATTTAATAGAGCAATAAAGAAGATATTGGTGCCAACCTAGGTTCATTTATATATATTTTTAATCAGTCTATATTCATAAAAAAAATAAGAGAAGAGAAAAACAAATGGGATGTTGTTAACATTTTCAAAAAGAACAAAACATTTGTTAAATAATGGTTGCAACTTTTAACGAAGATAACTTTTTACTCGTGTATCGAAACAACGAATATAATATATCAAATCGAAGCTCGTATCAAATTACACAGTATAATTTCGTCTCGCTTTGTATAATCGTTTTTGTACCCAAATTCGATCCTTTACACCACTTATCGAGAGTTTAAAGTTTTTTACGCACCATTTTCATTTTATTTATTTCTGGTTTAATTTAATAGAGGAATAAAGAAGATATTGGTGCCAACCTAGGTTCATTTATATATATTTTTAATCAGTCTATGTTCATAAAAAAAATAAGAGAAGAGAAAAGCAAATGGGATGTTGTTAACATTTTCAAAAAGAACAAAACATTTGTTAAATAATGGTTGCAACTTTTAACGAAGATAACTTTTTACTCGTGTATCGAAACAACGAATATAATATATCAAATCGAAGCTCGTATCAAATTACACAGTATGATTTCGTCTCGCTTTGTATAATCGTTTTTGTACCCAAATTCGATCCTTTACACCACTTATCGAGAGTTTAAAGTTTTTTACGCACCATTTTCATTTTATTTATTTCCGGTTTAATTTAATAGAGGAATAAAGAAGATATTGGTGCCAACCTAGGTTCATTTATATATATTTTTAATCAGTCTATATTCATAAAAAAATAAGAGAAGAGAAAAACAAATGGGATGTTGTTAACATTTTCAAAAAGAACAAAACATTTGTTAAATAATGGTTGCAACTTTTAACGAAGATAACTTTTTACTCGTGTATCGAAACAACGAATATAATATATCAAATCGAAGCTCGTATCAAATTACACAGTATGATTTTGTCTCGCTTCGTATAATCGTTTTTGTACCCAAATTCGATCCTTTACACCACTTATCGAGAGTTTAAAGTTTTTTACGCACCATTTTCATTTTATTTATTTCCGGTTTAATTTAATAGAGGAATAAAGAAGATATTGGTGCCAACCTAGGGGTACCTTGAACGACTAGTGATGAGTGCTCAAAAAGCACTAAAATAACCATGATTTTATGCACATTAATTGATTAAAAATATATATATATTTATATGTTTTATCATATATTTATATAAATTTGTCTTTTTTGGAATCACGGGTATTTTTATTGTTTTTCAGGTATTTTAGCTTTTCTTAGTTAATTTCTCTTAGATTTAGAGTTCTTCCCTTTTTGGGAAGAACTAGTTATGTTTTTGTAATATTTTAGCTCTTTGATTCAATAAATGGGAGTGCAAATTCCGCTTGGAGTTTTTCTAGCTACGGGAATAGCGTCGAAGTTCTGTAAGGATTTTATTTTCTTTACAGTTATTTTTATGCTTTGTTCTTACATGTTATATTTAATTTGTCTGTGGTTAAATTTAACTATGCTGGCTGTTTAGTAAACATGATGTAATAATGACGTTGTTATGCTTGCGAAATATTAAATAGGTAAAAATCTTTAAAATGAATTGATTTTGTTTTTATTCAAGATTTTATATTAAGAATGTTAGAGAGAAATATATTATTTTTCATTACAAACTTAAAACTGAAAATTAGATTTTAAGGTTTAGTTATCTGGTCTAATTTAGAGTAGTGCTCTTTTATTTGTTGGTACAATCGCCCGGTAGTTAGAGTGAAACTCTATTTCAAAAGTTTTTATAAGAATTATTATGTGAAAATGTATTGACAACATGTTTTCAATAGTGGTTTTAAAACTTGAAAGTTAGTACTCGGATAATTAAATTCTTATGTTTAATTTGGACACCTTGAATAATGTTTAAATTGTCTAACCCCACCAAAGGTGACATTTAAATGGTTCCTTTTCAATATCTTAGAAAAAGAAATTAATTTAATTAACCAAATTAGTTATCAACACCACCCATAGGTGTTAATTGATTTGTTTAGTTAACAAAGAATATCTAACCCCACCAAAGGTGGTATTCATATAAAAAAGAGAGAATTAATAAATATCAATTTATATCTTTAATAACCTAAATAATATGAGCAAGCATAATTAACTTAGTTATTATATTCATAAATACTCCACTATTATAAATAATAAAATTTGCATAAACATTTATTGAATATGTATCTATGTTTATTTTTATGTTATTAGATTAGAAACACAAAAATCAAACTATCGTGACAGGATGTTTAGGATTTAATTTCGTTTTTAGAAGTTTGAATAATAAATTAAAAACCACATACATTCCTTCCTTAGATCGACCTTGGGAGTATACTTATCATTTTCTTCGAAATGATTCGTGCACTTGCGAGAGTTTTATAAATATTAAAACCAAAGTATTGGCAAGAATCGGCGATGCCGGTTTTCGCTCATCAACTAGACAATGATGAAGTAATGATAAAATCTAGTACACTTTTAAATCTACCCAGTTCTTCATCTAGTAAAGAGGACAATCCACCTGAACTTGAACTCAAAGACTTATCTGAGCACTTAAAATATGTGTTTTTGGGATAAGGAGAAACTTATCCAGTGATAATTTCTTCAACCTTGACCAAAACCCAAGAAAAGGAAGTTATCAAAGTGCTTAAACAGTTTAAGAAATCTATAGGTTGGAGTATCGAGGATATAAGAGGCATTAGTCCTACAATGTGTATGCATAAGATCAACTTGGAGGATGGTGTTAAACCTGTACGAGAGGCCCAAAGAAGACTAAACCCAAATATGCAAGAGGTAGTTAAGAAATAAACTCTTAAATTGTTAGAAGAAGGAATTATCTATCCTATTGTGGATAGTAAGTGGGTTAGTCCAGTGCATGTGGTACCCAAGAAATCTGGGATAACAGTTGTTAAAAATGACAAAAGTGAATTAGTGCCTACTAGAATAACCACTAGATGGAGAATGTGTATAAATTTTAGGAAACTAAATTTATATACTAAAAGGGATCACTTTCCTCTTCCATTCATTGATCAAATGTTGGAAAGATTAGTTGGGCATGAATTTTACTATTTTTTAGATGGATTGTCTTGATATTATCAAGTACCCATAGCACCAGAAGATCAAGAAAAGACCACATTTACATGTCCTTTTGGGACATTTTCTTTTCGAAGAATGTCATTTGGGTTATGCAATGCCCCTACCACTTTCCAGAGATGCATGATATCTATTTTCTCGGACATGGTGGAAAAATTCATTGAGATTTTCATGGACGATTTCTCTGTCTTTGGGAACTCATTTGATGATTGCTTACATAAATTGACTTTGGTTTTAGAAAGATGCATTGAATGCAATCTCACCTTTAGTTGGGAGAAAAGTCATTTTATGGTTCAACAAGGGATAGTTTTAGGACATATAATTTCAAACAAGGGTATTGAAGTTGATAAGGCAAAAGTTGAATTGATATCCAAACTACCTCCCCCTACATCTGTGAAAGGGATAAAAAGCTTCTTAGGACATGTAGGATTTTACAGACGATTTATTAAAGATTTCTCTAAAATAACTCGTCTCTTATGTAACTTGCTATCAAAAGATGTTTATTTTAATTTCTGCCTTTAATACCTTGAAAGAGAAACTAACATCTACCCCTGTTATTATGGCACCAAACTGGTCTTTACCTTTTGAAATAATGTGTGATGCTTCTTATTATGCTATAGGAGCAGTCTTGGGACAAAGAGTGGATAAGGGTTTGCATGTCATCTACTATGCTAGCAAAACACTCAATGATGCCCAAATGAATTATACCACCACTGAAATGGAATTCTTGGCTATAGTGTTTTCTTTAGACAAATTTCGGTCTTATTTAGTAGGATCTAAAGTGATTGTGCATTTTGATCATGCTGCTTTAAGATACCTATTAAGTAAACCAAATGTCAAGCCAAGATTAATCAGATGGTTCTTACTCTTACAAGAATTTGACTTAGAAATCAAGGATAAGAAAGGTAGTGAAAACTTAGTAGCTGACCATTTGTTTAGGTTGATTTCTGACTTCAATTCTCTTAAAGATGAGAGTAATGAAGACATAGTTGAAATATTTCTTGATGAATAGTTATTTTCAATAGGCCTGAACCCATGGTATGCTGATATTGTAAACTATCTTGCCACTGGAGTTTTGCGACCTAACACTTCATATCAGGACAAGAAAAGGTTTTTAAAAACTATTAAGGACTATTTCTGGGATAACCCTTATTTATACAAGATTGGTCAAGATCAAGTCATCCGGAGATGTGTACCTGAAGAAAAACATAAGAGCATTCTAACTTTTTGTCATGAACTTCATTGTGGGGCATTTTGGTGGTGAAAAGACAGCCTGTAAGGTATTACAGTCTGGATTCTTTTGGCCCACTCTTTTTAAAGATGCTAATATGTTTTGTGCATAATGTGATAGATGTCAAAGAACAGGAAACATAAGCAAAAGAGATGAAATGCCTTTGACATCTAATTTAGTTGTTGAACTCTTTAATGTATGGGGGATTGAATTTATGGGTCCTTTTCCCCCGTCCAATGGTTTTCAATATATTTTGGTTGCTGTGGATTATGTATCCAAGTGGGTAGAAGTTATCCCCACTAAAACCAATGATGCTAATATTGTTGTTAAATTCTTGAAGGATTTAATATTCAGCAGGTTCGGAATGCCTAGAGCTATAATAAGTGATGGAGGTAGTCATTTTTGTAACAAGATCTTTGATGGAGTACTAAACAAGTACAACATCACACATAAAGTAGCTACTCCATATCGTCCTCAAACTTCTGGTTTAATGGAAGAAAGTAATAGGAAAATTAAGGGAATATTGGAACGCACTGTGCATCCTTCAAGGAAGGATTGGTCATTTAAGTTAAATGATGCCTTATGGGCATACCGCACCGCTTACAAGACACTTATTAGGATGAGCCCTTACCCGTTAATCTTTGGGAAAACGTGTCACTTTCCAGTTGAACTTGAACACAAGGCTTACTGGGAAATTAAAGAGTTAAACATGGATTTAGATAAAGTAGGAGAAAAACAGTTACTCCATCTTAATGAATTGGAAGAAATTAGGAATGGAGCCTATGAGAATGTCAAATTATACAAAGAGCGTACTAAGCGCTATCGTGACAAGAGGCTAGTTCCTAAGACTCTTCACCCTGGAATGAAAGTTCTTTTATTTAACTCTCATTTGAGATTGTTTTCAGAAAAGCTGAGATCAAGATGGGATGAACCATTCAAAATAGTTCAGGTATTTGAACATAGAGTAGTAGAACTATTAGACTCCAAGACACAAAAAAACATTCAAAGTCAATGGGCATCGTGTGAAGACTTATTTAGAAAAACCAAACAACATTGCTGAAATGGATTGCATTTGGCTGAGTAACCCTTAGCACCATAAATTTAAGTCTTGTTAAGACGTTAAACTAAGCGCTAGATGGGAGGCAACCCATCATTTTAGGTCATTTTTTGTTATTTGTTTTATTTACTTAATTTTATTGTTTATTTTAGTTTAATTACATGTGAATAATTTTAAAATTGTTAAAACTAAAAATATTTGTTGAGATGTTAGAAGTTTATAGCGATCTGTGTATGTGAACTTTATTGATGAATATGATAGATACACCTGCATTTCTCCATTACTACTTGCACATTCTCAGGAAATAGGTAATCTTTTTTCTCTTTTCTCTTTATCTTTAATTTACAATTATTACATTGAGGACAATGTAAGTTCTAGGTTAGGGGTGGTGAAAAGTTACCATGCTTAATAAGAAAAAAAAAAAGATTTAACAATTAATATATATATATATATATATATAATTCTTTTTTATGTTCACATTTTAATTTTTTGTGTTTGGTTTTATTTTTTGTTTTGTGTGATTTAGTAATTTTTGGAATATAAAAAATAATAATAAATAAAAAAATAAAAATTTTCTCACAAAAATTTATCATTTCTTTAAATCAAATTTAAGTAAATAGTTAAGTCTTATGTATTGTTAGATTAATTTTTGAAAACATATCATGAAATATTTTGTAAGATGTGGAAATTATATTAAACCCAAAATCAGTGTTTATTAATTTTTTTAGTGGAGACTACCTCTTTGAGATATAATTTGAACCTAATTTCCTTTATTCAGAGTGAAATTATTATTTTTTCTACTCCAAACACATTTTTTTTTCTTCAATTGATTAGATGATCTCTATAAGTATTAGCATTGAATGTATGAATTTTTTCTCATCTTAATAGAGTATCGTATATTTTTTATTATTATATTTGCTTAGATTAAATGATTTGAGTAGAAATTGATAGTATATGCTTATATCTCATTCATGCATGACTCCTACAAAAAAAAAGACATATATGGGGTTACCTAAACCAAGATTAAATAGAAAAGCCACAAAATTAACCACTCACCAAAATCCTAAAAAATGTACAATCTGTACATGGGTTGACTCTCTAAAATATATATATTGAGAAATATTTTATAAGAGTCAAATTATTGCATTTTTGTTATGATATAAATGTTGATATTTGTGTGAAAATTGTGTTTATTTGATTATTTAATCCACAAATGTCATTTCACGGGTATTTCGTGTTTAAAATGCAATTTCAGGTAAAATCATAATTTTGGAGAAGTTTGGGACAAAGTTCAATGATCGTGATTGAGCGAAAATAAAAAGAAAACAAAGTTTAAAAATTTCGAAATCCTGCCGCCGGCGAAATTCTTACAAAGAGCGCGGCGAAAATCTTTCCGAGAGCACGGATTTTGGTAGATGCAAATCTCGCCGCTGACCAAATAATCTCACCACTGGCTAGACACCTTTAGCCGCCGGCCAGAATCAGAGGAACAAAAAAATTTATTTTCCAGAAATCGCACCGCGGCAAGAATAATATCTCCATCAGTGAGTTTCGTCCGAAAACACATTTTTTTATGTTGTTTTGTTTCAAAATTGCCCCCAAAACCCTAGATCTATATATACAATATGATGAAGAAAGAGGCATACGGAGAGAGAGCAGATCTGAGTCATTTTTGGAGGAGAAAAGGCAATTTTTGAGAGAAAGTTTGGAGAAGTTTGAAGGATCATCACCATTGTTGCTACCAAGTCTTCATCTTCAAGAGTTTTTCATCTCTTCTCATTAGCTTTTATTTTCTGCATTTTATTCAGATTTGTTATTCATGGATTCAATTGAGATAACGTTTGTTCTTATTTCTATTATGAACTAATTCGTTTTTGCTAAGGCTATGATGTAGTTGAATCAAGAAAATCTGATTTCTTTTGTTATTATTATATGAGTTCATCATTTTCAAGTTGAATATTTATTTCCATGCTTAATGCTTTTAAATTTCTGGCCAAGATTTAGATGATTTGTTGCATTATATTGAGACCGAGAGGAGATGTGTAATGAATGCTTCTTGTGATAAATATCGTATGTTGAATGCGAGTGTGAGAACTAATGCATAATGTATGTGGTTATTCTAGAAATTCCATAAATCGTAATGTGCTTGTTTGTGATTAAATCTTCATAGAAATATAGTTGGTTTTCATAGATAAGTAATTCTAATATAACTCGAGAGAGAGTATTAGGTAAATTTGGGTTTTTCAATCATCACTTTTAGCTTTGATTCTCATATAACATGACTTGAAATCAGATTGAATTGATTTAGCGAAATCAAATGCCTTAGCGTTTTTAATCATTTGTGAACAACATTCAATTGTGCTATTTGCGTTTAGTTTTAAGTAATTTGCTTCTTAAAAAATTTCAACAATTCGGTTTTCAAATAAAATTTGGATTAGTCAATTTCGGTACTTAGTAACGCCATTCCTTGTGGGTTTGATATCCGTACTTTTGTACACTTTATTACTTGAGCGATTCGTACACTTTCTATGACCCACATTGCCTACAAAAGTTGTGAATAAAGGCTAATTACAAAAGAAAGATATAGGAAGTGATTCCCTAAAAAGTCATTGCACTTTCTTCATTTGTAAAAGGAATATATCTTGAAATTCTTTCTTAATGAGTTTGATTTATGCATGAAAATAATTTTTATATATGATATCTTTATAATTTATACATTCAATTCCTTTCATGAGATGAATGTTAAAATAACACTTTAAGCCTTTATTCTTTATACATATGCGAGCTTATTAGTTCATTTCTATACATTAACTCTTTCGTATATAAATTAGTATGAGTGTTTGAACCCATAGGATTCAGTGGGCTTACTTTTCTTACCATCAAGGCTAGGAGACTTGATTTCCCTTGACTTTCAGTCATTCGAACGACTGGATTGTCCCTTGTTGGAATGATTATTCTGTTGACCCTTCTTCTTCATAAACTTCTTAAATTTTCGTGCTAACAAGACTAGTGACTCATCATTCATATTATCATCACTATCAGAGACGTCCTTTTTGGAGCTTTTGAATGCCACATCCTTATTTTTCTTGGGTGGATCAAGAGAAAGCTCATAGGTTTGGATTGACCCGACAAGTTCATCAATTTTTAGTGTGTCTACATTCTTGCTTTCCTCTATTGCTGTAACTTTCATCTTATAGTCTGCTGTTAAAGAACTTAGAAGTTTGCGCACTTGTCTAGGTTGTGGAATTTTCTCACCAAGGTTAGAACAAGCATTAGTGATATCACAGAAGCGAGCATAAAATTGACCAAAGGTTTCGTTGTTGCTCATTTTAATAGAATCAAACTCAGATGTTAGCAATCTCAATTTTGTTTGTTTTACTTGGGAAGTGCCTTCATGAGCAAGAGCAAGTGCATTCCATGCGTCTTTAGCAGTCTCACAGTCGGAGATGCGACGGAACTCATCCATTGACACTGCAGCAAATATTGAGCTTAAACCTTTTTGGTTTGCCCCACTAAGGGTGCGTTCTTCAGTGGTCCAGTCTCTTCTTGGCTGTATGATTGTTACACCATCTTTCGTTACCGAAGGTGGTTCCCAACCATCAAGAATAGCATCCCAGACTTTTTCATCTTGTCTGAGAAAGGCTTGCATGCGAGCCTTCCAGTAAGGGTAATTAAACCCATCAAAGAGTGGGGGTCTAACAGATGACCCACCTTCTTTCATTTGGTCCATAAGTAAGTGTGTGTGTCCCTAAGGATCAATCTCACTAAGTGTGTCTAGTGTCGGCTCTGATACCAATTGAAAGTTTATAAAATATGGACCTAATTAACCTAGAGGGGGGTGAATAGGTTATTCTTAATTTTTATCAAGTTTATAATTTAATAACCTAAACAAAGCGGCCAGACATGTAATCGTGTATAAAAATAAGTGCAGAAATAAAATAATAACTCATGATATTTTTAGGTGGAAACAACCTAGGCCACAAACATGACCTAAGAGGAAAACCACCGGTCCACCGGACCACCTAACTTTCCACTATGAAAATCAAATGTTCAAGTACAAACTCGGTCTTATGCTACCCTCCCTAGGATACTGCCCCAATGTACTTTACTTACGACCCCTTGCTCTGTTTTCACAGTTTCCAATATTAGCGTGAGCGGTTTCCAGACCAACGTTCCAATAAGCTCTCCGCTAATCAGATCGTTCACAAATGAACTGCAAAAAGGTTAGCACAAAAAACACAAGTTCCCGTGTATGTTCTAGAACAGATTTAACAATGAATAATCCTAACTAGATGATTCAAAACATATATCACTTAAATCAAATCAACTAGAATATTCTAGCGCAAAAAGATTAAGCACAAATTTAATAAACAATAGCTTCTTTGAAATTTAAGCATCAAATCAAATAATTATGATTACACATAAAATTATTTAATTTAAATATGTAAAAATCTAATTAAGAAGAAGCTATAGAAAGATAAAACATATCAAATAAATTTATTAATAAATACCTCTAATATGATATCAATTCTATAATTATCAAATCAATATAAATCTGCTACTCAAACATATAATTATCAAATCAATATATATATTAACTACCTTTTTGAATATATATATATTGATTACTTACTGCAATTCGTTTTTGAATCCAAGTGGTAAGCCAATACTGCAATCCTTTTTTTTTGTTTGAATCCAGGTGCTACACCAATACCCTTTGAAGTACTAATAATGCAGAGAAGCAATGATATATTTTTTTCCTTTAAAATCTTTTCTCCTTTGATGTTCGGCCGTAAGGTTTTTTTTTTCTTTTTCAAAGAACACACAACATCAACCCTAATGTCTCTTTATTTATAGATAATTATAATACCTAATAGTATTAGGGTTAAATGCATTTTGGGCTTAATTTTTCAAAGCCTATTCAAAGCCTTAAAAAATATTTGTTTTTTAAATCACATCTTAAAAATATTAAGACACATAAAAATATTTGAACACCAAAAATAATTTTAGATTTATGAACGTGTACTATTAAATATATAAATGTAATCCTATGTGTCGTAATTATAAAAGACATACCTGAAGTACAGATATTTGGAACTTGAACATTTGTTCGGTTGTTCTTGATAAACTTGATAGCAGGCCTAAAAATAAATTTACAAGTAAATATTTTATCCACGAAAATAGCCAACACTCATAGTCCTTACAATCTTAAAAGAGATTAAAAAGTATGAGACATTTTTGTGATATGTTGTTTTTTTATTCTTAAAAGTTAATTTTTGATTTTGTTGTAATTTTAGTTTTTGAGTTGATTGTTTTTATTATTTCTTTTAATTTTTACATTTAGTTCAATGTTTGTGGGTATTATTTCTAAAAACCCTCACGAGACTCAAACGCGTCCACTAGGGCAACCTAGGGGTTTAAAGGCTTGTTGCATAGGCTAAATGCAACTGTGTCAATCCACGGAAGTGATTTAGAATATTTTAATGTTTAGTTTTTATTGCTTCTTTTGCTAAGGGACTAACAAGAAGCTGGTTGGGGGTTGTGATGAGTGTTCAAAAAGCACTAAAATTACCATGTTTTATGCACATTAATTGATTAAATATATATATATATATATGATTTTATCATATATTTATATATATTTGTCTTTTCAGAATCACGAGTATTTTTATTGTTTTTTAGATATTTTCGCTTAAAAATGTAACTTAAAGACTCAAAGAGGAATACTGGAGGCAATACATCACAAATATATCCATAAAATAAATGAGGAAAAGTCAACAAAAATGGAAAAATTTGACAAAATGGGTCAAAAAGGTTAAAAATGAAAAAAATTTGGACAAAATGGGTCGAAAAGGTCAAAAAGGAAGAAAACACACCGCCGAGTCACTCAACCGGGCCGCCCAACAATGCGCGCGCCAGCTCCCTCATCTATGTGCGCTGCTGCCCAGTCTGCACGGGGAGCGAGCCCATATCATGCTAACGTCATCAAATGACATCGAAAGACATCTTCTCTTCTTTTTCTTTCTCTCATTTCTTAGTTTTTAAGCTTTTCTTAGTTTTTTTCTTAGTTTTTAGTTTTTCTTAGTTTTAGAGAAAAGAGAAGAACTAGTTATGCTTTTGTAATTTATTTGCTTTTTGATTCAATAAATGGGAGTGCAAATTTCGTTTGGAGGTTTTCCAGCAACGGGAATAACATTGAAGTATTGTAAGGATTTTATTTTCTTTTGGAGTTATTTTTTATGCTTTATTCTTACATGTTATATTTAATTTGTCTGTGATTAAATTTAACTTTGTTGGCTGTTTGTAAACATGATATAATAATAACGTTGTTATGCTTGCGAGATATTAAATAGGTAAAAATCTCTAAAATGAATTGATTTTATTTTTATTCAAGATTTTATATTAAGAATGTTAGAGAGAAATATATTATTTTTTATTACAAACTTAAATCTGAAAATTAGATTTTAAGGTTTAGTTATCCGATCTGATTTAGAGTAGTGTTTTTTTATTTGTTGGTACAATCTCCCGGTAGTTAGAGTGAAGCTCTATTTCAAAAGTTTTTATAAGAATTATTATATGAAAATGTATTGACAACATGTTTTCAGTAGTGGTTTTAAAACTTGAAAGTTAGTACTCGGATAATTAAATTCTTAGGTTTAATTTGGACACCTTGAATAAAGTTTAAAGTGTCTAACCACACCAAAAGTGGCATTTAAATGGTTCCTTTTCAATATCTTAGAAAAAGAAATTAATTTAATTAACCAAATTAGTTATCAACACCACCCATAGGTGTTAATTGATTTGTTTAGTTAACAAAGAATATCTAACCCCACCAAAGGTGGTATTCATATAAAAAAGAGAGAATTAATAAATATCAATTTATATCTTTAATAACCTAAATAATATGAGCAAGCATAATTAACTTAGTTATTATATTCATAAATACTCCACTATTATAAATAATAAAATTTGCATAAACATTTATTGAATATGTATCTATGTTTATTTTTATGTTATTAGATTAGAAACACAAAAATCAAACTATCGTGACAGGATGTTTAGGATTTAATTTTGTTTTTAAAAATTTGAATAATAAATTAAAAACCACTCATATTCTTTCCTTAGATCGACCTTGGGAGTATACTTATCATTTTCTACGAAATGATTTGTGCACTTGTGAGAGTTTTATAAATATAAAACCAAAGTATTGGCAGAATCGGCGATGCCGGTTTTCGCTCATCAAGTTTTTATCGCCGTTGCCGGGGAAGGAATATCGTTTTTAAATTATTTATCAAAATTTTAAAAATATTTTGTGTTGTAAATAATTGTGATGTTTTTTATTTTGAGTAAAAAAAAACAAAATTAAATTTTAAAAATTTTAAGTTGAATTTTTTTTTAAATAACATAGATTATTATGTATTAAGTCAAGGGATTTAGTGTTTCTTTCAGTCGAATGAAATGATGACCTAGTCATTTTCGCCTCAACACAAGTTTCACACTTATGCTTTGAATCTATTTAAAATACGGATATATATTTCATGTTAATTAGTCTACATAATTAACATGACCTAATCTAGAAGAATGAACTTTATTAATATTCTTAACTTTTATAATTTCACGTCATTAAATTTTGTAAATGTTACAAAAATGCTATCAACATCGAATTAATGATAAAGTTACATAAACATTGATGATATTTTTTAACAATTGTATTTAATGATATGGATGTAACAAAAAATATTCAATAATATTTTTGTAAAAACTTTTAAAATTTGATAATAGAAAGATTTATTTAATCTTAAGTAAATCAAAAAATTGTGAACAATAGCATTAATACTAGTTTAAAAATGTGAATTAAAAGCTACTAGATCATAAATAATGATATAATTATACTACATTTTGTGAGTTTTTCATTTTATAGAAATCACCTATTTCGATTTCAAATTAGGTGTTCCATTTCAAATTAGGTGAAATTAACAAAGAGGTTGAGTTATATGTATTTCACGTATAAAATTGGCTTTAAAATGTGGGTATACTGGGCTGGTGGAAAAAGAAAAAAGTATGTAGCATTGGCACGTGAATATATTCCATATAAAGTTGTAACAATCATATAAGTGCATAAATTTTTTCTAAATGAATATGTGCGAGTTAACATTTCAATTTCGCATGTATAGCATAGGATTAAGAACAAGAAATAGTAATCGGTGAAAGAATTAAAAATATTATAAAATAAGATATGTATTATAAATTAATACTAGTATGTTATTTATGTCTTCATCTTATCATTTATTAATACAATTAGACACTTTTAACTTATTTTAAAATAATTAAATAAAAACATTAAGGAGAGTCACATGTTTAAAATTATTATATACCCGTATAAATGAAAAGTTGTTTTTTTTAAAAAAGAAATACTTAATTCAAAATTTTTATTAAATAAAAAAATATATTATATAATTGTGATTCATATTTTGATATATAATAATAATACCTGAACCATATCATTTAAACTATAAATAAAATCTATATAATTAAATACAAATATGAAATTAAATTAGTGTTTAATATTTATAATCAAAAGTGATTTTCTTTAGGTTAAATTTATATATTTTTATTATTAATAAAAAATATAACCCATAATTTTATATTAAATATAATATAATTAAATAATATTTAAATTAAAATATAATTATTTAAATTTTTTAATATTATTAAAGAAAAATATTTTTATTATTATTAGTATTTAAAGTGTTGGTGGTATATAATTTCCAAAAAAATTATATTATGAAGTAATATCACCCACGCTATTTTATAAATAATATTGGTATTACTCAATATTTCGTTATGTTATTTAGAACTTTTTGCCTAAACCAGGTCCAGAGCACTTGGAACCCATAACAAAGTATGCAGTTTTGGAAACCAGGCACAGAGAAGCCCCGCCTTCTTGACGACGAGGAGGGCGGCGTCCTCTTCTTCGCTCCTTCTTCTTCTTCCTCTTCTGGGTATTCTTTCTTTATACCCACTTCATCCGTTTCACCAGTCCTTGCTCAAAGAGCTGTTCATATTTGTTTTTATTTTCTTTGATTTCTGATTTTTATGTACGGGTATTCTAGATATGGGTATGCTAGTATCGAGAGGCAGAGGCAGAGGCTTCCTGCGTACAAGTATCGTAATGCCATTCTCTATTTGGTGGAGACTCATGCCACTACCATTATTGTTGGTGAAACTGGTAGCGGGAAAACCACTCAGATTCCACAAGTTCGCTCTCTCTTTCAATTATATTTTGTTTTTCTTATTTTTTTCGGCCCAAAGGATTGTTCAATCGTATGATTTCATTTTTTTGGAATTAGATATTCTTCTAAGTAATGCGAATTCGAGCTTTTATTATTTTGTGGTGAAATTACAGTACCTCAAAGAAGCTGGTTGGGCTGATGGGGGGCGTGTAATTGCTTGCACCCAACCACGACGTCTGGCTGTCCAGGTGACTTGTTGCTTTAGCTATGTGTTAACAGACAGAAACATGTACCCCGTGCGCGCGCGCACACACACACACACATATATATATACATGCATTTACTATGAATTTATGAATGAGTAAAGTGAGGTATACATAGCAACATTTGTATCTGATAATTTCAATAGGTTATAGAAGTTAAAATTTGATTTGCCTCTTGCGAATAAAAAAGAAAAAAACAAATTAACTGAGATGTGTCTCTTATCGTTCCTTCAAGTTTGTGAATTCTAACTTAGCGATGGATTATCAACTTAACAATGTAGAGGGAATCTACCGGTGAATAAGTTGCAAGCAGAAATATGCCAAATTTTAAAATTAAAATGAAGCAAAATGGAAAATTTTATTGTAGGAAGTATAGCAATATACATGACTTTTATGTGAAAATAACTTAGTCCAACTTGATCTTGATCTTATGCTACCTGACTCGGTATTACCTTACCTAGTCCTATCAACTCGTCATCATGATCACGAATCAGGAGCACTCAAATGCACGATTTGCACATAAGTCTTTTTGAATCCCAAGGCATTGAACACACAATCTCAACCAACAAAAGCTTAACCAACACAAACTATGAGCACACAAATGTTCTAAGATGAGTTTTGAAATCAAAGAATTCAATTCTAACCGATTAAAAAAAATGAAATCAAAATGCATTAGTTAAGAAAACCAGAGAATAAGTATGCAAGTTGAGAGTTTCATTGGTTGGAACAATTGCACATAGATCAATTGAATTTCTGACCCAAATAGGCATCCGGACCTAGATGAGGGGTGAAAATGTGAACCCTATGGAATCTTTTCAAGAGCTTTATTCCAACTCGGCTAAGTAAGTCTCACGACGTGAATTAAGCAGATAGTATAACGAAAGTACAAAAAAACAACATGCTTAATTCAACACACCACAAAACAACCACTAGATAAGAAAGAACGATATGTGATAATCACACTAGTGACAATGTGCTTTTCAAGCTCCTGTCTAGACTAGCAACATGCATAGATATGGCAAACAATGCATAGCATGTGAATCAGACAAGCATACTGAAAAAAGCTATAAGGGATTTACGTTCACTTCAAGATCTCATATGTAGGAACATATTCAGTAAATGATGATTATACTGTCACATCATGCGATCATACATAACACAACATGTAACGAGGTAAACCCATATAGAATCCCTATTTATGTGATAACATCATTGGGTTGCTTATGATCCATTAAATAGAAAGAGTATTATATAACTCTATATATAATATAAATGCAAATACCTCTATTAGTCGAGACACCTTTCTTAACTACCTATGCTACCTTTGCTTGCTGTCAACACTGCACCTAATTCAAGTAAATTCAAGCTCATTCCCGGAGCTCTATTACCACGTGATGTAATCGACTATCGATCGCATAAATTCCTAACATGCATACGCGTCTCCACCCTACAATACCCAGTGGACACACTACACACCACCATATAGGCTATTCACCTATGGAAACTGTTGTATCCTTGCAAATACCAGCCGACACAAGGCACACTAGCATAAATGCTCTTCTCCTATGGGAACTATTGCACTCTTGTAACTACTAGTCGACACACGACAACTCAACCCTGAGAGTAAATCCTAAAAATGATATCTACTAGCCTACCATACAATTTACCTCTCATAAAAACCTCCATCAATCTCACATTTTTTACACAACTTGGTTTTTGAGAAATACGAGAGAGACTCTTCTTTGATGTCATACATCACACAGATATTACACTGTTTCCCGAACTTGACACTTAGAAGGAAAACGAATCACGAATGGATCGGGGAAGTTTAGTGCTAAACGGGTAGAGCTCCCCCCCAATTATGGCCAAGAAAACATGGAGGGGAGGGAAATTTATAGAAAGAATCCAACCTTTCGAACCCTCGTCGGCCATCCTTGACAACCACTTGTCGACCAAGGTTGGCAAGGCAATTAGTCGTTACACGTTCATCAACCAAGGTCAGCGAGCCCTTAGCGAGAACGTTGGTGAGGCAACGGAAATTCAATGACGACAATATTGGCGAGTGATTTTAAGAAACGCTTAGTCCCCAACAGGACAACCCAACACAAACAAAGTCTTCAACGGAGCACCACGACAACAAACAAAGTCCCCAACGGGACCCATGACAACAAACAAAGTTCCAAACTGGACACCACGATAAGAAATGCCAAACAATGCAAACTATACGCAAATTAAGAAAGTAAGTGTGTAACGGACAAATACAATACTGTCTTAAGTGATGCTGGGCCACCAGTAACCAACCTTACAAAGGACAAATAGAAACATAAAATAAAATGCAGGCATCGTGTTTTGCACACAAGAATGCCAACACTAAAACGAAAAACTTACACAAATACAAATCTTAAAGTTAACTATAGGTTTCTTTCTTTGAGTTCTCAAAATTAGATTCAGTTGAAAATCAATTTAAGGCCACAATAATTAAATCCAAGAACACAAAGAAATTTTTAAGATGTTAACACAAACTTTTGGATAAAAAAATTAAAAGAATAATGAATTTTATGCTGCTAAAGTGATAGAAGGAAGCAAGGTGCTCTATGTAAAATATGAGTAATTCAAATGAGATATTTACATCGATCATAAAATAAGGCTATGAGTTGCTGTCCATAATAACTCAAAAAGGTCTTAAATTTTTTTTAAAAGTTGTTTGGGTTCATGCTTGGAAGTTTTTTTGATAAAATAAGAAGTTTCATTACAAAAGGAGTCTAAACGTGGAAAATCTTGAAATTCTGCTCGAACCACTTATTTTCTCTTGTGAGATAGACTTCACTAGAGCAAGCCACACAACACGTTCAAACTTACAAACATATTTTGTTCAGGACACACGAGCTAAAGTTCACAGTTTGGCTTAATGTGACCTTAAACAAAATTTCTTGGCTTGATTACAACTAAATCATCTCAAATAATTCTAAATATTTTTAAAAGAAAGAGAGACACTTTGATTTTTTTGAACATTTGGAGGCTCTAAAGGAAGTTGAAGCCGTGGAGAATTTGGAAGAAGATGGATTTGATTTTACTCAAGAAGTTGTGAGTGATTCTAGCTCACAAGTGGGAGCCAATGATAATGTTACAAGTGATTATGAGTGTAGGGTTTAAGACCATAGAGGAGGTTTTGGTTGATATTCAAAATTTATCTTGGAACTTTGAGTCAACCATTGAGGCACATAAAGAGGAGTTTTTACATTTTGAGGGAAAAAATAGGAAGTTTGCAAGCCAAAAGAAAAACAAACTCTATGTTGTCAATTGGAGGACTCAATTACCAAGAATGATGCCTTGGATTAAGTAAATATAAGGCCTTTAGAAGATTTGGCAAGAAATATTTAAGTTTGAGCTCTTTAAGTGCAGATAAATCAAATAAAAAGGAAAATAAATGCTTAAGGGAGTTACGAAGGTTGAAAATGGTGATCATTTATGGTAGAGACAAATGTGAGGATAATTTTGTGGGTAAATCTTATTCTTTATGAAGATTTTGAGCTAAAGTACAAGATGATTGGGAAAATTAAGGAGTTTTCTTAAAGAATATACGAGGAAATTGAATAATGACATTGTCATAATTGAAGAGTCCAAGAGAGAGATCATTAAACTTAAAATTGTTGGTAATATTTTGAGCTTCCGCTTTAAGGAATGAGTTTATTTTCCATCATATGGTAGTTCTTAGGGTATCATTATTATTTGGGTTTATGGGCCTTGTAAGAAAATGTATTGTATGGGTTGTGTAGTCCTAATTGGTGTTTAGGGGTGATTTTATTGTTGTTAGATTTCTTTTAGTGAAGTCTTATAGGGGCAGAGAAACTAGAAATTTGAAGGATTTTAATTCCTTCATAAAGGGGACTGTGTTAAAAGAAAGTGCTTCTTGGGGGAGGTTTATATGGTCTAATCTTATATAATCTCACTTGTAAGCTAGATAGAATTTTTTTGGGAAAAGTTTGTTTAATTTTAATATTAGACAAGAAAATCTGAAACTATGGAACAAGGAGTTTGGTGATTTGAAAGAGAGAAGAAAGTTTTTGGAAGATATAATTCTTTTTTTGATGATTGTTAAGAATATGGAAGTTTCAATAAGCACATGAGATCTGAGCATAGTAATTTGAAAGTTTAGATGGAAGATTTAATTGTGAATGAAGAATTATTTTGAAGACAAAACCTCTAGCCACTTAGATTAAGTAGGATGATGCTAACTCAATTTTTTTCATAATGTTACTAATGGGAGGAAGAATAAAAATATGATTGAAAAGCTTGAAAAGGAAGAAGGGATAATCTTAGTGGATAATCTATAAATTGAAAAAGTGTTGAATTTCCTCAAAAAGTTATACACAAGTAAAGATGGGCATCATGGTCTATATTGGGGATACATTCTAAAGGAGAGGGCAACATGCCTACCGGGCTTTTCAGGACATAAAGAGGGTTGAGGCAAAGAGATCTTCTTTCTTCTTTTCTTTTCGTTTTGACAGTTGTTGGTTTGAGTAGATTGATGGAAAGATCTGAGAGGTTCAATTTGGTGGAAAGTCTAAGTGTTTGGGTAAACAATGTTGAAGTCTCTCACCTCTAGTTTGCGGATGACACTACTTTCTTCTCCTTAAGTGATGAGGAAAAAATTAGTAATTTGGTTAAGGTGATTGAGTTTTTGTGTAATGTTTTAGGTTTTCATTTAAATTTATTCAAAAGTTGTATCTTAGGTAGCAATTGTGTCGAAGAGAAAGTAGTCTCCTTAGCCAACTCTTTGGGGTGTGAAGTTGGGACTTGGCCATTGAAATATTTGGATTTGCCTGTTGAAGGTAATCCAAGAGTTGCACAATTTTGGGCACAAGCTATAGAAATACTTAAAAAAATATTAGCAGGATGGAAGATACCTTTGTCAAGTCTTTCGATTTACCATCTATCAATTTTAAAATTCTAGTGGGAGTTGCTAAGAGATTAGAGATTAATGAGAGATTTTCTTTCGTAAGGTGTTAATAAAGGAAGTAAAAGTTATTTAGTAAATTGGAAGATGGTATAAATACTGAAGGAGAAATGAGATTAGGCTTTGGAAATATCACTACAAGAAATAAGGTATTGCTAAGCAAGTGGCTTTAGAGATTCTCACTAGGGGAGAATTCTATTTGACATAGAGTTATCAGAAGTAAGTATGAATTAAATGAGAATGGGTGGGATACAAGTTGTGGTTTGCAAGGTGATGGACGTAATCCTTTGTTGGAAATTTCTAAAAAAATTAATTTCTACTTTCCTAATTCGAGTTATAAGGTAGGGAATGGAGTTAAAATTTGAATTTGGAAAGATTCTTAGTTGGAAGGTGGTTCTCTTTCAGTAAGACATCCAATGATATACAGTTTATGTTTGGATAAAAATGCCTTAATAAGCATGTTTTCGCTAGATGGTTGGAATCTTAGATGTAGAAATTATTTAAATGATTGGGAGGTTAATGATTTTGTAAATTTGATGTTAGGTTTGAAAGGAGTATATATCAGAGTTATTGTGACACAAGGTTATGGATTAATGAGTCGTGTGGTAGTTTTTCTTATAAATCCTACTTTGAGTTTCTTGTGGATGATTTTAATATACTAGATTTTGACCACTTTCAAGTAAAGGTGTTGAAGTGGCTAATTGTTTTTGGTAAGTTTAACACAGGATCGAATTCAATCAAATTTTCAAAGCTTTGTTTCACTATATTGATGTGCTTTGCAAGAGAAGTTCAAAAGACGTTGATCATCTATTTCTGCATTGCCTAATTGTGCATAATCTTTGGTCTAAGCTAAAAAGTAACATGGTGTTCAATGAGTCACTCTAAGATTTTGCAAATCTTTGTTGCTAGAAAATATTAATATGCATGGGGATAATACGAAGGGTTCTTTGTGTTTTATGGATTGAGAGAGACAGTATAATATTTGAGGAAACAAAAAATGATTGCAATTTTTTATGGGAAAAAATCTACTTATAGTTTCGTTGTGGGCTTCAGTTTCAAAAGAGTTGAAGAATTATTTTCAGTTTCTTATAAGCTATAATTGAGAGAGCTTACATATTTTACATGTAATTGGTTTTGCAAAGGATAAACTATGTTATAATTTGGATTGTCTTTTTGTGGATTACTTATACACATTTTGTATTTTTGTAATTATTTTTATATATAAATATATTTTTATGTTTCTTATAAAGCAATAAGTAATGGAATGTTGTGTGAGACCAAGTATTATGAATCAACAAAACTTACCAATTCAAAAACTGTTTAAGAGCATTGGACTTGGTGGGTCTTCACTTGACAAATCTTCATAGAACTAGTCCCATACTTCTAAGAATTGCATATAGATTGTTTTGTCCTAAATTCACAAACTTTCTTATTGTCATTGGGTTGTTAAAATGATTTTCCTGTCTAGATTTTCCCCCATTTTTGTTCTTGTAAGTCCTACGTACTGTGGCACAACCTTTCCTTCCTATATTATTTCAACTAGTACACTTAGGTCCATATATTTGTTTTAAAAAATGTATACTTTAGTCCCTCAACTTTAAGATTTTAATAAAGTTTGGAGACTAAAGTATCACTTTTTTTTACACTAACATCCTAAACTCTTAAAGTATATTAGTTGAAAGTTTAGGGACAAAAGTATCTCAAAGAGATAAGTTTAGGGACCACAAGAGTTTTTTTCTTATTTCATTATCAGATGAAACTCATCACAACGTTGCATTGTTGGGTAGTCATGTAGATAATATGTTCTTTCCCTGCTAGAAAAGTCTATTCCCAATATTGATTATGTGTTGGCCGACTTCTTCCTATATGCAGTTTTGTATTTCTTGAAAGTATTGTGAGCTGTTGATGTGCAGGCAGTGGCCTCAAGGGTAGCAGAAGAAATGAATGTCAAGCTTGGAGAGGAAGTTGGCTACACAATACGATTTGAAGATCATACAAATGCAGTTATAATTATTCTTCAAATTTATAGGATTACAGCTATTCTATTATTGAATTTCCTTTGTCTAGCAGAAGCACATATTTCGACATCCATGATGATGGTTGCTCTAATATATCATACAAATATGAAAACTGCTGTCTTAAAAAATTAAACTTCTTTTTAATAATAGTTTAAGGTTTCCTTGTGTGTCTTGAATAATCAAGGTTTTCCTGTTTTGGCAGCACAGGATGTAACTAGGATAAAATTTCTCACAGATGGCGTGTTACTCAGGGAAATGATGGATGACCCTCTTTTGACCAAGTATAGGTACTTTTTACATCTAACTACAATTTTTGTGTATTGTCTCTTTCTCGTGAACATGGATCAAAATAATATATGCAATTTTTTTTGGAAGAGTACCAATAGAGAAAGCAAAGGAAATTATTTTGGGGTAAAAATATCTCCAAAATATAGAAATATTCTTATAAAATTTCCGAAATATCCAAAAGGTTTCGTTGAAATGTAATATTTTTTGTTTAGTATAGGGTTATATCATGAAGTTTAAACTTTGAAATAATTTTTTTGCTTTGCGTTTTACAAAACTTTTCATCAATATCAATAATATCTTTGATATATATGTAAAATTGAAGTGTCATTATATTTATAAATATCGATATTTTAATCATTGTTCATGAAACATACAATACATTTCAGGTTACATTCCTCTCTTGCTTCATTTGATTCCTCTTGAAACAAACTCTTTTTTTTTTTTGAAAAAAGAGAGGAAGCTTTTTTGGCTGTTTTTATGGGCAGTTAACTAGATATAATTCATTTTAACATTTATGCTAACCTTGGTAGTACAGGAGCAAAATTCTTCTATTTTATTCTACATTTTAATAATGAGATGAATTTTGTTGGACTTTTTGAGATGATTCCCAGTGTCATAATGGTAGATGAGGCTCATGAGAGGTCAATTGCAACTGATATTTTACTTGGTCTCCTGAAAAAGGTATCATCTTTAACGGACCAAAGAACAGAGCAAATGTTTTTCTTCTTCTTAACTTTTAAACAAAGTGATTCATCTTAATTTCACACCAGATACAACGACGTCGGCCTGATCTACGCCTAATTATATCCTCTGCTACAATTGAGGCAAAGTTCATGGCAGCCTTCTTTCATACCAGGTTCCTTCTTAGTTACTAATTGGATTGTTCTTTGTATGTTATTCTTGCCATGATAACGGTGGACTGTGGTCATACTTTTCCTTTAAAATCTTTTTGAATTTGTGATTTGCATTTGGCGAAGTTTAATTTTGTAATGACATTATAGTGCATTGTGATTAGTTTATAAATTATAAACTTCTGTAATGACATTATAGTGCATTGTGATTAGTTTATAAATTATAGGGAAAAATATCATGGGGTTCCTTTTCTTTGAGTAAAGTGTTGTTTAGTCCTCTAAATTTTAAATGGTTTATTAGTCCTTTTATTTATAAAAAAAATGTTCATTATTAATTCTTTATTTATAAAAATGTGCGCATTAGTCATTTTATTTATAAAAAAGGAGTCACAAAAAGTTTTTATTGATAAAATTTTTTTAAACAGATTTTGATGAGGCTATTTTCGTCATTTATTCTCCCTCTATCAAACAAATATTTTTTGCAAATATAACTGGTGAGGGTATTATTGTGTTTTACCCCCACCCTCTGACTTGAATGCCCTAGATAATTTTTTTAAATAAATTTAAAATTATTAAATGTCTCTTTTTGGTACTATTTTTATAAGTAAATGGATTAAATGTCACATTCTCAAGTTAGGGAACTAAATGACATATTTTGTATAAGAAGTTAGGGAACTAAATGACATATTTTGTATAAGTAAAAGGAGTAGGCCTTTCACCCTTAATTATATTGTGAAGATGTCATGCCTGTACTCACTAGAAATCCTGTAACAATTGCTTATGGACTTGGAATTTTAGGATCCATAGAAACAAGGATATTAATTTATAAAATTGTGGTTTTAACTAGTTAGAAAGTCATGGAAGCAACTTCAGTTAGCTTTTATTATATCTGTTTGATGGTAAGCATTGTTTGTAGTATACGTGAGTTTTGTTTCTTGTATGATTTTTCTCTTATATGGTGCTAGCATAAGTTTGTCCAGTTTGTTATATCTAATATTTTGAAAGGGAAAAAGGTCACTTAGTTCCCCTTGTTTAGGTCATTGGTGTCGTGTAGTACCTATGTTTGTAAAAAAGGAGCCATTGAAGGACAGTTTGACTTTTTTAAGAATATTTTAGTATTAAAATTGTAGAAGGCATGTCACACGATAAAAGTGTGAGATTAGTTATAAGAGTAAAAAGGACATTACAATAAGAGTTATTCATTTTTGGAAAGAAAGAAAGTCCTACATCAAAAGAGAATAAATTACCTCACTTTTTCGTGTATCTCATTCAATTCCCAATTAAAAACCTAAAAGCAAAAGCTCATCTTTAGCTATCGACATATGTTGGTCCAATTTACTAAAAGACTGTTTATGAATATCAATATAGGTAATTTCATTATCTTGTTAATAATTCTTTCAGTTGTATTATTATTGTTTCTAACAGTGTGAAATTTATTGATTTACTAGCCCTATGATTGAGCAACGTGAGATCTATTTTTATGATTATATTATTAGCTTGTTTGAATTTTGAATTTTAAGCATTGCATTTGATTTTTTAGTGAAAATATAGTTATGGATGTTATTGGTCTGAATTTGTTGTTCTTGAATTTTAACTATGCAAAATATTTTGTAATTAAAATGTAATAAAAGTTTCACTTATTTTGGTAAGAATATTATTATTGGTTTTGAATGTTCTTATTGTTGTTGGTATTGAATATGATTAAACAATAAAACTAAATAAGATTTCTTCATTAGTTTATCATTTAGAGACTATTTAAAGGAGATAGAAACCAACTAGAGTAAGAGAGAACTTGATCTAGTATAATAGAATTGGTTGGAATGGAAAATTAGAGGGAGTAAAGATAAAGTGGTTGTAGATAAAGGAAATTTTTTTCATTGACCCATGTGTCCTTAAAATAGTTTTTACTATATTTTATACAATAAAATATGTTGTCCCTTTTTTATAAAGGAAGGGACCTAAAAACACACTTTTCTAAACAAGGGTGGCCCCAAATGACATAAACAAGGGGACTAGTTTGGCCCTTTCACCCATTTTAAAATTATTTATTGGTGACAGATCTCAAGATTGTTTGACCTATAACTTTTATTGGCTGTAATTATATAAAGTCTAGTGTTGATTCATATTCTTTGCTTGTGTTGTAAAATAGCAAAAGACATCGTGAAGTAGAACAAGAGGCTGTTGGTCCAAAGAAGGAGCCTGCAATCCTATCAGTTGAGGTGGGTTGTTCTAGAATAATGCATAACTCTTATTTTAAATACAACCTTAATTAATGGAGGATGAAGCAAGGTTTTAAAATGCGGTTATATGCCTTAGGAAATTTCTTTTCATGATGAGTCCTAAGCTTTGAGGCTATGCGGCTATGCCACCCTTAAAAACAATATATAAATAAGAAATGATAAATTTGTAATAAAACATCAATGGAGTAAGAAAATTATAGATAACTAAGAATAATAAAACGTGAAAAAGTATCATATTATTAACAACAAACTACCAGACAATTTCACATGATTCATTCTAACAAGCTAACAGAAGATAAGCACAATGATAGAATCTGTGGGAATAAAAATGAGATAAAAGATGACCTGAAAAAGGGGTAAAATATAATCAACATTCAGCATGCAAATGAGTAATGCACTTGCCAAACAAATCATATTTCAATGAAACATCAGACCTAGTCTATTTGTAACTTTTTTTTTTTAATTTGGTCAAAAGTCCATTTCTATTTGATGATCTAGAAAATTCATTCACAAATTACAATCTAAGCAATTAAACTCAACTGACTAATTTATTTCAGTGCTGATATAATTAGAGTACGGAAAACTAGTCCAAGATACCGAAACAAATTCCTAAAGAGCAAGAATCAGAAAGAACTAAGAAGTTCAGACACGTACCAGAATAAAAGGATAACCACAAATCTCTGAGTTGTTCCTTTTGGATAATAAAAAATAAAAGGAAAAAATTAGTATGAGAGTTAAAAAAGAAAAAAAGAGAAAAAGAAAAAAGATGGCAAAAAGAAGAGTGAAGAAAGAAGCAACAGGAAGAACATAAAAACAAAAAAAGAAACTACTTACTTTGCTGAAGCTTGAAAGCCCAAAAACTTGAAGGAGAGAGTAGAGTTGGCTGTTCAAGTTTGAGAGATTAGTGTTTTCTGAAGCCATTCTTGCCCTTGTTTCTGTAGCCATTCTCATTGGGTTATCAGGTCTGAAATTGTCACAACCCAAGTTTTAAACCATAAGAAATTTCAAAATTCTAAGCTGTATACTTCATAAGCTTCAAGGGTACCACCTCAATCCTATGAGGTGTAAGCCTCATCAAAAACCTTAAAAATACACCTCAAGGCATAGTCCACGTTCCTCACAACTGCCTTTTGATACCATGGGATAAAGGTGATATTTTTTTTATCAATTAGAAAAAAAATGAGGTCGAGTCATTTATATATATCTACATGATTTCCAGGGTAGAAGTTTCAATGTACAAATTCTTTATTTGGAGGAGCCTGTTTCTGACTATGTTCAGGCTGCTGTTTCAACGGTACTGTCTATTCATGATAAGGTAACTTGAATTCCCAAAGTGGACATTTTTATTTAGGCTTTTCCTTTATAACGAGATGTCAACCCTTATTTATTTATGTTGAAATCCTTGACAAATTATTAGGGATTTGATATGATTGTATAATACTTAGGCTCATTATTAGAATATCATATTTTAATTAGAAAGATTATTTCTGTCATGATTAGGAGATTTATTTTCCTTTTTTAGTTTTAAATTTGTTTTATAAATTTATAAGTAAATTTCTTGTACAAAACATAATTCAATACTCAAAAAAATACAAAGAATAAATTGTTTTATTGCCCGTTTTATCTTTTATCAATTCTAGATTATATCAGAGCTTGGTTTCCATTAAAACTAGCTCCTATGGCAGATCCAATAGCCCTAAACAAATCAGAAACCCACTCTAAAATTTCCAGCAAAGATTCAGAGCCTATCACAAGTTCAAATGATAATCCATTTCTATAACCTTCGAAAAATTAAATAGTAGAAATTTCATAGATGGGCTCAATGGGTCAATCTATCAAATTGGTAATCAGTGGAAAAGGGAACATGGGTTACCTCAATGGAGAGATAACAAAACCAACAGATACCAATTCTGGTGCTCATCAATGTTGGAGCTTGGAAAACTCAATGGTCACAACCTGTCTAATCCATTCCATGGTACCTTCCATTGATAAATCTGATCTTTTTTACCCACAGTGAAAGATGTTTGGTAGGCTATACGTGAGACTTACTCCAATAGTGAAAATTTTGCCCATCTCTTTGAATTAAAAACTCGTATTTGGAATTTGAAAAAAGGGAGAAGAGTGTCACTAAATATTACATGGCAATGATACTACTATGGTAAGAAATCGATCCCAATATTGAAGAAGAGTGGGAATTCCTAGGGGATAGTGTACGATGTCGAAAAAGGCTTGAAAATGAATGGGTATTTGAGTTCCTCGTTGAGCTAAACAGAAATTGGACGTTTGCGGAAGAATCTTCAGCTGACGACCCCTACCATCAGTTCGTGAAGTGTTTGCTGAGATACGATGAGAAGATCATCGTCGGTTGGTGATGTTGGGTGGAGCCTCACCATTGCTAGCCATCGTGCCTCTCGGATCTATTGGGCAAGACTTAGAAAAATTAGCCCTAATGCCTAGACAAAATGGGCTAAGTAATCAAAGAAAATCTAGAGCTGGGCTTGGGTTAATGGGCCAGAGAAGTTTGGGCTCAATGGGACCGAGAATGAAATTGAATTTAATGAAAAAAATAGTGGGCTAATCCATGGAAATCTGAGTAAATCACCTTGAGCCTCATTCAAATACTAGGCCAGGCCCAAATTCACGACGAAAAAGAAGTTTTGAGACTATTATCGAAAATCTGGACACACTAAAGACACTTATTGGAAAATTCATGGAAAATAGGTTTCAAAGTTATCAAGTTATAGTAGACCACAAAGTTGGGGGGAGCTTTCAATCCAAAGCAACTAGATTAACTTTAGAAGTTGTTTTCTAATTTTCAAAGTTTTGGACAGTCATTAACAAATGCCTCAGTAGCCTAGAAAGGTAACCACTTAATTTTCCTTATTACCACTTCTCAAACCAAAATCATTTGGATAATTAGCTCTAGAGTATCAAATTACATGACTGATGACCATCACTTATTTACCACTTACCCACTCTGTGCTAGAAATATAAAGTTAGAATTGTAGATGGATATCTCTCATTTGTTCTTAGAAAAGAGAGAATTCTACTTTCAAATTCTATAACTCTCAATTATGTTCTTCATGTTCTCATCCTGCAATCTCATTTCTATTAGCAAACTAACAAAAATTTCTCAGTGTATTGTTAAAGTTTTCCATTTTATTATGTCGTTTGGGACCTATCATTGGAGATGAAGATTGGTAGTGCTAGAGAGTGTGAAGGTATGTATTACTTTGATAAGGCTAAAGTGAGTGAAAGTTGTCAAATTGTTACTTGTGATTATGTTTCTAAACCTAGGGATAGCGAAATTTTACTATGACATTATAGGATTGGGTATCCAAATTATATGTATTTGAATTGATTATTTCCTTACATATTCACGAATAATAAAACATTCACAATGTGACGTTTGTGAGTTTACAAAACTTCATTACTCTTCTTTTCCAAAGGTCCCTTATAGACCTTCTAAATCCTTTACCCTACTTGTGTGGGTTCTATCTCGTATCTCTACTCGAACATGATTTGTTACCTTAATTGATGATCATATTTGAGTTTGTTGGGTATACCTATTAAACAAAAAACTAAGATTCAAAATATTTTCATTAGTTTTCATACAATGATTCAAACCCAGTACATATATACAAATCTTACGCATTAATAACGGCATAGAACATTTCAATCAGACTATGCAAGCTTACCTTCAAACACATGATATAATACACCAATGTTCTTATGAAAACACACCTTAACAAAACGGGATAGCTGAACGAAAGAATAGACACCTCCCTAAAATAGCTCGAGCTTTAGTGTTTATCTCAAACTTGCCAAAAACATTATGAGAAAATGCTATTCTCACGTCTGCATATCTCATCAATCGTATGCCTAGCCAATTTTTTTTTTTCAAACATCACTTAAAAGGTTACAATCCTTTGTTTCCACATCCAATTTAAAATCAAATTTGCCTTTGAAAAATGTTTGGTTGTATTGCTTTTGTTCAAGATCATTCACAAAATGGGTCCAAACTTGATCAAAAAGCTATTAAATGTATTTTTATTGGATATTCACCTACTCAAAAAGGATACAAGTGTTATGACCCTACTACTAATGGGGTTTTTGTCAGTCTTGATGTTATGTTATTTGAAAACATCCTTTTATATAAAAGCTCTCTCATAAGGGGGAGAATAATGTCAGAGAAGATTGAACTTTTAGTCAATACTTGAACTTTGATCCCTTGATTTCACTCCATTTGATCTCACTACTTATAATAAGAGTAATGAATCTCATAACTTAGACATAGAATTCCAGCTAAACATATCATCTTGCACTACTCTGCCATTTATAGAGTAACTTGAACTATGAGAAAGAAATATAGATTCAAAATATCAAAGAGACAGTTACTTACTTGCAGATGTCAAAATAAAAAAAAACAAGGAGAATGTCACACTTGAAGTACAACCGATGGTAGATCCAAATAATTAGAAAGCCATTTTGAAATACAGGTAATCTTGAACCCTCTAAATCCCCGAATTACCTATTGTTATGAGGAAACAAATGCGATGTTGTACTTTACATTCTCTCTAAATTTGTTCCATATAAAACTGTCTTATGAATTTCATGCTTTTACCACTAATCTTGACTGAACAAAAATACCAAAAGACATCATGAGCCTTTGGAAATCCGTGAATGGAGAGAAGTTATTGAAAAAATAAAAGCTCTTGAAAAAAAGAAGCATACGATGTAATAGAACTTATAGATGGGAAAATCCTTGTTGGTTGCAAGTGGAATTTTACAATAAAGTACAAAGTAGACTGGATTATAGAGCAATATAAAGCTCGATTGGTGGCAAACGGATTCACATAAACATATGGAGTTGACTATATTGAAACATCTGTACCTTTGGCCAAATTAAATACTGTCTAAATCCTCTTGTTGCTTGTAACAAACTTGGATTGGCTACTTCACCAACTGAACATAAAAAATGCATTTATAAACGAAGATATAGAATAAATTTTCATGATCATGTCTACCGGGTTCTGCAAAGGAGGAAACACAGTATGAAAATTACAAAAAATCACTCTATGGTCTTAAACAATTACTTAGGTCTTAGTTTGATAGATTTGCAAAGGTAATGAGAAAATGAAGATACCAGTAGGCATAATCAGATTATACAATGTTTTTTTGACAAACAATGGGAAGAAAACAATTTTGATAGTATATGTTGAAGACATCATCATGATCAGAGACAATTTGAAAGGAATCGAGAGACTAAAAAAGAATCTGTCCATAGAATTCAAGGCCAAGGATAAGGATAAATGACGTATTTATTAGGGATGAAAGTCACAAGATAAAAAAGAAGAATTAGTGTATCTCAACAAAAATACATCCTTGATCTTCTCATCGAAATCGGTATGCTCAGATGTAAATCAAGTGACACTCTAATAGAGGCTAGGAGGAAGAATGAAGATATAGGAACACCACTAGACATAGACAGATATCAAAGATTAGTAGGAAAACTGATCTACTTGTCTCACATTAGTCCTGACATTGCTTTTTCCATTAGTGTTGTGAGCCAACACATGTACTCTCCAGAGAAAGTCCATTTGGAAGTTGTTTATAAAATTCTTAAGTATCTCTAAGGGTCACTAGACAGAGGATTGTTCTTCAAGAAAGTGAAACTAATGATATAGAAGTTTTCATTGATGTAGACTAAGTTGGCCCAATAGAGTATAGAAGATCTACTACCAAGTATTGTACATTTGTTTTGGAAACTTGGTGACTTGGCGAAATAATAAGTAAAATGTCGTGGCCAGAATCAGTGTGGAAGTAGAATTTAGAGAGGTGGCGCAAAGAATGTGTGAAGCTTTGTAGCTAAAAGAGCTCTTAAATGAGTTTGGGGTTGCAATAAAATCCCAAATAAACTTTATTATGACATCAAAGTTGCTATCAACATATCTCTTAATCTAGTTCAATATGATAGAACCAAGCATTTGGAAGTAGACAGACATTTCATAAAAGAGTAGATGGAAGATGGTACCATTTGCATAACTTATGTCTCCAAAAAGGAACAAGTAGTAAATATATTTATCAAAGGGCTTTCTTGACCAAACTTCAATTATATTGTCACCAAGTTGGATATGACCAACGTTTATGATCCCACTTGTGGGGAGTGTTGAAATCCTTGACAAATTATTAGAGATTTGATATGATTGTATATTAATAAGGTTCATTATTAGTATATCATATCTTAATCATGAAAAATATTTCTATCATGATTAGGAGATTTATTTTCCCTTTTTAGTCTTAAATTTGTCCAATAAATTATAAGTAGATTTATTGTACAAAGCACAATTCAATGCTCAGAAAATACATAAAACAAATTGTTGTAATGTCCATTCTATCTCTTATCAATTCTAGAATTTATTTTATATATAGAGATAAAAATTCACATGTCAACTTGTATGTGAGTTTTTTTTAATAACCACGTATCTGAACTTATGCAAGCACCAAGCTCAATATAAAAAAGTTTCCTTTTCTGTTCCATAAGTTATTAAAATTCTTGCTGCTTATTTCGTTAGGAACCCATGGGAGATATTCTGGTATTTCTTACTGGCCAAGATGATATTGATGCAGCTGTTCGGTTGTTGAATGAAGAAGTCCAATGCCGTAGGAAAAGCTCTTCAGGTGCATAAATGAAACTTTTCTGCTCAGGCTTCTACATCTTTTGCATGTTTACCAAAGTAGTGGCAACTTGCTAGCCATGGAAGTTGAACAAACCATATTTTCCATTTACTGGCTATTATTTCATTGCTGCATCGTGCATGTTTGTTGACCATTTGAAATGGCAGACTTTCCTTGTATATGATCTTGTAGTTGGATGTAAGATTTTACTTGGAGGCAGGTACCATATATAACTTTGAGAAAGCAATATAGGTCAAGATTAAAGAGAACCCTATATAAGTATATTCTTTAAATATGGTTTCAAATGTTAAGATCATAGCACGAAATTTCAGTTTGTAAACTTGGATTAATGAAAATTCTTGCTAAACTAATTTAACATTGATCTAGTAAAAAAGTTTCAACAATTTGTTCATGGCTTTTATTTTCTTAACACAATAATAAGCTTGAAATATGATTTTTTGGGGCTAATTTTAAGCATCTAATATTAACATTTTGTACCTAAAAGAACTATATCCTACAAATAAATGAGGACAAATACGTCGAATTATAAACACTTATATGGACGGTTAATGATTAGCTTTATATACCCACGTGAATATATTTAAAACAATAACTTTTGAATTTATTAGTTAATAGAAATAATATATTTTATAATTTTATAGTTTTATAGAAATATTTGGAGCTAAAAAAGAAATAGTAAATTAATTATTAGATATAAGGATATCATGATCTAGATATAACATATAATATATAAGAGAATAGTTAACCTAACTTCTAACAACTTGAGTTTTTAGGAGAATTAGTTGTTAACTATTCTCTAATACGGTATCAGAGCGTAAGGTCCTGATTTTGTGCTATCCTAACCCCAAAATTTTCGTTAATATTTAGCGTGTCTCTCTTTCCTACATTTCTACCCAACTCGAAGTCTCTCTCTACTTGATAAATCCTTCAAAAATTATCTACTATTTATTCAGTTGATGAGATTTTGTTAAACTCTACTTGATTGGCATCATTCAAAACTATCTACTCATTCTACAAGTGAGAGTTCATCACACTCGTCCACATAGCTCACAAGCGAGAGCCCATTAATTCCAGGGTGTTAAAAAAACAAAAAATAAAAACGGCCATCAAGTGAGTAGGAGTGTTAATACCCAAATGTAGCATATAAGAGAATAATTAACCTACTTCCTCACAACTTGAGTTTTTAGGGAAATAGGTAGTTAATTCTCTTCTAACAAAGGAAATCAAAGAAAGCACAAACACTTTAAAGTAAGGAAAAATAGAGGCTAAATAGTATGTTTAACAGCATAGATTTATTACACTCTGGTCGTGCAACTTTGTTTTTTCGTTATATCATTACCTTTTCAGTTTTAACATATATGTGCTCGTATTTGTAATTATCACTAAGAATTTAACCAATCAAATTTTGTACTTGAAGTTTGCTCTTGTTTCCAAGGACATCATAGGACCAAAGTTTAACACATTTGGTCAAATTTACGTAAGTAACTTTATATACAAAATATGACCATTTATAGTTACGTTCTTGAGATAACTACATATATGACCAAATATGTTCAAAATAAAAGACAAGCATAAGAATCAAGTGTAATGAAAATGTTTTATTTGATAAATTAAAGAATCCAAAATGTAAAATAGAGAGTAAGGGGGACATCTTACAGAAGTTTAATAAATTGGAAGTTAAGGGGGGCACGGTTGAACTTTTATATGGTGATAATAAATATATTTTTACAAATATATGTAAAAAAACTGTCAAAAAATTTGAGGACAAGTGCCCCTCTACTCCTTAATAGATCCACCCCTGGATGTCGTGTAATTTTCTTGCTCCATGACAAAAATTTCCTACTAATCAACTAACCAAACCATTTAAATGCAACTCCATAATGTTGAATGATTGAAGTATAGTGCTTTGAAGAACATTTGGATTGAACCCATTTTCAACACGTGGAACCAGTGTTTTACTGCTCTTGTAGCATTTTCAGGTGGATGTAAATTGTAATAAGTAGTGGGATTAGTGTTGTTGTAAAGCATTTGTTTCCAAGGTTTACTGGATGAGCTAGACATTATTGTAATAATTTTTTCAGGGTTGTTCATGTTGCCTCTATACTCGGGACTTCCACGTGCTGATCAGGTTAGTAGTGTTAGTAATGTTATACAGTAATGTCTATATGAATTTATATTAGAAAGGTTTTAAACTTTAACTTTATGTTTCTTAGGAGCTTGTGTTTACTCCAACTCCTAGAGGAAAGAGGAAAGTAGTGATTTCAACAAATATAGCTGAGACATCACTAACTTTGGAGGTTCCTCTTTGTAATTAAAACAAATATGGATATGACTTGAACTGTTAGTAGCATGGAGGTTGTATTTTATCATCGGACCTTGTTTCTCTTGTGTGTGCAGGGCATTGTCTACGTTGTTGACTGTGGATTTTCAAAACAGCGGTTTTACAATCCAGTATGTCCATTTTGATTATTTTAATGCTCAAGTAATGTAAGCTTGAATAAAGTAACAAGCTATAATAGTAAATGTTGCTGTTATTGGGTAAACAATAAATGAATTTGTAGATCAAACTTAGTTTTTGGACCTATAAAAAGAAGAATAAAGAAGCTGATATATTATTGTTTTTAAATAACTTTTATTCTTTTCAATGGTTGTGATTGCTGCTTATTCTTTATTTATAATGTGTTTTCATCTTTTTTTTGTTTTTTTGGTTTTTTGGGTCATGCATTTCATTATGGTTCATACAATCATTACTGCAGATATCAGATATTGAAAATCTTGTGGTGGCACCAATATCTAAAGCTTCTGCGAGACAAAGAGCTGGTAGGGCTGGCAGAGTTCGGCCAGGGAAATGTTACAGGTGTGTAACTTGTATTGATTATTCGTCCTGGAAGTGTTTTGGCTCTATTTGCATATCTCTTATATATTCTTAGTTTTCTTAAGTGCCTGCCCTTTCAATATCCTTATTTCTGAGGGTTAACTAGGTCTTAAGTCACCTTATTTTGTTCAGTACCTTATTATTTCTACTCATGGACCTCTCATGCCTATGATATAGAATAAAAGATATCGGTAAGTGACTCTAGCCTGACCTTTGTGTCACTTCCAGGTTTGACTGGTGCATGACTGTATGCTACATTATATTTTAATTACCGGTAACTAAATCCAAAATAACTAAAACGACTCCATGCTAGTGTTTATATGTATGCAAAAGACCACTATATTTTTTCCAATGACTGATGAACACCCAATCAATAAAAGCTACTATTTTTCTTGTTTATCTCGTTCTTTTTATGCCTTCGTATAGTTTTCAAAGTCTAGTTATCCCATTGTATTGCTACCTTACGCATTCAATTATCATAAATTATTATCAATATAATGGTTTGTATGCTTGCTCCTTGCTCCTTGCTACGTAAGTTTTAGTCATGTATGCCTTAATGACCAATTTCACCCTTAGACTTGCTTCAATATTCAAGTTATATTGGTGCTGCAACCAGGCTTTACACAGAAGAGTATTTTGTCAATGAAATGTCGACTGAGGGGATTCCAGAGATCCAAAGATCTAATCTTGTATCCTGTGTGATTCAGGTAAGCTATATTGATTTTACAATGGCATGTGACTGACTTAATTACCTGGAGGATTATCTATCGTAAAGAAAGCTAACTCCTAACTCCTTAGCAAGAACTAATTTCTTAGATGAAGGATGAATGATATTTGTGAAATTGTTGGTCAGCTGGTCTGAATTAAATGCGCTGATGATAACGTTCCAGCTTATAGTAAAGTTGAGTTATGTTACACGGAATCAATTGAAAGTGTCTGACACAAGTACATGTAGGTGTCTAGGTGTCCGACATGTTATTTTCCTCAATTTTCTTTAAGAATTTATGATTTGCAATCTCAATACCCATACACCTGTATCCATGTTGTGTCTATTGGACACTGCTACTTGGTAATAAATTAAGAGTCATGTAACGTAGAAGGTGAAGTTGAAGGAAATACTGCATCATAATAATTCATTAATTAAATTATTATTTTTATTATCAAATACCATCTTGATAGACACCCATTGCATCACGTATAAATATAAATTGACCTTTTTATTGTTAATGATTTTAAAGTACTATTGCAAATGAGATGCTTTAAAATGGCATTACATATTAAATGGTAATGGCCACAGAATGACATAAAATTTCATCAATAAAAAAAGGTCACAGTAGGAGGATAGGAGGGCATAGTATGTCTTACCCTTGAGTGCATTCTAAGAAAGATAAAAAGCATGCTATAGTGATACATATAAATAGTTCTCCAAAAGGAAAGACAAACCATTCCCCCTCCCCCACCCCCCCCCAAAAAAAAAACAACCAAAACAAAAGAAAGAAAGAAAGTCAAAACCAAAAGCACCTTGAGGGTTCAGATTCTCTTGACAGTTAATTGAATTATGACATGTAAGCAATATGATTTTGATTTTTCTCCAATATTTAGTAGAGGAAAACCTGTGACATCTCAAGAAAAAAAGTAATCTTCAAAGCAACTTGCAGCAGGTTGGAAACATCATGGTTAGAATTCCTCCCAAAAGCTTAGGTTAGTGGGAGGCAAGCCAACATTGCTTTATATTCTGTATATTTTTTATATTGTCTAGCAATCCCTCAATTGTGGACTACTGGACTCTATAATTTGATATTCACATCACTTCAAAAGCTTGTTCCTTCTTTAGTTTATTTCATCATGTGAGTTGCAAGGATTTGAGTCAATAACCTTTTTATGTAATATATCTTGAAAATATTTTAGTTGTCATTTCTTCAAAAACTTAAGCTAGTGGGAGTTAGACAACAAATATTTATTATTCAATTCTATGTTGTCCAACATCCCTCATATAAATTAGTAAAATGGATACTCTTTCCAAGACTGATTGTATTAAAAAATATAAATTGTTAAGTTTCTGAAAGATTCAAGATATATCTTAAAAAAAATAGCATTAAATACCTGTACCTGGATCTAGAAAAATATGGAAATTTTTTTGATATTGCAAATTTTTTCAATATTTATGTCCTTGATTATTGGGAAATTGTTCTACTTTCTAATGGACTTGTTGGTCAAGAGAGAGATTAAAATGACCAGGTTTAAAATTGCTCGGCTTTATTGCTATAATGAACTTGTGTGGTTGTTGTATGTATATTCCTGCTGAAGGAAGTGGCTTTTTACAGTTAATTTCTGCTTATTGTAGCTCTTTGGTGCCTTTGTTGAATGCAACCTGAGTTCTTAACATGTAAACTTTATTAACAGCATGTTTCTAGTACAATTTTAGCTAGACTTTATAGTGCAGTTGGTCAAATTTCTATTATTATCATCTTGCTTCTGGACTGCAATTGAGATTTTGTTTGCATCTCAATGTGGTTGTGAGCTTATAATGAATCATATGCTGGTGCCTTTCTTTTTGCTAGTTATATGATGTTGCCTTATTTATACTGTTCGTTCAATGTGGATACTATTTTATTGCTCTGTGGTGTCAGTTAAAATCCCTAGGCATAGACAATATCCTGGGCTTTGATTGGCCAGCATCTCCACCACCAGAAACAATGGTTAGAGCACTCGAAGTACTTTATTCACTTGGCATTCTAAATGATGATGCCAAACTTACTTCACCAACTGGAATTCAAGTTGCCGAGATTCCACTAGTATGTTTCATGATGTCATCAATTTTCTAGATTTCATACCTTTATATTTTCCCTAATTCTAAGAATGTCTGCAGTGCTACAAATATGCATTTACTTTAAGGTTATGCGAAACTTTTTAATATTTTGTTGATGGTAGGATCCAATGATCTCAAAAATGATATTGTCTTCAAGTGAACTTGACTGTTCAGAGGAGATAATTACAATTGCTGCCGTTCTCTCTCTTCAAGTAAGCTTATGAATCATCTTGCACTGACCTCTAAATGATATAGTTCAACCTGCAACAATAAAAGAGTAAAATGGATCAAGCATTTGAGAGGAAGATATTCTTTTAGAATAATAATAAAAATAAACGAAGTAAATTTTCATTGGTTCATAAGTATGGTGCCACTTTGCAGTCTATCTGGGTTTCAGGTAGGGGAGTACAGAAAGAACAAGATGAAGCCAAGTTGAGATTTGCCGCTGCTGAGGTAATTTAAAGTTTTTGATTATACTTAATCTAGACTCTATTCATGGCCATCTTAAATCCATTAAAGTTTTTCTATAATTAACTAGGCAGCAAAACTTACACTTGTGCATAACCTGAACTTGATACCCCCAAACCATTACTATGTACAAATCGGTGGCATCTTTTGTTGAATTTAATGCATGTATACTTCCTCAAGCACCACCTGTCATATGTACTGTTTATGTATAGTTGCCTATGTTCCAGTTCAAACTTTCACAATGGAATGCAGGGGGACCATGTGACGTTCTTGAATGTGTACAAAGGATTTCTTCAGTCTGGTAAATCGTCACAGTGGTGCCATAAGCACTTTATAAACTACCATGCGATGGTATGCCCTAAGAATGATTTATTTTGTTAAAATATAACAAAATAAAAAATAAAACTATATTTTGATTCACCTGCTTTGCCTTAACTTTAGGAAAGTCTGTAAGAATATAGATCCACTCTTATGACGGTTTTACACTTTATTCTCTTATTTCTTATGAGATTTATATATGTATACTTATAATTTTTCTTTAGGATGTCATGTTATGGTGCATTTGATAGGTCTCCTTCCCTCTCTCTCTCTCTCTTTTTATAAGAAACATCATTATATGTTATAAAATAGTTACAAAAATATAAAATATTAACAAGTTGTAAATTGAATGAATGGGAAAATATCTTATTTCTTGTAACTAGAACTATACACATGCTCTTGTTTTATAGTACAATATTGTTACTAAGGAAAGGAAATATAATTAGATAAATATTCCTAATAATGAACAGAATATACAATTAATCTCTATTTTAACTATACAACTTAATCTCTAAACAATAGGAAAAATTTCCAAAGAATTCAGGATTTTAACACTCTTCTTTCAAGTTGGATCATAAATATCTATCATGCCTAACTTGTAAATAAAATAGTTGAAACTTTGTCGAGAAAGTCTTTTGGTGAAGATATCTGTTGTTTGTTCTATTGTGGGGATGTGGGTCATGCAAATAATTTCATCTTTAACTTTTTCTTTGATAAAGTGTCTATCCACTCACCCACTTCTACATGTTTGCTCCAGTCATGTTGAATTGGATTGAGAGAAATGTTGATGGTTGCTTTGTTGTCACAATAGACCTTGAACGAGGCCTTTCTTTGTATCTGTAGTTCTTCCAAGAGTTTTCGTAACCATAATCCTTTACATATCTCTTTGCAACTGCTCGAAATTCAATTTTGGTACTGCTTCTAGCTATTACATTTTGTTTCTCACTCCTATAAGTTACCAGGTTTTCTTAGAAAAAAGTGCAATATCTAGTAGTAGATCTTCTATCCTCTGTTGAACCTACCTTATCTACATCCGTAAATATTTCTATCTACTTTCACTTTTCTTGGAGAGCTTTCGAGATACTTGAGCATTCTATATACTTCATCTAAATGAATTTACTTTGGTTAATGCATATGTTGAATAACCACACTAATTGCAAATGTAGTGTCAGCTTGTGTGTGATTAACTTCCCAGCCAGTCTATGAATGTCTTTGTCAATTGGTTTTTTGTTATCTTTTCTACTTTAATTAGAGTGTCACTTGGTTTGCTTCCAAGCATGATAGTTTCAATCAAAATATCAAGAATATATTTTCGTCGAGAAACACTAAATACTACCTTTTGACCAAGCAATCTTCATACCCAGAAAGTGATGTATTTGTCCCAAGTCTCTTATTTGGAGTTTTCTTAATTCTTTCAATCTCGGCTAAATTATCTCTAGTTAAGATTATATCATCGACATATACAATCAAAATCGTTTTCAACCCTTCTTTTAGATTGTTGAAAGAATGTGTGATCTGATTGTTCTTGTTGATACCCTCGAGTTTTTATTACCCATACAAACGTATCAAACTATACTCTTAGTGACTATTTGAGTTCATGGAGGGTTTTTTTGAGTTTGCATGCAATGTTTTTCTCCCCCCTGTTTACAAAAACTTAGAGGTACTGTCATAAAGATTTACCCAGTTCTCATCTGAGCTTGAATCAAGCTCTTGCCACGGTGTCACCATCTCCATGTAGTATTCTATCACACCTTTATTTACCTGTTTTATATGTCATAGTTGGGTTTTGATTTCAAATATTCGAGAGAAATTTTCGGTGTCGGAGTGTCTCACGAACAGTGTCTCAAATATCCTTCATCGTGGATAGAAATAGGTATGTTTTCCCAATTAGAGGCTTCATGGAGTGAATAAGGCATTACCATCAATTTTTTAGACTTCTACTTTCGATGGCTAATGGGTTGTGTAGATGATGGCTCCTCTCTCTTTATTGAGGTAACCTAATTTCCCTTTGCAGTCGATTACCAGCCTAATAGGCTGTGCCCACTCACGGTGATTTTTGTCGTTGAGTTTTTCGATTGTGAATTGAATGGAGGAGTTATCGAGTCCTGAACTCATAGTGGATATTTTTTCTGTTTCTTTCTCAAAATTCTCAGATGAAACAAATTCTGTGTTGCTATTATTGACTTCAATCATTGGTGATAGGATTAGAGAAATTTTGCCCTGATACCACGTAAATTAAATGAATGAGAAAATATATCTTATTTCTTGTATTTAAAATCATACATGGGCTCTTGTTTTAGTACAATATTAATACCAAGGAAAGGAAATAAAATGAAAAAAATATCCCTAATAATCAGGAACAGAATATAGAATTAATCTCTATTTTAACTATACAGCTTAATATCTAAATAATAGGAAAAAATTCCAAAGGGTTTGGGATTTCAATACAAGTAATCACTCAAAAGAAAAATCTAACTAAAATACAATCGATTCTTTACAAACCTTGTCATATGTTGTTCTCAGGAAAAAGCAAACTCCACTTTTATAGCTTATAAAGAATCTGATAATAATCTTTAGACTCTTTTAAAACAGAATCCCATGATAACACCAAAAATAAAACTCACATAAAAGATTGCTATCATTTTCAATTTCCTCAAATATTCTATTTTTTTTTCAATCTATAAAACCCAAAGAATTGCTCCAATGTCCCTACTCTACAAATAAATGATCAATATCTTGTGAACTTCGCTTGCAAAGCACACACAAATTAAGTAAAAGACAAAGCTTTGAAACTTTTATCGCATCCGGTCCATTGTGTTGACCTTACCAAGCACCTTGACTTTACGCAATTGATACCCAGGATACAGCTTTGGACTCATTTAACTACAATTTTGATACATAACAAAGCAACAAATTAGCAAACTTTTCCTCATCACTAGAGTAGGAAAAAAATAGTATTATCTTCAAATTGAAGGTGAGAGACTCCAATACTAGTTTCCCAACACTTAGACATTCCACCAAATTTAACTTCTTTGCTATTTCCATCAATCTATAGCCATCAACTGCCATCACGAAAAGAAAAGGAGGATCATCTTTCCTCAACACTACTAGGAATCATGGCTACCTCCCTTAGTCTTGTTTGGCATTACATAGAACCTAAAGAAAAGAATTCTTCATTGTAAAGATTTGAACTCTGAACTGCACCTCATTTATTTATTTATTTTACTTTTTTGCTAGGAAGTACTTCATTTTATTTAGTACTTGGAACCAAGGTATGCATGAAACTTAAGATACATGAATCAACATGATTAACCTAGACTTATACATTCCTAAATTCATAAATCCTGATAAAGTCATGAGCATTGACCATAAAATGAAAACTAGTATTTAATTCATGGATGCATGAACATTTCATTTATTCTTAAAGTATATAATATAACAAGTACATGAGCCCAAGGTATGCATGAAACTTGAAATACATGAATCAACATGATTAACCTAGACTTTTAATTTATACATTCCTAAATTGATAAACCTTGATAAAGTCATGAGCATTGACCATCAAATGAAAACGAGTATTTAATTCATGGATGCATGAACTTATGACTGTTGGATGAATTCGTTGATATACTTTAATGGGTTTACTTTGCTAGTCTGCCTTACATCTACTTTACTTATTTCTCAAGAAATTTATTGACTGTTATGCAGAAAAAAGCTATAGAAATCAGAGAGCAACTGAGAAGAATTGCCCAAAGATTAGGCATTGTCTTGAAATCTTGTGAAAGAAATACACTAGTACGTGTTTTGTTGCACCCTTGGTCTTTACAGACGATTGTTGATGTGCAATATACTTCAGTTTTTTGATGCCTGGTGGACTTCTTTGTATAATCACCTATCTTGATTTCCTTGAATGTGTTAATCATTTCTAATTGAGAAGGTTTATATGACATAAATAAAGTAAAACATTTTCTTTGAGGTTAGCTGATGGAAATTAATGTTCATGTCTTCGCTAGGTTTACATTTATATCTTAGCAGAGATCATTTTTATTAATGGCCTTTTCTTAAAAACAAAAGAACAAAATATTAGGATGGGTATGATTTTGAAATGTTTGAACTTGTATGCGTATTTCTTTTAAAATAATCGAGAGTTATTCCATGCTAATTTTTCCTTCAATGGGTTGGGGTTGGCAAGTGATTATGTTTTAAGATCATGTTTGGTTGACAATAATAGAAATGGTAATGAGAATGATTCAAGGTATTTTTGTGTTTCGTTTGACTGTTAATCTAGAATGTAATATAAAACATTTCAATAGTAGTAGGAATACTTATTTCTCTTACAACCTTCAAATATGTGTTGGAATGTTCTATTTTCTTCACACATTTGTATAATCATTTATTATTTTTTCTCATTTAACTTATTTAAAAATCATAAAAATTTTATTTTCTAATTTTGTTTCATTTATAATTTTATAAATTTTATTTTAATAGTTATCATTATTTTAATTACACTTCTTAAATAAACATAGTAGTAGTAATGTTGTTTCCATTAGATCCTATTCCTATTATCACTCACATTCTTATTACGCTTCCATTATACGAACCAAACATGACCTAAGTCTTAGGGTTGTCAAGCTCTTTTATTTTTAAGTTACGTGGATAGCAATATAAATTTATCTTGATAATAAACTTAGAACCTACCAAATTTCCACTGTCAGACTCACATGATAGTAGCATATTGTTAGGGCCATGAAGGACCTCATCTAGAAGAAAGTGAATGGAACTCATGTTGTAGTAAACAATTCCATCGTACCAAAACATGTTCGTAGAACAAAGTTCAATTTTTTCTTTAATTTTGCTCTTAATATGTGAATTGTCATGTTTTATTATTATCTTCTTCTAAGGAATTGGCAGTGTCTTCATGCCCTACTTCTTGCAGGTTATAAGAAAGGCAATTACTACTGGATTTTTCGCTAATGCGTGTCGTTTGGAAGTAATTTTCTTATTACCTTTTTAATAAGATATATTTTCTTTCCTGAAGTACCGATATTTATCTACAATGGATTCAAGCAATTGATATGCTCATGAATTGTCTTTAAATTTGTCTGTAGGCATTCAGTCACAATGGAAAGTACAAGACTATAAGAGGTTCTCAAGAAGTTTACATTCACCCATCATCTGTGTTATTCAGGTTAGTATACAAAAAGAATTTTGTAAGAGGTATCTCATAACTTTAATGATGTTATGTGAATTCCAATAAAGTATACTATATTTTGATGAAGGGAATCAAGGACCGTAAGTATTTATGTTGTTGCAAATACCCCCAAATTTATACTAGTCTAACTGCAATTTAAAATCATTTTTTTTTTTGGCTGGAATTTATTATCATTTGAGTTTAAAATTCAAATTTCTGTAACATCTATCTCTAGAATTGATTAGATTGTAGAACAATTGTATTCCTTGTATTTCTTATTATAATTTTGTAAAATGATTAGAACCTAATTTATAATATTGAAAAAAATAAAAAAGGAAGCTAATTTAATACACAATATTTTCTAATCATTTTCTAATCACATATGATCATATCCTAATCATATCTGATTTGTTGGAATATTTTATTATCATTACTAGTGCTAGAAATCTGGAATTACTTCACTTGTCAAGGATTTCAACACTCTCCTTCTAGTTGGGTCATAAATATTGATCATATTCAACTTGTAGATGAAATCATTAAAGTTTGGTCGAGAAAGCCCTTTGGTGAATATATCTGCTGTTTGTTTCTTTGTGGGAACATAAGTTATGCAGATAGTCACATCTTCAATTATCTCTTCAACGAATTGTCTATTCACGGTTATATTGAATTGAATTATGAGATATTGATGGTGACTTTGTTGTCACAATAAAGTTTAATCGGAGACTTTAATGTAACTTAAAGTTTATTCAAGAGTTTTTTAAACCACAAAACGTCAAAAAATTCATGTGAAACTGTCTAAGCTCCACTTCAGAATGCCCATAGTCACTATATTTTGTTTTTTACTTCTCCAAGTTGCCAAGTTCTCAAAAACAAAGGTACAATACTTCGTAGTCTGTCTTCTAGAGCGAGCCTATCCTACATCAGCACAGACTTCTATATCATTAATTTTATTTTTCTTGAAGTATAATCATTTGCTTGGTAACTCTTTGAGATACTTGAGAATTTTATACATAGCTTTCATGGACTTATTTTGGAGAGTGCATGTGTTGGTTTACGACACTAACCAAAAATGCAATATTGGCTCTGGTGTGAGACAAATAATAAGTTTTCCTACTAATCTAGGATATTTGTCTTTATCTATTGGTTTTTCTATATTTTCATTTTTCCTTCTAGCCTCTATTGGAGTGTTACTCAGTTTGCATTTGAGTATGTCGATTTCAGAGAAGATATCGACTATGTATTTTCTTTGAGATACACTAATTTCTCTTTTCAATCTTGCAACCTCAATTCCTTAGAAGTACTACATTTTTCCGAAATCCTTGACTTATAATCTGAGGTTAGGTTTTCCTTCAATCTTTCAATTTCGTCTTGATTATCTTTAGTCATGATTATATCATCAATATATACTATCAATTTTTTTTCCTCCCATTTACCAATGTGTAAAAAAAAAATTATATGAAGTGATTGTCTCTATTGCTATTCTTGTTTCCTTATCACCTTTGTAAACTTATCAATCTAAGCTCTAAGTAATTGTTTAAGACTATAGTGACTTTTCAGATTGCATATGACATTCTCCTCTATTGAAAACCTCGAGGAATATTCAGGAAGGTCTTTTCTTCTCACTCACTATTTAGGAATGTATTTTTTATGTCCAATTGGTGAAGCAACTAATTTAAATTCGACGCTAGAGATAGAATTACCGGATGTATTTAGCTTAGCTACATGTGCAAATGTTTCTATGTAGTGAATCCCGTGGTTTTGTATAAATTCTTTTGTTAGTAGACGAATCTTGTACCGTTTTATTGTTCTATCAGCCTTATATTTTATTGTGAAACCTACAACTAATTGAAATATTTATTTTAGGTAGATCTGTTACATCCCATGTTCCATTTTTTTTCAAATGCCTTCATTTCCTTACAATATTAACAAATTTTCTCCATTTTGAGATTTCTAGCCTCTTGGATATTTTTTTGAATTTTTGTTTTGTCAAGGTGAGAGGTAAAGTCACGAAATCCAGAAGATAGTTTTATACAAAATAAATCTAGAGATCAGATGAAGAGTACACTATCATTTTTTGTTTTCTAAAAGCAATAGGTAACTCAAGAGACTTGGAAAAATTTAGAATTGATTGAATTCATTGTAGACCTATGGATATTTGGATCTTTTACAGATTCATAATTTTTTGGTACTTCATCCATACCTTTCAGTTTCGACCTCCGTGAGTAAGTAATTCTCTTTGAGTCTTTGTTATTAATGTCTATATTCTCTTCTTAAGTTCAACTTACTCTTTGTTGGTAGCTGAGTAGTACGAGAGGGTGTATAGAGTTTATATTCTTTGTTTAAGTTATGAGATTTATTACCCTGATTATAAATAATAGTACTTGAAGTGGATTCAAGAAGAGACCTCAAGAATGACATCATAGTTCAAATATTGACCAAAAGTTATATTATTTTTATACCATTCTTCCTGAGAGGCTTTTGCTAGTAGCGAATGTTTTCAAAGAACGCAACATCAAGATTGACAAAGATCTTGTTTGTAGCGGGATCGCAATATTTTTAGCCCTTTTGAATAGGAGAGTATTCGATAAAAATCAAGTTTGGACTTGGTTTTTGAGTGGTCCTAAGCAAATGCAGTACAACCAAACGTTTTATGAGTCAGATTAAATTGGAGATGGGATGTGGGAACAAAGTATTGTAACTATTGAAATGGTGTTTCAAAAGTGAGAAATCGACTTGGTATACAATTATTGAGACATGTAGAAGTTTGAATGGCATCTCTCCATAATTTTTTGGGCATATTTGTAGTGAACAATAAAGCTCGAGCAACTTTAAGAATGTGTATTTTTCCGTTCAGCTATCTATTTCGTTGAGTTTGTTAACTCTAGAACTTTAGTGTATTATTCCATGGTCTTGAAGGTAGTTTTGAATGGTATGGATGATATATTCAATCCCTCTAACAGTGTTGAGGATTTGACTTTGCGTTTAAAACTGATTTTGAATCATTGCATGATAGCTAATAAAAACATTTTGAACCTTAGTTTTTTCATTTAACAGGTAAACCTGACAAATCAGGCTATGTTCATTAATAAAGGTAGCAAACCATTTAATATGTCTACGTTAGAGGTACCGGATGGACTCCACACGTCAATGTGTATTAAAGTAAATTGTTTTGAAGGTTTGTATGGTATTTTTGGAAAAGTAAGTTAATGTTTTGCAAACATAAATTTTACACTAAAAAAATTGAGTGTTTTTTTATTCAGAAACATGGATGAAAATAATTGTTTAAAGTCCTAAAAGTTGGGATGTCTCGTTCTATTATGCCACAATAAAATTTTGCTATCACTAGGAACAGAAACAAAAGTACAAGTAGCAATCTGACAACACTCACTCACTTTAGCTTCATCAAAGTAGTACAAACCTTCACTCTCTAGCATTGCCAATTGTCTTCCTCGATTATAGATCTTGAAAGACATAATAAGATGGAAAAATTTAATAGAACATCACAATATTTTTGTCAATTAACTAATAGAAATTAAATTGCAATATAAGTTTGGGACATGAAGTACATAATTAAGAGTTATGGATTCAGAGGCTCGAGTACTCTCTTTTTGGGCAACAAAAGAGAGAGATCATAAGAAATTCTAACTTTAAGATTCCTAGCACAAGGTGAGTAAGTGGTAAATAAATGACAGGCATCGATCGTATGACCTGACGTGTCAGAATCGTTAATCCAAGGAATTATGGTTTGAGAGGTGGTAACAAGAGCACTTAAGTGATTATCTTTGTAAGGTAATGAGTAGATGATGCACTTGTAGATGATTGATCATAATTTTGAAAACAGTTTGCAACGCTAATCCAATTGTATTGGATTCAAAGCTCCTTTTGCCCAGTGGTCAATTGAGGCTTGGTAACTGTGAGATTTATTTTGTCTTAGTTTCTATTCCATTAGCTTTGCATGAATTTACCAACAAGTTCTTTGTGTCTTGGTTTTCGACACTAATAAAAAATTCCTCTTTACTGTGAATTTGGGCTTGACCCAGTTTGATTTTCATGTGGCTCAATGCTTGAATGCAGTCCAATTTTGCTTTGGTTGGCATAGGTCAAAAGTGCTGACCCAACCCATTTTTTCTCATTAAACCCACTCAACCCATTGTAACTTAGTCCTTTTGTCTCAACTTTTAGGATTGAGCTCTCAAATTGATCCTCGAGAGACCTATGAGATGTAAGAGATGACGAGAACACCACCACCTCTTTCAACATCACCTTTCGTCGATGGTATTCATGTCTCACCTTAAAAACCTCGTAGAGTTTGCTGATTGAGGACCCTACCTCAGACATCATTGAGTTCACTGTTTAGTTTGATAAGAAATTCAAACTCTTTCGTTTTCAAGCTTTTTCCCGTAACATGCACTATCCCCTAAACACTCCTATTTTTCTTCAAAATCGAGATCAAGTGCTTACCAAAATGAGGTTATCTCCATGTAATATTCTATTACATCCTTCTCCCCTTGTTTTAATTTCCAATTTCTATAGTCGTTTTTTGAGTTAAAAAATATGGGCGGTCTTCACCATCATAATATGCTTCATGGATAGCTTTCCATATGTCTTATGCTGTAGATAAAAATAGTTAGGTTTTACCAATGGAGGGTACCATGAAATAAATGAGCCAAGATGTGACCATAGAATTTTTCGAGCTCCACTACGGAGAGCACTGACGTTGGTGATTGTTGGTTTCTTTGTTTCTTTGGTAAGGTAACCCATATTTTCTTTTTCATCAATCACTAATTTCATTGACAGTGCCCATTCTCTAAAGGTCATGCCACTGAATTTTTCCACGATATGTTATAAAAATGTGTTGTGTTGGCCGTTCAAACGAGTCTCACAATTGAAAAATATGGAGAACAAATTGAATATATAGTTAGAATGAGTTATTCCTCCTAATAGGTTAACTTTTTGGGTTGAAACCCCAAGCTCAACGAGTGGTATCAAAGCTAGGGTCATTGTAATGGGCACACACAAGATGGAACCCTAAGGTGAAAGTGGATCTGTATAGGCTGTGCATGTAGTCTAAGTCCGAACAAATGGTGGGCCCCTTATTGGATCTTGATGGGAATTTTGCAATATTGTTATGAACTTATTAGACTCTCAAATTGTAATTAAGTTGGCGTTGATTCTTTGGCCTTTTCTTGCCATGGTGTATTCGATGGAGTATGGATGCTTGATTAAGGAGGATGGGCTAAATGATTATATCTTGGTATCGGGACATGGTTTAAGCCTAATGGGTTATATGTGTTCTCATTTGAGGGAAGATTGTTGATGGTGCGAACTTGTCTCGCATTATAAAAATATAAAGAGTAAATTGTATATATAGTTAGGATAAGCAATTCTTCTTTATAGATTAACCTTTTGGGTTCAAACCCATTTGAGTTAATAATAGGGATAGTCTTGAATCCCAGTTAGGGGATTTTAGAGTTTGTTTTTGGGATTTTTTATGCTATTGTGTGTCATATGCATTTAGTTTTAACGAAAACTATGTAGATTAGAATTGAGTGGACTGTAGAACAATTGTGTTCCTTGTATTTCTTAGTATAAATTTATGCAAAGATTAAGACCTAATATATAATACGGAAAAAAGAATAAAAATAGAAGTTAATTTAATACACAATATTTCATACTCATTTTCTCATCACATATGATCATATCCTAATCACATCTGCTCCGATGGAATATTTTATCATTGTTAGTGTTAGAAATCAGGGATTAATCCATTAGTCAAGGATTTCACACTTCCTCTCCTTTTCCTCACAATTTGTTTTTCTTGACTAGTTTTTATGGGTCCCAGGACTTCACGAGTCTCTTTGTTCTTGATATGGAATATTTTAGTTACATTATTTTTAGCTTTATACCTCAATTCCCTTAACTTTTGAAAAGGTATATATCTAAGTTCAATTTGCACACATCAGTCACTTATTTTGCACATTTAAGTCACGTGATGGTTAATCCAAGGGTAGTGTGCAACATTTAATTCTTACTCTCTCTTTTCTTCTCTTTCCCCTTTTGTCATTGCTGGGAACTTTGAAGGCCAACCATATTCCCATCACGAAAATTGAACAGATGAACTCAATCTCAAGCTTAAGAACTAGACAAAATCCAGATGAAAGATGATAGTTAAGAACACAAAGAACTTGATTAATAAAAATTACATGCCTACTCATTTATGCTTCATCCTGAGAATACCTCAACAAAATTTCTCTTTAAGAGAAAGCAATTTCCAAATAGAACATCAGATTACATCAACAAAAATTCCAAATCGATAAGAACTTTGAGAAGGAAGATCAGTAACAAGGGAAAGTGTGCAGCATGTTTTGGCTTTGATTACAATCCCAAGCCTGTCTTGTCTTCAATCTTGGGTACCTTCAAGTCTCCATTTTATACCCATTTCTTTAACCTCATCCTCACCCATCATTCATTGTCGTTTCCACCTTCAATCTCCATTCTTTGCTTATAAGTGATATCGCAACATTAGTCTTCCCCGATCGGAGCTGCTTGAATTATTTAAGTTGAAAAATTGGCAACTTGAAAGTATAAAAAATAGAAGAGCCATCAACAACCAAAATGAAGAAATTGAGACATGAGAGAGAGAGAGAGAAAAAGGAGAGCTTGGAAAAGACGGAAGGAACTAGAAAGAAGTAACCTTTTCTTTTAACCTTTGAAAGATGTAATTGCCCTTAAGTTTATGGCATATGTGAGTTTAACCAAAAAATTCATCACTGCACTTATCCGTACCTTTTTATAAGTTGAGGACTTAAAGCGTACATGCAAATAAGAAAGTGACTTAACTATAGCTTCTTTAGAACAAAGGACTTTTGAGGTACCTTTCTCATTTTTTTACAACAAATATAGTGAATAAGAGTGGACATTATTTGCTTCTGTTTATGAATTATTGTTATCTCATTGCTCAGATGTTAATTTATTATTCTTTCTTGTGAAGGATCGATGGAGTTATCATATCATAGTTGATACTTTCAGATTGCGTATCAGATAAATCCGTTATTTCGTTTTATGGCCTTTTGGTGTATAATTGGGGAAGAAACAAAGAGAGAATCAAGGAAATGAGAGAACTATAAAACGACAAGAAGAATTAGAGGTGTTGGAATGAAATTTTAGGATTTTAGTAGAAGAGAGGAAATGGGGGAGAAGATATCAATACTCGATGTCCTTGTTTATATCTCATCTAAGATAGTTTGATCCCTTGGATGATCCTACTCTTATAATGATATTGCCTAATCTAAAATATAACATTTCCATAATGATAGAACTTAAAATAGATAAATTTTAATAAGAGATACTAATTATACCATATTTGCATCATTATTTTATTGGTTAAATGTCAACAATAACCACACAAATATGCAGCTTGTACGAATCTGTTTATGTAGTAATTTTGTCAAGCGTGGCACTCTCAACTGTATCCTTTTAGCCAACTTCAGATTCATATTAACTAATTAGGTTTGCATAATTTCTTGACTGTTATTTTTGTCTTGTTTAGGGTTAATCCCAAGTGGGTGATATACCAGTCTATTGTCTCTACGGACAGGCAATACATGCGAAATGTCATTTCTATAGACCCCTCCTGGCTGTTAGAGACTGCTCCACATTTTTACCAGCAACTGGATCCCAACCCAATGGTTCGCTGAATCTGCAAAGTCTTCATCATCCTAGCAGTCACATTGTCGTGGATAGTGGTTGTAGACTGTAGTTGTACCATTGAAAATTTTCCTTATCAATGTTGGTTTTTTGTTGACAGCTTACATGAATTTTGATGTTTACTGGTTTATTTTACACATCCGTCAAAACAGGAAACACACTGACATGTCCGTATAATTGATTCATCTCTCAACGCAGTAAAGTAGTGTCAAGAAGACAAGACCTACCATTTCTAAAACTAACTTATATAAACATATGATGCACGTGAATAAATTTTATTTAAAATATTGTAATTAATCATAATATAGTATAATTAATTTAAATGACATAAGAACACAATATATTTAAAACTAAAAAGAATTATTTTGGTAGTATTTTGTTTCTGTCATGTATGTATTAATACCCCCATTGCATTACATCAAAGCTAGAAAATTATGTAAAACATATTAAAATCTTTAAAATATTGAATATATTATAATTTATAGAAACAAGTAAAAAGATTTTTTTAATCATAATTTTTTTTAAATATGCTAATTTAGCACATATTTAGAATAATTTTAATTTTCTCTTCTAATTTTGCAATATAGACAATTATTATATGTTAAGGTACCCTCTTTTGATTTTCTTTGTAATTGATAATTTTATGAACTCTTTTACATAGAATCAAATAGGTTTCTTTTTATTTTTTTTATTTTTCTACTAAAAGATAAATATTAGTATGTATAATTAATTATCTTTACATTAAATGTAATTTAGAAAATAAAATATCCATAATTAAATTATGTTATAATAATAAATACATGGGAGAAATTTTGTAAGTATACTAATTTTACATTAGTCTTTTACTATTTTTTTTATTCTTTAACTAAAAGATAATTATTAATATATAATCAATTTTTTCATCAAAGTTAAGTTTTACATGCTCATTTCGGTAGGGATCTTTCATTAAAAGATAATTATTAATATATGTAATCAATTTTTTTTTATCAAACTCAAGTTTTACACTGATGTATTTGATGGGACTTAATTCTACAACCTTAAATACCCACTTTAGTGAGCTAGAATACTATCTGGACTATGTGATTATAATCAATTATTTTTATATTAAATATAATTTAAAAATAAATTAAAATTTCACACTATTTTTTATTCTCTTTTAGTTCCATAATAATAAAGAATTATTATAATGATTATGAATCTTTTAATTTTTAAATTTTAAATTTTCATTAAGAGAATTTATAAATTTTAATTTATTCTCTTTTAATCAATTAATTCTTTAACATTAAATATAATATAAAAAATAAATTATCTAAAATTAAATTATAGTTAGATTATATTATATGGATAAATATATTTATACTTATAGCAGACAATTTTTTAAGTATATTAATTTATCACACATTTAGTAGAAGTTTGATTTTCTCTTTTAATTCTATAATAATTGACAATTATTATAATGTTTATGAGTTTTTTCATTTTATCTCATGTAGAGTCAAATATATCATCAAAAAATTAAATATTTTATGAATCTTGTTTTTTTCTTTTATCCTTCCACTAAAAGATAGTTACTAATATATATAATTAGTTATTTTATACACTAAATAATTTTAAAATAAATTAAAATTTAACACACATATATGACGTTTTTGTTTTTTTTTCATTTAATTTTTAAATAATAGACAGTTATTATAGTGATGATAAATTTTGATTTTTTTTATAAATTCATTGTGAGAAAATTTATAAATTTTAAATTTATTCACATATAATCAATTATTTTTGAGTCTTGATTTTCTCTCTTAAGTCTCTCACTAAACGATAACTAATACACATGCTCAATTATATTTTACACTACTATAATAAAAATAAATAAATTAAATTAAATTATATTATCTAAGTAAATACGTTGATTCTTATAGCAGATCTGATGCAAGGAAGCTCCACTTCATGATACAATATTGTTTACTTCAGATCATAATTATGAGTTTAGTGGACCAACGATCATAACTCACCGGTTTAGTCGACCCTTAAGATTTTATTTATGTGGTAGGCCTAAAATATGTCATAACATTAGAGAGGGTATTCTTTATAAATTCCTACTTTCACATTGTCCAATTCCGTCATAACTCTGATAAAATCTAATGTAGGGAGACCCTACTCCACGTTACGATATTATCCACTTCAAGCCATCATTGTAACTTTAGCAGGCCCACATCAATGACTCACCAATTTAATGGACTTTCGGTTATGACTCACTAGTTTAGTGGGCTCTCGATCATAACTCACTAATTCAACAGTTTCTCGCAGGTTTGTTTCTCTAGTAAACCCAAAATACGTCATATTATTAAAAAATGAACACTTTTTATAAATAACTTACCACTTAACTTCCTAAGCGATATGAAATATGAACAATTATTTTTACTACGTCAAGAACTCGTATATTAAAATATGATATTTCATTAACAAGATTAAGATGATTATTTTCTTATAAAAATACAGTCATTCTTGTATAATAATTACGAGATAAGATTAACTCAAATAAGAGGCTGCACAAGTGATTCATTAATACTCTTCTAATACTTCCCCAAATCATAGATTACTTGGTTTTTGTTTTTATTGGCTGATCACTTGCACTTTATAGAGCTATTTTGGACTCACTGTTAATTCCCATTGACCGTCTGGACTACTTGCTTACAAATATCCATAATTTGATATTTTATTAAAAATCATCTTTATTTTAATTAAAATATAATTTTATATGATTCAAATCTATAACTTTAAATAAGAAAACTAGAAAATACCAATCACTTATTAAATATTATCTAATGTTAGTCTAATTTAATAATATTATATATATCACTATAAAAGAGCTAAGTTTGCCCTTTCAAAATAAAAATACAAAAATTCCCTCAAGGCAATTATAACCTCCAAAAATATTACGTGATATCTTTTTACTGATCATTAATTTAAAATTGAAACAAATTGAGTTATTTTTACCATTTAATAATAGCACTAATGAATAGAAATCATTTTGTATTAAATAACAAAAGTTGGATGTCATTCTTAACAGATATACATGCCAAATGTAAACAGGATCATTCATTATAAATTTTAAAGTTTTGGTTAAACGGTTAAAATATCATGTGTAATCACTTTAATGGTCATTACCTTATTAGTTATTAAATATATATATATATATATATTGATGAGCATTCTAATCAACCGATGCATACCAAATGACTATAATATCATTTATTATATCATAAAAAATAGGTAGTTATATTTGCATATCAAATTTTGTTAATATTAGAACAATATTTTTCATTTTTAAAAGCCCTAGAGCATTAAATTGTGAGGTAACATATTTAATTATTTCTAGCATTATTTTTTTATGCTCTAAAAATATCAATTTTCTATAAATATTAATTTAAAAAACTAACTTCCACAAAAATATGGATGAACATTCTAATTAAGAGATACATGCCAAATGATTAGAATATCATTATTTTAATGAAAATTGCGATAGACGTAAGAGGTGCATTAAGACATCTTAATTAGGTTGGCAACTCTATAGTACTCTTCTTCATCTAGCCTATCAACTACAAGAATTATTAAAATGATAGAAAAGTTAATACACATTATTTCTTAGCAAAACCTATAATTAAAGTTGTTGTTAATATTTGAAAAAGAGGAAGAATCCGTTTAAGTAACATATTGAATACAAAAGAGTATCTAGTCAATTATATGTCAAAAATCATATTGAGGAATTCTTGCCAACTAACTACTTAGACTCCTCCAAAAGAGTCTGAGTAATAATGATGAAAGCTAGACTAGATTGAAGATCAAACATAATAACTTTGTGGAGCTTCTCCTCTACCTAAATACCGACTACATAAGTAAAACATAATGCTATAGTTTCTTATGATAGTCTACAATGTGAATTTTCTTAACAAGGCCTCATTTAAGAAACCAAGATCATGTAAACTAAGACCCCGGGGGCAACAACAGTCCCTCCAAGAAACTTGAACCAATTTAATCTTATAAGACTGTAGAAACATGCTATGAATAACTAAAGTAATCATACATTATTTCTCTTTAAAAATTAAAATTGTCACAAAGTTGTTTTTGAAAATTATTTTATAAGACAAACAAGTTTGTTCTAATTTGGAATAAATTTTTCCCTTAAACACATTGATTCTCTTAATAGCGTTTCTGAGACCAATTTTTATTGTCTAAAATTGACAATTTTGAGACAAAATTGTGACAATATTTTATCTAAACTTATTTGTGATAAAATTTTTTTGTCTTAAAACATATTTATAGACAACATTATAACAAAGAAAATATAATCTCAAAATATATTGTTCTACAAAAATTGCAACAACTTATTTTTATTTCACCAATACAATAGCAATTTACAAACAACAAATGTAGAGTTAAAATTATAAATATACAGGTTACATTCCATCTCTGTAGATAGTAACACCTAAATATATTCATGTATCGATGCAATATATTTAAAGTCTAGGTACCAAAAGTACAAGCTTTGCTGGTGTTGGTATTGGTGTTGGTGCATTGGTGTGCTAGTACGCTTCTGTCCGTAATGCAACTGTCTGCATTACTTTCACAACTTTCAATGGGTACCTAGATAGAATGGAAATCATTTGGTTAGTCACTTAAATGAAATATTCTATACAACTCAAGCACATAAGCTCAATTCAAGACAATTCATCAACCTAGGACAGACATCATTGTATCTGAAGGGCTTGAAAACTAGCAAATACAACTAGAAAATACAATACTAAAACTCTCATTAATGTTGCGCAAATCTTGGTTTTTGAAGTCGTGTAAGAATGGTGGCTTGTTTCATGAATCTTTGTATCTGAAGTCGCGCGAGACTGAGGGACTGGTGGCTAATGTAATGCGAGACTGATGGTTGGTCGGGGATGGTGAAAGACCCCTGACAGAGGTTAGAGGAATTGCTAGCGATTTTAGGGTTTTAAGCATCAGTTACGTCGAGCAAGGAGAAGAGGAAAATAAAGGAAGAAAAGAGAGAAGGACGTAAGCAAGGGAGAGCTGGGGAAAGGAAAAGAAAAGAGAGAGAGAGAGAGAGAAAAAGAAAAAGAAAGAGAAAGAAAAGGAAAAAAAGTTGGGAATGGATAAGAAAAAAATTGATATAAAAATTGGGTCTGTGGTATAAAAAAGATAAAATATATGAAATTAAATTAATATAGAAATGAAAAAAATTGTAAAGTAATTTTTATATTTTTTAAATGAATAACACACGTACATGATATATTATTTGATTTTGGTTTTTAAAAGACTAGAAGCTCTATTATTTTAATTAGATTACAGTCATTTTATAATCGTGACTATATAAGTTTATTTATATTTAAGTAATTTTTATAATTTAACTTATGATCACGTTTACCGATAAAAAATGAAGTTATATGTATACACTATAACCTCGATTTTTATGTTAATCCCAGTAACAATATTTTGTAAATTCAAAATAAATTTTGTTTTCATATATTAATAAATCCACCTAGATTTTGAAACTCATAAGTAATAAACTAATAATCAAGCATTAATTATATTTATTAAAATTCGTAATTATTTATCATCTTTGATTGTATCAAAATAACTAAAGTGTATGTATAAGAATGCATATTTTAAAATTACAATATAATATTAAAAAATAGAAAATATATCGTAAAACGACAGATTTTTTCTTCTAATAACTCAATCATTTTGTTTTTATCTTGTGGAGAATTAAATTAAAATATTTATGGTAATGTTTTAACTATATCCATTAACAAATATTGTCTCTAATATATTGTAATATTTTATCCCAAATTTTTATAATGTTTTACCACAAAATTTTTATCCTTAATAGTTCTTCGTATTTCATCCTAAAATCTAATATTTTTCAAGGACAAAAATATCGTTCTAAATATATTGTAAATTTTTTCCCTTAATAATTTTGATTTTCAAAGACAGAATTTTTTCGTAAAATTTAGAATAAATTAATCACCATTTTTTTCATTTGCAAGGACAAAATTTTTGTCGAAAAGTTTTGGTGGGAAATTCCTGCCATCTTTTCAACGACCATTTTAAAGTTTGTTCTTAATAATTATTTTGTGACAAAATTTTGTCTTAACTTTTTTACCCTTTTTAATTTTTATTTGTTAAATTTCTATTCAACATTATCAAGAACGAATATCAATTTTGTTTTCCCTAATTGTGCTACTTTCAAGGATTAATTTCATTTTTCGTCAAAATTTTGTCCCAAATATTGTTTTTTCTTATAGTGTAAAGAGGTATCTTAATACTCATCCCAACAATAGATTGTAGAGAAGAAATATTGCTTCGAGGCATACTCTTATCAATGTAAATGAAGGATTTTTTCAAGTTTACTACCAGTTCCATATAGGTTGTTCCCCTAAAGGGTCTGCATCATTTGGTATTAAATGATTTGGATCCTTTAGAAAAATAACTCTAGAAACCCACTAACATAAAGGAATAAGAACGATTGAATTGCTAAGAATGTGTTGAAGATGATCAGATTAGAACTCTAAGGAAACAAAGTCCTTAAAACTTCAATCTTGAAACGCCACAAAGGATGATTAGTTCCTTTGATAAGTCAAATTCAAGCATTCAATCAAGAACACAAGAAGGCCAAGCAAAAGTTTTATGAAATATACTTTTCATTAATGAATATTCGCGTTGCTTCCAAATTACATAACTATTCTTTTATATAAGCAAGAAACCCTAAAAGAAAAAAACCCTAGATGAAATGGGCCTAATGGTCCTATTTAGTTATGGATTGAGCCTAATCCAAACTTAAAAATAAAAGACTAAAATACTTAAAATAAAAAGCTCACAATTCATTAAAATAAAAATTGCTAAACATAAAAGACTCACAATTAATTAAAACAAAAATTACTAAACATAAAAAGCTCATAATTAACTAAAACAAAAGAAATTGCTTCTTAATTTATTCCTTGCATCTAATTTGATATTTCAAATATATCCCTTGTGTAGGATCTTGAGAATATTTGTAGGATCTTGAGGATATTTGTAGGATCTTGAGAATATATATAGAATATTTGTGATCATCAACTTGGTCAGCACCTTAATCTCCATTAAAAACTTTACAAATATCAATTTTAAGGGCTACATTACTATTTCAATTAGAAAGATGTGTTGCATTGAAGCACTTAAAAGCACTGGCCATTCAATCTCCAATGCTATTGCCTAGAATGAACCCAAAATATTTTTAAGATAGAATGCAAGAGCAAAAGCTTCCCAATCGTCCTATAATTATCTTTGTAATTAATTTAAATGTAAAGTTCCCTATATCAATTGTCCTATATTGGTAATTAATGGTGGCTTGAGGGATTTTAGGGATAAGGACCAAGAAATTTGAATTCAGTCTCATATGCATCTGACCCATCCTAAAAAAATCTTGAATTACTTGTATTACATTCTTACCAATGATGTCCTAGCACTGTTGAAAGAATTTACCCATAAAACCATCCAAATTAGGAGCACTTTAGGGGTCCATGTCAAAAATTATAATATAAATCTCATATGGTGACGATATACACCATAAATTACCATTATCTATAGTAGTGACCAAGGAGAAGAAAATGACTCAATTAAACCAAAGTTCAAGAGGTCACCAATTTGGGCTGATAAAAGTTACTCATAGTAGCCCAAAATATGTGTAGCTATAACCTCTAGGTCATATGTAACTTGACCATTTATATCCAAATTAGTTAAAGGGATTTGGGCCTTTAAATGCTAAAACAACGAGTCAAAAAAGTAGTATTTCTATCATCACCCTTCAGTCACTTTAGCCTGATCTTCTCTCATAAAAATATATCCTTCGGATATAGCAATTTATCCAAATTAGGGTGCACATTAGATTTCAAATTAAGAAGTTCCTCAAAGAAAGAATCATCATTATACGGATTTTGTTAGCTTAATAAGAGTAGCATAGGCTTTTTCAATATTACGATCCAAGTTACCAAAGATCTCTCTATTCCAAACCTTAAGAGTTGACTTAAGCACCTTAAGCTTACCAATGGCCACTCCAATTGGACTAGCTTGAACATGAGTCGACCATTTGGTGCATACTTAATCCATGTAACCAAGAAGCTTAATCTATATACTATGAAACTGGAATGACCTAGATCCCTTAGACCTAGTTGTGAAAGTTGACAATAATAACGAGTGATGATTAGATTGATGTCTCTGGAGGGTGTAGCAAGAAACTATGGACCAACGGTCCAAAGGAAACCATATACTAGATAGTCTACCTTTGAAATAGGTATAATACACCATTTTGGTATAAATTTTGGTAAGGTTACAAAAATAGACTATACACCAAACTCCTCTATGGAAATAGTAGTAAGAGATGAACATGTATATTCATGAGATCCAAGAATAGCATTAAAATAATTTATCACTAACCAAGAAGGCTAAAGGACCGAATAGACAAGGAGTCCCAAAGGGACTTCTGTTTGACGTAGGCTCCAAGATTGTAAACAAATATTTAGAGATGAATATTGATATTTATAGTATAGGTAACTAATATATGTTGTTGACATTGTAGAACAACCAAAGTATCATCTGAAAATGAGGAAATAGGAAAAGGCCAAAGCTTACTTACTAGCGTTGATTTAGAAGCAATGAAGGAATAACCAAGGTTTTGCCAAAAGCAATCATCCAAAGAGCTGAGATCTGTCATTGGTTTTGCTAAACATAAAAAATAGTTCTTTCCTTTTTACAAAGATTATATAGGGTGGTCTACGTATTTAGATTATAAATACCCCTACAATTCTAGTATAGGACTATCATGAAGAGTTGTTATTAGAGGCCATTATAGAGAGGTGTATCACATATATTGAAAAATATCTTCAGAAAGAAATAGAGAGATAAAAAATATATAGTATAATCTACATATTATGACCCACATTACCTATAAAGTTGTGAGTAAAGACTAATTACAAAAGAAAGATATAGGAAGTAATTCCCTAAAAAGTCATTGCATTTTCTTCATTTGTAAAAGGCATATATCTTGAAATTTTTTCTTAATGAGTTTGATTTATGCATGAAAATAATTTTTATATATGATATCTTTATAATTTATACATTCGATTCCTTTCATGAGATTAATGTTAATATAACACTTTGAGCCTTTATTCTTTATACATATGTGAACATATTAGTTCATTTCTATACATCAACTCTTTCGCATATAAATTAGTATGAGTGTTTGAACCCATAGGATTCAGTGTTTTGAGAATATTGACTAGTAAGGAATAAAGTCGAAGCGAATTTAGATTCTTGACACTGAAATTGGGTGAAGTTAAATGGATACATTTTTTATATGAGATACGAAAATGATTTTTGACTAATTATTATAATAAATCATGATTGTTTAAAGAGATTAAAATAACTTATCCTTGAGATTTTAATTATGATTTTAAAGGAGATTAAAAAGTATGAGACATTTTTGTGATATGTTGTTTTCTTTTATTCTTAAAAATTAATTTTTGATTTTGTTGTAATTTTATCCTTGAGATTTATTTACTCCCAAGGATTTAAAACTCTCTAACATTCTTAAATAGGTAAAAATCTCTAAAATAAATTGATTTTGTTTTTATTCAAGATTTTATATTAAGAATATTAGAGAGTTTTAAGTATACTCCCAATGTCGATCTAAGGAAGGAATATATGTGGTTTTTAATTTATTATTCAAACTTCTAAAAATGAAATTAAATCATAAACATCCTGTCACGATATTTTGGGGCTTTGCGTTTTTAATCTACTAACATAAAAATAAACATAGATAGAGATTCTATAAATATTTATGCAAATTTTATCTGTTAAAATAATGGAATATTTATGGATATAATAACTAAGTTAATTATGCTTCCTCATATTATTTAGGTTATTAAAGATATAAATTGATATTTATTGATTCTTTTTTTATATGAATACAACATTTGGTGGGGTTAGATATTCTTTGTTAACTAAACAAATCAATTAACACCTATGGGTGAGGTTGATAACTAATTTGGTTAATTAAATTAATTCTTTTTTTCTAAAAGATTAAAAATGAACCATTTAAATGCCACATTTGGTGGGGTTAGACAGTTTAAACTTTATTTAAGGTGTCCAAATTAAACCTAAGAATTTAGTTATCCGAGTACTAACTTTCAAGTTTTAAAACCACTACTGAAAATATGTTGTCAATACATTTTCAGATAATAATTCTTAATTTTTTTTTTGAAATAGAGCTTCATTCTAACTACTGGGCGATTCAACTAACAAATAAAAGAGCACTACTCTAAATCAGACCAGATACCTAAACCTTAAAATCTAATTTTTAGATTTAAGTTTGTAATGAAAAATAATATATTTCTCTCTAATATTCTTAATATAAAATCTTGAATAAAAATAAAATCAATTTAGTTTAGAGATTTTTACCTATTTAATATTTCGCAAGCATAACAACGTTATTATTATATCATGCTTACAAACAACCAAAAAAGTTAAATTTAATCACAGAAAAATTAAATATAACATGTAAGAATAAAGCATAAAAAATAACTGTAAAGAAAATTAAATCCTTACAGTACTTTGATGCTATTCCCGTTATTGGAAAACCTCCAAACGGAATTTGCACTCCCATTTATTGAATAAAAAAGCAAATAAATTACAAAAACATAACTAGTTCTTCTCAAAAAGAAAAGAACTCTAAAACTAAGAGAAACTAACTAAAAAAAGCTAAAAACTAAGAAAAACTTAAAAACTAAAAATGAGAGAAAGAAAGAGAAGAGAAAATGTGTTTTGAGGTGTGTTTAGTTATGAAGAGAATGAGGGTATTTATAGGTTAGGAAAGGAATAAAAAGTGGATGAAAAATGATTAAAAATGGAGAAAACGTGGAGTAGTGAATGATGACGTCATGCTGGTGTGGGTGTGGCAGTGCGCGCAGATGGGGCGCAGATGGGCAGCAACGCGCGCAGGTGGGCAGCGGCATGTGCAAATGGGGTGTAGGCGCACGCGGAAGAGAGCAGGGACGCGCGTGGAATGGAGAGCTAGCGCGTGCATTGGCTGGCGCAGCTGGGCGGTTGTATGCACAATTTCTCCTTTTTGACATTTTTGACTTATTTTGTCCAATTTTTCCATATTTGTTGAATTTTCCTCATTTATTTTATGAATATATTTGTGGTGTATTGCCTCCAGTATTCCTTTTTGAGTCTTTAAGTTATGTTTTTAAGCAAAAATACTTGAAAAACAATAAAAATATCCGTGATTCCGAAAAGATAAATTTATATAAATATATGATAAAATCATATAAATATATATATTTTTAATCAATTAATGTGCATAAAATCATGATAATTTTAGTGTTTTTTGAGCACTCATCAATTACCCTAGCTAGTTATTGGATAACACAATTCTTCCTTTCAATGACTCTATTATGTTAGGGATTGATTGAAGAGGAGAACTCATGAGATATTCCATAATCTTTATAGAGCTCAAAATATTTAGTATTTTCAAATTCTTCCCTTGATATGATCTCAACCTTTTGATGTTTATAATCATGTTATATGCCTCAATATGCACTATTATACAAAATGATGCAAAAGAATATGATTTCTCTCTTAGAAAGTTCACCTGCATGAATAAAGAGAATCAGCTATAACAATAACAATATATTTCTTACTTTATATGCTTTCAGGTCTCATTGTAACCATTAGGTCAATGCGGATCAATTCAAGTACATGACTTATGTTGATACTACTAATTTTCATATGAGATGAATGAGTAAGTTTACCCAATTGACATAGTCCTTAAATGAGTTTATCTTTCTTAGAGAGAATGGGTAAACCATGAAAAATTTCAATTTTACTTATGAGGAGAATAAGTTTTTCATGTCATAAAGAGGTTGAATTATTGCTAGCTAAGTTACATCTTACAATGGGTGAAGTGTCAATGCAATAACAATTATATATCATGTGACCTAGTTGCCTTAATCATGCATTTACCCTTTTGATTTGTTACTGTGCAATGATTATTTATAAATTCAACGTTAATATGTTTATCACATATTTGGCTTATTCTAATAAGGTTGGCTTAAGTCCTTTAACATATAGGATTTCATCAAGTTTAGGTATGCATTCAACTTGGATGGAGCTTTTTACTACAATTTTAGAATTTTTCCATCATGAAAAGTAATCATTCCCTCATTATATTCTTTAATGGTTTTTAAATAGGGAATAGTTCTCGATTATTTGTCTAAACACCCACGGTCAAAATACCAACCTATATTTGATTTGGATTAACAATAATGTGGACTACGAAGTAGTGTACTTTGACTTCTTAACCTATCCATTTTTGATTTTAGACACTAGGGTTAGATGAGGTTTAGAAGTTGGAGTTTTCGATTTAGAGGCCTGATTTGATTTCTATCTAGGAGTAAAAGGTTTTTAAAAGTTCTTTGTTCTCCTATAATCAATTTCATGCATATTGTAATTATAGTTGTAAAGGAATCTATAGTTTGGTCTAATATGTGCCTTCCTACAAAAGTGGTGGCATATAGGAAAAATAGACTTTTTAAAGATGGATAAGGTGTAGATTTTACCTTTCCTTCTATAGGCGTAACAGGTTTCACAAACAATGTCTTGGATAATGAGGGTGTATAATTTTCATCCACATATCCAAGTCTCCTATTGTCTCCATATGAATTTCCATAATCTAGAACTTTTCTCAATTTTTGAGTCCCTATGGTTAGGTTCCCTATTGTTACTTCAACTATAGTAAGTTTTTCTGAGTTTATTATTATTTTTTGTTTTATTCCTATAAGAATCAAACTCAAGGCATTAACATGTCCAAACATTTCTTTATTTTCTATCTCTAGAATATAGGAGATAGTTTTAAGTGTGTTAATCTTATCATTTAGTTAAGTGAATTCAATCATAAGTTTATCGGTTTCTTTCTTAGAACCTAGACAATCCAAGAATAATTCATCAAAGCTTGAAACATTAAATTTGGATAATAAGAAATAAGAGTTTACTCCCTTATATTCTTTATCCAAGGTAGAGTTGGAATCATTGGAGTGTGCATTGGTAATCGTAGTGAATGCATGATAGTTGGTTTCTTTATCTTCAAATTCATTAACTTTTTCTTATTCACTATCTAAGGTATTGAGTGTTATATTGAAGCTCTACCAATTTTATTCTTGTTGTTTACACACTATACAGAAATGTATCCAAAATCATTACAGGTAAAACATTAAGGAATAATGGGTTAAAATTTCTTACCATTTGAACTCAAAGCATTGAGTTCCTTTAAATCTTTATTCTAGAATCGAGTAGGTAGTCTCTTGATAGATTTGTTACCTAATTGGTTCTTTTTTGTAAGGAACTTATTGAATTTTCATGTTAGTAGAACTAAAGATTCATCATTGATGTCCTCATCACTATCAAAGATGCTTGTTTGTAGCTTTTAAATGCCACATCCATATTTTTTGGGTGGATTAAGAGTAAGTTTATAAGTTTGGATTAACCTGACAAGATCATCAATGTTCAGTATGTCCACATTCTTTCTTTCCTTTATAGTTGTAACTTTCATCTTGTAGTTTCCTTTCAACGATGTTAGAAGTTTGCGTACAAGAATATGTTGTGCTATTTTCCCACCAAGGTTAGAACAAACATTAGTAATATCACAAAAAGACCATAAAATTGACCAAATGTTTCAGTGTTGCTCATTTTAAGAGAGTCAAATTGAGATGTTAGCAATATTTGTTTTGTTTGTTTCATTTGGGAAGTACCTCATGAGCACGTGCAAGTGGATTTGATGCACCTTTGGTAGTCTCATAGTTGGAGATGCGATGGAACTCATCCATTGACACTCTAGTAAATGTTGAACTTAACCCTTTTTTGTGTGATCCATTGAGGGTTCTTTCTTCAGTAGTCCATTCTTTTATTTTCTTTATAGTTGTAACATAATATTTCATTACCAAATGTGGCTCCCAACCTTCAAGAATAGCATTCCAGACTTTGTCACCTTGTTTGAGATAGGCTTGCATACGAGCCTTCTAGTGAGGGTAATCATACCTATCAAGAAGCAGGGATCTTATGGATGAAACTTCTTTCGTTTGGTCCATGTGAGTGTACCTATAAATCCAAATCACTAAATGTCTATTGTACCCTTTCATACCAATTGAAAGTTCTAAAATGAACCAAAGATACCTAGAGAAGAATGAAGATGTTATTTTTATTTTTATCAAATTATAAATTTATAACCTAAATATAATGTCCATATATGCAATCACATGTAAATAATAAAGGGTGAAAATTAAAAATAACATGAGATCTTGATGTGGAAAAAACCTAGGCCACAACAACACTATTAAAATAGATGTTCAAGTACACACTTAATCTTATACTACCATTTCTAGTATAATGAACCAATATTCTTTGCTTATGAGCCTCTACTCTCTTTTCACAACCTCATAGATTAGCATGAATGGAGTTTGGCCTATGTTCGGATTAGCTCATCACTAATTAGACATGTTCATTGATCAACCTCTTGAAGGATGTGTGTTTTAAAAGTTATTCTTTTTGATAAAGATTTATGTATTGTTCATGATTTTGAATATTATGTATTCTTGTTCCTTGAGATTAACATGTTATATTTTGTAATTGTTCAAGAAGATGCACTTGGTCTTGAACCATATAACTCTTAAAATGAGAAACATGTAATCCTAAATATGTTTACAATTATGGTAATTAAGGAGGAACATTAATTATAGTGAAAATTTGTCATTTCGATTAAAAATACATTGTAGTTCTATAAATGTTGATAAGGGATTATCATTTAATGACATGAGTATATAAAATGTGTATTTTATATATTGAACATGACCTAACTAGATGGAACATTATATGGATTGTGTTTTGGGTCATTAATGTTTCCATTGTGTCTTTAGAATCTTAGATATGAGATGTGTAGGTTTTTTACATGAAAAGTATATAATGTGATTGCTACTTAAATACTATCTTATGATAGGAATGAAATAGTAGTTCGTTTTGTACAACCTGTTCGGGAGAAATCTATATGTTAATATTATCATTGTCCCTTGATATTATTGGGCCTCTTGGTAAAGTGGAATTATATCGCATGCAATATAACTGATGTAGTTATAATTAATTCACTTGAGAGACCAAGAAAACGAATATAATGCAAAAGTGACACCATCCTATTTTTTATATTATTCATAATATCATGTGACAAGGATAGGCGCAAAAATAGTGGATCAAGTAAATAATTACTATGTCATTTGGAAAACTATAATGTAATAATAGAACCTCTTATAGTCAATAATATAAAATTTTATATTATTGCCAAGATGATATAGATCCTCTATACGATCACACCAACTGAAGAGAAACAAGTATTTTACATTTCATAATGATATATAATACATGAGATGAAATACTAAAATAAAATGTCATAATATGACATGCTTAGACCATAAATAAATTTGTGAAGTTAAGCAAATATTATTTGGTATAATATTTGAATGCATTATAATAATAATAGAGACATTGTATAATAGAATAATATGAATAATATTATTTGTTCATAAATTAATTTATTAAACCAATCACAAGTTCAGATTAAAGATAGCATAAGATGGCTAAACAAGGCTAATGACATTTGTGTAATTGATTCAAACCTTACACAAAGAGTTGCCCTAACCCTAGCCTATTTAAGGAGGCATAATTGAGGGAAATGTGATCCAAGTGTGCTGCCTCTAACCCTAGCCGAAATCCTCCATTATTAGCAGTCACATTTTTCCTTCTCCTAGGCCAAAACTTGGAAAGGCTTACTGAAAACCAAAACCTAAGTTGTTCAATCCTAGGTTGAAAATCTCTTCTCTCATCTCTTCTTGCTAGGTGGTTGGATCTAAGCCTTGAACTCTACACCCATCTATCTAAGAGGTGTGGTAGTTTTTTGTTTAGGTTCAAGGTGAACCAAGAAGTGCTTCTGAAAGAAAGGTGGTTTCCAAGAAATCTAGAAGGGAAATCAACTTCCCTCTACTCAAGAGATTTGACAATGTCTTTAGGTAAAGGTAATCTTCTTCATCTCTAGCAATAAGGTAGATGAGATTTGTTTATTTTATTTAGTGCACATTAGGTGTTTGTTGAAATGCTTAAGAGAAAATCTTGATTGCAATTGTCATACAAATGAGGTCCTTTGTATATTGAGCCAAGTAGTGATAGGAAAATTTTAAATTCTCACCATATAGGCATATACATGAAATCCCAACACCTGTATACCATGTTAGCACAAAAACCACAAGCGTTCGAATGTATTCTAGATGGATTTCAATAAGAAACAATTTAAATGCTAGTTCAAAACATAGATAAGTAGATATGGAACTAAGATTTCTAGAATATATTATAAAATAGTAATCTAAGTAGTGATTTTCTGATCAATACTAACAAATAAGATTACCTAGACCTAAATCTAACAAGAGAAATTGTAGAGTGATAAAACATAGATATGAAGATAATAGCCCTCAAAACTTTATATTATGTGGTTAAGAAAAATGAGCCAAAGGTTTGAATATATAAAGAGATTTGAGGCCCTAAACCTAGATAACAAAATAAAAGGTTAAAAATACCCTTATGAAATTTGAAAGCACTTAATTAAAACATTGGGATGACGTTATTTCACCTAAGGTCAAGTTATTGTTTTTCAAAGTTTGTTATGTACTCGCTCAATAGATTGAGTCCCTAACTCGACCGATCGAGATGTCTTAATGTATTTTACCCAAGAGTACTCGATCGATGTAGCACGAAATTTAATCGATAGAGTAAATGCATAAACATCCAGAGAGGTACTCAATAAGAATTAATGAAAGCTCGATCGATTGATACCTTTTGTCCATCGATCAACTAATGCAAACATTCACACAAAGATCATCTAAGTGTTGTGAATATGTGCTAGTTAATGCATGAGTACAATATTATGTATGATAGTTATGTCAGATATATATCTGAAATACAACTATTTGAAACTCGAGTGTTTCTAATATTTTGTTTGATAGACTTGATAACGAGCTTAGAAACAAGTTTAAAGGGTAATGTTTTGTCTACGAAAATAACTAACAATCATAGACCTTACAATTGAGTTATATTAAAATCAAAGGGAGATTTATATTATGATTTAGTAATATAACAAAAGATAATAGACAAACAAAAATGTCCAAATATTGATTTCATTGATGTATTATGTGTTCATGAGAGAAACCAAAATCCATTTTTATTACATGTTTAAGATGTAAATGTATTTCATATCGGTATTTCGTCTATTATGGATCTATAATCTTATACATTAGAAGCCTTAATGAGTACATTAATAGTTTTAGTCGTTATTTTTTTATTTAAACAACTAAATAACAAAATGTTCATAAAATAAATATATATTTTTTAATAATTATTTTGTATAATTTAATTATTTTTATTATATTATGGGTGATAATTCATACTATTCATAATTACCCTTTTAATGAGTATTCGTTCAATGCACTTATGAATAATTCATATTTTTATTATCTTTTGTTATTTTTTACCTTAATAAATGCCAAGTTGTTCATATAATAAATACATTTTTTAGTTTTTTATTTTACTTTTTGTTATGTTTTTTAACCAAAATAATACAAAAGTTTCCATATAATAAATATTTTTTTTATGGATAGTTATTTTGTATAATACAATTGTTTTTATCACATTTAGGGTGACACTTATACGGTCACAACGATCAAAATATCCATATAACAAAAATATATTTTTATGAATAATTATTTTGTACAATCTAAGGGTAACAATTCATACAGTTTATGATTATCCATTTAGTACGTGTTCGATCAATTCACTTATTAGTAGATCATATTTTTATTGAAGTAATAATTTTCATGTTGAGATCATATCATATTTCATATTAATTAAAAAGCATATTCAACTAATATAAATTATTTTTAAACAAAAAATGCTATTATTCGTATAAGATTAACTTCTTAGACAGTAAAAATATTAATTGAAGAATTTCAATATTGTTATATTATAATTATTTATTAAATAAAGTTATACAATTATTATAAATATCGTGATAAATCACTTATGTTTATATTGTATTTGAATTATATTACTCATAAGATAGTTACTACTGTTATATATTTATCCATCACTAAAGTAACAAATTACTTAAATAATTTTTTAAGTGTATATCTACGAACCATCTTATACAATATTTTAACATCAATTTTTTAATTCTAATAAAACTTAAAAATTTATATTAAAAAGCTTATATTTTTATTTTATTTTATAAAATAAAGAATTTGAAACAATAACTATCGCTAAACAATTAATACTACTATATATTTATCAAATAATTTGTTTTTTTTCTTTTATTTTATAAAATAAAATCATTATAATTATTACTCAATAATTAATACTACTATATATTTATAAAATTTAAATAATAAATCCGTACATTTGCATTTGCATGTATCTAAAAAATATTACTATATAAAGAAACTTATACTACCAAACTAGCTACCACTCCTCTAAGTAATCTAAACCAAAATACATAATTAATATGCATCCAATCCATAGCGCAATATATATAAAAGAATATTCCTACCCTAATTCTATTGGGTACGTTTACTTAAATTTTATTTGAAAAAGTTAGGTGCCCTAAATTCCGATAAAAAAAATGAAATCTTTATTAAGTAAACTATTCATAGCTTCAGATTCAGATCAATGCCAATATTTTCTTCAGGGATTCATCTTCATCTTTGTCTATGCAAATTGGTTTTTCTTTTGTACCTTGCTCCTTCACTTGCATAAAGATATAAAAGGGTTTATCCTTAACATCAGATCCACCTGTTTTTAACTTTTTATGTGAATCTATCTCCACCGTACTTCCCTACAATTTAATTTAGAAAAACAAAAGCAAAACTAAGTTAACAATTACATACCAAATTAATGAGTAATATATATCACAAAAATTGAAATCATAAAATAATGAATTCTGACTGAACTATATATATGATGATAACCAGCAAATCAATTCAATGATAAAATGACTTCCTAAAATAAAAGTAAATAACTATGAATAGTGTAAACGAAAAACTTTGGATTTTTTGAAGATACAACATAAACTCATTCATGAGTTCAGCTGGATTCGCTGTGAAGTTCTTGAATGGATCAGACCCATTAGAGGTAGAGGCAAAAGCATGATTAGCACGGAGTCCAGTACGATTCACTTTCTGTAAACCCTTATCCTTTATAAAATCAGGTTTTAATTCTGGATGTAGAATCCAACATGTGTCCTTAACATGGCCCGTATGGTTGCAATGTTGACACTTCAAGTTTGGATGCTTCCCTTTGTACTTCCTCTCGTTGGTTAGATAGGCTCTTGCCTCAGGTGAACTAGCCATTGTATCCTTGTTCATGACTTTCCTTCTTACTTCTTCACGTTGAATTGTCGCACATACATTGGTGAAGGAAGGAAGTTCAGTATTCATGAGTATATGGCATCGTATACATGTCCCATATCATGAAACAATATTTGAGCATTCATGGCATTATGCATCAAACAAGTTGTGTTGGCACACCTCAACAAAATGGTGTAGCTGAACGCAAAAATCGGGACTTACTTGAAAAAACTAGAGCATTAATGCTACAAATGAATGTACCAAAGAGATTCTGGTCCCAAGGGGTTATGGCAGCTGCTTACATCATCAATAGATTACCCAGTCGAGTCTTAGATTTCAAGTCTCCTCTAGAGGTCATGAAAGGAAGGAAAATTAACCTTTCAAACCTTAGAGTCTTTGGTTGCATCTGTTTTGTACATATTCAATCTCATCATCGAGATAAATTGGATCCTAGAGCTGTTAAATGTATTTTTCTTGGTTATTCATCTACACAAAAGGGATATAAGTGTTATGATCCCCAACTTAGGAGATTAATTGTGTCTAAAGATGTTCGATTTTATGAAACTAACCCTTTTTTTAGCAAGTCACATGAAATCACAAGTCAAGGGGATGACATCTTGGATGTGTTTCCATTACCAAGAATCGAACTTGAGGCTCCACAACAACAAGATCCCAGCCATGTCAACATTGATGCATCTCTCACTGAAAGTAATAATGAAGGGTCTCGTCTTAATGGTACACTGCATGAAGATGGTGATAATCAAGATGATCCTCACAATATGGTACAAGATGTGAACGAGTGTGAGATAACTCCTTCTGCTCCACGACGTAATCCAATGCGTGTTAGGCAACCTCCCACAAGACTTCAAGACTTTGTCACCTACAAACCCACACATCCCATCTCAAATTATGTGTCATATAAGAGAGTGACACCAACCCATGCCGCATTCCTCAGCACTATATCGAGTTACAGTGAGCCTCAAAACTTTCATGAGGCCAACAACCAAGAGGTGTGGAAGGAAGCCATGCAAGAAGAACTTAAAGCCCTAGATCAACACAACACATGGAGCATCACCAAACTTCCAAAAGGCAAGAAAGTTGTGGGTTGCAAATGGATCTATAAGCTCAAATTCAAGTCAGATGGATCAATTGAGAGGTATAAAGCAAGATTGGTGGCTCGGGGATTCACTCAAACATTCGAGGTGGATTACAAAGAAACATTTGCACCTGTTGCAAAAATGAACACGGTAAGAGTGTTACTGTCTGTGGCTGTAAACAAGGGGTGGTCTATGTACCAAATGGATGTGAAGAATGCATTTTTGCATGGTGATCTCAAAGAAGAAGTCTATATGAAATTGCCACCTGGGCATCCTCAAAGCAATGAACTGGATTTAGTGTGCAAATTGCACAAATCCATTTATGGTTTGAAACAGTCCCCACGAGCTTGGTATGCCAAGCTAAGCTCAGTTCTCACTAGTGTTGGTTTCAAAAGCAGCAATGCCGATTCCTCACTATTTGTTCGCACAGGAGCTATGGGCAAATTGGTTGTGCTGATTTATGTAGATGATCTGATAATTACAGGTGATAATGCTGACGAGATTTTCAACCTCAAACAGTCCCTCAAACAAAGGTTTGCAATTAAAGACCTTGGGATATTGAAGTACTTTCTTGGTATAGAAATGGCAACCTCGCACAAGGGACTCTTTCTTAACCAAAGGAAATATATCCTAGATTTGCTTAAGGAAGCTAACATGAGCGATGCTAAACCAGCCATTACCCCTCTTGACAGCAAGCTCAAACCTAGCTTGAAGGGCACGCCACTCAGGGATATAAGTTATTACCAACGACTGGTTGGTAAGTTGATCTACCTAACAATCACCAGACCTGACATCACATATTCTGTAAGTATTGTGAGCCAATTCATGCACTCCCCAATACTTGAGCATTTGACCCTTGTTAAAAGGATCTTACGCTACTTAAAAGGATCAGTGGGTCGTGGTATTATCATGAAGAAGAATGACAACACACAAATCATGGGGTATTGTGATGCTGATTGGGCAGGGAATGCAATTGATCGCAAGTCCACCACTGGCTACTGTACATTTGTCGGTGGAAACTTGGTCACATGGAAGAGTAAGAAGCAAACTGTGATTGCCAGATCAAGTGCCGAAGCAGAGTATCGTGCAATGGCTTCAACTGCGTGTGAGTTGATATGGCTTAAAGGTCTTCTGTGTGATTTAGGTGTTCCTACAACTCTTCCTATGTCCTTATTTTGTGACAATCAGGCAGCTATGCATATAGCATCAAACCCAGTGTTTCACGAGAGGACGAAACACATTGAAGTTGATTGTCATTACGTTCGTGAACAAGTTCAATCACAGGTGATTCAGACACATTATACAAAAAGCTTCGACCAACTGGCTGACATCTTCACCAAGCCCTTGGCTTCTCATCAATTTCAACGACTTTTGTCCAAGCTTGGATCCATAAATCTTCTGGATCCAGCTTGAGGGGGAGTATTGGATATTAGTTCTTAATTCAAAGAATAAACACAAGGACCTTAATTCAAGGAATAAAACAAGGAGCTTAATTCAAGGAGTAAAACAAGGAATCCTTAATTCAAGGAGTAAAACAAGGGATCCTTAATTCAAGGAGTAAAATAAGGAATCCTTAATTCAAGGAGTAAAACAAGGAATGCTTAATTTAAAGAGTAATTGAAGGAATAAAATTTCCTTATAAATAGCTATACAATTGTAATGAAAACATGAAGAAAATAATACAAACTAGAGAACTCTTTTGTGTAGAGTTATTTCTTGTTTTTTCTACAAATTGGATATTTTCATAATTTATTTAGTTTAATTAGCATGAAAAATTTAACTAAAAGTAAAATAATTTATTTCAAAAGTAATATAGAACAAATAGAAACATGACACCCAATGCAATAATTAATTATAATTAACAAAATGACGTGTCAATGTTCACGAAGGCCATAAATATTTATAATCATTAATTTTGGAGGATATTATTTTATTGATTGACATGTAATGTTTTTAAAGGATAAAAAATTCTACTCATTAAAATTGAAGATAATTTGAACTTTTTTTCCTTCTAAAGTGCACACTCACTCATTTAGATTAGGCGTAAGATAAGATAATACAAAATGAAAACATGTATTGAATGGTGTCAAAGCAATAATTTGAGCAATTAAGTGTACAATTTGTTGGTGTTGTTTTCTAACGTTTAGGCCAAGCGAAGCCAAACATCTAATAAATACCAATTAGACTCCTTCGGCTGTTGGAAACCAATAGTCTAATTAATATTAATTATCACTTTTGAAATTACAAAGCTAAAGGAATTAATCCATGAAGTCTAAAAGCTAATAACATTTGCATGTGGAACACCAGAAAATGAAAAGGTACGTTGGAGTTATATAAAATACATGTGATCCTTTAGTTTTATTTGGTATTGATGGTTATTGTGCAACATGTGATAACAAATAAGAATAACGATCTTATAAAGCATCCTAATAGAAATCACCTTCTAAAGCTATTATTGCATGTAGGCTAACAGGTTCTCTCGGGTTTAAATAGAGGGTATAGCTTGTAGTGTCTAATTGTATTATAACACAACTGTATGGCGAAAAAGTGAGTTATATGTGCTGTGTAAACTAGTGAGAGAAAGACTCCTTCAAAGAAGCTTTCTTGAGAGTTTGAGATTGATCATTCTTGAGTCTACAAGAACAGATCAATTTGGTTGTGAGGGTGGTTGATATTGTTGTAAGGACTACTTATTGTTGCTAGTGGATTGGAACTGCATTGATTCCTTTGGGTATAAGCCTCACATTGAGGAAGAACCAAGTAACAAACTCTTGTGTAATTTCTATGATTTTATATGTGTTTTCTTTGAGAGTTGTTGCATTGCCTTACAAGACTTCTTACACATGTGTGGATGGGTGATTGGGTGTTTATCTTTCACTCACATGCATGATGGAAAGCTTTAAGCAAGAGCAAAGAAAAATATCTTCCTAGGATATCCTAATGGAGTAAAATGGCACAGGTTTTAGGATCTAGAAACAAATGAATGTTTTAATAGTAGAAATGTGACTTTGTTGAGAATGCTACTTATAATGATAAAAGTATTGAACCAATTGTTGAGAAAATAATGGTACCTATTTCCATTGAGACATAGACTCACCTTGAGAACATTAAATCATATCAAGATGTACAAGAAAGATATGATGGAATTGAGTTTGATCCAAGTAATGTTAACATTGGAGGATCGTCTACCAGTGAACATGAAGATATTAAAATGATTGAATATCAAGATCTTGAGAATTATTCATTGGTAAGAGATATGTCAAAAGTTATTGAAGCTGTTGAAGTAAGGTGTGATAGTTAGAGTTAAATTTATTTGTTGAGGGACTACATCTCATCAAGGATATCATTACTAATAAGCTGGTTAAATTGAACAAGGATTTGATAGAAGAAAATCCATCAAACATTCTCACCATAGTAGTTACATCAAGCAACCTCAAGCATTGTATGAACTTGCTTAGAATTGGTGAAGGATAGATATGGTGATTGGAACAAGCAGCGTAGGATCTTATTCGGCTAAAAAATGAGTTATTTAGCATCAAGGTGGAGATTTGTGGAATATGTGACAAAAAATATAACAATAATAATGGTCTTGTAAAGCAACCTAATAGAAATCACTTTCTGCAACTATTATTGCATATGGGTTAGAGCAATATAAGGGGTTATCTAATGGATAATTAGAGGGTATAACTTGTAGTGTCCTTGTATTGTAACACATAATTGTATGGTGAGAAAGTGAGTCGTATATATGTGCTATGTAAACTAGTGAGAGAAAGTCTTGTTAAAAGAATCTTTTTGAAGAGTTTGAGATTGATCTTTCTCGATTTTATAAGAAAAAAGATCAATTTGGTTATGAGGGTTGCTAAGACTATTATAAGGATTACTCAATCTAGCTAGTGGATTGGAACTACATTGATTCATATGGATATAAGCCTCACATTGAAGAATAACATGTAACAAACTCTTGTGTAATTTCTATGATTTTATGTGTGTTTTCTTTGAGAGTTGTTGCATTGCCTTACAAGACTTCTTACACATGTGTGGATGAGTGTTTAGAGAGTGTAATAATTGGTGATTGTCTCAATTTTTCTCAACATTGTGATCTTTTTGAGGGTGTATGAATGATAACCTTATCAATACTTGCTGTAATAATTGTTAATGTTGTGTTATAGAATGTTAATAAGTTATACAATTCTTTTACTTTTGGATATGTACATGATATCAAAAAATTTATATAGGTTACATCATATTAGTAGGACAAAGGGGATTGTTGTGTGAGTAAAGTGATTTGAGCTGCACAAACCAAAATAAATAAAATGACTTGGTGTAATTTGAGTTTTTCTATTTTGTTTTGTTTGTGAGTGATATTAGGTATATTAAGATTTTAGGTTTGATAGCTAATTTAATTCTTAGAATATAGACTATATTAGGTTATTGAGAAAAGAATATATTCAAGAATTAATATTAGTATAATATTGAGACTTTAGGTGTGAATTGGGAACTTGGCTTGTTTGGTGTTCTTGTTTGCTTGATTTATTTTTACACTTTCATTGTTCACAAAATAATTATCATTTCTCATTTTATAAGTATAGGTTATATATATATAATGCTTGAATTAAATAATAGAAGTTATTGTGACTTTAATAGTGGATGTCTAGTTTTGATATCATGTTAAAAGTTGTTAATTATTAACTCCTTAAAAAATATAGAGAATAACCAACAATATTTTTTATCAATGGAATGTGAACAAGAAAGGTATAGGAAACCAAAAATAAAAACTATTGAAAAGCAAAAGCACATCAATATATATCAATAATATTTAAACCAAAAGAATGTATTATTAGTTAAATAATGTAATTTATTTTTAGTTTGTATAGATGATAAATTACTTGAAAAATATAATGATTAAATGTCGCTCTAGCAAGACATCTAATTAATGAGTGATGCTATATGCACCTAAGGTTGAATATTCAATTGAAGAAACGAGATGTTCAAGTAATATGAAATCATATATTAATTAAAGATTTAATTATATGGTAACATGTGTGCAAATATATCAAATTAAGTAAAGAATATATCTCACTTGAAAAAGAGGTATATAATTATCAGTACTAGGTGCTTGTTCCTGGTTAGAAATCTGGAATGGTTGAGAATCCACATTTGGCGGAACAGATATGTGAAAGTGGCCATCAATAAAATCAGGGTCCCCAGGCCCAGATTTTATGGAGAAGTTTTGGAAGTTGATCATGGGCTTCAAAGGGCCATCACTTTGTGGTTGGCTGAAAATATTTTATATAAGTACTTGTTAATTAAGGAATTGAATCCATTACAGTAATATATAATATATGAGTGCAAATATTAGGTATTATTTTTGATGTGTTGTTATATATACTATTAATATGTAACAATACGTGTAAAAAAATATTAAAAATATAAATTTTTTATTTACATATTTATCAATTATTAATAACACACAAAATATTACTAAAAATGAGATCGAATTTATATATATATATATATATATTTGAAAGCCAATTATCAATTTAATTAACTGGAAATTACAATTAAATAACTACCTGGGCACAGTAATCTTGCCAAGGAAGGGTTTGTATTTGTTGAGAAGGTTGTTATTGAAGGATGACTTGTCAGGTCTTTGAATATGGGGTAGAGTTGAATGAACTTGGTATTGAAAAACTGGAGTTGGCAGGTTGTCCACTGCGAATGAAACTAACCTTCTTTTCTGGCCAACCAACTGTTAATAATATTGCATTAATTATAAACAGATAAACTTATATACTATTTGTTAGTTAAGGATACAACACTTTAAGAGAAACATAAGCAATAAATTCCCCTAAAACCTCTCAAGGTTCTTTAACACTTGCTCACTTTCTCTTATTTGATGAAATGGTACATATTGATTTTTTTAGGCACATATATTATTGAATAAATATTGTATCCTTACAAAAATAATAATATAATTATATATATATATATATATACTTTTAATATAAATACACACATGCACACACACACACATATATATATATATATATATTCCTAATATAAAAAAATAACCAAATAAAAAATTACACATGCCTTTTTATCTTCGGATACCATAGGCCCATAATTATATTGATCCGACGCAAAGGTTGAAGGAGGTTCCAATATTTGATTGGGATATAGTGGAATGGACGATGAGCTTGATGAAGTAGATAATGTAGAAACCGGAATACCATGATTTATCTAAAAAAACAAAAAGTTTCATAAATGCACACAAATGAATTACTTAGTAACATAAAGGTAGATAAATAAAGATTAAAATAATAATAACTAAGAAATGATAAATAAATTTAAAAACAAGAAATAAAAATAATCTTTTTATTTATTACCTTTGAATGAAATTGATTACTTTGATAAAATTGTTTGTTCAGCATCAAGGAAGGAGGAGGAGGAGGAGGCCAGAGTGAATTACTTGGAAAGGAAATTCCATATTGATCTAGTTTGTAATTTCCTTCATGAATATTATTATTATTAGGAAAAACCATGTCTGAATTATCAATGACTACTTTTCCGAATGAGTGTGGAATATTTAGTGTTTTGTTTTGGGTAATATTGTCGTAATGTTGAAGTAAAGAAGCATGGTTCATGTTGGTTGTTAAAGAATAATTATTGTTGATATTTGTGGGATTGATTTTTGTAAGAAAAGGTTGGTGTTGTACTACCTGTTGATAATGATGATGGTGATCAAGATCAGTTTTGTTTTCTTTGTCTCTTCGTAATATCTTCTCAAGATTTGCAACTCCAGGGCCTCTTTTGGGTGTTTTTTGATCATGATCACGATGGCAATTACCACTGCCATTTCCACTTGCGTTGTTGCACATTTCTTTCACTACAGATCTAGTATTTATGATGTTGATGGGTAATTCTATCTCTCTATATATACTAGCTCTAAGGTATAGAGGGAGGTTAAATAATAAGATTAAAAACTGGAAAAAGAAAAAAAAAAAGATATTAAATATGTGCAGAAAACCCAATTTAGAGTATTAACAATTAATTAAAAAAAAAAAGAATCCTGGTTTATTTCACTGTAGCGCAAATCTAAAACAAGTAACAAAAAATCATTCAAGTAATAACCCGCCGGGATTTGTGGAAAGAAATAATCTCAAAGTATATATGAAGGAGGAGATATGATTATAGCTGCCATTAGCTAAGCGAGGTGATATCAAAGATTTGAAAAACATTCGCATCCGTACACTTTCCTTATTGCGCTAACAAAGTGTTAGTATAATGAAGTAGGTTATTAATTTTATTTTTTAATAAATATTTATAAGTAACAGTAAATGTATGCGCCTGTACTAATTTCTCTCCGTCTTATTTAAATTTGTACGAGATTTGTTATTACAAATATATAAAATAAATAAAAATATTATTGTTCCTGTAATATCTTGTTATTCACACCCAAATTTTCTACTCCTTTTCTACATTAATTTTTAACTGTATTTTCTACTAATTATCATTTAATATTAGTATTATTCTCAATCTCACATAGTTAGTTTGCCTTCAAATCTCTGGTAAACTTTTCGATTTCTGTACGAAATTTTTGTACCTTTCTTAAACCTATTTACTGAATATGGTTTTAGAACTCTATATATTTAGCAATTAATAGGTAAAATTTTGATTACCTTTTAAGCAAAAAATATACGTACGATTTCTTTTGAAAATAACTCTATTAATGCATTTTTGTTTTGGATATAAAAATGGAAACAATGAATGCAAAGAAAAGATTTGCATGCAGGGAAGCAACTTGGTTAGTCATATTTATTTCTTTAATTTTTAAATAGAATCAATTAAGTCAAATTTTTAAAAGGTAAAATATTACATTTATCTTAAATTTTTTTTTTTTAAAAATCTCTCCCTCGCTCATTTCCAAAAGAAATATATATATATATTATTTCTATCTTTCATGTTCTTTATTCTTGTTGACTCTCCTCTTATTAGTCTCTTTTTCTTTTTTCTAGTTTTCTCTCTCATTCTAATTGTATATATCTAACTCGTTTATATATCTAAAAAAATTAGTTTTTAACCCTAAAGTTATTCAAATTTTTAAATTAAAAATAAAAATTAATACTTTCTTTAATCAACATAGATAGAGGGATTATGCTCTAGGTAGTATAACTCCTCCTCCACTAACATAAAACCAATTTTGAATCTCACGCTATAACTCAAATCCCATATTTTTACTTGAAAAAAAGGGAGAATATATCTATTTTTTCTTTTTAATATTTTTTAAAAATATTATTTATTGGCATTTCTTATACACCAATAAATATCAAAATTCTCGTATATTATATATCATACTCTTATGAATATTTATATTTAATAGCTTTATTGAATATTTCTTTACATTATTCCCTTTCAATAATTGTTTAATTATATAAAATTTATTACACTTGTTAATAATATAAAGATAATAGAAAATAAAGCTATATAATTATAATATATTTACTACATGTCATTTTGGTATATATATTGATGTACAATAAAAAAAACTAAAAAAAGTAAAGCATGTAATAATAAAAAAAGCAAAGCATGTAATAATATTGCCATAAATTGTCACAGCAAAAAGGGTATGAAATTTTCATTATACTAATTACATAATAATATATATTATTATATAAAATTATCATTAATAAACTAAAAAATAAGATTTTTTTTATAACAATCAACCACTATTCACGCTTTTTATATATAGAATGATAAATATATCTATATTATATATAACATTCACATTTTGGATTTTTTTAGACAAAACTACCCCTAATTTTTAAGATAAAAGCGCATGCCTTTTTTATTTATTTATTTTAAAAAAAAATATTATGAACTTTAACCTATCAATTATTCAATTTATTAATGGTATCACATGTCAAGTGAATTTCAAATAAAATTGAAATTACTTTTCTTTTGTAGAATTAAAATTACAAATATATATAGGCTTTTCCTTCCAATTATAATAGAAGAAAGGTTAAAGCGAGCCTTGTGCCACGTCCCGCTCAAATTGTCCCTAAAAATCTAAACAAATGATGGTTACCAAAAGGATCTAGACTATTCTACATAGAAAGTTCTAGAGTTGCCTAGAGATGTCTAGAAAGAGCTAGAGTGGGATGGACTCAACTCAAGCTAGAAGACCCTAGAATGTTCTAGAGCACGCTTGAGAGTGCTAGAATGGGCTAGAATATTCTAGAACATGCCGGATGGTTCGTGAAGGATGTAGAAGCCGCTGGAAGCTTACGAAACATCCCGGAACGTGCATGAAGAAGCTAGACAAACCTAGAAGACTCTAGAGTTGGCTAGAAGGTCCTAGAACCTTATGGCATATTGTAGATAAAACAAGAACTCTCTTGTACATTCTAGACTAGGAAGACTCTAGAAAGTGGTGGCATACTCTTAAGCTTAGAGCCACACTATAAATAGACCCATTGGTCTTCATTTGTATTCATCTTGGGAATTCTTAGCATCTTGTAAGATAAACTCTCTCTAGAGCAATACAAAGCATTCTTTGCAAACTCTCTTTCTAGTCTCTTTGGAATTTCATTCGGATTCAAAGGCATGCTTAGTGCAACGAACGGTGCTAAGTGTCGCACGATCGCTACTTGAAAAATAAGGTCGTGATAGTTGGTATCAGAGCCTTCGGTTGAAGCATTTCTACCTTTGGCATAACGAAGAACGCTGCTCCATCTACACCAAGCGTCGATGTTCAACCTATGGAATGTGGGCGCGAGGAAACTCGTAAACCATCAAAGGAATCTCGAGCCAAGTCGAAAGACATACTCTCTAGCTTAGAAGCACGTGTGGGGAGTGCGCATGACAACTTAGGGGAGCTGTTCGACAGGGTGGACAACTTGGAGGAACGTTGCAATGGCTTGGAGGCCGAGGATGTGAAGATCCATGTAGCGGTCAAGATGTCCCTTAATGAGCTAGACGGTGGCTTAAGGCAAGAGATTGATGGATTAAAGGTTGAACTTGCCAAGGTAAGAGATCTCGTCCAAAGAGAACTTGCTAATGTCTTGCTTAGAGTGGATGACATGAGTGGTGATCTAGCTCTATGTAAGCGGGCTATGGCCACGGGAACTAGCGCAACCATTGTTATTGAGGCTAAGAGGGTGGATGTTCCCAAGCCTAAGACCTTCAATGGTGTTAGGAATGCTAGGGAAGTGGAAAACTTCCTATGAGGGCTGGAACAATACTTTGAGGCTACTGGCATAACGGACCATGCCAGCAAGATCCGAACTGCAGCCATGTATTTATCCGAAACTGCGATGTTGTGGTGGAGACGGAGGCATGGAGATGTGCAATGAGGGATTTGCACAATTGATACCTTTGATGACTTCAAAAGGGAGTTTAAAATGCAGTTCGTCCCCATTAATGCTGAGGAGGAGGCAAGAGGCCGACTATGACGATTAAAGCAGACAGGTAGCATACGGGATTATGTGAAGGAGTTCACAACCTTGCTACTTGAAGTTCCTGACACATCAGACAAGGATGCCCTATTCTTGTTTATGGACGGTCTCCAATCGTGGGCTAAGCTTGAGCTCAAGCGATGTGGTGTCCAAGACTTGTCTTCGGCCATTGCGACTGCGGAAAGCTTTATTGATTACTCTACAAACAAAGAGAGCTCCAAAGCCACAGATAAGAAGTTTGTTGGAGGAAAGAGTAGGGGAATCCACGGTAAAAGTCAGGGACCTAAGAATCATAAAGATAGCTCCTCGTTCAAGCCACGAGATAAGGGGAAGGAGAAGGAGGATCGGAATGCCTCGAAGCCCCGTGTGACTTGCTTCATTTGCGACGGACCGCATTGGGCACGTGAATGTCTGAAAAGAAAGGCATTGAGTTTTTTAGTCGTTTCCACTCATGATCAAGATGGAGGCGAGTCGGACGAAGGTGCAAAGATGGGTTCTTTGCGCCTACTTGGTGCATTGCAGAGCGCCCTAAAGATCCCTAAGGGCTTAATGTACGTAGATGCAACCATCAATGGGAAGGTCGCCAAAGCCTTGGTGGACACTGATGAGCGAAAATCGGCATCGCTAATTCTTGCCAATACTTTGGTTTTAATATTTATAAAACTCTCGCAAGTGCATGAATCATTTCGTAGAAAATGATAAGTATACTCCCAAGGTCGATCTAAGGAAGGAATGTATGTGGTTTTTAATTTATTATTCAAACTTTTAAAAACAAAATTAAATCCTAAACATCCTGTCACGATATTTTGGGGTTTTGTATTTTTAATCTACTTACATAAAATTAAACATAGATTCAATAAATATTTATGCAAATTTTATCTTTTATAATAGTGGAGTATTTATGGATATAATAACTAAGTTAATTATGCTTGCTCATATTATTTAGGTTATTAAAGATATGAATTGATATTTATTGATTCTCCCATTTTTGTATGAATACCACCTTTGATGGGGTTAGATATTATTTGTTAACTAAACAAATCAATTAACACCTATGGGTGGGGTTGATAACTAATTTGCTTAATTAAATTAATTCCTTTTTCCAAGAGATTGAAAATGAACCATTTAAATGCCACCTTTGGTGGGGTTAGACAGTTTAAACTTTATTCAAGGTGTCCAAATTAAACCTAAGAATTTAGTTATCCGAGTACTAACTTTCAAGTTTTAAAACCACTACTAAAAACATGTTGTCAATACATTTTCAGATAATAATTCTTATAAAAACTTTTGAAATAGAGCTTCACTCTAACTACCGGCGATTGTACCAACAAATAAAAGAGCACTACTCTAAATCAGACCGGATAACTAAACCTTAAAATCTAATTTTCAGGTTTAAGTTTGAAATGAAAAATAATATATTTCTCTCTAACATTCTTAATATAAAATCTTGAATAAAAACAAAATCAATTCATTTTAGAGATGTTTACCTATTTAATATTTCGTAAGCATAGCAACGTTATTATTATATCATGTTTACAAATAGCCAGCACAGTTAAATTTAATCACAGACAAATTAAATATAACAGGTAAGAATAAAGCATAAAAAATAACTGTAAAGAAAATAAAATCCTTATAGAACTTCGACGCTATTCCCGTTGTTGGAAAACCTCCAAGCGGAATTTGCACTCCCATTTATTGAATCAAAAAGTTAATAAATTAAAAAAACATAACTAGTTCTTCCCAAAAAGGGAAGAACTCTAAAACTAAGATAAATTAACTAAGAAAAGCTAAAAACTAAGAAAAACTAAAGAAAACTAAAATATCTAAGAAAAGAGAGAAAGAAAGAGAGAAAAGAATGTGTTTTTAGGTGTGTTTAGAAGTGAAGGGAATGGGTGTATTTATAGGTGAGGATGGAGAGAAAAAGTGAGTGAAAAAATGTTAAAAAAATGTGAAAACGTAGAGTGCAATTCCTGAGGTCATTGATGACGTCATGGGGCGGCTACGCGCAAAAATGGGGCGAAATGGGCGTCGGCGCGCGCGGAGGGCAGCTGGGCGCGCACAGGCGCACGCGGGAACAGTAACAACGCGCTGGGGCACGCGCGGAAATGCAAGCAGGTGCGCGCGGGTGTGGGCGTGGGCACGCGTGGCTGGGCGCTGGCGCGCGTGGGACTGGGCAGCTGCGTGACGCGATGGTGCAATTTTCTCCTTTTTGACATTTTTGACATTTTTGACCTTTTTGACCCATTTTGTCCAATTTTTCCATATTTGTTGACCTTTCCCCATTTATTTATTAATATATTTGTGATGTATTGCTTCCAATATTCCTCTTTGAGTCTTTAAGTTACGTTTTTAAGCCAAAATACCTGAAAAACAATAAAAATACCCGTGATTCCGAAAAAGACAAATATATATAAATATATGATAAAACATATATATATATATATATATATATATATATATATTAATCAATTAATGTGCATAAAATCATGGTAATTTTAGTGCTTTTTGAGCACTCATCAGACACAGGTGCATCTCATAATTTTATTTTAGTGGAAGAAACAAAAAGGCTCGGCCTGAAGGTTGTCAATGGAGGGGGATCTCTCAAAGCAGTTAACTCGGCAGCACTACCATTGCATGGAGTTGCTCGTGGAGTTAAGGTCAGTCTTGGTGCTTGGACTGGCCAAGTGGACTTATCAGTGGCACCCATGGATGACTTCTCTGTTGTATTCGGCATGGAGTTTTTGGACCAGGTAAGAGCTTTCTTGGTGCCTTGCTCAAACTCTATGTGCATCATGGATAGTGTGAAGGCGTGTGTGGTACTGACGGAGAGGACCACCAGACCTACTACCCAAGCTCTCTCAGCGCTTCAATTCAAGAAGGGATTGAAGAGGGATGAAGAGAGTTATTTGGCCATCCTAAAGGAATATGATGATGAAGAGGCATCACCAAAGCCAAACTTGCTGACGGAAGTGCAAGTTGTCCTAGATAAGTTCCAGGATGTGATTTCGGAGGCATTACCCAAATGGCTACCTCCAAGGAGGGAGGTGGACCATGAAATAGAGTTGGAACCCGGCACCAGGTCACCAGTAATAAGCCCTTATCGAATGGCGAACTCAGAGTTGGCAGAATTTCGGAAGCAACTCGACGAATTGCTGGATGTTGCCTTCATAAGGCCCTCCAAAGCCCCATTTGGTGCCCCAGTGCTCTTTCAAAATAAGAAGGATGGCTCGCTACGAATGTGAATCGAATACTGGGCTCTAAATAAGATCATAGTCAAGAACAAGTATCCTATCCCTCTTATTGCTGATTTGTTCGATCAATTAGGGAATGCTAGATACTTCACAAAACTGGACTTGCGATCGGGATACTACCAAGTACGCATAGCCAAGGGAGATGAGCCCAAGACCACATGTGTAACCAGGTACGGTGCCTATGAGTTCCTTGTCATGCCATTTGGTCTCACAAATGTACCAGCCATATTCTGCACTCTGATGAACAAGATTTTCCATCCCTACCTCGATCGGTTCGTGGTAGTATATCTTGATGACATCGTGATTGATGACATCGTGATATATAGCCGGACTTTGGAAGGACATCTAGAGCATTTGAAGAAGGTGTTCGAGGTCATGAGGGAAAATGAGCTATATGTCAAGAAGGAGAAATGTTCCTTTGCCCAAGATGAGGTGATGTTCTTAGGGCACATGATAAAGGATGGGAAACTGATGATGGATGGAGCCAAGGTGAAAGCCATCCAAGAATGGGAACCTCCTGCCAAGGTTCCCGAGTTAAGATCTTTCCTTGGACTTGTGAACTACTACCAAACGTTTATCAAGTCCTACTCAATGAGAGCAACCCCACTAACCGACCTACTCAAAAAGAACAAGTCTTGGGAATGGACAAGCGAATGCCAAACCTCATTCGAAGACTTGAAGAAGGTCATTAGTGAAGAACCGATGCTTTGTCTACCAGACCCCTCCAAGACATACGAGCTGCACATAGATGCCTCAGACTTTTCCATTGGTGGAGTTTTGATGCAGGAAGGGTGTCTGATAGCCTATGAGAGCCGAAAACTCAATGACACCGAACGCCGCTACACTGTGCAAGAAAAGAAAATGACAGCTATCATTCATTGCCTAAGGGTGTGGTGACACTACTTGTTGGGTTCTCATTTTGTTATCATGACGGACAATGTAGCCACAAGCTACTTCCAGACTCAAAAGAAGTTGAGTCCTAAGCAAGCTCGATGGCAAGACTTCTTGGCGGAGTTTGACTATAGGTTGGAGTACAAACCCGGTAAGGCCAATGTGGTGGCTGATGCGCTGAGCCGTAAGGAGGAATTAGCAGCCTTGAGTAGGCCAAGTAGTCCTTTGTTGGAAAGGATCAAAGAAGGGTTGGAGCATGATGCCCTTGCTCAAAACCTCCTTGCCCTCATCAAGGAAGGAAAGACGAGGCGATTTTGGCTGAGTGACGGACTACTCTATGTCAAGCAGAATTGAATCTTCGTGCCAAAATGGGGGAGCTTAAGGAAAGATCTTATCAAGGAGTGCCATGATTCGTTATGGGCTGGACACCCAGGAATGAGGCGCACCCTTGCTTTGATCAAGTCAATCTACTATTGACCTCAACTACGGGATGATGTTGAAGCCTATGTGAGGACTTGTCTTGTGTGCCAACAGGAAAAGATAGAGCAGCATGCACCCAGAGGGTTGTTAGAACCGCTGCCTATTCCGGAGAGACCATGGGAGAGCGTCTCTATGGATTTCATCACTTGTCTGCCAAAATCAAAGGGCTTTGGCAGCATCATTGTCGTCATCGACCGCTTCAGCAAATATGCAACATTCATACCTACCTCAACGGACTGTACGACAAATGAGATGGCACAGTTGTTCCTCAAACATGTTGTGAAGCATTGGGGGGTTCCATCCAATATCGTGAGTGACCGAGACCCACGATTTACTGGCAAATTTGGGACGGAATTGTTCAAGCTATTGGGATCAGACTTGAACTTCTCTATAAGCTTTCATCCACAAAGTGATGGACAAACGGAGCGTGCCAATGCATTGCTGGAGTTGTATCTTAGGCACTTTGTTAGTGCCAAACAACACGATTGGGCTAAGTTATTGGATGTAGCCCAATTCTCTTACAACTTACAACTTACAACGAAGCGAGTCTACTACAAAGAGTCCCTTTGAGATCGTCATGGGGCAGAAACCCATGACTCCTTATGCCTTGGCCACGAGTTATGAAGGGAAGAGCCCTGCTGCCTTCAAATTTTCCAAGGCGTGGCATGAACAAGCTGAGTTGGCCCGAGCCTATCTGAATAAGGCATCTAAGAAGATGAAGAAATGGGCTGACAAGAAAAGAAGGATGGTGGAATTTCATGAAGGCGATTTGGTCCTTATAAAACTATTGCCCCAACAGTTTAAGTCCTTGCGGAAGGTTCATAAGGGGTTAGTGTGGAAGTATGAAGGACCATTTCCAGTCCTCAAGAAAGTTGGTAAGGTGTCGTACAAGGTGCAACTCTCTCCAAAGCTCAAAATCTATCCGGTCTTTCATGTAAGCATGCTAAAACCTTATCATGGAGACAAGGAAGACATGAGTCGAGGAGAATCCAAGAGGGCGCCTACCGCAGTGGTAACCTCCTTTGACAGGGAAGTGGACTCAATCTTGGCGGATCGCCTGATCCGGCGTAGAGGTGTACCAAGTTATCGGGAATACTTGGTCAAATGGAAGAACGCTCCGGATGTAGAAGCAAGCTGGGAACCTGAGGATTCTTTGTGGAAATTCAAAGATGACATAGAGAGGTTTAAGCTTGAAGGTGCGACGAGGGCGTCGCGAACTTGAGTGGGGGAGGGTGTCACGTCCCGCTCAAATTGTCCCTAAAAATCCAAACAAATGATGGTTGCCTAAAGGATCTAGACTATTCTACATGGAAAATTCTAGAGTTGCCTAGAGATGTCTAGAAAGAGCTAGAGTTGGATGGAATCAACTCAAGCTAGAAGACCCTAGAATGTTCTAGAGCACGCTGGAGAGTGCTAGTATGAGCTGGAATATTCTAGAACATACTGGATGGTTTGTGAAGGATGTAGAAGCCGTTGAAAGCTTACGGAACATCCCGGAACGTGCATGAAGAAGCTAGACAAACCTAGAAGACTCTAGAGTTGGCTAGAAGGTCCTAGAACCTTGTACCATATTATAGATAAAACAAGAACTCTCTTGTACATTCTAGACTAGGAAGACTCTATAAAGTGGTGGCATACTCTTAAGCTTAGAACCACACTATAAATAGACCCATTGGTCTTCATTTGTATTCATCTTGGGAATTCTTAGCATATTGTAAGATAAACTCTCTCTAGAGCAATACAAAGCATTCTTTGCAAACTCTCTTTCTAGTCTCTTTGGAATTTCATTCAGATTCAAAGGCAGGCTTAGTGCAACAGACGGTGCTAAGTGCCGCACGATCGCTACTTGAAAAATAAGGTCGTGACACTTGGCTACATATGTGGCCATCATCTTAAGGGTAAATAAGGCCATTCGACCATAGAAAGATAAAAAGGAAAATAGGTCTTTCTCCTAGAAGGAACCGCAAATAGAAGGGAAAACATGCAGCTTGCAACCCATTTTCAAGTACCATTTTTAACAAATTTTCAATTGTTTTTCACCATTTTTAACATTTGAGAAGGTGATATTTTTGCAGAGCCTATAGATTGTTCTTAATTTATGGTGCTTTATAAATCTAATAAAGTAGAATCATCGGTACACTTTTTTGCTTAATATTTGCTCGTTTTATTCAATAAATAATAATTTTGATGTTAAAAATATTAAAATAAAAATTTTATAATAAAAAATTGTGAAAATATAGTTTTAGGGGATTTTTTAATACAATAACAATTAGAAGCTATCATATAGACACCACACAAGCATGAGAGATGACTAGGCCTACTACGTGGATGACATATAAGCAGAAAGGACTAATCATGAAATGTCACGTGTATCGCGTGATGCAATTTCATGCCACGTGTCAATATTGCGTTCATTCTGATTTTTGCCACTTGGTCAATGTGCTCGCCACACGTCATAACCTAATTCCTTCACTTCTTCTACCCATACACCACATAAGCCATAACTATGAATCACAGATTGCCACATGGCAATGAGTCAACGTTCGTTGACGTAGACCAGTCATCTGTGCCATGTGTTGTGTGCTGATTGGATTTTCCTTTCTTCGTGCCACGTGGTGCATTCTTATTGGTTTACGTTGTTAATTTTTCCTTTTTTCATCTCAGCCCTTGATCCGAAACTAATCTAACGGTCCAAATTCCACTTAAGCTTAAGTTAACCCCGTAATTTTCCTATTAACCTTAAGGAGCTGAAATTAACATAATTTTTATCAGATTTTGGAGGGAAGAAGAGAGAACAATACAAAAAAAATCAAAAGGATATACAATTTTGGTGGAGATTCAAGAGGATATTGGTATTATGATTCAAGAAATTAATTATATTTCTTCTTCTTCTTCTCTTTTTTTATCGAGTTTTATGTCTTTCTTTATGAAAAATATGAGCTTTATGAACAAAATTATGTCTAGTTAATTTATTAATCTAGGGGTCTTATGAACCCAATTTTCAACATGTGACAATCTAATATTTTACCCCAAGTATGATTTTAATTTAATTATATTATTTAATTTTATTTTTACGATATTAATTGTTTGGCCAACAATTGATCTATAGTGACAATTAAATAGATTTGAGAGAATTATTTAATTGTTTGTATGGATTAAATAACATGCATAGTTTCTAGGAAGAGATGTATGATTCTTATGTATGTAATCCATAATTGATGAACTTAATGAGTAGTATGCTATTTAATTGACATAAGAGTATGATTAGGTTAATTACTATATAGTGTGTAGTTTACTTGAGAGAGGAATACATGCTAAGTTAGATTCAATTATCCAGGTAATTGGTTGATAGTTATATTCGGGAGATTTTAATGATTCACATGTTTAGAAAATTGAGTGATTAAGTATTCTTAGATATTTTCTCATATATTTTCTTAGCTGCCAAATGTGATTTAATTAATTATTGTTATTTATTTTTAGTTCTTTTAATTTTGCTTTCTGAAAATATAAAAACAAAAAAAAATATTTTTATTTTTTAGTTTTAAAAATTAGTTTCTAATAACATAATCTCCATGAGAACGATATTTTCTTATTATTACATTAATTGTTACAATATATATACTTGCATATTTATTGCACAAAATCAAGTGGGCAAGTAGAAGAGTTCAATAGAGAGGTGAAAAAGATGTTGAAAATACATAAATTGGATGAAATATGGTGGATTGCTTATAAGAATGCCAAAAAGTATGAAAGGAAAACAAAAATATGAATGGATAATAAAATTGAACACCATGTTTTAAAACCAAAACATAAAGTGGGCAAACTCAAGAGCAAATGACCATCTAGTCAACGACATTAAAAACATTATATTAGTAGGAGGCGACCCAATGTTATTTGACTTGTATTTTTATTATTTTTTTGTACGTGAATGAATGCGGAGAATAATGGCACCACAAGATTGAATAATTTCAACGATATATGTAGTATGCCAAGACTAAGGGAGTTTTCTTTTCTTTTACTTTTTCATATTTTTAAGAATTGTTTTAGGATGTTTTTAGTCACGATTTGGGTAGAAATTGATAAATATATGGAAACTAAATGCAGGCATACTTGCTTGATATGAAAGATATGAACTCAAGGAAAAAAAGCGATTGCCATAATTAGTATAAATAATGTAACATGCTCATTAAGATACTTATATTAATCATGTGATATACTTGTTATTTGTGACTGTATTGATTGAAATTTTTATACATATGTTCATGATTGATTTTGGTGCTCTTATTGAGAGAAAATTTGTGGTGAGTTATGCGAGTTTATGAGATCTACCAGGTTTTAGAATCTATTTGATCATCCCTTGAGATTAAATTCTAAATAGTATTTATAAAGATAAATGATTTAGGCCTTATTTGGATTGATTGAGTCTTTCAAGCTAACTATTATCAATATCTCTAGTGACTTGTTTGAGCCTAAGAAAGAACCTTTCATATCTTTAAGCTACATTTTATGCCTAACCAATACATATGACCTTTACCCTTGCAACTTTAGCTTGTATGAAAATAAAAAAAATACAATCATGGGTTATGCTATAGAGTGAGGTGAAATGTAATGCACCTATAAAAAAAAGAGAAAGTAAAATAACTCACAACACAATTATCCCTTTGAAAAAAAGATTGAAAATAAGTTTGGGGATGTTGGGAAGTTACAAAAAAAAATGAAATAAATGATAAGAGAGAGTGCATTAAAATATCAAGTAAAATATCAATTGTAGTTAAAAAGTGTATGATAAATAAAAAGAATGTTAAAGTGTGGAAAGAGCTTAAATGTTTTCATTTATTGACCCCTACCTTTGCCTTACATTATAAGCATATAAATCCCTTATTGATCTTTACCTAAGTGCATATTTATATTAGTGGAGAAAGATGTGAAAACATATACTTGTGAGACTTGTTCTAAAATTGAATTGATTAGCATACTCATATAAGTTGATTTCATTAGTGCATTGGATGATATCATGTGCAACAGACACACATACATAAATACATCAAAGACTTGCATATCCTAGTGTTTATGGAACGTTCATTGATGAATATGTGAATCTTCTTATCATACAATTGTACGACTTTTGAGTACGGTAGTTTTTGCTAAATATGCATGTATTAATAAATATATATTTATGAATATACTTCCCATGTCACTTTATTTAGTTATACTTGGCTTTAATTAAGGATAAGCAAATAGTTAAGTTTATGGGTGTTATGACTCTATGAACTATGAAAATAAAGTTATCAGTGCAGTTTTATATTTAATATTTGTTTATTTTATTCAATAAATAGTAATTTTAGGGTTAAAAATATTAAAATATAAACTTTCTAGTGAAAAAGGGTAAAATATATATTTTTTGGAATTTCCTAGATTTTTTACAAATGTTTTGGATTTTTATGAATATTTTAATACAAGACTGGTCAGAAGTTAGCACGTAGACACCACATAAGCATAGGAGCTGAACAAGCACACCACGTGGATGACACGTAAGTAGAGAGGGTCAATAATGAAAATTTTGCATGTACCGTGTGATAAATGCCATGCCATATGTCAGTATTACGTTCCTTCCATTTTTCACCTCTTGGTTAACACGCTTGCCACACATCATCATTTGATTTTTCCACTTATTCTACCCATGTACCACGCAAGCCGTAACTATAAATAATAGATTTCCATGTGATGATTAGACAGTGTGCGTGGACCAGACCAGTCACCCGTGCCACATGTCATTCGCTGATTGGATCCACTTTTTCTCCATGCCATATGGTGTGTTTCTATTAGCTGGCGTTGTTAATTTTTATTTTTTCCATCTTAGTCCTTGATTCAAAGTTGATTTAACAGTCCAGATTATATCTAAGCATAATTTAACCCCATAATTTCCCTATAAACCCTAAGGAACTAAAATTAACATGATTTTTATCAGATTTTGGGGCTAATAAGAGAGTACAAAATATAGAAAAATTTAAAATGTGATACAATTTTGATGGAGATTCAAGAGGAGATTGATACTACAATTCAAGAGATTGACTTTATTTCTTCTTCACTTTTATTTATAAATTTTTATGTCTTTCTTTATGAAAAATATGAGCTTTATAAACAAAATTATATATAGTTAATTTATTAATCAAGGGGTTTTATGAACCCAATTTTAAACATGTGATAATCTAATATTTTACCACAAGTATGATTTTAATTTAATTATATTATTTAATTTGATTTTTATGGTATTAGTTGTTTGGCCAAAAATTGATCTATAGAGTCAAGTAAATAGATTTGAGAGAATTATTTAATTGTTTGTCTTGATTAAATAACATGCATAGTTTCTAGGTAGGGATGTATAATTCTTATGTATGTGATCCATAATTGATGAATTTAATGAGTAATATGTAATTTAATTGACATGAGGGTGATTATGTTAATTACTATATGGTGTGTAGTTTATTTGAGAGAGAAATACATGTTAGGTTAGATTCAATTGATTATGTAATTGGTTGATAATTATATTGATGAGATTTTAGTGATTCACATATTTAAAAAATTGGAGGATTTAGTATCTCTAGATATTTTTTCATATATCTTAGCTATCAAATTTGATTTAATTAATTATTGTTATTTATTTTTAGTTCTTTTAATTTTTCCTTATTAAAAGATAAAAGCACAAAAAAAATTATTTTTATTTTTTAGTTTTAATAATTAGTTTATAATAACATAATCTCTATGGAAATGATCTTTTTTTATTATTATAATACTTATTGCGATACATATACTTTCGTATTCATTGCATACAATTCATGTCGATCAACACTCATTTCGTTCTTTGAATGTATACATTTTATTCAAATTTTATAAGTACTTTTTATTTCTTTTTAACTTATACATGTTACTAATGTTTAACTTTATTCACTTGACAGATTTAGTACTTTCTTGTTAGAAAATAGTATTAGATATCTAGAAAATAGATAATTAATGTCTTCATAAGTTTAGAAAATTTTACTCAAAGTTACAGTATAATTATAGATTTTGATTAGAACATAGAAGTTTATATTCAACATTAGCAACAATATTTCAAAATATTATTATTGGATAGGTTTATAAGTATTTACTCAGATTTATATCCTAATTTAAGTACTAGTTTTTCAGAATATTTTGCATTTTAGAAAGTATTCTTATTTTTTAAACCACTAAACAAGTACCATCCCCTAAGGTTTGTTCGATGTCTAAATATGACCAACACACATGTAATTAATACTTTTTTTTGGTTTGTGAACTATCTTACAAGGAGACTCAAATTAGTTTACTGATTTTACCTTGTATGAATTCTTTTCCTTTTGGACTTACTAGGAGCTTATTTATATTCCTTGGAAATCTAGTTATACTATAAATTATTTCATAATTCCATAAGTACTCCAGACTGTAAAATATTCCAATGTTACTTATTGGTTAGTATTAACTTCCTTCCAATACTGGTTGTAGGAGTGGTGAGTTTTTGATGCTTTAAACAAATAGATGTCATATTTTATTTTATATAAATTGGTTTATTTTACAAAAACAAGAGAGACTATGCCGAATTTTATTAATAAATTTTTTAGAATGTTATAGGACTTTCTTAAGTACTAGTAAACTAGGGGTGTCTTGATAACTTGCTATTAATGCTATGGTTTTATATCCTAAAGATATGAAACAACCTTATTAATAGTTATAAGGTGATGGTTTTCTAATTTATTGTTGAATAATATAAAAAATATGCTATAATATGTGTGACCCATGAGATTTACTATGTATTTTACGAGTTAAAAGTTTTATATATAATAAATCATATTTTGTTTTCATTGACCATTATTTAGTATTTATGGTTTTGTTTATGCAAACAGTAATTAGTAAAGATTATAATTTGTATGATTAAGTTGTGAAAACATGAAGGAGGAGAAGAAGTAGAAGTTAAGAATGCTACCTTATCTTGGTGGAGAATACAATCAGGTTTATATATGGTTAAGGTATATGATCTTTTTAAGATATGATTTACTTTGACTCTTGGAAAAAGTTTAGATTATATGAATATATCAACTATTTAGTTTCTAGGTTTATTTGATTGTTATCATTGTATTATTTAAGTGCTTATTAATGCATTTTAAAAAAAATGTTCTTAGGGTATTTTAAACGTGTTAGATAACAGTGAAGTGATGTCTATATTGAAAGAATGGAGCATATGATTGGAGGATATCGTAAATATAGAGAATATGATTACATGAAAAAATGTTGTGAAATGTTACTCAGATTAAGTAAGTTGACTTTCTTTGTAGGATGAGTTTACCTAATCAAGTTTCACCTCGTGCTATATAAATTAGTTATTCTTTCGATCTTATTTTTAAGGTGAATTAAGTAGGTTTATTTAATTATAAGTAAGGCCTAAATTTATTAAATATAATTTTTAGGGTTATTTTCTTTTGTACATAAATGTGGTACCTTAAGGTTGTGTATTGACTATAGATTGCAAAATAAGGTCACTAGATACAAAAGGTATCTCTTTTCTTGTATTGATGATATATTTGATCGATTACAAGGTGCAAAGGTGTTCTCAAAAATTGATTAATGGTCTAGTTACTGATGAGCAAAACCAATATCGCCGATTCTGCCAATACTTTGGTTTTATATTTATAAAACTCTCGCAAGTGCACGAATCATTTCATAGAAAATGATAAGTATACTCCCAAGGTCGATATAAAGAAGAAATATATGTGGTCTTAATTTATTATTCAAACTTTTAAAAACGAAATTAAATCCTAAACATCGTGTCACGATATTTGGGTTTTTGTGTTTCTAATCTAATAACATAAAAATAAATATAGATAAATATTCAATAAACATTTATGTAAATTTTATCATTTATAACAGTGGAGTATTTATGGATATAATAACTAAGTTAATTATGCTTGCTCATATTATTTAGGTTATTAAAGATATAAATTGATATTTATTGATTCTCTCTCTTTTATATGAATACCACCTTTTGGTGGGGTTAGATATTCTTTGTTCACTAAACAAATCAATTAACACCTATGGGTGGGGTTGATAACTAATTTTTTTAATTAAATTAATTCCTTTTACTAAAAGATTGAAAATGAACCATTTAAATGCCACCTTTGATAGGATTAGATAGTTTAAACTTTATTCAAGGTGTCCAAATTAAACCTAAGAATTTAATTATCCGAGTACTAACTTTCAAGTTTTAAAACTACTACTAAAAACATGTTGTCAATACATTTTCAGATAATAATTCTTATAAATTTTTTTGAAATAGAGCTTCACTCTAACTACTGGGCGATTGTACAAACAAAGAAAAGAGCACTACTCTAAATTAGACCAAATAACTAAACCTTAAAGTATAATTTTCATATTTAAGTTTGTAATGAAAAATAATATATTTCTCTCTAACATTCTTATTAAAATCTTGAATAAAAATAAAATCAATTCATTTTAGAGATTTTTACCTATTTAATAATTTCGCAAGCATAACAACGTTATTATTATATCATGTTTACAAACAGCCAACAAAGTTAAATTGAATCACAGACAAATTAAATATAACATGTAAGTATAGAGCATAAAAAATAACTATAAAGAAAATAGAATCCTTAGAGTACTTTGATGCTATTCCCGTTACTGGAAAACCTCCAAAAGGAATTTGCACTCCTATTTATTGAATCGAAAAACAAATAAATTACAAAAACATAATTAGTTCTTCTCAAAAAGAGAAGAAATCTAAAACTAAGAAAAGCTAAAAACTAAGAAAAACTTAAAAATTAAGAAAAACTTAAAAACTAAGAAAGAAAGAGAAAGAAGATGTGTTTTTAGGTGTGTTTAGTTATGAAGAGAATGAGGGTATTTATTGGTGAGGATGGGAAGAAAAAGTGGGTGAAAAAATGATTAAAAATGGAGAAAATGTAGAGTAGTGAATGATGATGTCATGTTGGTATGGGCGCGGCAGCGCGCGCAGATGGGCGCATGCCCGTGCAGACAGGCATAGGCATGCGCGGAATAGAGCAGGGATGCACGTGGTGTGCGTAGAATGGAGCAGGGATGCACGTGGTGTGCGTAGAATGGAGAGCAGGTGTGCACGTTACTAAGTGCGCTACGCGCATTGACCGGCGCGTGCGCAATTTCCTCCTTTTTGACATTTTTGACCCATTTTGTCCAATTGTTTTCATATTTTTTGACTTTTCTTCATTTATTTTATGAATATATTTGTGATGTATTGCCTCCAGTATTCCTCTTTGAGTCTTTAAGTTACGTTTTTAAGCAAAATTACCTGAAAAATAATAAAAATACTCGTGATTCCGAAAAGACAAATATATATAAATATATGATAAAATAATATAAATATATATATTTTTAATCAATTAATGTGCATAAAATCATGGTAATTTTAGTGTTTTTTGTGCACTCATCAGTTACCATCAACTAAAAGTTAAAGAATATGACATTACAAAAATTGCAATTAGAACTCACTAAAGTTACTATGAGTTTCTAATCATGCCTTTTAGTTTAACTAATGCTCCAGTAGCTTTCATGAATCTCATAAATTAAATATTTGGTCCTGTCTTGGATATATTTGTTAACATTTTCATTGATGATATTTTGGTCTATTTTCAAAACAAAAAGGAGCATGAAGATCATATTAGATGTGTTGCATGGTGACTCTATGAAAGTAGAGTCATCATTACACTTTTCTCATTAATATTTCTTGTTTATTTTCAAAAAGTAGTATTTTTAGGGTTAAAATTATTAAAATATATTTTATAGTGAAAATCAGTGAATATATTTTTGAAAATTTACTGAATATTTTAGATTTATTATGAATTTTTTAATACATGACCAATTAAAAGATGCCATAAAGATGCCATGCAATCATGGGAGTTGATCATGTGAGCCACATGGATACCATGTAAGCACAGAGGGCCAATAATGCAATGCTGCTTGTATTGAATAATAATGGAGATCAAGATATTGATCAAGTTGATGTTCCCAAAATTTCTCAAGATTCTTTGCAAGGAATTGATGGTCCAATGACTAGGGTAAAGACAAAGAGGATGAAGGAAGCTTTGCAAGGCTTGATCATGGAAGTGCAATACAAAGAGGTTGTGCTAGAAGATTCTAAAACTAAATTCTATGATTCCAAAGCTTCACCAAGGATGGTCTATTACCTTTTTTTGCAAGGGATAGATTTGGAAGATCAAGTTAGGAGAAATGGTTGATTTAGGAAGTTAGTTTTTGTTTAAGTTAATTGTGGGCCTTTTATGTTTTATTTATCATAAGTCTTTTAGTCTTTTATTTTCTTAAGGTTAGATTAGGCCCAATCCACCAATAAACAAAGTTCATTTCATCTAGGGTTTTCTTTAGGGACTGAATTGGTGCCTAGGATTTTCTTTAGGGTGAATTGGTGTCTAGGGTTTTTCATGGTTTATTGCTTATAAAAAAAGAAGCCACTATATAATTTGGAGGGGATCATATATCATTAATAAAATTTTATTTTAGAAAGCTTCTTGCTTTGTCCTTTTGTGTTCTTGATTGAATGCTTGAATTTGACTTATCAAAGGGAGTGATTATCGTTTATGGCATCCCAAGGTTAGGGTTTTAAGGACTTTGTTTTCTTTGGGTTCTAATCCAATCATACCAAAGGTTAGGGTTTTAAGGACTTTGTTTTCTTAGGATTCTCATTCAATCATTTCCAACACGTTCTTAGCAAATTGATTGTTCATATTCCTTTGAATATCATGGGTTCCTATGGTTCTTCGCCTAATGGGTCCACATAATTTGGTGTTAAAGCTTTGGTTATTGGAAGTAGGTTATCTATCTTTGTTTTGAGTTCTAGATCTTGAAAACAAAATCCTTGGTTTTTGCATTTTTCAAAAAAACAATAATTCTATCTTGATTTCAAATTTATTGTTTTCTTTCCTTATCTTTGTGAAACCAAAATATTCTTTTTTTTGGGATTTTGATTTGTGATATTCTTTTTATTCCGAATTATTCATCCAGGGTTACCAAACTTCTTTTGGTTTTTGTGTTTTCTTTCAAATTCGTTGTCATTGTTTTTCGTCTTTGGATTTCGTTTCGTTGTTCTCTTTGAATTCTTCATATATTTTCTCATTCTTTATTTCTGTGTTCAAACTATATGTTTTCTTTAAAAAAAGAAGAAGAGAGCTTGTTGTTCACAGTTTAAAAACCGATTGATAGAATGACGTCGCAACTTTAAATAACCATAACTTTTGACTCGAGTAACGAAACAACTATTATAATATATGAAATTGTAGCTCGTTTCAATTATTATAATGATATTTTCAAGCTAATCATTGTTAATATTCTTATTCACCTATTTGATCCTAACAAATAACCTTTCATATCTTTAAGCCATATTTTGTGCATAACCAATAAGTATTACCTTTAAGTAATCATGTGTTATGCTATAGACTAAGGTGAACTGTAATGCACCTTATAAAAAAAGGGAAGAAAAATAAAAACTCATAAAAAAATTATCCCTCTAAAGAAAAAATAAAATAAAATTGAAAATAATTTTAGGGGCGTTGTGAAATAAAAGAATATAAAAAGAATGATAAGAGAGGGTAAAATAAAATTTCAAGTAAATGCTCAATTGTAGTTAAAAAGGGCATAATGAATAAAAAGAAAGCTAAGGTGTAAAAAGAGCCTAAATTTCTTCAATCATTGACCCCCACCTAAGCATTACATTATAAGCATGTAAAGTTTTTATTGTTCTTTAGCTAAAAGCATATTTATATTAGTGGAAAGGGATGTGAAAAATCGACTTATGAGATTTTTTCTAAGATTGAGTTGATTAGCATAATCATATAGGCTGATTTTATGAGTACATTGGATGATATTATGTGTAACACACACACACAAATCAATTCTTCAAAAACCTTAAATATCCTTGTATTGACCGAAAGTTGATTGATGAATACGTGAACTTCCTTGTCATAGAATTGTGTGACTTTTGAGGGAGATATATATATTTATAAATATACTACCTATGTGAGTATATTTAGTACGACTTGGCTTTACTTGAGGACAAGAAAAGAATTAAGTTTGGGGCATAATGACTCTATAAAACTAGAGTCATCAATACACATTTTTACTTAATATTTCCTTATTTTATTCAATAAGTAGGATTTTTGGGATGTCAAATATTAAAATATAAATTTTCTAGTGAAAGAGGTGAAAATATAATTTTTGAGAATTTGTTAGAATTTTTAATGAATTTAATGCAGGAAAAATCAAAAGGCACCATGTGGATGCCATGTAGGTATAGATGACCAATCATGCAACACCGCATGTATTGAGTAAAGCAGCCCTTACCATATGTTAGAACCGCATTTATTTTGAATTTCACAATGCGGTCAGCGGGTGTGCCACTAATTATCACCTGATTCATCCATTCTTCCCACTGGAGCATCATGAAACCTATAATCGTGAATCACAACATTCCATATGGTGAATCACCCTTATGACACATGTCAAATTTCTATTGGGTGGCCCTATTAATTTTTTTTATCAAAGCCCTTGATCTGAAGTTGATATGATAGTCTAGATTCCATTTTAGCTTAATTTAACCTTCTAATTTCCCCATAAACCCTAATGAGTCAAAAAATACAAATATTTTATCATTTTTGGAGCTAAGAAGAGAGAAAAATAAAGAAAAATTCAAAATAAGATACAATTTTAGTAGGGATTCAAGAGAAGATTGGTGCTACAATTCAAGAGATTGATTGTATATCTTTCTATTCTTCTTTATTTATCAATTTTTATGTCTTTCTTTATGAAAGATGTGAGCTTTATTGACAAATTATGTCTAGCTAATTTATTAATCTAGGGGTTTTATGAACCCAATTTTCAACGTATGATGATCTAATATTTACCCCAATTATGATTTCAATTTAATTATATTATTTAATATAATTTTTATGCTATTAATATTTTGACCAATAATTGATCTATAGAGATAAGTAAATATATTTGAGAGAATTATTTAATTTTTTTGTCCTGATTAAAAAATATAGTTTTTTGGTATAGATGTATGATTTTTATGTATGTGATCCATAATTGATGAAATAGGTAGGGTGAAACCTACGATAGAGAAGATGGAGGAGATTGATAAAGGGATTATAAGTGTGTTATTGACTATCACCTAGGAAGGGCTAATATGATTATAGATGTACTTAGTTAGTAGAAAAGGAACAAGTTGCTTAGCTCATTTAAATACAATGTATTTTCCTTTACTTGTTGAGTTGAAGAAACTAGATATACATTTATCAATTGATATTTTGGGAGATTTTCTTGCTAGTTTTGGGTAAGACCTAATTTAATTTATTGAATTCATGAAGCTCAATCTCAAGATCCAATGTTGATTTGATTGAAATAAGAGCTACAAAATTAGTCATAAGTGCACTTGACAATTCAAGATGATGGTGATTTAGCTCTTAACAATAGATTATGTATTCTTTATGATAAGGACTTAAGGATGGAGATTCTTGAAGAGGCTCATAGTTGTACTTATGCTATGCACTAGATAGTACTAAAATGTGTCAAACCTTGAAGGACCATTAATGGTGAAAGGCACGAAGTAAGAAATATCAGAGTTTGTATCCAAGTTTTTGATTCTACCAATAAGTGAAGGCAAAGCACCATTGATCGTTTGGATCATTAGAACCACAACTTATCCCTGAATGAAAATAGGTACACATCACTATGGATGTCTTGGAGTGATTTCCTCATACTTAAAAGGGTCATGATGCAATTTGGTTTGTTATTGACAGATTAACTAAATCCGCCATTTTTTCACCAATGAAATCAACATTTCAAATAGATAGATTAGCTACATTGTATATGGGGGAGATTTTCAGATTACATGGAGTTTCAGTCTCCATTATGTCAAATAGAGACTTGCGCCTTACATCCTTATCTTGACCAAGTCTACGGAAAGTCATAGGAATGTAGTTGAAATTTAGTATGGAATTTCATCCACAGATAGATGGTTAATCATAAAGAACCATTCAAACCCTCGAAGATATGTTATGTACTTGTTCTTTGCAATATAAAGACAATTGTGATGATTTTCTACCATCGATGAAATTTTCTTACAATAATAGGTATTAAGGTTCAAATAATCAGGGAAAGATTGAAAATTTCTCAATATTGAAAAAAGAGATACATATCCAAAAAGAAAGGATGTTCATTTTAAAGTTGGAGATGGAGTGTTTTTGAAATTATTTCCATGGAAAGGTGTTGTTAGATTTGGGAAAGAGGCAAGTTAAGTTCTCAATATATAGGTCCACTAAAAGTGCTAGAATTCATTTGTTTGATTGCTTATAGCTTGGAATTAATGTTTGAATTTCTTGAATCCATGATGTATTTCATGTTTGTATGCTTTGAAAGTGTATATTCGATCCTTCCTCTATTAAATTAGGAGAAGACATGACATATGAAGAGAAACCAATAAAAATTATTGATAGAAAAGACTAGATCTTTCTAAGAAAGACAATCTATTTAGTAGAAGTTCTTTGGATAAGCCATGTAATAGAGGAATCCACCTAGAAACTTTAAGATCTAATGGGTACCAAGTAACTAGAACTTTTTCAGTTAAGTGAGTAAATTTCATGGACAATGTTTTTTAAAGGGATTTTGAGACCCTTCTTTTACTTTATAGAATTAAATTACATAAATTATATATATTTTAATTAGGCTTTTTCTAGTAAATATAATTAAATTTTGATATTTTTTAAATTTATATTACGAGAGTAAGAAGTTCTTTATTTAGAACTCATAATGCTAATATGAATTGTTTAGTTTAAGGTTAATTTGATAATTTTTATCAATTTTAATATAATTAATATTTTAAAAGAGAGATTAAAACGAGCCTTGTAAAGACCATTTGGCCATAGAAAGACAAAAAGGAAGATAGGTCTTTCGATAAGATGAAACCACGAATAGAAGATAAAACTAGCAGTAAGTAGCCCATTTTCTTTTACCATTTTTACACAAAGCTTCACTTGTTCTTGACCATTTGTAGCATTTGAGGATGTGATATTTTCATGGAGCATATTGATCGTTCTTCAGCAATATAACTCATTTTGTTTTGTGAGTGGATACCTTTTATTCAATTTTTATAGGTACTTTTTTATTTCTTTTTAACTTACACATGTTCCTAATGTTTAACTTTATTCACTTAAGTTTTCACAAGTTTAATAATTTCTTGGTAAAAAAATGTATTTTATGTCTATTCAATAGATAATTAATCATTTCATAAGTTAAGAATTTTTTACTCAAATTTACGATATATTTTTAAATTTTGATTAAAACATAGAAGTTTATGTTTAATTTTAGTAAAAATATTTCAAAATATTATTATTATCAGTTCAATATTATGGTTGCAAGATTGCATAGATCCATAACTCTAAAAATTGATTAGATAGTTAGCAAAAACAAGTCTAAAAAGTATCGTTAAGTACTTGATAATTGTCCCATTTCAAGATATCAATCTCTCTACCTGATGAAATTTTCACAAATTTGATTTTCGTAGAACATATTTTTGCCTGGTTATCCTTTAAAATTGGAAATTTTTTATGTACAATGTAAGAGATCTTCACTAGTTACATTTCTAAAGACTTAAGAAGAATGGCAGGGAATATACCAAGTACACAGAGATGGCCAAATAAGATTAATTTTATGTATTGAAAACCATGTTTTAAGTAATAGATGAACTAAAGTATACTAAAATTGTAGAATACTTTAAACAAAAGTACTTAACCCCATTATAGGAAAACTATAAAATTTACAAAAACAAGATGAAAATTAACATTCACTTTATTTCTATAGAACTTCCCATAAATTACTAGCATAATAATTTTAACTTGGGCTTTTCAAGATTGATAGGTAGTTTTAAAGATTTGTAGGAAAATGAAGACTATACTTTTAGATGAGAGAGATCAAGTAGAGAATAATTTTATTTATTTATTTTATAATTAGATGAATTTGAGTCAAAGAAAAGAATGTTTGAAAAGAGAAGAAGATAGGGAAGAAAATGGCGTAAGAAAATCAAAGATCAAGTTGAAGATAATATTCCATGCAAAGATGAGAAGGAAACTTGGGATATACCCGTGGAAGACAAAACTCTACTCTTCTAGGAAAGAGAGTAAGGTAGGTATTGTGTTATTTTGCCCCATACATATAATTTCTTGGTAAACAAGTTGGGTTATAAATTATTTTGTAATTTTTTTAATAATTATGAACTATATAATAAATCAATGTCACTTATTAATTAGTATTATTTTTCTTTAGACTGGTTATATGAGTAGTGAGTTTTAGATTCGGTAAACAAATAGGTTTTGTCAAAAGATACGTCTCTTTTCTTCCCTACATATCCTTTAATAATTCAAAACTCATGTCATAAAACCAAAATATTTTTTTGAAAAAATAAATATATAAAATATAAAATTATACAACATGTTATTATAAACTTATAATCCTTTTAGTTGTTTGTAATGGATAATAATTGGCCTCTAGATATTAAACTCTCTTATTTGTAACGTAATAAAAAAATTCTTAAAGATATTTTTTTGTTGGAATGGATAATGATAAATTATTTTAAAAAAAGTAATAATTGAAATTCTAAACCTTCAATTCAACATTTAGAGATCATATTAGTATAAAGTTATATATAAATAAATATCTAAAAGAGAAGAAGATAATGTTATAAGTGTAATTTTTAAATTATTAACAATTTAAAATTCTAAATAATCTATATTATGTTGCTATACTAAAAATAAAAATAAAAAATATCAATAAGTCTTTCATATTAAGCATTAGTGTGCTTCAGTTCCCAAATTTTTGATAAGTATATAAAAATATTATTTGCCTTCCTCATAATAGTGTAAGTTTTTGAGAGAGTTCAACAGCGAACTCAGGATTTGTTTTCAGTGGGACTGAACTCATACATATCTATTATACTATACTTCAAATAAATAATGAATTTGACATTTTGATATAGGATATTAATTATTTTACTTCCCAAAATTTTAAATTATTAATAAATTTAGTCTAATTTATCAAATTTATAAGATCATTTCCATAATTTAACGTAAAGTTGATTGCCATATTCATAATTTTATAAGTATCTTAATTAATTTGATCGTAATTAACAATTTAAAGTTAAATTTTATAAATAAAACTATTTTCTTTTACCAAAATATCTAATACCTTATAAGAATAAGAAATCAAAATGACCATATAATCATATAATTAAACTATTTGAAATTAATTCATAGTTATCATTTTGACATATTAAATACCCCATTATTATTCTTGCTTAAAAGAATATATATTTTCATAGTAAATCTTTTACTAATTTGAACAATGATTTTAAAACCAATTTGATCCATCTAGATATATTTAGGATCCAAATTGAATAAATTTGATCCAAAATTAGTCAAATTAGAACATTATATTGATTACTTAATCTTATTAATAAGTATTATTTCATATAAATTTAAATTTAAATCAATATTTTGTTAAAGTTTTCATAAAATTTCAACTAGGCTATAACCCTTCCTAACCACCCATTCGGCTTGTCTCTGGGAGGGTTATTTCACCAATAATTTTTAACGTAATATCAGAATTATAAATTCTACGTTCAAAATTAATTGTTGAATTATAAGTATTTAGCATAATACATAAACTTAACACTTGTGATGGAGAGATAAGTATAAAAAATTATTATTAGCCCTCCTTCTAATACATTAGCTTTTAAGAGAATTGGTTTTCAAGAATTTTTAACAATTTTCTTCTTAGTCTAACAACTTTGAAAATACAATTAAGTACAAATATTATTTTAATGATTTTTTAATTTAAATTTGTTTTTCTTGTAGAGTTTTAAAATATGATTAAAACATGATTTTTTAACAATAAAAAAGTGATTGTTAATAAGAATTTTTTTAACAAAATAAGTGTTTCAATATTTGCTAATTGTCATTTTATTATTTTAACATTTTATTGATTTGTTAAAAAAAATCGTATATATATATTTAAATAACTTTATTTTATAATATTAATTTTTATTTTTTTAAAGAGTATATGTTTTAAATTATTTTAATTACTTAATAAAAATAATAATATTTAAATAAATAATTATTAAAATAATATTATTTATTTTTATTGGTCTATTTTGTTAAAGTTAAGTACTGATAAATATCTTCTACAATAATGGGACTAAATAGCATAAACTTCAAAATCCACGAACTTCTTCCATTATTCTCCGTAAAAAAATATTCCACCTAAACTAATATTGTAATTAGTTTCATGTATCTCAAAATATTAAGAAATATTATATTACACTTTTAATAAATATTATTTAAAAAATTAGAGAAATCGTGCTTTTTTTTTATATTATAATTGGTAACAAAAGAAATTATTTTTAGTAAATAGTAATACAATTATTTATAAATAATATGTATTTTTTATTTTTATCCCTGTAATAATATATTTCTTTTAAAAACATTATTTCATATATACTAATACCAGTAATATATTAAAATATATTTATTAACATATTAGTAATAGATACATGTTTTTATTAATAAATATTATTAATAATTATTATTATATACATGTGAAAAAATTCGAATAATTTTGTAATGAGTACAAGAAAAACGAAGAAAAAAAATAAAAAATAAACATATAAGACTAAAGATTAAAAAGTAAAAACAATGGTATCTAAATTAGTGAAGCAGTCATTATATATTTTAAATAACATAATTTAAAACTTACCTTACCTATTTGATAGAAAAATAAATATAATAAATAATGGATGTAAAATTAATTATATATAATATATTATGGATTTTTAAATGAAATGTTGTAAATGGTCGATATTACATCCCAATTAAGTTGTCACCTCTATAGCACCCTACTCATCAACCATATCAACTTCAAATATTATTAAATAGTAAAAAAGTATATGTATCAAATCTCAACAAAATCTATAATTAGGTTTACTATTAGCATTCCAACAAAAAAAAAGATTAGCAAATAGTGGTGCATGATACCATCAAATGATGGTGCAAATATTAGGAGTCATAGAGGCTATACTATTAGCTTCAATATTGTTCTTTATGATTATTTGAAAAATGGAACTCTATGTAAGCAATTTTCTCTAAGTAGTCAACCCAGGTAGAGTACCATATCCATAATATCAAAAGGAAACGACTTTAAAAAAGGGTGACAATATAAATAGAGTTTGTCTCCTACCAAAGTTTATGCCACCCAAAGGTGGTAGCATACATCATCGCATGAATGGTTTCCACTAAAGCCTCAAAAGCATATGAGACCAAGTGTGATATAGAAGCATTCCTTAATAAATGATCTTAGTGTCCAAAAAACACCTACACAACAAATAACACTAGTGATTTAAAAGCAACACCATTTGTATTAGCCTTGATTCATCCCAAAAATGGTGCTCTCTAAGTAACTTCTATAATCCATGGAGCCCTTAATGGGATTCCTTGTTTCTATGGATGGTGGGGGATTTGAAAATCATCCACTGTATTTCGTATGGATCTGTGCTATGAAAGTTCTACCTCATGAATAAACTGCCAAGTTTTGGAAAATAAAAAGTTCAGAGTCGTCTATTTATCCTCAAATTGATAATCAATTCTAATTATCCATATCATCTAGATAACTAAAACAATCTTTACTGTGCATCAGTTACCAAGATATGTCATAGAATTAGTTACCACTTTGCTTGTCTATAAATGATGATGGAAGAATCTCTACGAGGTCGCTTTCCAAAAAGGAGCATAAAAGGTCCTAGAATGCACATGCAAAATGATAACTTAGAAAAGTAAGAAATAATTTTCCTCGCTAGGGCATAGAAGGCTCATCTAGAAGGGAATGATTTTCCTCTTTTGCTTTGCTTGGTAATTAGTGTTAAGATTATTCTGTATATCATGCCAACATAAAATGGATCGTGAGGGTGGTATGAAAAGTTCCTAGATAGCCTTGCCCCAACTCTTGAGTTCCTCGGCCACACTTAGGGAAACATAGATCTCATTGGTTATGACTCCTTCCTTAATTGAACATGTTCAAATTCTAGTGTTTGTACCTATCCTGACAAATATGGAACGAATTTATAAGAAAATATTAGGATAGAGGTTTGTAAAATGCTTTGGCAGATGGCATCCATCTGCTTGTAAATAATCTCCCACCAAAGAAGGCAAAACCACTTAGGTTCTATTTGTTCTTTAAATTAGAGGAATTCCTAACCAATAATCCATAAAAAATATTTCTGAAAATTTCGTACCAACTAATAATTAACATTCCTTCAATAGAGTCAAATAATAAGGCCGAAAATAGGGTTAAAAGGAAGAAAGAACATAATAAATCCACGAAGCTTCCATTATATCCAAGTGTCATAAATAGGCATTAAAGTCGGTTTTTAACCGACTTTAAATTTAGAGACTTAAAATGTAAAGTCGGTTCATGGAGTGAACCGACTTTACAGGTAACATTTTCATATTTGTTTTTATTTTTATTTTTATTTTTATTTTTTGTATTTTTCAATATATATATATATATATATATATATATAACATAAAAAAAACTAAAATATAAATAATAATACAAATAATTAAAAATTTAAATATATTTAATTACTTGATAATTAAATTTATTACAAAAACAAATAATACATATAGTTAACTTAAATTACAAATAAAATAATGTCGTCAAAGTATAATTATTATGCGATCGAGTAAGCTTGGTTGGCTTAGAATCTTGATTGGTTTACAAGCATTATGACAAAAAAACAACTGATCCATATAACAAATATTCCTCTACATACATGAGCATGTAAAACATCCATCAAAAAAACAGTTTAAACTTCAGACATATGAATAAAGAAATTAAATCATTATAAATATTACCATCAAAAAGATATTACCACGTACATCGACATTTGACTAACTCATAGTAGCACTTTATTAATCATTTGTATATATATATGAAGTTATCTAGAATCTCTACTAGTATTTTATAATGCTATATATAATGAACTCTAAATATGAAATCAATTGTAACTTCGATTTCTTACTTGGCTTGTGTGAGTTTTGGTGCCCTTAAACATATAGAACACGTTCATGGGCACCAAAACTCATACAAACCAAGAAACAAATCGGATTTACGGACACCTAATTTGTACATTTAGAGCTCAGTATATCATTAAAAAAACTAGCAGAGATTCCAGATAAATTCATATTTATAAACAAATGATTAATAAAGTGTTAATATGAGTTCGTAAGGAAAGTAGAAAAGAGAGATGAGATGTAGTTTGGGCCAAAAATAGGTCCATAAAACAATGCATTCCCCTAAATACATGAGCATATATATGATTAATCATCATCAAACAAGTGATTTCAGACACAGGAATAGATAGAGAAATTAAATCATTAAAAAATTTATTGTTATGTTGTTATATGCTATTCAAGATTATCATAATCTTCTCCTGATTCTTCTTGTGATGATATAATTTGAACCATGTGTTCTGCCCATTCCTCTCGTAAATCATCAAAAATTTGATGGTCGTAACCCGTCTTGTTCCAACCAAAGAACTACATGTATTCAAAATCAAAATAAGAATATAATTTCATTTATTTACAAAAACAAACTCAAATATGTTAAAAACTTGTATGTATATGGGTAAAATATATTACCACATCATCAATTGGAATTTTGATATTTGTGATGATTTCGCTCATAAACTTCATGACATAATAACCACACATGACTCCATTATTTTGTTGTGGAACCTACAAAAAAAGTGCATGTATACATGAATTTTCATATTCGAATCCTTATTATTTAATTGTAAAATTAATAAAATTATTAATATTGAATTGTACATACTATAACTTTTGTCCATATAAGCTTATGAGATTTTTTAAAGACAATGCCCCTAAACTTGTTCCACAACTTTCATGCCCTATCAAGGTATAAAACAATTAGTTTTTATTAAATATTACAAAAAATAATAGAAAAAATTAATATGTAAATAAATGGATAAAACTGCCTAGACGCGCACACATCACGCCAAAACTCTACCCGCAGCCACGCGAATTCATGGCGAAAGAACACCTACAGCCACACACATTCATGTCACAATTTTGCACCTAGCCATTCCCATTCACGCCGTAATTTCGAGCATAGACATACACGCTTTAACACCTATGTCAACTGTTAGTCATGCTGTGAATCCTGCATGCGTAAGCACATTTTTGGCCTCAAATCCTGCCCAATCGCGCACGTCAGTGCCCCACTTGCATGCCAGCCTATCCAATACACATATATCATCATTTTTAGGATATTTTCCACTTTTTTAGCCTTTTCTCACCTATAAAAACCCCATATCCCCCACTGTAAAAAAACACCTTAAGAAACAATTTTCTCAACTCTTTCTCTCTCTAGAAAGTTTTCTTCTTTTAGTTTTTAGTTTTAAGGTTCTTCTCTTTTTGAGAAGAACTATCTATGTTTTTGTAAATTCATAACTTTTGATTCAATAAATAGAAATGAAAATCCGTTTGGAGGTTTTCCAACAACAGAATTAGCATCAAAGTACTACAGTTATTTTTTATGTTTTATTCTTATATGTTATATTTAATTTTTATGTGATTAAAATTAACATGGATGACTATTTGTAAACATGATATAATAATAACGTTGTTAGGTTTGCAAAATATTAAATAGGTAAAACATTTCTTTAAAATAAATTGAATTTGTTTCTATTTAAGATTTTATATTAAGAATGTTAGAGAGAAATATATTATTTTTTATTACAAACTTAAATCTAAAAATTAGATTTTAAGGTTTAATTATCTAGTCTCGTTTAGAGTAGTGCTCTTTTATTTGTTGGTACAATCGCCCGGTAGTTAGAGTTAAGCTCTATTTCAAAAATATTTATAAGAACTATTATTACAAAATGTATTGACAACATATTTTCGATAATGGTTTTAAAACTTGAAAGTTAGTACTCGGATAATTAAATTTTTAGGTTTAATTTGGACACCTTAAATAAAGTTTAAAATGTCTAATCCCACCAAAGGTGGCATTTAAATGGTTCATTTTCAATCTCTTAGAAAAAAAAAATTAATTTAATTAACCAAATTAATTATCAATCTCACCCATAGGTGTTAAATTATTTGTTTAATTAACAAAATATATGTAACCCCACCAAAGGTGATATTCATATAAAAAATGGAATCAATAAATATCAATTTATATCTTTAATAACCTAAATAATAAGAGCAAGTATAATTAACTTAATTATTATATACATAAATACTCCACTATTATGAATGATAAAAAATTTCATAATTGTTTATTGAATCATATCTATGTTTATTTTTATGTTATTAGATTAGGAAACAAAAATCAAATTTTGTGACAGAATGTTTTGGATTTAATTTCGTTTTTAAAAGTTTGAATAATAAAGTAAAAATCACATATATTTCTTCCTTAGATCAACATTGGGAGTATACTTTTCATTTTCTATAAAATAATTCGTGCACTTACAAGAGTTTTATAAATTTAAAATCAAAGTATTTGCAAGATTAGTATTACCAATTTTGCTCATCAGTATTATCACTAAAAGCCCTCACAAGACTTAAACTCCTCCACTAAAACCACCTAAGCATTTAAAGACTTATTGAAAATGTTTAATGCAATCATACCAATCTATGAAAATAATTTAGTTTACTCTTGTTTAGTTTATTTACTTTTATTTTAGTTTTTAAATTGCTTTACTTGCTAAAGGCTGGCAAGAAGCCGTTTGGGGTTTGCACTCTAGACTTTCTCTTATCCCAAATACCAAAAACAAGAGTTTCTTAACACAAAAAATCCACTTACTACAACTAATGGTTCTATTGGAAGGTGGAGGTACTTACACCTAAGTTTTATTTTTGATTAAAGCATTAAATTCTATCTTCATAGAATCAAACCATTCAACATTAGATAGCGCTTTCTTAACTGGTGAAGATTATTTTCCAGACCAGTCAGTAGACATACTCATATATGTCATTTTTTCTAAAAACACCATTAGATGATCATTAATAGTTGATGAGTGCACAATAGACTCAATTTGGGAGGAAGAAGAATTAGGTAGAGATAAAGAATAAGAAGAAACTATAGTCATAATTAATAGAAATAGGGACATGTTCTAAATTTGGCATACCACTAGAGTCATGCATTGTAGCAATTTGAATAGAATATTCAACTACAAGAAGTTGAATAGACACTACACCAAATATATCTTTAAAATCGGTTAAGTGAACTGACTTTAAATTGGGAGACATAAAATTTAAAGTTGTTTCACCTTGTGAACCGATTTTAAACTTAAAGTCGATTCAACGCTTAAGCCGATTTTAAGTTTATAGTCGGTTCACGTGTTGAATCAAATTTAAATTATGTATTTGTTTTACACATTTTACTCATTTTTTACTATCCTCAGAACCTGTATTCGATCACATAATAGTAGAAGAAACCAAAATCTATTTAAAAGAGTTTAAATACTACAAATAATTGAAAACTTAAATATTTATTAATTACTTGAGAATTAAATTTATTACAAAAAAATAATTTACATACAATACATATATATCAAAAACCTAAATACATAAAATTATTAAAATAAATAAATGAATAAAATACCGTCTTTTCTTCTAAGCTTGAATAAAAATACACAACCTACATAACACAAAACTTTATACACATAATATACATTAAAATAAAATAAAATAAAATATGAATAATAAGTGTAAAATAATTCATATAAATACTTACAAGAGTAAATAAAGGGACAAAATGAAGGAAATGAAGAACAATAGTGTTTGGTAAGTGAGAAAGTCAAGGAAAATGGGTATAAAAAATTTAAGTATTATGCTACCAAAAAATAATGGATCTAGAAGAAAAATTAGAGAGGAAGAAAACCAAACTGATGGCATAGGAAACAATGGTCAGAAGTGGCCAGAAAAAAAGGAGAAAGAAAATAGAGATAAAGGACAGTTTTTCTCTATAAGGGAATAAGGAAACACAAGCTAGCACTATTAATAAATGAGGGAGAGAAGAAGATAAGAAAAAAAATAAGGTAACATCGATTGACACATAGAACAGATGCTACACATAGGATTTTAAGTCAGCACTACGTATCAACCGATGCTACACGTGGCTTAAGTCGGTTGACACATAGAACTGACTTAAAATCCTATATATAGGGTCAGTTCTACGTGTCAACCGACTTAAAACATTATGGAAAAATAAAATAGTAGCATTGGTTGACACGTAGAACCGATGCTATAGTAGGATTTTAAGTCGGTTCTATGTGTCAACTAACGCTACACGTGGCTTAAGTCTATTGACATGTAGAATCAATTTAAAATCATACTTGTAGTGTCGATTCTACATGTCAACCGATGATACATAGAATTTTAAGTCATTTCTACATGTCAATCGATGCTACACGTGGCTTAATTTGGTTGACACGTAGAACCGACTTAAAATCCTAAGTGTAGTATTAGTTGACACGTAGGATCGATGCTATTTTTTAATTTTTTTAATTCGGTTTTTTTCCAAAAACTAACTTTAAATCCCGACAGGTGAAGGAGTTGAACTGGAAGTAGGAAAATAAATACAAGGTTCATTGAAGGGAACATTGGAGATTATTTTATTTGACATAGGAGTAATAAGAGGTAACACTATTTTCCTAGGCTAAAAATTAGCTAAAGAAGAAATAGACTTAGAACTAGTAGTGTATTGAAAGGAAACATAGTTTCATGTAATATGACATAACGACTTAAGTAAAGTCGACCACCATTGGAAAGAATTTTCTAGGCTTTTTTCTTGGGCTATACCCAATAAAAGTACAAGCATAAGATATGTTTTCCAATTTATGAGAAGTATAGGACCTTAAGCAAGGAAAACATAAACATCTTTAAGATATTGTAATTTGGTTTCATACCAAATAGTATCTCCAAAAGAGATGAATTATGTTGAATTAAACTAAGTAGTCAATTAATAAGAAACACACTTAAGAAAAATGCTTCATCTGAAAAGGAAAGAGGTAATGATATATGACTTACCATTGCTAGACCCAAATCCACTATATGTCTATTTTTTTCATTCAACAATCCATTATGTTCATGTGAGTGAGGACAAGATGTGTGATGCATAATACCACACTGATTAAGCAAAAAAGTGAATAAAATTCTTCACTTTGGAAAACTTTAATTTTTTAATTTGTTTGAAGTTTGTATTAAGCTTTAGACGAAATAAATGCTTGATAAGTAGTAGATTTAGTATTTATAAAAATCCATATAAAATAAGAGAAAACATTTATAAAGTGAATGTAATATTGATGTCCATTTGAAGAAGTTACAAGTGACACCCAAATGTGTGAATGAACAAATTCAAGAGGTTGAATAGCTTTGTGCAAGGAAAGAGAAAATAAAGTTTATGACTTTTGCTATTATGACAATTAACCAACATAGAATCACTATCATTTCTAGTGGAAGAAAAAATATTATTGAGTTAAGGGTCTCTTTACAATAGAAAATGATGCATGATCTAATCTTTAGTGCTATATAGAAATGTTAGTAACATTAGCAACATAAGCAAAAAATTTATTTGAGGAATTAGTAGGCACTTTATTGATAGAAGAATAAAAAACTAATTTTTTTGTTTCCCTTGCATAGCGTGAGATCAAACTTGTACAAGCCATCACTAAATTGTCCTAGAGTAGCATCTCTCTATGGTATTCCTTAACATAACAAGAACTAGAATGAAACTCATAAAAAATAGAGTTGTCATTTCCAAACTGAGACATAATAAATTTTTTTTTAGCAATGTTAGGAATATTAAGCATGTTATTCGTTTTCAATGTTCGATTAGGAGAAAATGTAAAATGAATTTGATTATGAACTATATTAGAAATGGACACACTATCACCATTTCTTATCATGAGAGATTGATTACCTATATAAGGTTGAGTTGAAGCTAAATTTCTTCTATTAGTAGTCACATGGTGACTAGCTTCATGATGAATTGAATAGGGTATATGTGATAGAAACAATGTTGGTGCTTGCTTAAAAACGTAACTTAAAGACTCAAAGAGGAATACTGGAAGCAATACATCACAAATATATTAATAAATAAATGGGGAAAGATCAACAAATATGGAAAAATTGGACAAAATGGGTCAAAAAGGTCAAAAATGTCAAACAGAAGAAAATCGCGCCGCCGCGCCGAGCCCCGCGCGTACCAGTGCCCAGTCCCGTGCGCGCCATGCTGTCGCCCAGGCCCATGCTGTCCTTCCGCGCGCGTCTACTCTCAAGGTCGATCTAAGGAAGGAATGTATGTGGTTTTTAATTTATTATTCAAACTTTTAAAAATGAAATTAAATCCTAAACATCCTGTCATGCTGTTATGCAAATTTTATCTTTTATAATAGTGGAGTATTTATGGATATAATAACTAAGTTAATTATGCTTGCTCATATTATTTAGGTTATTAATGATATGAATTGATATTTATTGATTCTCTCTTTTTTATATGAATACCACCTTTGGTGGGGTTAGATATTCTTTGTTAACTAAACAAATCAATTAACACCTATGGGTGGGGTTGATAACTAATTTGCTTAATTAAATTAATTCTTTTTTCTAAGAGATTGAAAATGAACCATTTAAATGCCACCTTTGGTGGGGTTAGACAGTTTAAACTTTATTCAAGCTGTCCAAATTAAACGTAAGAATTTAGTTATCCGAGTACTAACTTTCAAGTTTTAAAACCACTATTGAAAACATGTTGTCAATACATTTTCAGATAATAATTCTTATAAAAACTTTTGAAATAGAGCTTTACTCTAACTACGGGGCCATTGTACCAACAAATAAAAGAGCACTACTCTAAATCAGACCAGATAACTAAACCTTAAAATCTAATTTTCTGATTTAAGTTTGTAATGAAAAATAATATATTTCTAGATCTCTAACATTCTTAAAATAAAATCTTGAATAAAAATAAAATCAATTCATTTTAGAGATTTTTACAACGTTATTATTACATCATGTTTATAAACAGCCAGCAGAGTTAAATTTAATTACAGACAAATTAAATATAACATCTAAGAATAAAGCATAAAAAATAACTACAAAGAAATTAAAATCCTTACAGAACTTCGATGCTATTCCCGTTGCTAAAAAAACTCCAAGCGGAATTTACACTCCCATTTATTGAATAAAAAAGCTAATAAATTACAAAAACATAACTAGTTCTTCCCAAAAAGGGAAGAACTCTAAAACTAAGAGAAATTAACTAAAAACTAAAAAAAACTAAAAAAAACTAAAAACTAAGAAATGGAGAGAAAGAAAGAAGAGAGAAGTGTGTTTTGAGGTATTTTTAGAAGTGAAGAGAAGGGGGTATTTATAGGTGAGGATGGAGAGAAAAAGTGAGTGAAAAAATGTTAAAAAATTGTGAAAACGCGGAGTGCAATTGCTGACATCAGCATGACATCATGGGGCGGTTGCGCGCGAAAATGGGGCGAAATGGGCAGCGGCGCGCGCGGAAGGCAGCTGGGCGCGATTTTCTCATGTTTGACATTTTTGACCTTTTTGACCCATTTTGTCCAATTTTTCCATATTTGTTGATTTTTCCCCATTTATTTATTAATATATTTGTGATGTATTGCTTCAAGTATTCCTCTTTGAGTCTTTCAGTTACGTTTTTAAACAAAAATACCTGAAAAACAATAAAAATACCCATGATTCCGAAAAAGACAAATTTATATAAATATATGATAAAACATGTAAATATATATATTTTTTAATCAATTAATGTGCATAAAATCATGGTAATTTTAGTGCTTTTTGAGCACTCATCAATAGGTTACATGTGATTACATCACTCAAAGAACACACATTTTTTTGTAACAAACCATAAAACAATCTTAAGAACAAATCTCTTACACTATTCTTAGTCCTTGCAACTTGTTGGATCATCAACAAAACAAGCACTTAAGTGAACTACCTACACTTGATCAACCATCACTTGACAATCCTTGCTATCAATCACCACCTAAGTTGTCACATTATCATGTGAATGATCAGTAACCATATGATCATCTTTGCCTTACATATGACTAGCTAGATCAACCCCATCAATCTTGCTTTTTTTTCTAAGACTTTTAAAGTGGTTGACTCACCTCTTTCAAATTGTTTCTCATTACTAAGAAAAGGTAACAAAGATAAAATATGAGCCTATTTTATAGCAATAGTAATTAATCGTTGTTGTTATAAGGTCAATCTATTCACTGGTCTAGATTATATTTTTCCTTGTTCCCTAATAATCGACTAATTAAACTCATGTTTCTATAATCAATTTGATCCCCTAATTGGATTGAGGAAAATACCAACCAAAATTTCACTTAAATTTAAGAAAGAGTTGTTTGGATTTATCCATGGTTTATTTATTCCTTATCTTGAAAACCCTAATCCTATTCCAAACATATAAAATTTTATTTAGAATTAATAAAATTTTGAACTTATAATAATATTAAATTTAAAATTGATAATTAGGAATGAAGTTTATCTTTTTTATCTTTCACTATTTCATTAAATTAGAATATCTTATATATCTATATTTTATAGATATATAAGAATCTGTTTTCACCTTCCTTGGTGAACCATATGTTTGTAACAAAAGGGAAATAATTTTACCAATTCCAATTGACTAGGCATATTATGTTGATTATTTTTAGTAATATATCTAGAAACATCCCTATTATCATTAACACGATTTCAAACACAAAAGGTACATTTCCAAATTATAGTAACTTGGACATCTTTAACCTTGGCCATAAACCTCCTTTAGATTTGTGATTGACTCAATTATTCTATTTTTTTTATTCGAAACGGACAAAAAAATAAAAGTTACAAATTTGAAAACAAATTCTAATGGATTTCATTGTAATAAATCAATTCTACTTTAATTAGAATAATAATAAGTAATATTATTAAGAGTAAGTAATATAGTTATTTCTAGCTCGATTTAGAATTTATATAGAAATTAGCGTACAATATTTCATTACAATACTTCATTTTTCATTTAAGTATATTGTATGATATTATTGCCATAGACACTTTATTTCCATTTATATTTTAATTCTATTATTATCATATTAATTTGAATATGGACCCGAGTTCCTTTCTTTGTTTCAATAGAATGAATTTTCTTTTCTTCTTTTTCTAACTTATTAAAAGAGAGAGAGAGAGAGAGAAGGGAGGTTAGTCATAAATATTGTATCCCTAATCATTTTTGCCCCTTCTTCCCTAGATAACTAGAAAAAATGGAATATCAACACATCTAGAAATAAACGATTGATTTCTATCAATAAACCTCTCAATGCCACGAACCAGAGAGTACTTATTACCGATGCCACGGAGAGATATGTTTCTACATCTCGCATTCAAAATCCTCCTTCTTTGTTCCTTATAAGAATTTTATTCAAATTTGTAATACATAATGAGAATACATATATAACCCAAAGTGTATATGGCTATTATATAAATTTCATATAGTTAATTAGTTTTCTATATAGTTAATGATTGATCACTTGATTTGTTCTTTTTTCTTTAAAGAAAAAAATATGACCCTTCTAACCTACCAAAGAATTTGCATGAAGTCTTTCTTTTTTATGCAAAGGGTTTGTGTTAAGATTTAACAAATATGTTTTATATTGTTAGGAAATTGACCAAGTATATTATACAGTAAACATTTTTTTATTTATATCATAATTGTAGCATTGCTGCACTTAAAAAGAATTTCTAAATTAATATATTTTGGTTGATCTTTCAGTTAAAATATAGGACAAAAAGTGAATTATTTAAAATCAACCCATAATGAGACTATTAAAATAGCTACCATTCCTCTAAGTAATCTAAACCAAAATATATAATTAATATGCATCCAATCCACAAGGTAATATATAAAAAAGAATTCCTACTCTAATCCAATAGGATATGTTTACTTAATTTTTATTTGAAAAGGTTAGGGCCCTTTATTACAATAAAAAATGAAATCTTCATAAAATAAAATACTTAGGGCTTCAGATTCAAATCAATGCCAATATTTTCTTCAGATGATTCATCTTCATCTTTGTCTATGAAAATTGGTTATTCTTTTGTACCTCTATCTCCACCGTACTTCTCTATAATTTATGTAAGGTCTATATGATTGTTGGTGATATTTATGAATAAAATATATGAATTTAATTTTAGTTTCTAGGCATCTTTCAAGAATATTTTCAACCCATTGAGTTCCAACAATCATAATTAAGCTATATCTCTATTTTTACGCACCTTAAATTTCATATTAGACAAGTAGGAATATTTTGTGATTAAGTTACTCGATTGATCAAGACATGTCTAGATTGATCGAGCATTAGATCGATCAAATTATTAGTTAGATCAATCGATCATGTTCAAACTTAATTATTTATTACATGATCGACCAAGAATTGACTGGATCGATCAAGCATATGTTAGATCGATTGACGACTAGGGCTTTGATTCTAAAAGCTATTTCTAACTCGAATTGAATTGGTTTTTTACTATATTATCTTTTTTCTTTAAAACTCTATTAACTAATTTTATGGACAACATAGTAATTTTACTTTGACATAGTGCTTCAAAATATTATATATATACACAAACCTAAGCACACAACTTTAATCAAACACACATGAGCATTATTCTATCTCTTTTGCTTTATTAAAACAATTCAAGTAATTTATCAAAATTTTGTGGCTATGTTTCATGAATTAACAAGCCTACAATATTTTTGATATTGTGATTTAAATTGATTGTTTAAGTATTGCTAGTTAATTTTGATTTATATGATATATATTTATTAAATAATCTAGCTAAGGCTATTCATTCTTGAATTTGCTCTAGGTACTATTCGAATGGGCTTGATTTCTTTTATGATTCTAGTTGTTATAACATTGGTACTGGTCGAACAAGTTTAATTTCTTGTATGACTTAAGTTGTTTGAACGTTTTAGGTACTGGTCGAACGGGCTCGATTGCTTGTTTGACTTAAGTTTGAACGTTGGTTTGGATTCAAACACCTTTCTTGTATAGGCTATAATGAAAGTAGAAACTTGTAAGTAGATTACTTGGGAGATTTATTTTTGTGGGTAGTATAAGACCTGGCCTTGTTATCGAATCTTATTTTTCCTAGTGGATCATTAGGTGGATCGGTTGATTGATGGTTTTCCTCTTAGTTCGTTAGTATGGTTTAAGTTATTTTCACATAAAAATCTCGTGTCTTAATTTTTATATTATTTTATTTATATGTGATTGCATGTTTGGTCATCTACGAAAATTTTAATTTGTCATAATTCCAAAACTTATCTATTCACCCTCATTAGCTAATTAGGACTGTAACTAAAAAAACAAAAATTCAATTCAATTTGGATAAACAAAAGCAAAACTAAGTTAAAAAATTACATACCAAATTAATGAGTAATATATCTCACAAAAATTGAACCCATAAAATAATGAATTCGAACTAAACTATATGATAACTAGTAAATCCATTCAATGACAAAATGACTTCCCTAAAATAAAAATAAATAACTATGGTTGAAATTTTATAGTTTTCTATTCAACATATCAATAATGAGGATATGTTATACTTTTAGTTGAAAGCATAGAGGAATTAAAGTTTTTATGTGTTGAGATTCAATATTTTACAGAGAGAAGTTAATACAATGGGTTGAATGTATGGATCCTCATGAGGAGTCCATCTATTTATAGAAAATTTATAGATACATGTGTCAGTTATACAACATGTACACATATTTGCATGTCAAGGGGACATAATTCTCCATCAGATGTGTTATACTTTTTGTATGTGATATTCAGCGCAAGTGTGAGCTCGAGTTTTATTTGTTTGACCTCCTTTTTTGTAGTTGATGATGCTTTATGATTTTGACTAAGCCCACAATGTAGGATTTTTAAAAGCTGAGTTGGTGAAAGAGAAGCAAGGTCAAGCATCAATGCGCTCAAAATACACTACAGTGTTGCCCATAACAACAAAGTGAAGAGTGAGGCGATTGATAAGGAGGAGAATCTAAAGAGGGTCACATCTGAGCTTAATGTGTATGCTAGCAACATTGTTGAGCTTGAGAAGGATTTGGTGTGATATGAAGAGGGGGCTAAGGAGGTGCAGAGACAAGCTAAGGCCTCTACTAATGGCTCAGAAGCTTGAGTTTAATGTTAAGCAAGCATATGAGATGGTGATGGACATCTTCAAGATAGATGACAAGAAAAAGGGTTTGGGTGAGTACTATTATCGCATTTTGGAAATTCTTGTTATGCCCCTCCATACGCAAGCTCTTTCTGTTGAGGAGGAAAGAAAAGGATTGGGCTCCTCTGGTGGTAAGGATGACTCTGAGGTTCCCGATGAAGAGGCAGCTAATCATTGATTTTTTTTTCTTTTTGGTTTTTTATAAAGCTCGATGCCATTTTTTTCTATATGGTCACGAGTTGTTACTTCATAGAACGATAAGAGTAAAAATCCATTTTATTTAATAAATGAAAATGTTGACCTACCCATTATCATTTATTGGAATTTTTTAATTTTTCATCCCCTATAAAAGGGTTTGAGAACTCTGGTTTGATTCATGTATTTAAGAATCTTTGTCAATTCCTCCAAATTATTTTGCTCGTGTGGTATGGATTCTGATCGAACCAATAAATGCTCAATTTGAGCTTTTTGTGTTGCAAATGGTAGGCTTGAGAATGAGGTTAGGTTTCTTGAAGCTGAGGTTGTTAAACTTGAACGTAATGCAAAAGATAAAAAGTGTTAGCTCATTGCTTGAAGGAAGTAATTAATCCAAATGAAATATCGAGAGAAGATGACCTTGGCTAGAATGGTGAGTCTTGTTGATATGGAATTATATTGGGAAATTTTCTATATGAAATTATCTGAATGAGTTTTTCTTAAATTTATTTTGGTTACCGAAGATCTGGAGCAGGGGTTGCTTTCAATGATGACGACGCACGGCAAGCTTGTGGCTTATGTATGTGAGAATTTTATCGAGATTCAGGCCGAGCTATTGCCCTTGGTTAAAGAAATTGATGATCGAGACACTGGTTGTGTGTCCAAGCATTTAAAGAGTTTTTAAATTTTTGTGTTGGCTGATTCTTGTATTAGTAACTATGAAAAGCATGGTAAATAATTGTTTAAATAATGAACATTCTGAGTGGCTCATGTTAATCTATAAAGAAAGGAGAAGTAATTCCCGTAATAGCGACGAGTAAAATGGGAATAGCCTAAATTGTGAAAAGAGGGTTATGGGAGAGCAATACAAGCACTATGTTGCTAGGCAAAGCGATGTAGTTTCAAACTATAGATGGTGATACTCCATTAGTAGATAGTCTCACTAGCTTGTGCTCTGACCTAAGTAGTATGGAACATGTGGAATCCCGTGTGAAGCAAGGACCACTTTGCATGAATAAATACTCCAAGGTGATCGATAATGAAGTAGCACCAAAAGAAAAGGGTGAAAATGACCACTATTGGAGAGAAAAATAGACCATGACACCATAGTGGCTTGGTTAAGGTAACCCATCAAAGTCATAGCGAACTTGAGTCTTCATTGGGTAATTATCAGTACTTATGGACCAAAATTTAGGTGAGCTATCCATGATCGATATGAAGCTTGGGTGAAGCCAATTAGAGGTCCAAATAGACTAATGTTGAAGAATTGGTAGATAAGTTATGGTTAGGGGTGAAATTCCACTCGAACCTAGAGCTAGTTGGTTTTCCCCAAAATTTATTGAGGTGCAATAGTTGACTAGACGTCTAGAGGTAAAGAACTATTTTGGTGAGGGCTTTGGAGTTGTACCAAATTGAGCCAAACTCAAAATACTAGATATAACCTCAAAATAATAGGGAGTGAGATGATGAGTCAAGAGGGAAACAACCCGTATCACTAGCTAAGACCTCATAATAACCGCTTGGTAATAAAAGAGGTAAGGGTGTAGAGATAGTTGACAGATTTTCCTAGAAATAGCCACCCTTGAAAGAGTGTGTAACAACTCACTAATCGAGCACCCACGTGAGCAATGATGAACAAAGTAGAAGCGAGAATTTTGGCTTGAGTAATGTTGTTCTATAAATATTGGTTGCGTTACTGAAAAAATATTTATTTAATAGATCATTGAATAATGTTTGAATAGAATCTCCAATGTAAAAGATCATAATATGAGTAAAACCTTTCTTCCAAGTATACTTGAAAAAAAGGACTAATTTTGCAATGATAATATCAAAAAAATTATTTAAAAACAAATATGATCTTTTATTGTAGGGACCTACTAGGGTCCAATAAAAAATATGTTTTCATCTTCAATCATAATTGAAATAAAATTCACGGGATCCTTCTTATTATTAATTACATGGAAATTGAACAAAATAGAGTCCATTTAATAAAATAATCATTAGAAATAGAAGTTTCTTATTTTTTCTAACTTAATCAATGAATTTACTGACAAGACAACATCAATTTTTCTTTTTAAAGAGCATTTGTTACTTCTTGAATAGGTAAGAATTGTTTCAAAAAAAATATTGAAAATTTCTATTTGATGGCTATAACTGATCCTAAAAGATATATTGGAAGAAAAAAGTAAGTAAAAGGATTCCTTGATGGTCATATAAATTAAAAATGATATGGAACAAAAGGAAAGAGTAAATGAGGAAAATGTTATTAAGAATCATGAGATTTGGTTAAGAAAATTCATACATGTAGATATTTTTAATGATAATCTAGAATAAATTATGTTTATCTAACTATTAAAGATACAAATAATATAGATAAAAAAAGAATTGCTTTGATATGTTATTCCCAAAAATAAAATTTTTGTCGAGATTAATCAAGGGTTCCATACATGTCCAAAGATGAAAAACAATTATTTGGAATTTTTTTAAAGGAAATATGAAATACTTCTTTTTTTTACAGGATAGACAAAGAATTTCTTTTCTTTTGATAACTCTGCACCCATGAAAGCATTTTTTTAAAAGGAATAAGGAAAAACAAAGGATTCAAAATTTTTGATTATATAGAATGAAAGTTGGAAGAAAGTGAAGACAATTGTTGATTGTGAACCAATTTTGGGCTATTTACATTGAGGAATAGAAAAAAAACGTGGAAAACCAAATAATTATAAAATACCTATCTTATGTAACACATTGTAATTATTTGGCTACTATGTTCATAAAAGTAATAGCTATAAATTGATTAAAATAGTCAATAAATATTCTCACCTATTATGGCTGGGTCCTTTTATGGTAGATATTATTGTACAATATCCATTTTTGTAACCATGGGAAGAATGGAACCCTATACATAAATAGGTTAATAACAGAATATAAAAATCTTTTATTATGTTTCTTAAGTTATATAAGAACTCTTGAACCCAAGAGTTAAGGATAACAAGTTCTTTATTACTTAGAATAGAATAACCACTTTGAATAATGAAAAAAGGATTATATTTGTCGAGAAATGAAAAATTGTATGTACTTGTAAATGTGATTTTGGGTATTACTTTATAATTTTGAACAAGAGGGAGAGTTCCACTAATTCTATGAATTTTTATAGAATGCTCTTTTCTTCAATATCATTCAAAAACATTTTGGAATGTTTACTATTTCTTTCTATTTTCTTTTTACTTTCTACTCGATTTTTTCACATGTAACTTTCTAGAACCTATCTAAGTGATATGCACGGTACATATTTTTGCATCATGAATTTTTTTAGCTTCATCTTATATGACATTCACTTAACTGATATGAAAAAAATCTATTTCAAAATTTGAAAATCTAACAAATTTTTATTTTTTTTCTTAGCCTATCCATAATATGTAAATGAACTTATTCTTTCAATTGGTTTTTCGCTTGTCCTTATCTCTTTCAAAATAAAATGGAAATTAAGCCTATTCATGCTTACTATAACTAGTTATTTTGATTTTCTTCTAGCAGCTATGACTATAACCTCCGTTCTCTTTATTAGTCTAAACTAGATATAACTTATTTGAAAATTGGAAATTAATTGACTAAAAGTGAAAAATATTTTGCAGTGGCTCATATATTATATAGCACCTTACCATGCCAATTTTCAATGCTTGGTCATTGAGATTCATGGGTAATATGAATTAATATTTAAGGATAACCATTACATATCCCTTTCTCTTTTCAAGGAAATTGAAATGATTGTTTTTTATTTCGAATCATCTTAGGTCTCATTCCTATTACTTTGGTTGGATTATTTGTACCCATATTTACAATACAAACGTGGTGACTAATTGAATCTTTGATTAACTAAAATCTCTTTTTTTGATTGACCTCTAAATTTATTTAATCTACAGAAGGTCAAATTCAGATTATTATTCAATTATTTTAGTGTAGTTTTCGACTTAGAAATAACAAAAATGGAATCACTCTCTATAGGACTTAAAATTACGACATCGGGGTTTAGAGACCCGCGAGACACCGAGCTAAACTAAAAATATCTTATTAGAATTTATGATAATAATTATTTAATAATATCATAAGACACCGAGCTAAACTAAGAGTGTCTTATTAGAATTTATGATAATAATTATTATTTAATAATATCATAATCTTTTTTTTATAATAAAAAATGTTTTTAACACAATACGTCTTATACGTATAGTATATACTTTTATAAAAAATAGACTCAAATTAAAGAAAATATTGGTTATGCATATTCAATTTGAATTAAGTGAAATTTATCTTATGTGGCTGCTCATAAGATAAGTAATAGGTAGGGATGATAGGATTTGGACCCGTGACATTTTGTGCCCCAAAAACATGCTAAGAAGTTGTGCTACATCCCTTTCAATAGATCTACAATGTCATTGTAATAAGTGTATCTTGTTTTCGAATCCCTTGTTCTGATATAGAGGTGTGATAACTGTATTTTATACAGTTATTTTCGTCTAGTTTATTAATTATAATTGCTATGTTGTTTACATTTTTAGTTAATTTTTAATCAATTAAATTAATATTTACTATTAGTTTTTAATAAATATTTTTTCCAAAAAAATTAATGAATTTTAATAAAATAAAGGACTTAATTGCAATTCATAAAAGCTTAAAATTTAATTTGAATTAAAATTGGGTGAAATTGCAAATATCAAGAGATTAGAAGTTAATTTGAATTAAATTTGTGGGTCAAAATGCAATTAATGAAAGTTTATTTTTATGCGCAGGAGAAGAGGCCACTCGTGCCATTTACAATTCCTAACACCCATCGTTCGATCGTTCAATCAATGGTCAAGATCGGGCGCGTGAAATCCATACACAGAAAAAGAGCATGGACCCGGTTTTCCTGTCGCAAGCGGCTCAGCGCCGAGTGGGGCCCACCTGTTGCGCAGACTGGTATGAAAGATGGGATCCACCTGTCGGCTGTGTAGAATTTTCTCCCGGGCGCATCACTCACCGTTGGATCAAGTTGAACGGTTGAGATTTACGTGCGTGGAATCAAGTTGCCATGCACCGGAGTAGCCTGCCTACACTCCCGTGCGACATAGTTCATCGCATTAGTGCGCTACCGCGTTCCACTGAATAAGAAGCAGCCACGTGCTTCCTCAATCTTACATCCAATCATATGACAACACGTGGCATGTATTTGGTAAAATAAAAATGTAGAAACGACGCCCACTCATCTGCTCCTCTACGTCACCCACGTGTCAATGCCAGTTGTCGCGCACTTCCAGCGCGCCAAGATCATGTGCAACGTGTTCCAGGTATTCTCCTTGCACCTGTTCTTCATAGCAAATAAGAGGCAGCCACGTGTTTCGTTATATCTTGCAGCCAATAAGATGATGGCACGTGGCATGTGTTTAAAGAAAAAAAAAAAGAAAACGCCGAACGGTCGTCCCGCATGTTTATTCTTCCCATGTGTTTTTTGTCCCCCAATACATGCAATTTGATAAAAAAAATATTAATTGTTGAGGGGTATATATTTGGACGCGGGGGAAAATATTTGGCAGCTTAGTTTTTATTTTTCATTGTTCCATTTTTCACTTGAATTTTTAGTTTCTCTCTGCGTGTTCTCTACAACACGTAGAACGTTTATTTAACATTTTTTATATTGTATTTTCTTAGGAAATAGAGAGAAAGAAGTCAACGAAGAAGAAGGAAAGGGAAAAAATTTATTTTTCATTGAGGAATCATGAAAGAGTTTCTCCTAATCTTTTTTTCTTTTAAATTTTATTTCTCTGAAATGTTTGATTATTGTTGTGTTGTAATTTTAATTTTTGCTATGAACTAATTTATTTGTTCTTGGGTTGCAGTGTATCTTAAATTATGAAACTTGAATTAATTATTTTTGAATGATTTATGGAACGGTTTTAAGTTGTTTATTTTATCTACGCTTAATGCTTTTAATTATCGGAAGATTAATTAATCAATCTGTGACATTTAAATAAACTAGGAAAAGGCATTTTTGTGTGTTGCTCGTGATAAAATAACATATATATATATAAGGGATATGAATATACTTTTATTGTATGTGTAACTATTTGAGAACTTAGAACTTAATAAATCTAGTTGAATTTAATTCTCATAGGAATATAGTGAATTATTTTAGCGAGATATGGCTGTATGGAGCTCGGAAGAGATATATGGATAAATTAGGAGTTTTTGGTTAACAACTTAAAATATGAGAACATAAATCAAGAGAAAATAAATGTTCAAGTGGATTAATTTGGTGAAACTGAAATCCTAGAATTTTCTTACAAACTGTTATAAAAATTAGTTCGTCAAACTGCATAAAATTATCGATTGTTTAGATAAAATCAGGTTGAAATAATTTTAGTACTTAACGAACACTAGTAACAAATCTCCGTGGGAACAGTATTTTACTTATCATTTTATTACTAGTGACCGTGTATACTTGCACGTTTTATGTTCTTCTAAAAGAGACAACAAGTTTTTGGCGCCATTGTTGGGGATTTGTTTTACTATTTTTTGTTAATATTAATCAAAATGTATCTTATTTTAGTTCGAAAAAATAAAAAATAATATATATATATATTTTATTATTGCTTACTCTTATTTGCTTAAATTTGTGTGTTTATTTATGTGTTTATTTTTAATTTTACTTTATTGGATTTATTTTTCAGAATTTTGGATAAAGTGGGACTTTGTATGCGACGCATAAGAAATCTTGACATAGTGCCATTAGATATAGAAATTGAGAGAACTATTTTAAAATTAAAAAATAATAATAATAAACAAGAAAACTCAAAACAGCTAATTATGGATGAGGAAATTCCTGAAGTGGAGGAACCAAGATCTTTAAGAGATTATGTAGTGCCTATGGTTGGCAGCATTGATTCAAGCATAAGGAGACCATCAATTCAAGCCAATAATTTTGAAATTAAGCCTGCAATCATTCATATGATTCAAACATCAGTTCAGTTCGGTCCACGATGATCCAAACTCCCATATAGCAAATTTTTTAGAGATTTATGACACCTTTTGGCATAATAGAGTCACTGATGATGCTATTCGGTTGATACTTTTTCCTTTTTCACTTAGGGATCAGGCAAAGACTTGGTTGAATTCCTTGATATGTGGTTCTATCACTACTTGGGAGGATTTGGCTCAAAAAAATTTAGCCAAATATTTTCCACCGACAAAGAGTACAAGGATGAGAAATGAAATCACCACTTTTATGCAGTTTGACTCAGAATCATTATATGAAGTTTGGGAGAGGTACAAGGAGCTACTTCGAAGATGTCTTCACCATGGTTTACCGAAGTGGCTTTAAGTTCAAACATTTTATAATAGTTTGATGGGTCAACTAGAAACATGATTGACGCTGCAACATGTGGTGCTCTTATGGGAAAAACAATTGATGAAGCCTATAACTTATTAGAGGATATGGCTTCAAATAGCTATGAGTGGCCATCATAGAGGATGACGCCTAAAAGAGCGGCTGGAATTCATGAGATTGATGCTATGACTGCTTTCACTGTACAAGTATCCACTTTGGTGAAGAAGATGGACACACTGGGTGTCCATTCTATTCAGAGTCCTTTTGTGGCATGTGAAATTTGCAATGGAAATCATGCCAGTGAGAGATGTCCTCACAACTTTGAATATGTCAATTTTGTTTCCAACTATAATAGGAATCAAAACAATCAAAACAATCCCTATGCTAACACTTAAAATCCAGGGTGGAAGAATCATCCTAATTTATCTTGGAGTAACAATGAGGGACCATCATCTTCTATAAAGCCCACATATCCTCAGGCCTTTCATAACCAAGCTCCACCACAAGAAAAGAAGTCATCATTGGAAGATATGTTTGCTCGATACATGGCCAATAATGAGACTATTCTTCATAATCAAGCAACTTCCATCAGAAATCTTGAAGTTCAATTGAGGCAACTTGTTACTGCTGTCAACAACCACCCTCAGGGAGCTTTGTCGAGTGATACTGAAACTAATCCTAGTAGGGGAGGAAAAGAGCAGTGTAAGGAAATTACACTTAGAAATGGAAAAGAGTTAAAAGAAATACCTAAGCCTATTTCTTTGCCAACCCCTAATGTTGAAGCTATTGGGCCAGAAAAACAAGATTGTGGAGAAGAAAGAGCTTAAGAAAATGAAGCATGAACAAAACCAATGATGATACCAGTTTTAGAAAGTCTCAAGCCTTATAATCCACCAATTCCATTTCCTCAACGCTTCCATAAGCAAAATCTTGATACATAATTCTCCAAATTTTTTGAAGTTTTTAAAAAGCTTCATATTAACATTCCTTTTGTTGATGCCTTGGAGCAAATGCCTAGCTATGTGAAATTTATGAAGGAAATCTTATCTAAAAAGAGAAGGCTAGGTGATTTTGAGACCGTTTCTCTCACAGAGGAGTGTAGCGCCATCCTTCAGAAGAAGCTACCACCTAAGCTTAAAGATTCAGGAAGTTTCACCATTCCTTGTACTCTTGGTGATAAATTCTTTGGTAGAGCTCTGTGTGATCTGGGTGCAAGCATTAATTTGATGCCAGTTTCCATCTATTAGAGACTTGGATTAGGTGAAGAAAAAATGACCACTGTAACTCTTCAACTTGCATATAGGTCTTTGAAACACCCAAGAGGCATTATAGAGGATGTGCTTGTCAAGGTAGACAAGTTTATCTTTCTACAGATTTCATAATTCTTGATATGGAGGATGATAAAGAGATCCCTATTATTCTGGGGAGACCATTTTTAGCAACTGGTAGGACTTTGATTGATGTTCAAAAAGGGGAACTCACTATGAGAGTTCAAGACCAAGAGGTAACTTTCAAAGTGTTTAAAGTTATGAAATTTCCAGGTGATTTCATATGCTTGTTATAGAGTAAATGAGTTAGTTGATAGCAGGTCTACAAAAAACTCTACTACTGATTCTTCTAAAATTTCTCCAATGAATCTGAATAATGACTTAAGAGCCGCTTGCGAAAAGCATTGTCTGCCAATCAATGAGATGGACTCGTTCTATCTACAAGCATATAAAAATGTTAAGCTCTATAAAGAGAAGACAAAGAGATGGCATGACAATAAGCTCTTGCATTGACATTCTGAACAAGGATAAAAAGTTTTGCTCTTCAAGTCTCGGTTGAAATTCTTCCTAGGGAAACTAAAATCAAGATGGTCAGGTGCTTTCACTATTTCCAAAATGCATCCATATGGTACTGATAAGATTAAAGATGAAAAATCACATAGGAATCTCCAAGTGAATGGGCAAAAACTCAAACCTTGTTGGGGAGGTGACTTTGATCATCAAAAGCCAACCATCTTGTTATATGACCCAACCTGAAGCAAGGAAAAATGAATTCAAGCTGATGAATCTAAATCAAGTGCTTCTTGGGAGGCAACCCATGTGTTTTAGTTTATTTATTTATTTATTGTATTTTAGAACATGTATAAGTTGCATATTTCTTCATTTTGTTATTTTGTTTTGATAGGTGCAAATTGGAGGAGGTAAAACGATTTTTGGATTTCAATCTCACAAGCCAACTCACCATTTAGGGAAGTTTCTTTTAACACATCTCCTTTGTTCTTTAATTTTCACACATTGGGGACAATGTGCATATTAAGTTTGGGGGTGTAGTGATTAAACTTATTTGAAATATTGCTTGATATTGTTGCTTGTGTAGCTTTGTGAATTTTGGTTGATCGAAACATTGGAAGATATTTTGCATTTAATGGTGATTTATTTTTATTTCTTTGGTTTAAATAATGCATAACTCCATGAAAAATATGAATATTGTCTAAGTGATGAATAATTTTTACATATGCTACATTTTTATAGGAATAAATATTTATAAGCACTAGTCTTGATTTTTGAGTTGCTATGGTAATTTAGATAAGGTTCATATGAGTATGCAATTCAATTGATATTTGTGGTGTCACAGTCTTAGAATTTGTTTGATTTTCTCTCGAGGCAAAATTCTATATAACATTTAACTAAGAAAATGATTTAGGCCATCTTTGGATCGTTTGGGCCTTTCTATCCACCTTCACATGCTTTATCCATAGTATATATATATATATATATATATATATATATATATATATATATATATATATATATATATATATGTGTATAGATATATCTATTTTTCTTATCTCACTAACATGTGATAATTGTTAGTAAATATTTTAAGATATATCGAAAAAGGGATACTAAAAAAAAAAAAGAAAACAAAACAAAAAAATTATTGTATGTGATGATAAATCCCAAATTGGGAGGTATTTATTGTGATGATATAAGGTATCTTGTTTCAATCCTAAAATGATGTGTTTAGGAAAAGTTTTGAGCTAAATATTATCCTTTATCCTACCTTTACCTAAGCCATATAGTACAAGCTTAATAAAGTCCATTGATTTTGTGTTTTGTGTTTGTCTACATTAGTGGAGAGAGAAATGAAAAATAAACATATGAGATTTGTGATTTCATTCAAAAATTAATTGCGTTCATATTTTCATAAACTGATCCGGATTGGATAAACTGATCTGGATTGCATGTGAGGAAATATGAAAAGACTTCACACATACGCTAAAATTCATTGTGAAAACGTAATATATTTTTAAATTGATTTTAATGCTTAGAAAAATTCTTTTATTTTTTTTGAGTTATGTTATTTGAAATGACCAAAAATAAATATTTTGAAAATCGCTATTTAAAATGCATGTATTCTTGTTTTATTTCTTTCCTTTTGTTCGGGGACTAGCAAAATCTTAAGTTTTGGGGTGTGATAACTGTATTTTATACAGTTATTTTCGTCAATTTTATTATTTATAATTGCTATTTTCTTTACATTTTTGTTTAATTTTTAATTAATTAAATTAATATTTACTATTAGTATTTAATAAATATATTTTCAAAAAAATTAATGAATTTTAATAAAAAAAGGACTTAATTGCAATTCTTAAAAGTTTAAAATTTAATTTGAATTAAAATTGGGTGAAATTGCAAATATCAAAAGATTAGAAGTTAATTTGAATTAAATTTGTGGGTCAAAATGCAATTAATGAAAGTTTATTTTTATGCGTAGGAGAAGAGGCCACTCATGCCATTTACAACGCCCAACACACATCGTTCGATCATCCAATCAACGGTCAAGATCTGGCGCGTGAAATCCATACGCGGAAAAAGAGCATGGACCCAATTTTCCTGACGCACATGGCTCGGCGCCGAGTGGGGCCCACCTACTGTGTAGGCTAGTATGCAAGGCGGGACCCACCTGTTGGCTGCGCAGAATTTTCTCCCTAGGCGCATCGCTCACCGTTGGATCAAGTTGAACAGTCCAGATTTACGCACGTGGAATCAAGTTGTCGTGCACCGAGTAGCTCACCTACACTCCCGTGCAACGTGGTTCATCGAATCAGAGTGAGCCATCGTGTTCCACTGAATAAGAAGCAGCCACGTGTTTCCTCAATCTTCTAGTCAATCATATGCCAACACGTGGCATGTATTTGGTAAAATAAAAACACAGAAACGGTGCCCACTCACCATCTCCTTCTACGTCGCCCACGTGTCAATGCCAGCTGTCGCGCACTTCCAGCGCACCAAGATCCTGTGCGACATGTTCCAGCTATTCTCCTTACGCCCCTTCTTCATAGAAAATGAGAGACTATCACATGTCTCCTTATATCTTGCAGCCAATAAGATGATGAGACGTGGCATGCGTTTAAAGAAAAGAAAAAAAACACAGAACGGTCTTCCCGCGTGTTTATTCTTCCCATGTGTTTTTCATCCCCCAATACATGCAATTTGATAAATAAAATATTAATTGTTGAGGGGTATATATTTGGAAGTGGGGGGAAATATTCGGCAACTTAGTTTTTATTTTTCATTGTTCCATTTTTCACTTGAATTTTCAGTTTCTCTCTGCGTGTTCTCTACAACAAGTAGAACGTTTATTTAACATTTTTTATGTTGTATTTTCTTAGGAAATAGAGAGAAAGAAGGCAACGAAGAAGAAGGAAAGGGAAGAAATTTATTTTTCATTGAGGAATCGTGAAAGAGTTTCTCTTAATCTTTTTTTTTTAATTTTATTTCTCTGAAATGGTTGATTATTGTTGTGTTGTAATTTTAATTTTTGCTATGAACTAATTTATTTGTTCTTCGGTTGCAATGTAGCTTAAATTATGAAACTTGAATTAATTATTTTTGAATGATTTATGGAACGGTTTTAAGTTTTTTATTTTATTTGCGCTTAATGCTTTTAATTATTGGAAGATTAATTAATTGATCTGTGACATTTAAATAAACTTGAAAAAGGCATTTTTGTGTGTTGCTCATGATAAAATAACATATATATATATATAAGGTATTGGAATATACTTTTAGTGTATGTGTAACTATTTGAGAACTTAGAACTTAATAAATCTGGTTGAATTTAATTTACATAGGAATATAGTGAATTATTTTAGCGAGATGTGTCTATATGAAGCTCAGAAGAGATATATGGATAAATTAGGAGTTCTTGGTTAACAACTTAAAATACGAGAACATAAATCAAGAGAAAATAAAATGTTCAAGTGGATTAATTTGGTGAAACTGAAATCCTAGAATTTTCTTACAAACTGTTATAAAAATTAGTTAGTCAAACTGCATAAAATTATCGATTGTTTAGATAAAATCAGGTTGAAATAATTTTAGCAAAAAATCTTCGTTGGAACGATATTTTACTTATCATTTTATTACTTGTGACCGTGTATACTTGCACGTTTTATATTCTTCTAAAAGAGACAACAAGGTGCATTTTCTTGGAAGTTTCATGAAAACATTTAATAGCTTATTCATTGTTATAGTTTGATGTGAGAAACATCAATTGTTCAAAACCTATTGTTCTTTAATATAAATTATCTATCTATTTATTTTATATATTATCTTCCTTGATCCCAATATGGATATAGAAAAAATTTCTAATGTTATTAGAAATTATAAAAAAAAAATTATTGAAATGAAATATTTCATTTCCAATACTCAAAAGAATTCATAGAATCAATTTTATACAAAGTCTACACGAAATAAAAATTCACACTTAATTTATACTCTTATATCTTTAGTTTAATCTATACCTCTATATTCTATTGTGTCATAGAAATTGAATTGATTGTAGTTTATAAAATATATACAAAAGAGGGTATTTACTCTATTATATTTCTTACCCCATCCTATACGTCTACAAGGAATAAAACTTTAATAATTTGATTCTAAATTGATCATGCTTGAAAAAAAAACTAACACACCTAATTGAAATTCATTTTGAAATTGAAATGAAACTAATCATTAATCAATTAATGATATAAGATAAATTATTTTATCAATTTGTTTTGAAAATTTCTTTTTTGAATTTTCTAGTAATGCTTTGGATATTATAGCATAGCTTTTACATTCTAGGATTTTCTACAAATAAGAATATCTTTTTATTCTAATAGAAGAGATAACTTGGCAAACTAAAATATTTTAGTAGCCATAGGGAAAGAAAGAAAAAGAAATTCCAATAGTATTGGCGAGCAAAATAGGAATAGCCTAAACCGTGAAAAAATGGTTGTGGGAGAGCAATACAAGTGTCGTGCTGCAAGAAAAAGCGATGGAGTACTGAACCATAGATAGAGATAGTCCAATTGCCGAAAGTTTCATTAGCTTATGCTTTGACCCAAGTAGCATCGAACATGTGAATTCAAATGTGAGTTAGCAAGGACGACCTTGTAAGGCTAAATACTCTTGGTTGACTAATGGTGAAGTAGTATCATGAGGGAAGGTTGAAAAGAAACCCTATAGAGGAGTGAGAAAGAACATGAAGCTATAAACTTCTAAGTAGTGGGAGATGGGAGGGCTCTGACTGCATACCTATTGAAGAATGAGTTGACGACTCAAAATAAGTTACTTTGTTTAGGGAACCCACTAGAGCCATAGTGAAAGAGAGTCTTCATGGATCAATTGTCACTACTTATGAACCTAAACCTGGGTTATCTATCCATGACTAGAATGAAGCTTGTGTGAAACTAAGTGGAGGTTTGAACCAACTGATGTTGAAGAATCAACATATGAGTTATGGTTAGCAGTGAAATTCCACTCAAACCCCGATCTAGTTGGTTTTTACTTAAATAAGTTAACGCATAAAATTTGATTGGACATCTAGGGTGAAACAATGATTCAATATGGTCCAGGAAAGTGTTACCAAATCATGGTAAACTTGGAATATTATATATGACCTTAAAATAATATGCTCAAGGTCAGCCAATGAGACAATGGGGAATAAGCTTCATCGAGAGAGAGTAACAACCCAGATCACCAACAAAAGTCCCTAAATGAGGTCAGTGATAAAAGAGGTAGGGGTATAGAGACAACCATGAGTTTTTCCTAGAAGTAGAGTGCATAATAGCTCGTTCATTAAGGGATCTTCCATTGAAGATGAATGGGGCTAAATGATTTTCCAAAGCTATGGGATGTAAAAATGCATCGATATGGGAGAAACTTAGAATTATAAGTATGGTCAATACTCCTAAGTAAAAAGGGAATTAGTCTATTGTCGATTCAATAATAGAATTCCCTTGGGAAAAATATAATTGACTTCTTTTTGCTTTATCGAAATTAACCATTCCTCTTTACTTAGAGCTATTTGAAAGAAATTACCTTTGCTAACAAAAATCTCCCCTTGAAACAATATGAATATAGATTTTTGAGCAATTACTGTATTTGTATTAGTAGTTACTCTAGAATGAATGTTTTTATGTTATGCTAACAATTAAATAACTATCATTGTAGCTCTATAATGTTTCTTTTTATGCTTCTACTCATTATCTGGATATACCAAGAAAGATATAAGGTCTAATAAAGCTACTATGAAATATTTAATCATTGGTGGGGAAGCTCTTCCATTATGATTCATGGTTTCTCTTGGTTATATGGTTCATCAGGGGGAAAGATCGAGACTCAAGAAGTAGTGAATGGTCTTATCAATACACAAATGTATAACTCCCCATGAATTTCAATGGAACTTATATTCATCACTACAGGAATTGGATTCAAGATTTCCCTAGTCTCTTCTCATCAATGGACTCTTGACGTATACGAAGGAGTGCAGTTGCGACATGCTCTGTTTTGCTTCACTTATTCCCCTTATTTTCTTGTATTATTTTTTAATGGTTTGGAGCATTGGAATGGAGTGCTTCAAGTTTAATTCTTCAAGTATTGATCCATTTTAGCTTTTTAAGCTAAAATACCTAAAAGTAACAAAATATACTCGTGATTCCGAAAAGACAAATTTGTATAAAATAATAATAAAATTAAGTAAATATAAATCTTTTTAATCATTAAGCATGCATAAAATCACAATATATAGAGTAATTTTGAGCACTCCCCAACTTATTTATTAAAAGTCTCTTAGGAAGAATGGCGAAAAATTAAAAACAAAAACTAAAAATAAATTTGAACTATCCTAAATCATTTTCATAGTTTAATAAGGTTGTATTTAACGTATGCAACAAGTCTTTAAACCCCTAGGTTCTCCTAGTGGACGAGTTTAAGTCTTATGAGAGTTTTCAAATATAAAACCCACAAACATCAATGCAAACATTAAAAATAAATAGCAAAAATAAATAATCAAAAAATAAAATTTTAAATAAATTAAAATGAAATGAAAAAGATAAGACAAAAAATTACAAAACTTATTATACTTTTTAATCTCTTTTAAGATTATAATTAAAATCTAGAACATAAGTTATTTTAATATTCTAAACACTCATGATTTACTATAATAATTAGTTGAAAATCACTTTCGTATTTTAATCAAAAATATATTAATATTAAATATTACCTAATTCCTATGTGTAAGGAATCTAAATTTGCTTCAACTTTAACCTCATAAGACATACTCTCAAATACACTAAACCTATTGGTTCAATCACACATTCAATGGTATATACAAAGAGAGTTTATGTATAGAAATAAGCTAAAAGTTTCACACATGTTTAAATAAGGAAAGGTTCAAAGTAGTGTATAACTAAAAAAAATCAAATGAAATGATTTATAAAGAAATCATATACTATTTTTTTGCATCAACCAAACTCATTAAATAAAAATCTTAAGTAATATTCCTTTTCAGAGATGAATAAAATGCAAATGATTTTTTTGGAGAATTATGTTTTATATTTTTCTTTTTTATTTAACTAATTCTACTATTTTGAAAGATATTGGGTCATAGTAATGTCGTTTCTACTATTCATTTTTATTTTTTATTTTTTTTATTTTAGAGAAAGAAACTCATGTACAGATTGTACATATATTGAATGATAAATTGAGTGGCTAGTTTGTGATTTTTTCTTTGGTATTGGTTTAGATAACCTCATATATGTTTTTTTAGAAGTCATGCATGAATAAAGAGAATGACATATACTTTCAATTTCTATTTAACTCATTAAATTTAAATAATAAAAAATAAATATATGATACTTTATTTAGATGTAAAATTCCTAACATTCAATGCAAAAACATAGAGAGATCATCTAACAATTTAAAATTTATAAGAAAAGTGTTTTAAAAAGTAGAAAAATATCATAACTCAAAATGGGAAAATAATGACTCAAATATATTCTCACAAACTGGTCTCCAATATTTGATTCTTAAACAATGATTTTGGGTTTATTGTAATATCAAAATTTTAATATTTTATCATGAAATACTAATTATGATAAACATTAACTAATTATCGCAATACTCTATGAAATTTTTTAAAAATTAATTTAACACTTCAAAGACTTAATCATTTTCTTAAACTTAACTAAAAGGCATGATAATTTTGTAATACTTTTTTTAAAATTATTCTAAAAATTCCTAAACAATAATAATAAATTAATTAAAAGCATATAAAAAGAAAAGTAAAAACAATATAATATAAATGTGAATATATAGAAATTTTATTTAAGGATAAATTTATTTATAATGTAACTTTTCTACGACCTAGAACTTATATTTTCCTTAATGTAACAGTTATGAATCAAAGAGGAAGAGAATAGAAAAGTTACCAAATTGTTGATCATGTTTAAGTATTGGTATGTAGTGTATCCATTAATACAAACATTTAGACAAAAAGTTAGTAAATAACAAATAAAATAAAAGATAGAAAACAAAATTATTAGACAAAAAGTTAGTAAATTAATAACTTAATTAAATTAAAGTTAAAATAAAACTTTAAATAAGTACATGAAAATATTAAAAGAAAACTTCTAAAAAAATTAAGTTAATAATTAATATCTAAGTCAAAAACAAATATAATTAGAAAAAAGTTAAGATATTTATAAATCAATCTTTTTTTAACTTTTTTAAAAAAATTTCATTAGTCAACATATAATGGTGACATAAACTTTAGATTTTTTTGAAATTTTTTTAAAGTCAAATATTAAGATGACAACCAAATTTTTGAATTTTTTTATTTTTTGAAAAATCAAATAATAAATATTACAACTAATAATTTTTTTTAATTTTTGAAGTTAGACAATTAATGAGACAACTAATAGATATTTTAATTTTCAAAATTTTTTATTTAAAAATAATAATGAATAAAAATTGTCCAGGGCATAAATTTTTTATTTTTGAATTTTTTTAAATAAAATAAAATAAAATTACAATATTTACAACACAAATATTTTTTAAGATTTTAATAATAACAATTTAAAAATACCATTCATAAATGATAACAGTGCCAAAAACATAATAATTTCTAAATTATCCCGTTTTTAAGCTAATATGATCCCAATAATAGTGCCAAAAGCTTGATAATTGCTAAATGAATGAGTTTTAAAGATAATATTATCCTTGACAATGACACCAAAAACTTAATTGACAAATATGTTAAAATTTATAAAATGTTTGCAAGTGTAGAAATAATTTACTTATAGAAAACTACAAGTATACTTACAAGATTAGTGTAAAGAGGAATCATATGGTTTTAAATTATTCAACAAATTCTTATAAATGAAAATAAAACATAAACATTCTATCACATAGTTTAGGTTTGAAAGGCTGATCTAATGATATTAAAATAAAGATAAATTCAATAAATATTCAAGCATTTAGACATTTATCATGTAGTGGAGAATGTGATTTACTAGCTTAGTTGATTATGATTTCTCTATATTAAGTAGGTTATTAAATATTTGAATTAATATTATTAATCCTCTTTTCTTTGTATGAAAATATCCTAGCGTAATGACAATTATTGTTATTAATAATAAACCATTCAAAATCCTTAGGCTAGGCCAATTAATTGATTTTATTATCAATTTTTTCTTCTTTTCTAAGAGATTGATAAACCATTTAATTGTCTTTCCTTAGGTAGGGCTTGACAATTTAAACATCATTCAAGGTATCATTCAATGAAAATTCTTATAAAAATCTTTGAAATAGAGTTTATACTTCAAGTACACATATGAACCAAATAATAGATAAAAGAGTAGTACTCTAAATTAGATTCATATAATTAAATCTTAAATCTAACTTTCATATTTTAAGTTTATTATGAAAATTATGACATCACTATATTTTCTGAACTAAATTTTGTAGAATTCTTGAATAGAAAATTTAACTTAATTTTGTAAAAACAAATTACCCATTTTAATATTTTTCAAGCATAGCAAAGTTTCTAATATTATATTATAATTTCATCTAGACATGCTTAATTTAATAATTAATCAAAAAATTAAACATAACATGTCAAAATAACACATAAAAATAACTCAAAAGAGTACATAAATATACCTCAACATAATCTTCTTGAATTATTTTTAAAAATCCTTCAAAAGAAATGTCGAACTTGTTTATTGAATTGAGACTACAATTATTACATGAATTAAATTTATTCATCTCTCAAATAAGAGATGAATTTTAAACTAATAAAAGAAAATCTAAAAGCTTAAGAGACTAAGAAGAGATGAGCTAAAAAAAGCTATGAAAGGAATTATTAATACAATATAATAGGGTTCCTATTTATAGCTTCAGAATACAAGTAACTACCACACACATTGTATTCAATCAAAGCATCTCATGCTGCGGTATACAATATTTTTCACACCACGGCCCTTGAAGAATTAGGAACAATTGTATTGAGCCTGTTAGGCCCTTGTCATGACACACCATGTTTTCATGCCACTGTATGCTCTATTTTGCTTCAATTATTTTCCTTATTTTCTTGTATCATTTTTTTAATGGTTTGGAACATTGCAATGGAGTCCTTCAAGTGTAATTCTTTAAGTATTGATCAATTTTATCTTTTTAAACTAAAATACCTAAAAAATAGCAAAATATACTTGTAATTTTGAGAAGATATATTTTTCTAAAATAATAGTAAAACTAAGTAAATATAAATCATTTTAATCATTAAAATGCATGAAATTATGATATATTGAGTGTTTTTCAGTAATCATAAGTTGGCAAGTTAAACCTTATTTTTTTTCATCCAAGTAGATAACATTTTTTCTTATAGACAATGTCAAATATTGATGCTAATTTTTGTCAGCATTAGGTAGGACTATCCTCTATGGATCTACTAAATGAAAAAATTGTTAGGACCTTGGACCATCCTCAGAGAGGATGGTCTTTGACCCTCTGATACTTAAGTCGGTAATAAGATAATGAAGATTATAGGAGATCTATAGTCTCATTTTATGATTATGAGAAAATAGAGTATTTGGTTATGATTCTCTATTATGTGAGAGAATATCTATTTCCAATCATTAAATTTATTATGTTGTATACATATATGAGTATATATAGGGAAAATAATTAACCTAATGGTTATTCCTTGTCAGAATCAAATTGACCTGTTGTAGCATTGTAGGCATCTATTTTTAATTATCTCTTTAAGATAATTAAGGAATAATTATTGGGCCTTTATCTCTTTAGAATAATTATCTTGTAGTCATATTTATCTAATGACTCAGTGCTTATTAGGCATGGCCCCTAAGACTCTTTGTTGATTGGGATCACTCTTTGCTTATCACATGAAATGTACAAAATTACTATCAATATTATATATGTCACATATATGAGATCTTGACTATGAAATATTGCGTTGATTTTGTTCATTTACAGTGGTGATTCAACTTTAATTACTATGAAATATAAATCAGTCATTATAATCAATCATTTTTTAAAAGGTTCAATGTCTATATAACCTCTAATTGATAATGATATAGCAAGATGTTCAATTAAGTATATTGTTTATTAAGAGTCTATAGTGTCAAAAGAAATATATGATAGAATATATTTATGGGTGAGATGTCATGAAATTTTTTTAAATTAGATCATTTGTATCGTTTAATCTCTTATATTAAAAATAATATCATTTTCTCTCTAAACTTTGTAAAAAAGGTAAGTTAAGAAAAACTTACATTATTTTAAATATTTTTCTTTTCAAATATTATTATTTTCTATCAAGCAATTAAAATACTAGTCTTTAACAATAATAAATGTGAAATTTAATATGAAATAGTTTAAGAAAAATAAATAATAATAAAATTAAAAAAAGTTATTTAAATATATATATTGATTTTAAAAAAAATTAAAAATTAATGAAATATTAAAATAAAACAGTGAAGATTAACAAATATTAAAAAATGAATATTTGTGAATTTATTTTATATTAATTGTGATTTTACCATTGTTAAAGATTTATATTTTAGTCGTTTTTAATCAATTAATAAAAAATAATAACATTTTAATATAAAATCATCGACCCTTTTTCACAAAACTAACGAATTAAATGACACTGTTTCTAATCTAAGAGAATAAACGATACAAATAATCTAATTTAAAGTACTTTTGTGACATTTTTTATTTATCATTAGTAGTTATTATATTATTTTTTTATTCTAGTATTATAACAATGGGATAAATCATCACTGTTCACCTTAATTTAGTAAAGTTCAGCACCCTATATACTGTAGAAAAATATTAAATATGACGATTAAACCACAAAAGAAGCATCAAACTAACTCGGATATCTTTTATATGCAAACTATATTTTATACTCAACCAGAATATTTCAAAAATTAAAAAACAAAATCACGACATCACTGTCTCTCCAAGTCATGATCTCTTCCAGTTCTTCTCCTTTATGATCTCTCTCTACCATAGATAGTACTTTCATCAATATAAGGTGGAGCTGTGGGTTGGGCCTGAACAAAGCCCAAACCATTTTGCTGCTGCTCATGATGATCAGTTGATGATAAAACCATAAGGTCAACCCCGGAACGACATAAAGGGCAAGTGGTATTTGAACCTAGCCACATATCAATACAGTCAACATGAAACATATGCTTGCAATTTGGTAACACTCTTACCTTTGTCTCTTCTCTTATTGTACTCAAACAAACGGAACACTCAAGCTGTGGCTGTTGTTCCTTTGGCTTGTAAATGAATTCAGGTAGTGAGGCTATGACCAAAGGGTCAAGACCTGGCTTGGGTTGCTGATCATTAAAATAATAACTTGCTTCAATGGGTGCAATTTGTGTTGTTAAGGCTAGACGATAAAGTGTATTTGCTCTTCTTCTTCGTTGTCGTCTTTGAAGATGCTTTGCATAGAAAAAGAGAAGAATTGCCAGAATTACAACTCCAATTAAAGAAAAGATAGTGGCTATTAAAAGCTTTCCGTGGATGCCAAATCTTTTTTCATCACCATCATGTTCATCTCCAAAGAGACCCATTATGCAATTGGGTTTTTGTTTATTAGAAGATGTACAATATGTAGCATAGAAAATGTTGATGGGAGGTTTTGGAGATGGCTTTGAATTAAAAGGCAAGTAAGTGGACTATAAGGCTAATAGTAATGCACAAGTTTTGTCTATATTTGACTTAGTATTTTTGTGTATGCTTATTTTATGATATTTTAGAAAGAAAAAAATAAGAATGTTCCGTTGACAAATTGTTAATATTTCTTCTAGGCTTTGTAACCTTTTTCCAAAAATTATAGCATTTTCTTTTGATTGTTCCAAATATTGCACAAAGATGATAAGAAAACGACAAGCATGCATTTTCAATTTAGAAGTAGCTAGGATTTAGGTGGCAGCAATTTCTATTAATCTACGTCAAAACGTTCATTTCGTGTTCATATAAAATTTGTGTGTTTAGGAGGACGGTTATAGAAGAAACGAAGGCTGAAGAGTCATGATAAATAATAAACGGTAACGACTCCAAATGCCTTGTTCAAAAAGTAAATTAAGATAAAATAATTAATGAGTTGTTTAATTATCATTTTGATTCTGAATTTTTTATTTTAAGTGAATTTTCATTAAATAAGGTATATTTGTTAACGATATGTTATTGTGATTTTTACTTTTTTTTAAGAATCAATATTAAAATATGCGGTGATTCATAAATCTTTAAAAATAAGATGTTTGAGTTAGATTTTTAATTTATGATTTTTTTTTTCATTTTTATCAAATATTGTTTTAGAGAATAAATCACTCATTAAGACTTTTAATTTATAAATATTTGAAGAAAATATTAAAAATATAAAATTTATAAATAATAACAAAAAAATTGAAGTTTTTGAAAAAAAGACTAAAACATTACCAAATAATTTGTAAATGATTTTTGATTTTTTTTTTCTTAAAAATCACTAAATAAAAATTGTTACCAAACATATTGGAGATTATTTTTACAAAAAATCATAAATCATAATCCTTATTAAAAAAAGGCTTAAGTTAATAACATTGTATTAAACATAAGTTCAATTTTTCAAACTTAATAAATATATGTTTAGTACATCTTCATAAATATGTTAGTTATATGTTCAATTTATGTGATATCTGAATACACGTATATTTTATAATATGATTTTTTTTAATTTTTATATTTATGAAAATATATTTATCTAAAAAAAATGAAAATATATGTCTTTAACATAAGTTTAGAATGTATATATGAGATGTTATTGGTTGTTCAAGTATAGGATATATATACTAGCAACCACACCATTTGCTTGTTTGACATTTTACATGTAAAGTAAGACTTTATATGTAACAAGGTTCACGTTCTATTCTTTTTTTTAAATTGATACTTGATATATTTTTTTGGGGATTTTTTGTTTTTTAATGAAATGAATTCGGTGAATTAATAATGAAAATTATAGTAGTTAGTTGTAACGCATATATGTAAATATTGTTGTTTTGTAGTGTTTGCTAACTTCCTTTAAAATAAATTATTTTTAATTAATTAAAAATTTCCAATAAAGAATGCCTTTAAATTTTAAGATTTGTTTTTTCAATAAAGGATATGTACCGATGTTAACATAAAATTGTTATCATGTTTATAACTTTTTCCCTTAGTGATTAACAAAATAGATGATGTTTCCATTGAATCACCGAGCATGTAAATGTGATTCTTATACGATAAGACACTATAATTAAACATATGAGATAATGCAATTAAAGTAATTCCTATAAAACATACAATAGAAAATAGTAAATGAAATGTCACCAAACTCATGAAATTTTCTTGTCTTTATCATTAATTTTTTAAAATTCTATAAGTATTGTCTATTTTCTTGAAAAAAACATTTACATATAAACATGTTTTACATATGGTGGTTTTGGCCATATTTCTAACCAGTGTGCAAACAATAAGAAGAAAGGTGGAAGAGCACTCAATATTACAATCAATGATATAGGGAATGAACATGAGAAAGAAAATTATTCAGAAGATGTGAAACAACTTCTATGCCTTCATTACAAAAGTTAAAGTATGTTCAAATTACTTTGATACTAGCTCGAATAACGAGGGAATTAACTCTTTTTTAGCTAAATATTGTAAGTCCTATAAGTCATTTGTGTCTTTGTTGACGTTACCGTGTGTCAAATACAAAATATATTTTATTTTATTTAGTGTATTGTCTTCCTTTATGTAAGGTTTACTACAAACGGTTAGTAATGTACAAAGTACTTAGTTAGTACACTTTATATGTGAGCAAATTTACACACATTTTTGTGAAAAATTACTTGGCTATTTTTTAAAACAAAATGTCACATTTTTGTGGGCTTGCATACCCCTTCGTCAATTCCACACCAACCCCCAACGATGAGACTCCAAATGTTATTATCCTTATCAAGGTATTGTATTACCTTTTTTTAAGGAGGGTCAACAAAAGGGTCATTGATCCCCTTGGACAGTTAAGAATTTTCTATAAATATCCATATTTTATTTATGTGGTAATTAAAAAAATCCAAGCGAAGCTCTGTTAAATTTTCATTGCATTTTTTATTTTATTTCATAAATTACCTTTAGTATTATTCTGTGTTTGTTCTACGTGTTTGTGAGAGTAAAATAGTGTTGTTGAGTTGTAAGTATTTAAGACAATTTTACTAATGGGTTATGGTTAATGAGGGTACCTGATGCAAAAAAAAAACTTTATTGATAAATTTTGTATTTATAAAAGCTCACAAGTGCACGAATAACTAATAGTAAGCGATGAGTATACTCCCAAGATAGTTTCTTAAGGAATTGCGATGGTTTTAAAAATTTAAATTAATTTTCTAATTTAGTTAATAAAAAAATCATTTGCACTCCAACACTTTGTTAGATGGTTAAACTGAATCATAAATTTTAAATTAAATTATGTAAAACAGATAAATAAAAACAAAAAATTAACAATAGCAAAACCTAGGATAATAAATGTATATGAGATTTTAGCGAACCTAACCCTTCATGAAAAGAACAAATTAAATGACTCAAATAACGAATTATATTTATTGATTTTTTTTTAAATAAGCGAACTCCTATGGTTATGTTAAGTTCACATAATTCTCAATTAATTAATGACTTCTTGAGTCGTGCTTGAAATTGTTTAATTGGAAAATTAATTTGAAGAAAATATATAAATCAAGGGGTTTCAATTAATTACTAATATCCTTAATTAGACTTGAAATTAATAAATTAGTAAACCTAAATTAAATATATATTTTTAATTATAAATTAAGATTAGGTCCATCATTTATTTATAATTAAAGATATTTTTTTACCATCGAGTTTAATCTTATTTAATCAATAACTTCCTTAATCGAGCTTGTAATTGATAAATGAAATTAAATTAAACTCTTATTCACTTATGCACAATTAAACAAAGATGACTTAGTTAATGCTTAATACCAAAATATGTTTTTAATCATAAATCAAGATTTGGTCTATTGTTAATTTATAATTAAAGGTTTTAAGAGCATTAACAAAAAAAAACTCATATTTATCAAAATTATATAACTATTCCTCTAATCATTAGAAATCAAATAACTAAAACCTCATGTTACAAATTTAGCTAGTCAAGGCTAATTTAACTATAAAAGACATCAGATTACAGAATAAAAAAATTATAACAATTAAAGATCCTTTTTTTCAAAAAATGATTCAGATCTCTGATCAAGTTGTCATCGGATTTCCCAAATCCCTAGATCTTCTTCATAAGAAGGAGGTTCTTTTTCTATATCTGTATATGGGGGCAGAACGACTTTGAAAATTGGATGTAAAAATAACCTAACCTTCAACTACTAAAGAAAATTGAAATATATAAAATTGATACTAAGTATAATACTAATTATTGTATTTATAAGGAAAGGTTGGGTACAAGTGTTCAATGTTCATACGTTGTGGTCCAGTTTTTCCACCATTATGGCTCGAAACTCGTAAAGCTTCATCCAAAGTTACCCCAAAAAAGTCATGCCACGATCCAACATCTCTTCACCATAGCATAAAAAAAAATGCAACAAGTAAATTCACACAGTGAGGAGTGTACCACAATCCAACTATTTATTTTCCACAACATAACACTGCATTTCAATTCTTGCTTTCTGATGAGCGAAAACCGACATCGCCGATTCTTGCCAATACTTTGGTTTTAATATTTGTAAAACTCTCGCAAGTGCACGAATCATTTCGTAGAAAATGATAAGTATACTCCCAAGGTCGATCTAAGGAAGGAATGTATGTGGTTTTTAATTTATTATTCAAACTTTTAAAAACGAAATTAAATCCTAAACATCCTGTAACGATATTTTGGGGTTTTGTGTTTTTAATCTACTTACATAAAAATAAACATAGATTCAATAAACATTTATGCAAATTTTATCATTTATAATGGCGGAGTATTTATGGATATAATAACTAAGTTAATTATGCTTGCTCATATTATTTAGGTTATTAAAGATATAAATTGATATTTATTGATTCTCCCTTTTTTGTATGAATACCACCTTTGGTAGGGTTAGATATTCTTTGTTAACTAAACAAATCAATTAACACCTATGGGTGGGGTTGATAACCAATTTGCTTAATTAAATTAATTCCTTTTTCTAAGAGATTGAAAATGAACCATTTAAATGCCACCTTTGGTGGGGTTAGACAGTTTAAACTTTATTCAAGGTGTCCAAATTAAACCTAAGAATTTAGTTATCCGAGTACTAACTTTCAAGTTTTAAAACCACTACTGAAAACATGTTGTCAATACATTTTCAGATAATAATTCTTATAAAAACTTTTGAAATAGAGCTTCACTCTAACTACCGGGCGATTGTACCAACAAATAAAAGAGCACTACTCTAAATCAGACCGTATAACTAAACCTTAAAATCTAATTTTCAGGTTTAAGTTTGTAATGAAAAATAATATATTTCTCTCTAATATTCTTAATATAAAATCTTGAATAAAAATAAAATCAATTCATTTTAGAGATTTTTACCTATTTAATATTTCGCAAGCATAACAACGTTATTATTACATCATGTTTATAAACAGCCAACACAATTAAATTTAATCATAGATAAATTAAATATAACATGTAAGAATAAAGCATAAAAAATAACTGTAAAGAAAATAAAATCCTTACAGAACTTCGATGTTATTCCTGTTGCTGCAAAACCTCCAAGCGGAATTTGCACTCCCATTTATTGAATCAAAAAGCTAATAAATTACAAAAACATAACTAGTTCTTCCCAAAAAGGGAAGAACTCTAAAACTAAGAGAAATTAACTAAGAAAAGCTAAAAACTAAGAGAAACTAAAAAAAACTAAAAATCTAAGAAAAGAAAGAAAGAAAGAGAAGAGAAGAATGGTTTTTAGGTGTGTTTAGAAGTGAAGAGAAGGGGGTATTTATAGGTGAGGATGGAGAGAAAAAGTGAGTGAAACAATGTTAAAAAATAGTGAAAATGCGGAGTGCAATTGCTGAGGTCATTGATGATGTCAGCATGATGTCAGGGGGCGGTTGTGCGCAAAAATGGGGTGAAATGGGCATCAGCGCATGCGGAGGGCAGCTGGGCACGCGCGGAACTGGGACTGGGCGCGCGCGGCTTGGCGCGGACGTGGGGCGCTGCACTCGCGGCTGGGCGCTGGCGCGTGCGGGGCTCGGCGCGGTTGGGCGGCGCTGCGGCGCGATTTTCTTCTTTTTGACATTTTTGACCTTTTTGACCCATTTTGTCCAATTTTTCCATATTTGTTGACCTTTCCCCATTTATTTATTAATATATTTGTGATGTATTGCTTCCATTATTCCTCTTTGAGTCTTTAAGTTACGTTTTTAAGCCAAAATACCTGAAAAAAATAAAAATACCCGTGATTCCGAAAAAGACAAATTTATATAAATATATGATAAAACATATAAATATATATATTTTTAATCAATTAATGTGCATAAAATCATGGTAATTTTAGTGCTTTTTGAGCACTCATCACTTTCACCCCTTACAAACTAGTTGGTTTTACATGTAAGGTTTACATGCATCATTACTTTAAGCCATTATGGTGTAAATAACTTCTTTAGATGCTATTCTTTATATGTTGATCAAGTTATATTTGTAAAGCTAAAAATACCATAAATACAAAATATTGGTGATGTCGAACATATAGATTTGTATAAATATTGATAAAACATGAATAATCAACTCTATTTATTCACATTTAAGTGTAATAAAATAAAGAATTATTAGTACTTTTTAAGTACTCGTCACAACCCCTCGCCAACATTTTGCTAGCCTCTAGCAAATAAAATGATATAAAAACTAAAAATAAAAATAAATAAACTAAATTAAACTAAAATCATTTTTGTAAATTAAAACGGTTGCATTTAACATATGCAATAAGCCTTTAAACTTATAGGTTGTTTTGTGAGGGCTTTTTGGGATAAGACCCACAAACATCCTAATATACAAAATTAAAACTAAAAAGATATAATGAAAATAAAAGATAAGATAAACAGACCTTCTGAGGCTTTAGTTTCTTTTCAATTCATAATCAAAATTAAAGCATAAGTTATTTCAACATCTCAAAGATTCACAGCTTCTTGTTCAAATCAGTACACATCACAAATTCATATCCCATTACAAAAAACACATCAACTTTGACTAACCCAATCTTAGTGTTAAGAATCCAAATTTTATTTTACTCTAATCCTCACAAGATAAACTATCTAGTTCACACTTATCTTATGGTTTCAAGCACTTAACAAGGTATATGCATACAAAATTTATGTAACGAATAACGCTAATAGTTTTGTATATTATAAACCAAAAATGCTTAAAATTGCATAACATTGATATCAAGAAATGAATCACACATACTAGGATTTATGAAGAAATCACATTACTATAATTTTGCTTCAATTAAAATCATTAAGCAAAAATGTCAAGTATATGCTTTACAATAAATGAAAATGCATTGACTTCAAGGGGATTTATTTTCTATTTTTCTTATGTAATAATCATCTCACTACTTGAAGAACTTTAGTTATACTATTTATTTTTCTCTCTTTTTATATATATGTAAAAACATTTAGAGAGTGGACCCATATAAATTTGTATGATTTTGATGAGTGGTAAATTTTTGACTCTTTCGTGTTGGCTTTAGGAAACCCAATATATATATATATTCTTCTTTTTTTTTTAAGTCAAGCATGAAAAAAATAGGCATACACTTTTAAATTTGATTCAAATCATTCAACCTAAGTAATGAAATTAAGAACATGATTCTTCATCATATGTTTAAAATCCTAACATTCAATGCAAAACCTACAAATATGGCCTAACAATTTGAAATAATAAGAAAAGTCTTTAAAGTAATAGAAGAAAATTCATCACTCAAAATAAAGTGTACAAGATGTTATGATGTGCCAAAATTTGTTGTACAAATTTTGTATATTCTTAAATTGCTTGCATGTGCATGAATCATTTATATAAAATAAAAAGTATACTTAAGGTTGGTGTAAAGAGGAATCACATGGTTTTTAAATCATTCAACAAATTCTTAAAAATGAAAATTAAACCTAAACATTTTGTCACAAAATTTGGGTTTTTAAAGATCTAATCTAATGGTATAAAAGTAAAGATAGATTCAAAATATAATTGGTAAATTAACATCTACGTTAAGTGGATAAGTTATGGGATAGATTAGTTAGTTGATCATGCTATTTAATATTAATTAGGTTATTAAATATATGAATTAAGATTATTGATTCTCTTTTTTTAATAAACAAATATCCTAAGGTAGAGATTAGATTCTTCATTAATAGCAAACTAATTAATATCTTAATGTCATGATTTCCAATTAATTAGTCATTAAATTATGATTTATTTATAAGAAATTAACAAACCATCCAATCACTACTTAAGGCCAAACATATAATTATACTTTTATTCAAAGTATCTAAGTTAGGTTTACGATTTTAGTATATGGAAACTAACTTTCAGATTTTAAAACAACTATAAAAAATATGTTATCAATATATTTTCAATAATAATTCATATAAAAATCTTTGAAATAGAGTTCTCTAAAGATCAAAATAATCAAATCCAAAATAGAATAGGTGACTCAAAATTAGACTAAGATAATTAAATCCTAAATCTAACTCTCTTGCTTATTACAAAATATAGTAAACTATATATTTTCTTTAACAAACTTTTTGTATAAATCTTAATGAAGAAAATAAAACATAGTTCATTTTATAAAAATGTTTTAGCTACTTTAATATTTCATAAGCATAAAAATATTACTAATATCCCATGGTATTTTTAGCAACATACTTAATTTAATCATTAATCGGTAAATTAAACATATCATTCAAAACAACACATAAAGTTAATTTGAAAAGAATGCATTTAAATTATGCTTCAATTGTATCCTTACAGAACTTTTAATTTTATGTATTTGAAAAACCTCCAAATAGAATTGTCAAATTATTTATTGAATTGAAACAAAAACTACTACATAAACTATACTCGTTCAACTCTCAATTTCAGTGAAAAACTTTAATATAAAAATAAAAGAAAAGCTAGAGAGAAACTAGATATTTCAATTAGAAAAGAGTTGAGAGATGATTTACAATTGGGATTTAGGGTCCATTTTATATGTGAGGAAAATGAGAGAAAAGTGGATTATATAGGGAGACACTACAACACACTTATGTTTCACACCACGAAATTAGACATATTGTACATGCTAAATCCTCCATCCACTTCACTTATACCATGACACATAATATTTTCATGTAGTGGCCCGCATTCCTTTAAATTTTAGAAGCCCTATTTTCTAATACACTATTTACAGTGATTTGGAACATATGTAAGCTTTACATGTGTTAATATTTTATGATTTTATGCAAATTAATTGATTAAAAATATATATATTTATATGTTTTATCATATATTTATATAAATTTGTCTTTTTCGGAATCACGGGTATTTTTATTGTTTTTCAGGTATTTTGGCTTAAAAATGCAACTTAAAGACTCAAAGAGGAATACTGGAAGCAATACATCACAAATATATTAATAAATAAATGCGGAAAGGTCGACAAATATGGAAAAATTGGACAAAATGGCTCAAAAAGGTCAAAAATGTCAAAAAGGAGAAAAACGCGCCGCCGCGCCCCAGCACCCAGCTCCGCCCCAAGCTGCGCGCGGCACTGTTCATCCGCACAGCACTGCGCGCGCGAGGTTACTGTTCATGCGCGTAGCACTGCGCGCGGGTTACTGTTCATCCGCGCGCGCCGACACTCATTTTTCACGTGCAGCAGCCCCTGTGACGTCATGCTGACGTCATTAATGACATCAGCAATTCCAATACGCGTTTTTACATTTTTTAATATTTTTTTACTCATTTTTTCTCTCCATCCTCACCTATAAATACCCCCCTTCCCTTCACTTCAAAACACACCTAAAAACACCTCCAAATACATTCTTTTCTCTCTTTTCTTAGATTTTTAGGATTCTTTAGTTTTTCTTAGTTTTTCTTATGTTTTCTTAGTTTTTAGCTTTTCTTAGCTAATTTCTCTTAGATTTAGAGTTCTTCCCTTTTTGGGAAGAACTAGTTATGTTTTTGTAATATTTTAGCTCTTTGATTCAATAAATGGGAGTGCAAATTTCGCTTGGAGTTTTTCCAGCAACGGGAATAACGTCGAAGTTCTGTAAGGATTTTATTTTCTTTACAGTTATTTTTATGCTTTATTCTTACATGTTATATTTAATTTGTCTGTGGTTAAATTTAACTGTGCTGGCTATTTAGTAAACATGATGTAATAATAACGTTGTTATGCTTGCGAAATATTAAAAAGGTAAAAATCTCTAAAATGAATTGATTTTATTTTTATTCATGATTTTATATTAAGAATCTTAGAGAGAAATATATTATTTTTCATTACAAACTTAAACCTGAAAATTAGATTTTAAGGTTTAGTTATCCGGTCGGATTTAGAGTAGTGCTCTTTTATTTGATGGTACAATCGCCCGGTAGTTAGAGTGAAGCTCTATTTCAAAAGTTTTTATAAGAATTATTATCTAAAAATGTATTGACGATATGTTTTCGGTAGTGGTTTTAAAACTTGAAAGTTAGTACTCGGATAACTAAATTCTTGGGTTTAATTTGGACACCTTGAATAAAGTTTAAACTGTCTAACCCCACCAAAGGTGGCATTTAAATGGTTCATTTTCAATCTCTTAGAAAAAGAAATTAATTTAATTAAGCATATTAGTTATCAACCCCACCCATAGGTGTTAATTGATTTGTTTAGTTAACCAAGAATATCTAACCCCACCAAAGGTGGTATTCATACAAAAAAGGGAGAATCAATAAATATCAATTCATATCTTTAATAACCTAGATAATATGAGCAAGCATAATTAACTTAGTTATTATATCCATAAATACTCCGCCATTATAAATGATAACATTTGCATGAATGTTTATTGAATCTATGTTTAATTTTATGTAATTAGATTAAAAACACAAAACCCCAAAATATCGTGACAGGATGTTTAGGATTTAATTTCGTTTTTAGAAGTTTGAATAATAAATTAAAAACCACACACATTCCTTCCTTAGATCGACCTTGGGAGTATACTTATCATTTTCTACGAAATGATTCGTGCACTTGCGAGAGTTTTATAAATATTAAAACCAAAGTATTGGCAAGAATCGGCGATGCCGGTTTTCGCTCATCAATGATTCAATGTTGTAATGGAGTGCTTTCAGGTACTATTCTTTGAGTGTTGATTAGTTAAACTATTTTGAAGCTAAAAATTCTTGGAAAAACACAAAACCTACCTATGATTTTGAAAATATAGATTTACATAAAAGATGATAAAACTATGCTAATATAAATATATTTTATCATTTAAAATGGATAAAACCAAGTTATACAACAAGCTTTTTGCTAGTCTCTAGTAAGAAAGGAAAAAAACTAAAAGCTAAAACTAAAATTAAATTAAATTATCCTAAATTATTTTTTTTAGATTGACAGAGTTGAATTTAAGATATGTAACAAACCATTAAACCCCTAGGTTTCCCTAGAGGATGATTTTAAGTCTCGTGATGAGACACATAAACATCAAACTAAATTGATAAAAATTAAAAATAACAAAAACAAACAACTAACACATAAAAAATAAAAATGGAAAATAACAAAGTAAAAATAATAGCAAAACTTCTCATGCTTTTAATTTATTTTTAAGTTCATAGCTAAAATCCATAGCATAACTCATTTTAGTATTCTAAGAATTCGTAGTTTATTATAATAATAATTATAAAATCATATTATACTCAAATAAAAAATGTATCAATATTAATGTTTTCAATTTTTGTGTATGAAATTTGAAATTGCTTCGACTCTATTTTCGCAAGGCATAATCTCAATAACATTGATTTTATTGGTTCAAGCACTCATTCAAAGATATATGCAAATAGAATTTATTTAAAGAAATAAACTAATAGGTTTGTATATATTTAAAGAATAAAAGTCTTAAAGTAGTGTATAATATTGATTTCATGAAAGGAATTGAATGAAATAATTTAATAAAGAAATAAAATACTACTTTCATGCATCACTTAAATTCATCAAATAAAAATTTCAAGTTATATATACCTTTAAGAGACGAAGAAAATGCAATGGTTTCTTAGGGATTTATTTCCTATCTTTCTTTTATGTTTAACCATTTCTCACAACTTTGTATGATACTTTTGAGTCATAGTATTTAGTTTATACTATTCATTTTTATCACTTTTTCTTATTTTTATTTCTCTTTTTTTAGAGATATTCTTTTTTAAAAGAGGTCCATATACATTTTGTACATATGTTTGATGATATGGTGAGTGACTAATTTTTGGCTTTTCTTTTGTATTGGCTTAGATAACCCTAAATATGTCTCCTTTTTTTAGAAGTCATGCATGAATGAAAAGAAGATAATATACTTTCAATTTCTAATTATGTCATTTAATTTAAGTAATAAAAATAAATATATGACACTTTGTTAAATGTAAGAATCCTAACATTCAATGCAAATCTATAGAGATCATGTAATAATTTAAACTTGATAAGAAAAGTGTTTAAAAGAGTATAAAAATATTATAACTTAGAAAAGAAGATAATGACTCAAATTATTCTTACAAAATAGTCTCCACTATTTGATTCCTATAAACATTTTGAGTTTATTCTAATATTATTATTTTATCATAAAATATAAATTATGACAAAAACTAACTAATTTACACATTACTCCATGACATGTACCAAAAATTAATCGAAAGTGCAAAGACTTAATCGTTTACTTAAAATTATCTAAAATACATGAAAATTTTGCAAGATAAATTTTAAAAGTTAACTTGAAATTTCTACACTAAGAAAAATAAATAAAAGCACAAAAAATAAAATATAAAAATAATGCAAAAATGTGAATATATGTTTAATAGAAAAGTTAAATTAGCTCAATTTTATAAAAATATAACTTGTTTTACCCTTAACCTAGAACTTACATTGCCCTTTAAGGTAACAATTATAAATTAAAGAGAAAAAGTAAAGAATAGAAAAGTTACACATTTGGTGAACCTGCTCAAGTATTGATGTGGAATTACAAGTGCATCCATTATTCCAAACATTTAAATATACACAGATAAAATTGTGTACTTCTCATAAATTTTAATAAATAGTTATAAAATTAATAATTCTAAATAATGTTCACAACATGGGAAAATAAAATTATTAACATAAAACAAAAGCAAACATAATATTCAAACACAATTAAACTAAAGTTTTCAAACCAAAATAAAATACTTAAAATAAAAACTCATAAAACTCTAGAACAAATTTAGAGCTAAGTCCTCCATATCATCCAAATCTTATTATTCGGGTTGATTTCATGATCTTTTAGGAGGTATAAAGGTGTAATCATAATATCTATACTTGGATGTTAGTAAATGGCTTGTATCCACCCCAAGATGGTTGAGTTGCAACTTGTTCATTTCATACATGAACTGGTTATGATTCACTTGATCATGATGATGTTGATTCAGAAATACAACTTGTTAGGTAGTGTATGATTGCTAGTACTCTTTCATGTAGCTCATTCTTTCCCTAAAATTATGAATTTCATCTTTCATAGTCATCTTTGATGAAGAAGTGGCCCTTCTTTCCTTTTGGGCTATGTTGGTACCAAAGGTGAGTTCATTGAAATAGGTCATATTTAATAATTCACCAAGTTCAATTATAACTTCATCTTTTGAGTAAGGTACCCCCACTTTCTTACATAAATGAGTGACTAGTGATGAGTGCTCAAAGAGCACTATAATTACCATAATTTTATGCACTATAATTGATTAAAATAATATATATTTATATGATTTTATCATATATTTATATTTTTTTTCTTTTCGGAATCACCAGTATTTTTATTATTTTTCAGCTATTTTTGCTTAAAAAAGTAACTTAAAGACTTGAAGAAAAATATTGGAGGCAATACATCACAAATATATTAATAATAAAAATGAGGATAAGTAAAAAAATATCAAAAAGGGTGAAATCATACACGCAACTACCCAGTAGCGTCAGCTAACGTGAGCATCTGCCAACCAACGCGTGCCACAATGCCCAACTGCACCCAAAAATGCATGCGGTATGCACCGTAATGTCAAACCACACCAAGCAACGTGCGCACATCACCCGAACCACGCATGTGCCCATATGCGTCCAATTCGCACGCACCTGCACCCATTTGCGCCCAATCTACACACACCTGCAACCATCAGAACCCAGTCCACGCGCGCATCTGCTCCATTCTGCGTGCGCCTCCGCGCCCCACCTACCATGACATCATCATTACCTACTATGCGTTTCCTCTATTTTTAATCATTTTCCACCCACTTTTCTTCCTCTCCTCATCTATAAATACCCTCATTCTCTCCACATCAAAACACACCTCAAAAACATATTTTTCTCTCTTTCTTTCTCTCCATTTCTTAGTTTTTAGTTTTTCTTAGTTTTAGAGTTCTTCTCTTTTTGAGAAGAACTAATTATGTTATTGTAATTTATTTGCTTTTTTATTCAATAAATGGAAATGTAAATTTCTTTTGGAGGTTTTCCAGCAACAGGAATAACATCAAAATACTGTAAGGATTTTATTTTCTTTACAGTTATATTTTATGTTTTATATTAAGAATGTTATAGAGAAATATATTATTTTCATTACAAACTTAAATTTAAAAATTAGATTTTAAGATTTAGTTATCCGATCTGATTTAGAGTAGTGCTCTTTTATTTGTTGGTACAATCGCCTTGTAGTTAGAGTGAAGCTCTATTTCAAAAGTTTTTATAAAAATTATTATCTGAAAAATGTATTGACAACATGTTTTCAGTAGTGGTTTTAAAACTTGAAAGTTAGTACTCAGATAATTAAATTCTTAGGTTTAATTTGTACAACTTGAATAAAGTGTAAACTGTCTAACCCCACCAATGGTGGCATTTAAATGGTTAATTTTCAATCTCTTAGAAAAAAGGAATTAATTTAATTAACCAAATTAGTTATCAACCCCACCCATATGTGTTAATTGATTTGTTAAGTTAACAAAGAATATCTAATCCCACCAAATGTGGTATTCATATAAAAAAGAGAATCAATAAATATCAATTTATATCTTTAATAACCTAAATAATATGAGTAAGCATAATTAACTTAGTTATTATATCCATAAAATTTATGGGAGAAAACCAACATGTTAGGGAAACCACCATGAAGGAGTTTGCAAGACTAGTGATTGGCACAACAACTGCCACTATCCAGCTGGGTCAGGCTGATCGGAATTATGAATTGAAAAATATTCATTTTTCTATGCTTCCTTCTTTTTATGGGCTGTCTAATGAAGATTCTCTTTCCTTCATTAGAGACTTGTATGATAACATCCAAACCTTCCCCCTCGGTATTCTAAACGAGGATCAACATAGAATGAGATGTTTCCCTTACACTTTAAAGAATAAGGCCAAAGCTTGGTTGATGTCACTTTCCCCAAGTTCTTTGATGACATTAGAGCTGAGAGGAAAGATTGCTACTTTTTCTCAGATGGAAGGAAAACCATTCCATGAAGCTTGGGATAGGTTCAAAATGTTTCTCACTCAATGCCCTCATCAAAGCTTCTCCCTGCAGTTGCAAAACCAATTTTTTACAATGGACTTGATGAGTGCTCAAAAAGCACTAAAATAACCATGATTTTATGTACATTAATTGATTAAAAATATATATATTTATATGTTTTATCATATATTTATATAAATTTGTCTTTTTCGGAATCACGGGTATTTTTATTGTTTTTCAGGAATTTTGGCTTAAAAACGCAATTTAAAGACTCAAAGAGGAATACTTGAAGCAATACATCACAAATATATCAATAAATAAGTGAGAAAAGGTCAACAAACATGGAAAAATCGGACGAAATGGGTCGAAAAGGTCAAAAATGTCAAAAAGACCGAAATCGCGCGCCGCAGCCCAGCCGTGCGCGCAGCCCAGCGCCCAGCCGCGCGCGCCCCAGTGCCCCATGCCGCGCGCGCTGGCCTGCCCAGCTGCGCGCAGCGCAGCGCGCGGGCACTGTTCACACGCGCCGAGCTGCGCGCAGCGACAGCCCCAGCGCGCGCGCAGCGCCCAGCAGCAACCCCACCGCGCGCCCAACGCGTTTTCGCCCCATTTTTCACGTGCAGCAGCCCCTGTGACGTCATGCTGACGTCATTGATGACATCAGCAATTCCAATACGCGTTTTTACATTTTTTAATATTTTTTTACTCATTTTTTCTCTCCATCCTCACCTATAAATACCCCCCTCCCCTCGGTATTCTAAACGAGGATCAACATAGAATGAGATGTTTCCCTTACACTTTAAAGAATAAGGCCAAAGCTTGGTTGATGTCACTTTCCCCAAGTTCTTTGATGACATTAGAGCTGAGAGGAAAGATTGCTACTTTTTCTCAGATGGAAGGAAAACCATTCCATGAAGCTTGGGATAGGTTCAAAATGTTTCTCACTCAATGCCCCCATCAAAGCTTTTCCCTGCAGTTGCAAAACCAATTTTTTACGATGGACTTACGTAACAATGTTAGTTTATTGTCGACAACGCTGTAACAGAAGGAATGAGAGAAAATACTGCCTTAGAGACGTACAACCTCTTTGAGATGTTGGGTGCTAATTCCCAACAAAAACGCTCACGAGTGAGAAAAGCTGGAGTTCATGAAATTGATTCCAATAATGAAGTTCAACAACAACTTGTTCAATTGACCAAGCAAGTTGCCCTTCTCACTACGCAAACCAACACCAATAATGAACATTATGGTTTGTATAGCAGCATGGGACATGGTACTGAAGCCTGTCCATATCAAGGAGAAGTAGTAGTTGGACCTGAACAGGTTAATGTATTGGGAGCATATCAATAGAGACCAAGGTTCGACCCCAATTCAAATACCTACAATCCTAGGTGGAGAAATCATCTGAACTTCTTCTGGAGGCAAAACAACCCTTATTTTGCTCATCGCTCAAATCAGTCAGGCCAACAATTCCACCAGCCTATTCCAAGAAGCATTCCCAGTAAATCAACCCTAGAGGACAACTTGAATTCTTTTATTCAAGTTTGTAGAGATAATCAATCTAAAACCAATCAACGGTTGGAATCTTTGGAAGCTTCTATAAAAAAGGTGGAAGTTCAAGTAGAACAGTTAGTTGAACATTTGTAAAAACAAAGCAAAGACTAATTGAATGGTCAAATAGGATCAAATAAATTCAATGAAAAGGAGACATTGAGTTTTTCATTCTGTAATCTCCAAGCAATGTCTTACTAGAAGACGATAAATTTTAGTCCTACATGGAAGGTCACCCATTATTGTATTTTATTTTGTTTTAGTTTATTTTTAATAATGTGTGTAATAAAATTCAAATGAAATAAATTCGTTTGTTTCAAAAAATTGTGTCCATTCTTTAAATTTAGCATTAAAAAAATTAACTTAGATTTTCTCTTTACTTAATTAATTTAGATTTCCATTCTAAAAAAAGATATATATACAAAAAAAATTAGGTTCCCTGCACCTTTTTGCTTTATGCTTATACATTTTGTCAAGTAGAAGTGTTGTGGGAGAAAAAAAAGTAGAGGAAACCTATAATCTTTATGAGTTGTTGGGTTTTAATTCCTAACAAAGAAGTATTAGAAGAAGAGCAAGAGTCAATGAAGTTGGCTTCGATAATGAGATGATCTTGCAACTTGCTGAATTGACTAAGCAAGTGAAACTTCTCACTACCCACCAAATGCCAAATCAAAAGGTGTGTGAAATGTGTTTTTCAATTGGGCATGGTACTTATAATTGTTCAAATACTTGTGATTCTAGTGTCGATGCCATGAAGGAAGTCAAATCCTTTCAAAGATATCATCCAAACACCTATAATCACTCTAACCATCATTGGAAACAAAACAATTACTCAGCCTACACCCAATGTCAAACACTAAGGTCAAATAAAAACCACTCTTACCTACCAAGCCAATATTTTAGGCCAAACTTAGAGGATAGCTTGAATGCTTTTATTCAAGTTAGTCACGGCAACCAATTGATGAATAATCAAAGGTTGAACACCATTGAGGCTTCGGTTAAAAGGATTGAATCTAAAGTTGAGAAACTCGCTGACAAATGCAAAAGAAAGAACCAAGAAAGTTTCCCAATCAACCAGAATAAGCGAAGGATGTAAGAACCCTTTGAAGTGGTAAGGTAGTCAATACTAGTTTACCTGAAATCTCTAACGATGTACCTTGTAGTTTAGGTAACAAAGAAGGTGATATTCTTATTTAGAAGAACCAAACAACACTGTTGAAATGAATTCCATTTGGCTGAGTAACCATTAACACCATAAAGTTACGTCTTGCTAAGACGTTAAACTAAGTACTGGATGGGAGGCAACCCATCATTTTAGGTAATTTTCATTTATTTAATTTCTATTGTTTATTTTAGTTTAATTACATATGAATAATTTTAAAATTGTTAAAACTAAAATATTTGTCGAGATGTTAGAAGTTCACAGCCATATATCTGTGTGCACTTTAATGAACATGATGAATGCACTTGCATTTCTCCATTTCTACTTGAACATTCTCAAGAAAGAGGTAATCTATCTTCTCTTTTCTCTTTATCTATTTACAATTGTTACATTGAGGACAATGTAAGTTCTTGGTTGAGAGTGGTGAAAATTTTACCTTACTTAATTTCAGGAAAATATTAACAAAGTAAAAAAAATTATATTCACATTTTTCATTTTTTATGTTTAATTTTATTTTCTTTGTGTGATTTAGTAATTTTTGGAATTTTAGAATTAGTTTTAAAAATTCTCACAAAAATTTATCATTTCTTTAAATCAAATTTAAGTAAATAGTAAAATCTTTTGTACTATTAGATTAATTTTTGAAAACATATCATGAAATATTTTTTTATTTTTTTGGTAATTCGTTAGTTTTTGTCTTAACTAGTATTTCTTGATAAGATGTGAAAATTATATTAAACCCAAAATCAGTATTTATGAATTTTTTTAGGTGAGACTACCTTTGTGAGATATAATTTGAGCCTAATTTCCTTTATTCAGAGTGACATATATATTTCTTCTACTCCAAATATATTTCTTATTTCTTCAAATTTTTAGATGATCTCTATAGGTATTAGCATTGAATGTATGAATTTTTTTTCTCATCTTAATAGAGTTTCATATATTTATTATTATTATTTTTGTTTAGATTAAATGATTAAGTAGAAATTGATAGTATATGTTTTTATCTCATTCGTGCATGATTGTTACAAAACAAAAGACATATATGGGGTGACATAAACCAAAATCAAACAGAAAAACTACAAAATTAACCACTCACCAAAATCCTAAAAAAATGTACAATTTGTACATGGGTTGACTCTCTAAAAATATATATATATTGAAAAACAAAACCTTCAGAAAAAAATAGAGAGATAAAGAATATATAGTATAATTTACATACTATGACCCATATTGCCTACAAAGTTGTGAGTAAAGGTTAATTACAAAAGAAAGATATAGGAAGTAATTCCCTAAAAAGTCATATATCTTGAAATTTTCTCTTAATGAGTTTGATTTATACATGAAAATAATTTTTATATATGATATCTTTATAATTTATACATTTGGTTCCTTTCATGAGATCAACGTTAAAATGACACTTTGAGCCTTTATTCTTTATACTTATGCGAACATATTATTTCATTTCTATACATCAACTCTTTCGTATATAAATTAGTATGAGTGTTTGAACTCATAGGATTCAATGTTTTGAGATTATTGACTTGTGGGGAATAGAGTCGAAGCGAATTCGGATTCTTGACACTGAAATTGGGTGAAATTAAATTGATATATTTTTTATATGAAAAATGAAAATGATTTTCGACTAATTATTATAATAAATCATGATTGTTTAAGAAGATTAAAATAACTTATGCTTTAGATTTTAACTATGATCTTAAATTAGAATAAAAAGTATGAGACATTTTTGTATTATGTTTCATGTTGTTTTCTTTTGTTTTATTATGAAAAGTTAATTTTTGATTTTGTTGCAATTTTAGTTTTTAAGTTGTTATTTTTATTATTTCTTTTAATTTTTACATTTAGTTCCATTTTTGTGGGTATCATTACTAAAAACCCTCACGAGACTCAAATACATCCACTAGGGCAACCAAGGGGGTTTAAAGGCTTGTTGCATACACTAAATGCAATCGTGTCAATCCACAAAAGTGATTTAGGATAGTTTAATTTTTAGTTTTTATCGCTTCTCTTACTAAGGGAGTAGCAAAAAGATGATTGAGGGTTGTGATGAGTCCTCAAAAAACACTAAAATTACCATGATTAAAATAATATATATTTATATATTTTTATTCTTTTTTAGATATTTTTGCTTAAAAAAGTAACTTAAAGACTTGAAGAAAACTACTAGAGGCAATACATAACAAATATATTGATAAAATAAATGAGAAAAAGTCAAAAAATATCGAAAAAAATGGATAAAATGGATCAAAAGGGTCAAAAACGGTGAAATCGTGCACATAGCTACCCAACAACGCAGGCCAACACACGCAGCCACCAACCAGTGCTGAGCAACGCGTGCCACAATGCCCAACCGCTCCCAAAAACACATGTGGCACACCAAAGCCACGCACCCATCTGCACCCAGTCCTCGTGCGCCTTTGCTCCATTCCACATGCACCGCTGCGCCCCACCTACCATGACATCATCATCACCTACTACATGTTTCCTCTATTTTTAATCATATTTCCATCCACTTTTTCTTCCTCTCCTCACCTATAAATACCCTTATTCTCTCCATATCAAAACACACCTCAAAAACATATTCTTCTCTCTTTCTTTCTCTCCATTTCTTAGTCTTTAGTTTTTTTAGTTTTAAAGTTCTTCTCTTTTTGAGAAGAACTAATTGTGTTGTTTTAATTTATTTTCTTTTTGATTCAATAAATGGTAATGTAAATTCCGTTTGGAGGTTTTCTAGCAACAGGAATAACATCAAAGTACTGTACGGATTTTATTTTTTTTACAGTTATTTTTTATGTTTTATTCTTATATGTTATATTTAATTTGTGTGTGATTAAATTTAACTTTGCTGGCTATTTGTGAACATGATATAATAATAATGTTGTTATGCTTGCAAAATATTAAATAGGTAAAAATCTCTAAAATAAATTGATTTTGTTTTTATTCAAGATTTTATATTAAGAATGTTAGAGAGAAATATATTATTTTTCATTAAAAACTTAAATCTGAAAATTAGATTTTAAGGTTTAGTTATCGAGTCTGATTTAGAGTAGTGCTCTTTTATTTGTTGGTACAATTGCACGGTAGTTAAAGTGAAGCTTTATTTCAAAAACATTTATAAGAATTATTATGTGAAAATGTATTGACAACATGTTTTCAATAATAGTTTTAAAACTTGAAAGTTAGTAGTCGGATAATTAAATTCTTAGGTTTAATTTGGACACCTTAAATAAAGTTTAAACTATCTAACCCCACCAAAGGTGGCATTTAAATGGTTCATTTTCAATCTCTTATAAAAGAAGGAATTAATTTAATTAACCAAATTAGTTATCAACCCCACCCATCGGTGTTAATAGATTTGTTTAATTAACAAAGAATATCTAACCCCACCAAAGGTGGTATTTATATAAAAAAGAAAGAATCAATAAATATCAATTTATATATTTAATAACCTAAATAATATGAGCAAGCATAATTAACTTAATTATTATATCCATAAATACTCTTCTATTATAAATGATAAAATTTGAATAAATTTTATTGAATTTGTATCTATGTTTATTCTTATGTTGTTAGATTAGAAACACAAAACCCAAAATATCGTGAGAGGATGTTTATGATTTAATTTCATTTTTAAAAGTTTGAATAATAAATTAAAAACCACATATATTTCTTCCTCAGATCCACCTTGGGAGTATACTTATCATTTTCTATGAAATAATTCTTACACTTGCGAGACTTTTATAAATATAAAACCAAAGTATTGGTAGGATCGGTGATGTCAGTTCTACTCATCAAGTTTTTAGCGCCATATTTTATCATATTTTAGTGCATAAAATCATGGTAATTTTAGTGCTTTTTGAACACTCATCAATTAGTTAGGGGGAAAAGTAACTCAAACGGTGACTTTTAGCTGATAGCTTGATCCTGTGATGAATTATATTGCCTACATCCATATACATCTTGGACGTAATAGCCTACAATAAAAGTTTCCTTTCTTCATCAACAAAAATGTAATGTCTGTTAGGAATTAATGTTGAACACATAAGCTATTGCCAAATGCGGGAAATCTTATCCAAGTACTTAACTTCAAAGCCCTTAACTATTCAACCAACATAATTCCATTCAGCCTCTTCTAAAGTTAAGGTTTCAAGTACTGTAGCATAATCAACATTACATAGATATGTGTCATACTCACCCTGCCAAATATTCTCTAAATAATAATTAACATCTATATCATTTGGCCCAAATGGAACTAGTACGTCCCATACTTTAACTACATTATAAATAGCATCAGGAACATTAATTCATGAACAAGTGATTCTATAACAGTATTTGGTTCCTTAACAAACTTTTTACATCCTAACAAATCAAAGTCCATCCCTCTTTCAAGTATAATATCTTTATTTACTTCTGTGGCTTTTTCAAAATGTATGTTGGCCTCATAACTTGAATATTTTGCCCTATTATATTATGAAGAAGTTGAAATCTCTTTTTCTTTACTATTCCTACCACTTTTTGGTGCCATCTAAAAAATTCAACAATATATAATGTCCACGTGTTCTCAAATAATCCATATAAAAATAACACAAAATAATTTATGCCAAAATATTTTGCTTACTTGTCTTAGTCCAAATTAGGGTTTGGAACTCTTAATAATTCACAAATATCCATAAAATTTAGAGAATTTAATTTTAAGACTTAAATTTTAAAAATTTATGAATACTTATGTTATTGTGGATAAAAAAAATGAAGAATACCACTCTTGAAGATGATGAACATTTCTTGATATTGTTGATGGTTTTTGAAATTTCTCTAGGGAATGGGTAGAAAAAGGTTACAAATGATATTTTTGTGAAAGGTTTCGGAAGATTATGGAAGAAAAATGAAATTTTGGAGGGATTTTATGTGTTTATTGGGAGCAAAAACATAGATTTTATGAATAAGATGAGAGAAAATGAGAGAAATTTGTGTGTGCATCACGTATGAAAGGTATTTCTACAAAGAACAAGTAGGCAGGCTATTCGCAGATTAAAAGCATATTGTGGCAGGAGCCTTTGAACTTCACTCCAATTTGATCAGAAGTCTCAATGCTTCTGTGTAGTTTAAAAGCATTCCATGGCACAAAAACTATGATTATTATTTTTAAATTAAAATAATAACAAAAAAACCACAAACAATCTATACCTAAAATAAAAAGTAAAAAATAATTATCTATAAAATGAAAATAAATTAAATTAAAGCAATAATAAAATAAAATAATGGGTTATCTCCTATCCAAAATTATATTTATTATCTTTAGTGAGACGTTGCTTGGGGGATTTCATTATTTTTTTAGTAAGAAAACTATGTTTTACCTTACTTTCACAAGTGCTCAATTAGTTGCTCCACTTGTACTTTCATATTTTTGATAGAAGCCTCTATAGATTTCAATCTTTGATTTGTTCTTAATTGGTTGTCTCTATTTACTTGGATAAGTGCATTGAAGTTATCCTCAAGAGTTGGCTTGTTGGGAGGATTCTTAGGAAATTATTGGTGGAATTTATAGACCTATTGGTTTGAGCTCTAGATGAATGAAGGATTGATCTACCTCTAGGAGAAATTGCAAATGTAAGTTTTTCTCATGATCACTTGGGGATTTCATATGGTTTTTGATTGAAAATGGCTAGACATATTCAACTAAAACACTCATAGATAACATGGTTATCCTAAAGCCAATGATTGAATAGACTAAGGAGGAGAGTAAAGAGTCAGAGTGGAATAGAAAAGGTATCTAAACCATCATTAGAGCTAAAACTCTAGATGAGTATAGAAGAATACAAAGCTACACCAATTCCAAGAAGACATGGAATATTCTTAAAACTATGCACAATGGTACCTCTTTGGTAAAAAGGTTTAGAATTTTGAAGTTGAATAAAGACTTTATGCTATGTATCTTGAAATAAGATGAAGCTTTTGATAAGTTCTATGCTCAGTTCTCCATCATTTGTACCATCTCTTACAATTTGAGGAGACCTATAAGTGAGAAAAAAGAGATTAGGAAGATTATTGTAAGTTTCCAAAACCATTTCCATGTTAAGGTAATGACTATTGAATCTATGTACAAACTATGAGAGCTCACTGTCACCAAATTGGTTAGTAACCTCCAAGTGATTGAACTTCATTACCTCTTCCTAAGACAAAAATAGAATGTTGGTGGTAAAGGTAAGAGAATTACACTCAAAACTACTTAAGGTAGTAGGTCCAGTAAAGAAGTTAATCCTATTGTTGTCAGTGATGAAATTTCAAGTCCTAACGAAGAAGAAATGGCTTTGTTGGCCAAGAAATTTACAAGATTCTTTCAGAACAAGAAGAGATATTCTAGTACAGTCAAAAGAGACAACCAGAGTAAAAAGGACTCAAGAGTAGTGAAATATGATCATGACTCCAATGATGATTTATAAAAATAACATGGAAGCATCCATATTAGTAAGATTAAGTGCTTATATGAATTCTATTATTTCTTGCATCATTCCTTTCCACCAATAATGATCCTTCAAGGTTCAATATATTTAAGTACTTCCTAGATACATGACATAAGAAGAACTATGAGCCTCTTTTAGAATCTCCCTCTTTAGGTCATTATCATCATGAACATATACTCTATTTTTAAAACTAAAGCATCGTCGTCTCGAATGGTCAAGTCCACTCGTGAACAACTTTGTAGCTACTCTCTCAATTGGACTAGTATGTGGTCTTGAGATTGAGCTTCATGAACTCGATCAATGAAACTAGTTATTATCTAAAAACTAGCCAGCATAGCTTTTGAATCATTAACTAATAATTGTACATCCAACTTCTTCAACTCAACAAGTATAGGAAAATACCTTGTCTTTAAATGAGTTAAGGAACATGTTGATTTTCTACTAACTGCTTCTGCAACCACATTGGCCCTTCATGGATGGTAGTTGATAATACACTCATAATCCTTGATCAATTCCATCTATCTTTTCTATCGTAGTTTCAACTCTTTTTGAGTGAGTAAATATTCCAAACTTTTGTGATTAGTGAAGAATTAACATTTTTGCCATAGTGTCTCCTTATTCTTAATGCAAAAACTATTACTGTCAATTCTAGATCATGAGTAGGATAGTTAAGTTCATGTGGTTTGAGTTGTCTCGAAGAATAAGTAATGACCTTACCATCTTGCATGTGGGCACACCCTAATCCTTGGCTAAGAAGAATCACTAAATACTATAAATCCACCATGAACTGAAGGAAGAGTAAGTATTGGAGTAGAGGTTAATTGACCCTTTAATTATGGGAAATTCATTTTCCAGTCATTACTCCACTAGACCTTTATATTTTTCCTTGTCAAGCAAGTTAATGGTAATGCAAGCTTTAGGAATCCCTTGACGTATCCAACTAATCCTAAGAAACTTCGCACTTCTACCATATTGGAAGGTCTTTCCCAATTAAGAAAACCTCTATCTTTTGAGGGTCAACAAAGATCCCTTTTGTAGAAATGTGTTGTCTCTTTTAGGAAAACATAAAATGTGCAAGTATACACGGTCACAAGTAATAATATGATAAGTAAAATATTGCTTCTGCGGAGATTTGTCACTATAGTTTGTTGAGTACTAAAATTATTTCACTCTGATTTTATCCAAAATAATCGTTGATTTGGAACAAGTTAACTAACGAGTTTTATAACAAAATAAAAGAACTCTAGGATTGTAGTTTTTCACTAAATTAATCCACTCAAATCATATTATTTTCTTTTGATTTATATTTTTTTTGTACATTTAATTTGTCAATAGAGAACTACTAATTTTATCCATATGTCTCTTCCGATAACAAATAGACACATCTTGCTAAAATAATTCACTATATTCCTATGAGAATTAAATTCACCAAGATTCATTACTTTCAAAGTTCTCCAATAATTGCATATACAATAATGAATGTTCCTCTCCTTTCATCATACATGTTACCCTAAATACGAGCAATATACAAAAAAAATGCCTTTCTTAAGTTTATTTAAGTGTCACGGATCATTTGATAAATTTCCCAATAATCAAAAGCATTAAACACAAATAGAATAAACAAATTAAAAGTCTTATAAATCTTTCAAAAATAATTAAATTAAAGCTTCATAAATTTAGATAAAATGCAACCCTAGAAAAATTAAATTACTTCATAAATAAAAATTAAAATTACAACAGTTAAGGAATATTAGATGAAGAACAAAAGAAAATTAAAACATCTCTTCTCCTAAATATTTGGCACACGCAGAACACAACAGAAGCCAAAAATGGCTTATGTGTGTACCACTGTCCAGAACCCAAACTCTCCAAAAATTTCAAAATTCAAAATTCAAAAACCTCAATTTTTTAGCAATAAATGCCCTATTTATAGCTAAAAAAATACATCTCAACAAATACATTTTTTAGATACGCGGGACAAAATAACGTATCAAAAATAATAATAAATTCCGCGTGGGGGACAAGACGCTTGAAACACGTACTTATGCATTTAAAATATAAATATCGCAAAATAGGGGAACATACGTCGCTACTTTTTTTCGTTTCAATTCATGCTACCACGTGTCGCCATCTGATTGGCTGAAAGATATAATGGGACACATGGCAGGCAATTATTTGCTGTGAACAGAGAGCGAACGAAGACACGTCACACGGGATTATTGCGATCGAGGACACATAGCGCACGCAGCATATGCTGGGATTGGGCGTCATTTTTGTGTTTTTCTCTTAACGAAACACATACCACATGTCATCTCCTTATTTGATGAAATAATATTTGGGACACATGGTGTTGTATTAATCGTTGGAACATGAGGGCGCACGAAGCTTCAGTGGACCGCGTCATATGGGAAATGGCTTGCACAGTAGACACGTGAGTCCCACCCTAGACTCCGGCCTACGCGACAGGTGGATCCCGCACAGCGCACCGAGCCACGTGAACCAGAAAACCTGTGTTCATTCACTTTGGTCAGGTTTGAAAGACACTCGCTCAGCCCCACCGTTGCTTTTCTAATCTGACGGTTCACATGGCGCGCAGACAATAGATGCGCGTGGACTTTTCTCCTGCGTAGGAAAATAAACTTTTCTTAATTGCATTTTAGCCCTCCAATTTAATTCAAATTAAATTTTAAATTTTTTTTAATTACAATTCAGCCCTTTTCTAATTTAAATTAAATTTTAAACTTTTAATAATTAAAATTAAGCCCGATTTTAATTCAAATTATATTTTAGACTTTTATTAATTACAATTAAACACTCTTTCATTTTAAATTATATTTTCAGACATAAATTTGTAATTACGTACGTTTTCGATTCAAATTCTTTAATTTTCTTAAAAATATATTCCTTAACAAATAAACAATAATTATTAATTTATTCAACTAAAATTAACTAAAAATGTCAAGAAATTAGCAATTATAATTAATAAAATAGATGAAAATAACTATATAAAATACAGTTATCAAAATGATATAGTTTTTTTCTCTCTCTTAAGGTTTGTAGCACAAGTCTAAGATGATCTCATGCTCCTTTTTATTTTGAGAAAAGATCAAAATATCATCAATGAGAATAATAAAAAATCTATCCAAGAAAGGATGAAAGACTTTATTCATGAGATCCATGAAAGCAGTTGGAGCATTAGTTAAACCAAAAGAGATGACTAGAATTTGTAGTAACCATAGCAAGTCCTAAATATAGTTTTTGGAATGTTCGATTCTTTGATTATTATTTTTTGTTAATGGTGACCAAACCACAAATCAATATTTGAGAAAACTTTTACACCTTGTAATTGGTTAAATAGCTCATCAGTATAAAGAAAGATATACCTTTTGCATATGGTGATCTTATTTTGCTATCTATAGTCAATACACGATCTTAAGATACCATATTTATATACAAAAGAAAACAACCCTAAATATTATTTGTAATACACTTAGGTCTTACCTGTAATTAAATAAGCCTACTAAATTCACCTTAAAAACAAGATCAAAAGAGTAACTAATTTACATAGCATGAGATGAAACTTGATTAGATAAACTAATCCTACAAAGAAAGTCAACTTACTTAATCTCAATAATAATTCAAAACATTTCTTCATGTAATCATATACTCCATATTTATTATGTACTCCAATCATATACTCCATCATTTCAATATAGACATCACTCTAATGTTATCTAACACGTTCAAAATACCTTAAGAACTACTTTTGAAATGTATGGATCATCACTTAAATAATACAATGGTTAAAATCAAATAAACATGGAAACTAAGCAATTGATATACTCATATAACCTAAAGTTTTATCAAGAGTCAAACTAAATCATATCTTAAAAAGATCATAAAGATGTTTATTGAATCTATGTTTATTTTTATGTAAGTAGATTAAAAACACAAAACCCCAAAATATCGTGACAGGATGTTTAGGATTTAATTTCGTTTTTAAAAGTTTGAATAATAAATTAAAAACTACATACATTCCATCCTTAGATCGACCTTGGGAGTATACTTATCCTTCTCTTCGAAATGATTCGTGCACTTGCGAGAGTTTTATAAAAATTAAAACCAAAGTATTGGCAAGAATCGGTGATGCTGGTTTTCGTTCATCAAATTTTTGGCGCCGTTGCCGGGGAAATAATAGCGTTTTTAAATTATTTATCAAAATTTTAAAAACATTTTTTGTGCTGTAAATAATTGTGATTTTTTTGTTTTAATAAAAAAATAATAATCAAATTTCAAATTTCATAAAAAATAAAAAATAAAATTTTTTTAGTAAAATAATTTAGAAATTTGAAATTTGAAGTAAAAAGTTTTTCCGTTCATGAATAGTAAAAAAAATTAAAAAAAATAATTTTTTTAAAATAAATAAATAATATAGCGTTAATAGTAAAATCAAATTACCGTTCATGAATAGTAAAAAAAATAAAAAATAAATAATATAGTATAAATAGTAAAATAAAATTACCGTTCATAAATAGTAAAAAAAAATTTAAATTTCAAAACTTTTAAGTTAAAAATAAATAAATAAATAATATAGTATAAATATTATAATAAAATTACCGTTCATGAATAGTAAAAAAATTTAAAATTTCAAAAATTTTAAGTTAAAAATAAATAAATAAAAATTATAGCGTGAATAGTATAATAAAATTAGCATTCATGAATAGTAAAAAAATAAACAAAAAATAAAAACTTAAATAAATTTTAAATTAAAAATAAAAAAAATTATAAAAATAAAAATAAAAATAAAAAAATTATAAAAATAAAAAAAATAAAACTTAATTTTTAATTTTCATTTAATTTTAATTTTTTATTTAAAATCTGAATTTTATCTTTGTTAAATAAAAATAATAATATATATATATATATGAAAAAACAAATTCAATTTTTATTTTTATTTTATTTCCTTTTACCTTTCTTTATTTTATTTTATTTTACCTTTTTTAATTTTTATTTATTTTATTTTTATTTTTATTATTTTTTATTTTTTCTTTATTTTCTTTAACTATTTTTTTCTCTCTCTTAATTTTCATTTAACTTAATTAACTTAGATTTTTACTAACTTAATTAACTTAGATTTTTAATTAACTTAACTTAATTAACTTAGATTTTTTTTAACTTAGCTTTTTAATTAGCTTAGATTTTTTTAACTTAACTAATTTAGCTTTTTAATTAACTTAACTTAATTAACTTAGATTTTCTTTTACTTAATTAACTTAAATTTTTACTTAACTTAACATAATTAACTTAAATTTTTACTTAAATTAACTTAATTAACCTAGATTTTTACTTCACTTAACTTAATTAACTTAGATTTTACTTCACTTAACTTAATTAACTTAGATTTTCATTAACTTAATTAACTTAGATTTTTACTTAACTAAACTTAATTAACTTAATTTTAATAGCATGAAAAGTAAAGATCTAAGGGAGTTCTGTCTAGGAGACTAGTTCTTGGAAGCCTTTGTGCCACTAGTCTTTCTTGGGAACGTTGTTCTGTCTAGAAGAATGGTTTTTAAGGAGCCTTTACCCCACCATTCTTTCCTGGGAGCACTCTTGGTTAATACTGATTATGTTATTTTATCTTTAAACAAAAAAAAATTGCTTTGTTTGATCTAGGTATAATTGTGTTTTGATGCCTTAATTAATTGATTTGCACCTAGATGTGGGTTATCTAAAACCCTCAAGAATGCCCCTAGTTTTTGATACAAAAAAATTTGAAAATCAATAGGGCATGTTTGAAATAGTATAGGTAGACAACCTTGTCTTACTTGTAGGTATGATTGACTCAATGATGAGGGGACATTGAGTTTACTTAAAATGTAATCCCCAAGTTACGTCTTGTTAAGACGTTAAACTAAGCACTAGATGGGAGGCAACCCATCATTTTAGGTAATTTTCTGTTATTTATTTGTTTAATTTCTATTGTGTAGTTTAGTTTAATTACATGTGAATAATTTTAAAATTGTTAAAACTAAAAAAATTTGTTGAGATGTTAGAAGCTCACAACAATCTATTTGTGTGAATTTTATTGATGAATATGATGGATGTACCTGCATTTCTCCATTACTACTTGCACGTTCTCAAGAAATAGGTAATATTTCTTCTCTTTTCCCTTTATCTTTAATTTACAGATGTTACATTGAGGACAATGTAAGTTCTAGGTTAGGGGTGGTGAAAAGTTACAATGCTTAATTAAAAAAAAGATTTTAACAATTTTAAAAATAAAAAAAATAAAAAAAAATTATTTTATTTTATTTTATTTTATGATCACATTTTCATTTTTGTGTTTGGTTTTATTTTTGTTTTGTGTGATTTAGTAATTTTTGAAATATAATATATATATATATATATATATATTCACAAACATTTATTATTTTTTTAAATCAAATTTAAGTAAATAGTTAAGTCTTTTGTACTGTTAGATTAATTTTTGAAAACATATCATGAAATATTTTGTAATTACTTTTGATAATTAGTTAGTTTTTGTCATAACTAGTATTTCTTGATAAAATGTGGAAATTATATTAAACCCAAAATCGGTGTTTATGAATTTTTTTTAGTGGAGACTACCCTTGTGAGATATAATTTGAGTCTAATTTCTTTTATTCAGAGTGAAATATATATTTTTTCTACTCCAAACACATTTCTTATTTATTCAAATTATAGATGATCTCTATAGGTATTAGCATTGAATGTATGAATTTTTTTTCTCCTCTTAATAGAGTATCATATATTTTTTATTATTATTTTTGCTTAGATTAAATGATTTGAGTAGAAATTGATAATATATGCTTATATCTCACTTATGCATGACTGCTACAAAATCAAAAAGACAAATGTGGGGTTACCTAAACCAAGATCAAACAGAAAAGCCACAAAATTAACCACTCACCAAAATCCTAAAAAATGTACAATCTGTACATTGGTTGACTCTCTAAAAAATACATATATTGAAAAATATCTACAGAAAAAAAAATAGAGAGATAAAAAAATATATAGTATCATCTACATACTATGACCCATATTCCCTACAAAGTTGTGAGTATAGGCTAATTACAAAAGAAAGATATAGGAAGTAATTCCCTAAAAAGTCATTACAATTTCTTCATTTGTAAAAAACATATATCTTGAAATTCTTTCTTAATGAATTTGATTTATGCATGAAAATAATTTTTATATATGATATCTTTATAATTTATACATTCGATTCCTTTCATGAGATCAATGTTAAAATAACACTTTGAGCCTTTATTCTTTATACATATGCGAACATATTAGTTCATTTCTATACATCAACTATTTCGCATATAAATTAGTATGAGTGTTTCAACCCATAGGATTCAGTGTTTTGAGAGTATTGACTTGTGAGGAATAGAGTCGAAGCGAATTCTGATTCATGACACTGAAATTGGGTGAAATTAAATTGATACATTTTTGACAGGAAATATGAAAATGATTTTCGACTAATTATTATAATAAATCATGATTGTTTAAAGAGATTAAAATAACTTATGCTTGAGATTTTAATTATGATCTTAAAAGAGATTAAAAAGTATGAGACATTTTTGTGATATGTTATTTTCTTTTATTCTTAAATTAATTTTTATTTTGTTGTAATTTTAGTTTTTGATTTGATTGTTTTTATTGTTTCTTTTGATTTTTTTTAGTTCAATGTTTGTGGGTATCATTACTGAAAACCCTCACGAGACTCAAACTCGTCCACTAGGGCAATCTAGGGGTTTAAAGGTTGTTTCATAGGCTAAATGCAACCGTTTCAATCCACGAAAATGATTTAGGATAGTTTAATTTTTAGTTTTTATCGTTTCTCTTGCAAAGGGAGTAGCAAGAAGCTGGTTGGAGGTTGTGATGAGTGCTCAAAAAGCACTAAAATAACCATACTTTTATGCACATTAATTGATTAATATATATATATATATATATATATTTATATGTTTTATCATATATTTATATATATTTGTCTTTTTCGGAATCACGGATATTTTTATTGTTTTTCAGGTATTTTGGCTTAAAAACGTAACTTAAAGACTCAAAGAGTAATACTGGAAGCAATACATCACAAATATATTAATAAATAAATGGGGAAAGGTCAACAAATATGGAAAAATTGGACAAAATGGGTCAAAAAGGTCAAAAATGTCAAAAATGTCAAAAAGGAGAAAATCGCGCCACCGCGCCGCCCAGCCGCGCCAAGCCCCGCGCCAAGCTGCACGCACCTTCCTCCAGATCCACACGCGCCCGCGCGCACTGCTACTCTTCACGCGTGCGCCCCTGCGCGCAGCGCCTGCCTTTCCGCGCGCGCCGATGCCATTTCGCCCCATTTTTCACATGCAGCCGCCCCATGACGTCATACTGATGTCATCAATGACCTCACCATTTGCACTCCGCGTTTTTACATTTTTTTTAACATTTTTTCACTCACTTTTTCTCTCAATCCTCACCTATAAATACCCCCTTCCTTTCACTTCTAAACACACCTCTAAACATATTCTTTTCTCTCTTTCTTTCTCTCTTTTCTTAGTTTTTAGCTTTTCTTAGTTAATTTCTTTTAGTTTTAGAGTTCTTCCCTTTTTGGGAAGAACTAGTTATGTTTTTGTAATTTATTAGCTTTTTGATTCAATAAATGGGAGTGCAAATTCCGTTTGGAGGTTTTCCAGCAACGGGAATAGCGTCGAAGTTCTGTAAGGATTTTATTTTGTTTACAGTTATTTTTTATGCTTTATTCTTACATGTTATATTTAATTTGTCTGTGATTAAATTTAACTCTGCTGGCTGTTTATAAACACGATGTAATAATAACGTTGTTATGCTTGCGAAATATTAAATAGGTAAAAATCTCTAAAATGAATTGATTTTATTTTTATTCAAGATTTTATATTAAGAATTTTAGAGAGAAATATATTATTTTTCATTACAAACTTAAACTTGAAAATTAGATTTTAAGGTTTAGTTATCCGGTCTGATTTAGAGTAGTGCTCTTTTATTTGTTGGTATAATCGCCCGGTAGTTAGAGTGAAGCTCTATTTCAAAAGTTTTTATAAGAATTATTATCTGAAAATGTATTGACAACATGTTTTTAGTAGTGGTTTTAAAACTTGAAAGTTAGTACTCGGATAACTAAATTCTTAGGTTTAATTTGGACACCTTGAATAAAGTTTAAACTGTCTAACCCCACCAAAGGTGGCATTTAAATGGTTCATTTTCAATCTCTTAGAAAAAAAAGAATTAATTTAATTAAGCATATTAGTTATCAACCCCACCCATAGGTGTTAATTGATTTGTTTAGTTAACAAAGAATATCTAACCCCACCAAAGGTGGTATTCATACAAAAAAGGGAGAATCAATAAATATCAATTCATATCTTTAATAACCTAAATAATATGAGCAAGCATAATTAACTTAGTTATTATATCCATAAATACTCCACTATTATAAAAGATAAAATTTGCATAAATGTTTATTGAATCTATGTTTATTTTTATGTAAGTAGATTAAAAACACAAAACCCCAAAATATCGTGACAGGATGTTTAGGATTTAATTTCGTTTTTAAAAGTTTGAATAATAAATTAAAAACTACATACATTCCTTCCTTAGATCGACCTTGGGAGTATACTTATCATTTTCTTTGAAATGATTCGTGCACTTGCGAGAGTTTTATAAATATTAAAACCAAAGTATTGGCAAGAATCGGCGATGCCAGTTTTCGTTTATCAACACACAGAGCATACTAGTGTTGCTTATAGTAGCACACAAGAGCATAAGTGCTGCACACACTAGCATGACTTCGCTTCCTACCAAAAACCTATCATAACAACATTATGCTAGCAACACTTACAATATTTAAGTGTTGCTCATGTATCTCCAATATCCCATAAATTGTAGTTTAGGAAAAACCAACATGTTGATTTTTAGTGAATAAAATTAAGGTAAAAGTAGTGGCTTCGTAATATCTGCAAGCTAATCAACCAAGAAAATATTCTTCAAAATGAGTTTTTTATTGAAACACCTAATCATGCATAAAGTATTGATCCACTTCAATATGTTATTCTTTTACAGGATTCTTAGCTAAGCTAATGGCACTTAGATTGTCACAATATAGAATAGGAGGAAATACAATAAGTGAGTGAAATTCAAAGAAAAGAGACCTTATTTATAGCAATTCAGAGGTAGCACTAGCCATAACTATATATTTTGATTCAATATTAGATTATGAGGTAAATTATTGCTTTGATATGTGCCAATATATGAGACTATGCCCAAGGAATACATGATGAGTGCTCAAAAAGCACTAAAATAACCATGATTTTATTCACATTAATTGATTAAAAATATATATATTTATATGTTTTATCATATATTTATATAAATTTGTCTTTTTCGAAATCACGGGTATTTTTTTTGTTTTTCAGGTATTTTGGCTTAAAAATGCAACTTAAAGACTCAAAGAAGAATACTGGAAGCAATACATCACAAATATATTAATAAATAAATGGGGAAAGGTCAACAAATATGGAAAAATTGGACAAAATGGGTCAAAAAGGAAAAAAATGTCAAAAAGAAGAAAAACGCGCCGCCGCGCCGCCCCCATGACGTCAGTATGACGTCATTAATGACCTCAGCAATTCCAATACACGTTTTTACATTTTTTTAACATTTTTTTACTCATTTTTTCTCTCCATCCTCACCTATAAATACCCCTTTCCCTTCACTTCAAAATACACCTTAAAAACCTCCAAATACATTCTTTTCTCTCTTTCTTTCTCTCTTTTCTTAGATTTTTAGTTTTTCTTAGTTTTTCTTATGTTTTCTTAGTTTTTAGCTTTTCTTAGTTAATTTCTCTTAGTTTTAGAGTTCTTCCTTTTTTTTTGGGAAGAACTAGTTATGTTTTTGTAATATTTTAGCTCTTTGATTCAATAAATGGGAGTGCAAATTCCGCTTGGAGTTTTTCCAGCAACGGGAATAGCGTCGAAGTTCTGTAAGGATTTTATTTTCTTTACAGTTATTTTTATGCTTTATTCTTACATGTTATATTTAATTTGTCTGTGGTTAAATTTAACTGTGCTGGCTGTTTAGTAAACATGATGTAATAATGACGTTGTTATGCTTGCGAAATATTAAATAGGTAAAAATCTCTAAAATGAATTGATTTTATTTTTATTCATGATTTTATATTAAGAATGTTAGAGAGAAATATATTATTTTTCATTACAAACTTAAACCTAAAAATTAGATTTTAAGGTTTAGTTATCCGGTCTGATTTAGAGTAGTGCTCTTTTATTTGATGGTACAATCGCCCGGTAGTTAGAGTGAAGCTCTATTTCAAAAGTTTTTATAAGAATTATTATCTGAAAATGTATTGACGACATGTTTTCGGTAGTGGTTTTAAAACTTGAAAGTTAGTACTCGGATAACTAAATTCTTGGGTTTAATTTGGACACCTTGAATAAAGTTTAAACTGTCTAACCCCACCAAAGGTGGCATTTAAATGGTTCATTTTCAATCTCTTAGAAAAAGAAATTAATTTAATTAAGGATATTAGCTATCAACCCCACCCATAGGTGTTAATTAATTTGTTTAGTTAACAAAGAATATCTAACCCCACCAAAGGTGGTATTCATACAAAAAAGGGAGAATCAATAAATATCAATTCATATCTTTAATAACCTAGATAATATGAGCAAACATAATTAACTTAGTTATTATATCCATAAATACTCCGCCATTATAAATGATAACATTTGCATGAATGTTTATTGAATCTATGTTTAATTTTATGTAATTAGATTAAAAACACAAAACCCTAAAATATCGTGACAGGATGTTTAGGATTTAATTTCGTTTTTAGAAGTTTGAATAATAAATTAAAAACCACACACATTCCTTCCTTAGATCGACCTTGGGAGTATACGTATCATTTTCTACGAAATGATTCGTGCACTTGCGAGAGTTTTATAAATATTAAAACCAAAGTATTGGCAAGAATCGGCGATGTCGGTTTTCGCTCATCAATACACAGTATACATCAGTGGATCTTCTATCATCAATGTTGGAAGTCCAATCTACAACACATAGTGCAAACAAATAAAGTGAAAGTGACTTAAGAAAAGTGAGGTTATGGTAAATTTTACCCTTGGGATAATAGATGAGTCTTTTCACAACCACCCAATTCACATTTGTAGACCCGACATTAATTGGAATAGCTTGTTAAAACTAAATGAGGTGTGTGGTCTTATCAATATGCATTATACATTCCTTAGCAATCACACCTTTAGCTAAGCTGAGTATTTTTGTTGATTCAACCATAAGAATTCATCTTGGATAACAGCCTCCAATCCAAGAAAATAGTTAAGAACCTTAAGATCCTTAAGAGCACATTGGGAGTGTAGATAAGCTATAAAGGAGTCTACTTGAGAAAGGGAGCTACCTATAAGGATGACATCATCTACATAAATGAGAGTCATTGTGTACGTCCCATTGTACTCGTGTCTGTGTATTGGCTTCCTATGTGCAAAACACAATATCTATTTTATTCTTACTTAGTGTTTTTGTCCTCGTGTATAAGATTGGTTACTATGGATCAATAATACACACATAGATTCTTAGGAACACTTTGTATGAAAGTATATTTACACACACCACATGAGATTGGTTTTCGTAGTGTACATGCTAGGTTGAGAGTGTTGATTTTCGACGAGCGAACTGATATTGTTACTTTTTTTATTCATTTCAAGTAAGGATATTTATTAAAAGTACTCGATAATTTTTGAACAAAAAAATGTAACTTTTAGCATATCGTCACCAAGCTAGCCACTACCCTCATCACCACCCTTGGAGAGGTGGTTGTCAAGGTGGAAATGAGGTGGAGAATTTGAGCTCTATAAATACCCTCTTACTTTTTATTTGTTATCCAAAAAATGTAGCAGAGATTTGTCAAATTAATATTTTATTTTTCTATTTTCAGATTACTAATACCTCGATTATTATTTTGTATTAGTTATTCGTGATTGTGTGAGAAAAATTATGCTTGTGAGTGGTGAGTACTCAAGATAGTGTTCATGAATAGGTTGTATGTGAGCCGCGTGTTGGCTGGTAATTTCCCCCATGTAACTTTTTTAATGTGAGGAGCATATCTGGTTATGAGCTGTGGGTCAATTGGTTGTTGCATTCGTACAAAATTTTCTTATTCAATTTACACATTACTAATCTTTGGTTTATGATCACATCACTTTGGGTAGTGTGGGCTTTTGAAGAAAGTTAGGTTTATGTATCGAACCAGGTCATAACGAAAGTAGTAAGTAAGAGCAACAATAGGTAGTTTGGACAAAAGCCCCAACCGATAAAGGTAATATGATTTCTATATGGGTTTACCTAGATATTGTGTTAGTATAATATGAGTTCCTATCATGTATGCTTCATCATACTAAATTTAGATTATGATTAGAAGCTTGTTCATTTTGCATAGTTGTATGCTTTCTTTTCTTTCTATGTATCATGCTTATACTATAGTAAATTAATCTGCTTACTCCCTGATTAATTTATCTTACTTATGTCCATTATTGTATATGAGTTTCACATGAGTCTCAAAGGAGTTTGTATATCTTTATCCTGGTTGTGTCCCAGGTGCCAAACTCTTTATTTGGTTTGCTATGTTTAGATTGATCGTATGTTGTGAGAGTACAATTATCATTTACCAAATATCTTCTCTCATATGAAGTCTTAAAATAATTAGAAATCCTCTATTATTTAATATGCATTCTTATCTCATATGTTATTAATTGTTTTCCATGCATATGTATGTTGCTAGTACTCTGTTAAGTGTTTTAATTATATGTTGAATTAAGGAGGTTATTTTATACTTTTACTGTGTAAGTTGCTTAGTTTATGTTTGTAAGGTTGGCATGGCCGACTTGATATGGAGCTCACAAAAAGATTCCATGTTTGGCATCTCCATCTCTTTTAGGTCCCAGTTACATATTTGAATCAAAAGAACAAATAACTTTCGTATAATTATTCCTACATATAGGATTCTTCATACCATATAGATTGTATCACTATCCAACACAAAGAGAAAGATATAATTGAAAGCTACAAAACCAAGATCCACTGAGACATAACTCAATTTTGAAAGCCATGCTCTAGAGGCCTATTTTTGACCATATAGAGCTTTCTTTAACTTACATACCAAGCCAGTTCCTTCCTCAAAATCAAGAGGCTACACAATGAAAACATCTTTAGCAAGGTTACCATTTAAAAAGGAATTATTAATATCAATATGCATTTAGGATCCATCCTCTAGACAATGTCAATGTTAATGAAACTCCAATGGTACTTGGTATGACAACAGGATAAAAGGTTTCAAAGAAATCCGTACTTTTAACTTGCAAGAACCCCTTAGCCACTATTTTAGCTTTGTACTTATTCAAAGTCTTATATGCCTTCAATTTGACCTTGAATATCCACTCGTAGCTTATGAGATTTACTTTTATTTTTGTTTTATTGAATTTTTGTAACAAGGACATTTTGGTATTTATAATAAAACCATGAGTTTTGAGTTAGGTTTTTACTAGATTGAAAAAAATACAATTAAAATAATAAACATGTTATACGAAAACATTATTTTCGTATTACATTGAAATCATAAACAATATCATTATTAGTATGATTATCTACTTAGCCTAATGGTAAGCCAATTAGCTTAATTGTATCAGTTTGGAGGTTCAATCTCCCTAAAGTCACATTTTTTAATGAAAATAGAGTACATATTTTGAATTAGTTGGGTTTTAGATCATACGTGGTTTAACCCATTATCACGGTGTGTACGAATTGGTTGAATCATAATTAAAATTCATCAAAATAATATTTAAACCAAACCTAATCCCATGGGTTGGCCAAGTTTGTTTGGGTTTAGGTTTTGTCTACTCCTTTCTAAAGGTACCAAATTATAAAATAAAAAAAGTAAGAAGATGAAAAGGTGAAAATTAAGAATAAAGGAGCTAAATCAAAAGATACCAAACTATAGAAAAATATAGTGAGTGATTGGGTTTTAGTATCTTTGTAATAATAGAAAAAATAACACTCATAAAATTTATCACAATAAAATAACACATTTACTTTGAATTGAGATTTGAGAAAGAGTTTTTGTTAGTGATATTATTTTTATTGTTATAAGTTTTAGGGTATTAATTTTGTGATTTTTAAAACTACTTCAACTTAAATATTGATTCTTTTAGAAAAAAATAAAATCATAATATAATATTATAATATTCATGATTTTTTATACTATGAATCTAAATTAACAAAAAAACACAAATTTTATATGCATAAGTACGACATATATCATCGTATATAAATATTTAAATAAAAAAAATCACTCTAAAATTATATTTAAAAAATAAATAAAAAATATAAGCAAACATGCCTACCGAAGAGAAATTCTTGTAAAGAAAATTATCTTTTATAGAAAGCAAATTTTTTTTGCTATATTACAACTTGAGTATGGTTCTTAATTTGCATGACAACCAAATAAACGTAATTAAACACAACTGTAGGTATCATGCCGAAAGAAACATGCTAATAAATAATTAAATACGACTACATAGCTATCATGAAATGACGGGTCTTCTTCAATATGATTATTTTATTAATATTGTTTTTTTATTTTTTGAGTTTCGAAGATTCGTTCTGATTTAATAATAATTTATCAATTTGCTATTTTCCAATTAAATGTTCTTATAAGAAATTTTATCTATAAAATATTATACATTAATTATTAACATTATACTTAATTTTTTACATTTATTTATATAAAAAATAAAGGTTAAGATTACTTGTTCAACCAGGTCTCTATGCCTCTCTGCTTACTTTCCTCGAATGTAACATTGTTTCACATCAATGATATTTATTTTTAGATTTCACAAAAATATTATATTCTTATTTTTAATAAATATATACTATGTGATTTAAATTTTATCATAAAACATAAAAATAATAATTCTTATAGCAAAGACTAGTAGATAAAATTGTAATTACAGAATTTTATGGGATATGGGAATTCGAACCTTAAAAGAGAAAAAATCACTATGATTCAATATATTACAAAATCACTGTTTATAAGTATTTATAACAAAACTGCATAACAACTTTACATGTGATGCATAATAGACCGTTGAACTTAGTAACTAAAGTTTACACGTAAATACAGTTTTAACATATTAATAGCCTCTCATAAGTTCATGGTTTTGCAACACCGTGAGCTTAGTTTTTATTTAGTAAACTTGGGTCCTGATAGTGGTCTTATCATTATGCATGTTAGTAGTATTCCTGTATTAGGGATATATTCATTCATTAACACTCCATCAAAAACTTTCTCACGAACAAAATAAAAGTTAATTTCGATATATTTTGTTGGTGAATGAAATACTTGATATTTTAGCAAGTAACCAACATTGATGTTGTCATAATAAACTACTAGCTTTTCATTCAAACTTACTTTCAACTCAATAATTACTATTTGTGTCCATAAATCTCAAACAAAGTGACAACTAATAACCTAAATTTGGTCTTAGTAGTGAAACAACTTCACATGTGTTGCATAATAGAGTACTGAACTTAGTAATTAACTGTTAGAGTCTCAATTCAATCCAAAAACGTTCATAAAATCATATGAACTCATAATTTAAATGTAGCGAAAACAAAATTGGATTAAAAACATACCTCCTGTCATTGATCAAATTTTAGCACTTACACGGGAATTCCAATAGATTTTCTATTTGATGCTTTCACTGGTTTCTCACACTTATTCTCTGTGTATTGATGATGTATCTGAATTGTTATGCAGTTAATAGTGAGAGAACCTGATACTTTATTAAGGTTCTTCTATCAAGAACTTCGTTCGGTTTCGGAACCGACGTACGGTTCCGATGAAACCGAACCGTCACCACGGTTCACTTAACGTTGCACCACTCTGATTTACATTCTCCCACTTGGTGCAAACGTTAAGCGAAATTCTCTTGAGTAACAAAACACATGAATCATAGCGATAGGTCCTCTAAGAGCGAGTATTATTTTCCATATATTACAATGTATTTAGTTTCTCAAGTATTATACTTTATGTGATAACTAAACTTAATGAATAAATCCTATATTTATTTTTGGTCCAATATAAATTTTCTCAAATAAATTAAGGTGCACATCAATATGAGAAAATATCACAATATATAAGGGTTTCATTAATTAATTGTATATATACATTTACAAAGTAGAACCAATTCCCATTTTCTCTACACGATCCTTGAATTTCATTGGTGGCATGCCTTTAGTCAAAGGATCAGCAATCATCAACTCAGTGCTTACGTGCTCAATGACCACTTTCTTTTCCTTAACACGTTCTCTTATGGCATGGTATTTAATGTCGATGTGCTTACTACGACTACCACTTTTGTTGTTCTTAGCCATAAACACAGCAGCTGAGTTGTCACAGTATAATCTTAATGGCCTAGAAATAGAGTCAACTACTCTAAGCCCGGAAATGAAACTCTTTAACCATACACCATGCGATGTGGCCTCAAAACATGATACGAACTCAGCCTCCATAGTGGAAGTAGCAGTCAAGGACTGTTTCGCACTCCTCCAAGACACAACTCCACCGGTAAGCATGAAAATGTAACCAAATGTTAATTTTCGTGAATCAATACAGTGAGCAAAGTCCGCATTGGAGTAACCAATTACTTCCAGTTCATCGATTCGTCTATACATGAGCATATAATCCTTGGTTCCTTGTAGGTACCTCATCACTTTCTTTGCAGCTTTCCAATGGTCAACACCTGGATTACTCTGATATCTCCCTAGCATCCCAACAAAAAATGCAATGTCAGGTTTGGTGCAGACTTGAGCATACATCAGGCTTCCAACAGCTGAAGCATATGGAATGGTTTTCATTTGTTCTCTTTCAAAATCATTCTTTGGGCATTGGTCCAAATTGAACTTATCACCCTTCACAATGGGAGCAACACTTGGTGAACAATCATTCATTCGAAATCTCTCTAAAACTTTATTGATATAGGTTTTCTGAGATAAACCCAAGACACCTCGAAGTCTACCTCTATGGATCTTAATGCCAATGACATAAGATGCCTCACCTATATCTTTCATGTCAAAATTTTTAGAGAGGAATTGTTTTACCTCATGTAGCAAACCTCTATCATTGGCTGCAAGCAAAATATCATCCACATATAGCACCAAAAAACAAATCTTACTCCCACTAACCTTCTGGTATATACATTGATCCATGACATTCTCTTCAAAACCAAATAAAGTGATGACGTTATGGAATTTCAAATACCATTGACGGGAAGCTTGTTTTAATCCATATATGGATTTATTAAGCTTACAAACCAAATACTCACCATCACTAGAGAAGAATCCTTCAGGTTGTTTCATATAAACCTCTTCCTCTAGGTTACCATTAAGGAAAGCCATTTTCACATCCATTTGTTGCAAATCCAAATCAAAATGGGCAACCAATGCCATGACCACACGAAGTGAATCTTTCTTAGTTACAGGAGAAAATGTCTTCATGTAGTCGATTTCATCCCTTTGAGTGAATCCTTTGGCAACGAGTCTTGCCTTATGTCTCTCAATGTTGCCTTGTGAGTCTTTCTTTGTTTTGAAGACCCATTTACATCCAGTGGCTTTCACACCATTAGGCAACTTGATGAGATCCCAGACTCAGTTAGACGCCATAGAATCCATCTCTTCTTTCATGGCATTGTACCATAAGTTCGAAACCTCAGAACTCATGGCCTGTGAAAACGTCTCAGGATCATTTTCGGCTCCAACATTATAGTCACATTCTTGTAGATACACAACATAATCATTAGGAATCGTTGATTTCCTTACTCTAGTAGATCTTCTTAATGTTGCATCAACATTCTGTTGAGGAGCAGGATCATGTTATTCATCTGGTTTTTCAACAGTTGTAGGCATCTATTGAACTTCAACATCTACTGGATCAGGATCAACAGCTTGTGGTACTTCCAAGACTGGTTCTTCAACATGCGTTTGTACTCGAGGCGTGTTGTTAACAATAACGATCAGTCCATTACTTGAAGTGGCATATTGAGCATCTGAATGATCTTTCTCAGAACCAATGCCCTGGGATCGATCGCTCCCACTAATCAAGTAATTCTCAAGAAATTTTGCATTTCTTGATTCCAAAAACCTAGTGTTGTGAGATGGATAGTAAAATCTATAACCTTTAGACCGTTCGGCATATCCAATGAAATACCCACTAATAGTCCTTAGGTCCAGCTTCTTCTCTTGTGGATTATAAATCCTCACTTCAGACGGGCATCCCCAAACGCGCATATGTTGCAAACTCAGTTTCCAACCTTTCCATAATTCAAATGGCGTCTTTGAGACAGCCTTGGTTGGAACTCGGTTTATTATATACACAGCCGTCTTTAAAGCTTCAATCCACAAGGATTTAGGAAGATTGGAGTTTCTAAGCATACTCCTCACCATGTCCAATAGTGTTCGGTTTCTCCTTTCTGCTACACCATTCTGGTCTGGTGAACCAGGCATAGTGTATTGGGCAACTATCCCATGTTCTTGAAGAAACTTAGCAAACAGACCAGGTGTTTGTCCATTCTCAGTGTATCTACCATAATATTCACCACCTCTATCTGATCTCACGATCTTTATTTGCTTTCCACATTGTTTCTCTACTTCAACCTTAAAGCTTTTGAAGGCATCCAATACTTCGTTCTTATTATGAAGCATATAGAGATACATATATCGAGAAAAATCATCAATAAAGGTGATAAAATATTTCTGACCTTGAATGTCCATGTCTGGACAACATATATCCGTATGTATGATTTCTAATATGTTTGAACTCCTATTGGCACCTTTCTTTGACTTGTTAGTCTGCTTTCCCTTAATGTAGTCCACACATGTCTCAAAATCAATAAAATCTAGAGTACTAAGTACCCCATCTTTCACTAATCTTTTAATTCTTTCTATGGAGATATGTCTTAAACTCCTATGCCATAACATAGAAGAGTCATTGTCAATAATACACCTTTTAGTGCCAGCTTGAACATGCATAGCGTTATGAGTGGCATTATTTCGTAAATTAATGCAGTAAAGACCATCAGACAAAATACCATTCCCAAAAAAATCAGATTTATTAAATAAACTGAAAGATGTTTCTAAAAGTGAAAGGAATAACCATAAGGTACAAGTCTTGAAATTGAAATCAAGTTTCTAGAGAAACTTGGAACATAAAAGGTCTTTTCTAATTTTAAAATAAAACCACTACTTAAAATCAAACTGCATGTCCCTACAACCTTCACATGTGAGCCCATCTTGTTACTGGATAAGATGTATTGCTCACTTCCCACTGGCTTCCTTAGATTTCGCATACCCTGTAAGGATTTGCAACATGGATTGTAGATCCAGAATCAATCCACCAGGTGTTAATATTAACATTAACCATATTAGATTCATAACAAACAAACAAACGAGGTTGGATTACCTTTATTCTCAAACCATTTCTGGAATCTGATACAATCCTTCTTCATATGTCCTTTCTTTTTACAAAAGAAACACTTGGATTCTTTATTAATATCAGCTTGAGGTGGAATTATCCCCTTTCCTTTATGCTTGTATTGAGATTTTCTTTTCTGGTACGTTGTAGCCAACATTGCACTTTCACCAAATTCCATAACAAGCCTCCCTTCCTCTTGAAAACACATGGTATTAGTTCATTGATTGACCATTTATCCTTATGTGTATTGTGCGAGATTTTGAATGGCCCGTACTGATGTGGGAAAGTGTTAAGGATATAGTGCACCAGGAAGGATTCCGACATCTCAACCTCGAGATGCTTAAGTTGAGCCGCAATGTCCCTCATTTGCATAATGTGCTCGCGCACACCTTTCACATTGGTGAGTCTTAAAGAAGAGAACTTCATAATAAGGGTGCTTGCTAAAGCCTTATCTGAAGTGACGAATTGATCATCAATGGCCTTTAGCATGTCTTGAACATTGGTATGCTGATCAACGGAACCACAAATACCAGTAGAGATTTTAGTCTTAATGAACATCATACTAAGGCGATTAGATCGTTCCCATTGTTCATAAAGCATGATATTCTCTGGAGTACTAGTTTGAGTAATTTTAGGTGGTTCGTTTTTCCTAATAGCATAATCAATATCCATCCACCCTAATTGAAGGAGAATTCTTTCCTTCCATATTTTATAATTATCCCCTTTCAGATCGGGAATATCACAACGGATATCAGAGAAATTTACAGGTTGAGAAGCTGCAATTAAAGATTATATGCTTATTAAAATTTGAGGCCTAAACTATAATCATTCTTTACCAATGTAAATCATGAATAATATGAATCTAGTGACATAAAACTTGCATGTGAGCTAAAGTTTTAATTCAATTAAATTCATCCTAACTTTACGATAAAACTATCAAATTATGTTCCTTTTCCTAATCCCTGTGGGTAAATTAGAAAATATAATTTGATATTATATCATAATTAATCACACAAAAATATAATAAAAATTCCTGTGGGATATGATCTATTCCATCACATATGATTAATTACAATTAATATTTATTTTCTAAATGTGATCCTAAATAAACTTTATTATAGTTTTAATTAATTAAAGATGATGTGGCTACTCCCTAATTAATTAAAATATATGAATTACTTAAATATTAATTAAATCCTTATGCTTATGGCATAAAACCATAAGCAATATTAATTTAATTTCAAATGTGCAAATATTATTTATCTTAAATTGCATATATGATAATAAATTATACAAGCAAAAATTAAATAATATAAGCACTAATTAAATCTATAAGAGCCATTAAAAATTAATTTCATTATGCATAAATTATTTAACTCAATTTTATATGTATATTTAATTACAAAATTTATACATATAAATACCAAAAACAAATAATTTAAGCATAATGTATTTAAATAAAATTTTAATGTGCCCAAAAATTATTTAAATAAATATAACATGTATAATAAATATTATACATATGATAAACATAAATTAAAATTATATTCAGAATTATTGTATATATATATATTTTGTTTTAATAAAATTAAATATCTAATATATATAAAATATTACACATTGTACACTACATAACGTGTTGTAGCCTGCTAGTCTGGTTCTTGAATTCTCTGTTCAGAGACCAAGGTTCAAGACCCAGACAATCCAAATGTTTGATGTTTTTTTTTAATAAAACAAACTTCTAATTCTATATAAAAATATTTTTTAAATAATACAATATAACGGGCTCAGTAGTCAAGTGGATAGCTCATTGCAAACCTTGCAGTGTAATCTGGGTTCAATTCCCAACAAAGCAAGTTTTTTTTTAATAAAACTTCATCTTCAACCTTCAGCCGGGTCAACTTGACCCAGTTTGACCTTAACGGATACCCGGTCGTATCTTTCTATTCCGGCGACGGAATTCAGCGTTCTTTTTATCAAAATTCTCAGAATTCGATTTCCGAGTGATTCATGATCTTAATTTTAAGTAAAAATTTCATTTTAAATAAAAAGTTAATTAATGAAAGAAATAAATACCCACGACAAATTGGATTTATTTTCTTCATTATTTTTCAAGTTTAATTTTACAGAATCATTCAAAAATCAATATTGAAACACTTTATAATTTCCATATGCATCAAAAACAATCAATATAAAAAACCCAAAATTTCAATTCTCGTGAAACAACAGAGCAAAACAGAGTTGTTTTCAAATGGCTCTGATACCAAATGTTAGATTCTCAATTCAATCCAGAAACGTTCATAAAACCATATGAACTCATAATTTAAATGCAGCGGAAACAAAATTGGATTGAAAACATACCTCCTGCCATTGATCAAATTTCAGCACTTACACGGGAATTCCAATGGATTTTCTGTTTGATGCTTTCACTGGTTTCTCACACTTATTCTCTGCGTATTGATGGTGTATCTGAATTGTTATGCAGTTAATAGTGAGAGGACCCGATACTTTATTAAGATTCTTTTATAAAGAACCTCGTTCGGTTTCGGAACCGACGTACGGTTCCGACGAAACCGAACTGTCACCACGGTTCACTTAATGTTACACCACTCTGATTTACATTAATAGCTTACCCATGAATACAATTCTAACATGTGAACATAAAAAGTAGAGTTTATTCATCGTTATCAATATTCCATCAAACCAAATAATAAAACAAAATCATATTTTTCAAAAAAAATATTTTTAGATAAAAAGTATTATAAAAGTTTCCTAGATCATTTGTATTATTTAGTCTTAAAGATTATAAATGGTATTATTTATTTATTTAACTTTAGAAAAATGAGTTAATTAAGAATAAATTGTATTATTTTAATATTTTTTATATTAAACTATTACATTTTTTTTTGTTAAGTGATTAAAAAATATGATTAAAATATAAGTTTTTGATAATAATAATAACGTGATAATTAATATGAAAATATTCACACAATATTGTTTTTTAATATTTTATGATTTTCATTATTTTAATATAATATTATTGTAGATTTTTTAATTTTTTTAATATTAAATTTAACATTGATTATTGTATTTAAATCGGTTTTAATCCCTTTAAAAACATATTTTAATAAAAATCAGTAAAATATAATGACGTTAAGTAATATTATATATATAATCTAACGAGCAAACGATATAAGACTTAATATAAGAGACCTGATAGCTTTTTATTTTTTGAGTAGTATAGTCAAAGTTTTCTACGATGTGTGTTCGTTTTTCTATATATTAACTTAATTATCTACAGAACACAACTTGATTTAAATAAGGTGAAGCTCAAGTTGCTTTGTCTTACTTAAGTTAAGCCTATATTGAAAGTATCTATCATTTCATTTTTATACTGTATTCTTTCCTAAATAAATATATCGTAGATAAATCATATATTCCATTAATGTTATATTCATCGGATCGAATTAAAAATAGAAATTAAATTATATTTTTTATTTCCCAAACCTACCCATATATAGTCAACTTTTTAATCAAATTTCGATATCAAAAAACCAAATTCATAAAATTTGCATTTTATGGGACTAGATAGACTAAATGAACACGGGCGAAAAAGCACTTATTTTTAGTAGTAAACGGATTACTATAATCTTTGTTACTATTATTTTTGGTTGTTTTAGATTAAAAATATAAAAATTCTTAATATTATATTAACGTAAATTAAAAATAAAATAATAGTTAAAAAAACTTGAATATAAATTATTATACCTGTGCTTCTATATGATTTATTCAATGTTTTTTATATTTATGTTTTGAATTATTAAAAATATATATTTAATATTAAAAATATTTAAATTTAATATATAAAGTGATAAAGTAACAAGTCTCGATCGCCTAAGGCTCTGCAATCGATTTCGAGCTAGACCTAAATAAGAATCAAATAGAACTATAATGTGGATTAATTGAAATAAAAAAGAACCGGAAATAAGTGATTTGATTACCTTGAATATATTTACTAAATCTTTGTATATAGTTAGAATAAAAATGAAATAGATAGGAAGTAAACATGCTAAACTTATGTTAAAGAGAAAAAAAAAACCAGAAATTTTAATTACATGTTTCGTATGTATTTATGAGATTAAGTCGTATTTAAGATAGTAATATTCTCATTCTATCACCACAAACTCAAATCTGAATATTTTACTTATAATTTATTTTTATTTAATAAAAAAAATACTAAAATATCTTTTTTAATAAAAATAGAAAAATGTAAGGCAGTGTAAATGAAGTCCAATCCACCATAACAAGTGTGATTTACCACCACCTAGCTAGCGGATTCTAGTTATTGTAATCTATTGATGAGTTGAATACACGTCAATCTTGAGCAGTTGTAACAGCTCATGTTTTTCATAGCAGTTTGGTGTAAATAATCGTGAATTAGTCGTGTATCTTTTTGATAATGAGAATGAGTACCTATGCCTATATATGCATTAAATAACATGCCTATATATATATATATATATACACACATTAAATTACGATAAAAACAGTTTTTATCAAAAATAATTCACAAAATTATTAAATATTCGATGCACTAAAGCTGGAAGGGACTACAAATAATTAAACTAAAAGTATTATATATAAATAAATAAATTAGTATATATAAGTAATATTTTCTTAATTAGCTGCATTTGGTTTGATTTACTGTGTTTATAGACTTATTTTAATGTTGTTAATATATCCTGCTTCTGCCGGCCATGTGGGACAGTTAATTTAGTATTAATTAATATTTTTAATTATTTTATTCTTGTTTGAGTTAATAAGTGTCTCCACTTATTTTACTGCTCTTAGTCCTTGCTCATACAGCCATGTGCGGACACAATTAATTTTTTATTTTTTCTTATAGTAAAATTTTAACATCCATATTTCACAAATAATATACGTTATGCGATTATTGGTCATAGACAATTAATTTAATATATACTAATAAAGGGCTTCTTTGGATGGATTTTTTGAAATTACATATGTTAAGCGATTTAATCTCAAAATGTTAACTTAATAGGTAAAAATATTTATAATTTTATAAATTCTATTAATATTCACTCAAAATGTGAGTCTTTATCTATTACAAATATTATTTTATATTTTTAATATATTTTATTATATTATTGAGTCACTTGTCTTCTTTTTTTATCCACGGGTATCATTTGTTTATTTTTTTTAAATTACAAAAAATAATATCTCTATAATTTATAATAATAAAAATAATACTCTAATAATATTGAACGAGATTCAATTGAATAACGTTTAATATTGAATAAATCTAAATAATTATAGTTTAATTTAAAAGTCACAAGTTTCAAAATGAATACATTTTATAATTTTTTTTTTAATAATGTATTTAGATGGATTTAGAAAGTATTTTTTTTTGTAATTATAAGTTTTAAGGATGTAATTTTATTATTTTCTCTTTATTTATTTTTTTGTGTGGGAGTCATATTGTTTTTTTGCTTAATTGAATGTACCCTCAAATTCTAAAATGCTAACATGATAAATAAAAATACTTATAATTTTTAAAAATTATAGTATTATACTTTATTAATTTGGTATATTACCACGAATATTTTCCTCAAATATTTAATATTTTTCCTTATGTGGTTGAAAGGAAACTCACTTCTCACAGATTAATTTGAAATGAAAGGATTTGCATCTTCAAATAAGCATTTTAATTATGTGCTTGATCAATCCTATCCATTAAGGGGAGAGGATCAATATCCTTTATTTTTTACACTCATGTTTTAGTAATTTAGATTTGTTAGGAAGTAAGGAGAAATAAATATCTCTTTAAATAGAAAACGTTAATATAAAAAAGTGTACAAAATTATATAATAATTTATAAACACTTATTCTATTAATTGAATAATCAATTTAGAAATAAAACATATTTCTTACGTCAAATTTTGAAGGAAAAAAAATATCTTACACTTCTGATCCCACGATTAATTATTATTAACTTTTAGTTAAATAAGGAGTAAAACTAAAATTTATTTTCCCTATTTGGATGCATTTTTAATCCAAATAATAATGATTTACATTATTAGTGTTATAAGTTATTTGAAAAAGAAGTGTTAACCGTAAATGACTCTAAGGTAGTAATTATAATTATCATGGTTAGACAATCTAATGTTAGTATTTTTTAGAGGTATCTTTACTTAATTTGGTATCAAACAATCTTTCTTCTCCTTAAAAAATAGGATAAATAGTAACCATGTTATTTTTTTTAATAAAAATATACTTTAAATTCGTACTTATACGATGATACAATACAAATACATTATATTTACAAGAAGGATAGCAAAAGTAAATTTAAAAAATATATATATATATATATCAGACATGCACTAGACACACGACACACGACACGTGTTTTATTAAGAAGGATGTCTTGTGTTTTGTGTCTAACCAATTTTTTAAAAAAGACTTCTACCTCCCTTTTTCTATAAATATAAATGACTTATGTTACCTTACCAAATAATACAAATCAAAAGTATTATTATATTAAATACAACAAATTTAAAGTACCTTTTATCCAAATATAATATATTAAAATATATTAAAATTTAATATATTACCATCAAAAACATTAATATTTATTGTAAATTTTGTGAGTGTTGGTGATATTTGTGAACAAAACGTTTAAATGTAAAGTAATTTCTAGGTGCGTTTTCAAGATCGTCGTTCAAGTCGAAGAAACTTTTGAGATTCAGTAATACACTAGTTCTTAATCATGTTAGAATACATATTATAAACTTAGGAATAGTATATGTTGTTTGATTGATCGAGTAATAGGTAGATCGATTGAGTACTGATTGTGTATGATTTATGTCCTTTCGAGTTAGATCTCAAATTGTTGTAGACCGAATGAACTGAGTTCGATCTACCTAGTCTCAAGTTTTATTAATTGTTGCTTAGATTGATCAAAGAGGGTTTCAATCGATCAATTTTTATCTAAAGTGTAACATTCCCTTCATCAATGATTCCTCGAACTAAATGAAATCAAACATCGATGTGCTTGGTGCGACCATGATGAACTTGGTTCTTTTCCAAACAAATGGCACTCTGGCTATCGTAGAAAACCTCCACGTTCTTCTAAACAATACCCAAATCCTTGGTCAATCCTAGAAGCCATATAACTTCTTTGAATGCTTCTGTTACAACCATATACTCTACCTCTATAGTAGATAAAGCTATAGTTGACTATAATGTTGATTTCCAATAAACTCGTCCTTCTTCCATTGTGAACACATAACTAGTTGTAGATTAACGCTTATCCAAATCTCCATCATAATCAGAATCCACATATCTGACTAGGTGCTTGCCTTCAGTCTTCTCTCTCTCAAACTTTAAACCAATATCCACAGTATCATATATGTACTGTAGTATCCATTTCACTGCTTGCCAATTTCCTTTACTAGGATTATGCATGTAGTGACTCACCATACTAATAGAATGGGAAATATCATGTCTGGTCATACCATTGCATACATCAAGACACCAACGAAATTTGCATATGGAAGACACTACATTTGCTTCTTCTCATCGAAGGTGTTAGGTGACATCAATGCATTCAACTGAAAGTGGGGAGCAAGCAATGTATTTACTGGTTTGGTTTTCTCATCAATGTCAAACTTTTGTAGTACTTTCTTCAAATACTGAGTCTGTGTTAGATAGACTGTGCTTGCAATTCTATATCTTTTGATCTCCATCCCAAGAATTCTCTTAGCTTTTCCAAGATTTTTCATTTCAAATTCTGAACTCAATAGAGCCTTCAATCTGTCGATCTCCACCTTGCTCTTAGATGCAATCAATATATACATTACTACAAAAATGGGCATTAAAGTCGGTTAAAAACTGACTTTAAACCAATTTAAAGTTGGTTCGTTGAACCAACTTTAAATGAAATGACTTAAAATTTAAAGTCGGTTCATGGGATGAACTGACTTTACGTTTAAAGTCAGTTCACGTGGTGAACCGACTTTAAATTTGTTTTTAAAATTACTCATTTTCTATTATACTCAAATAAAAACCTGTATTCGAGGAGAAAAAAAACCAAAATTAGTTTAGCAAATAGTTCAAATAATACAAATATTTGAAAAATAAAATATTAATTAAGAGTAGAAAAATTACCATGGTTTTGTTCTATTTTATTCAAGATCATCATATTCTTCTCCTGATGTTATAATACAAACCTACATATATAATACAAAAATTTATACACATAAATAATAACACATAATAACAGAAAAAAATATGAATAATAAGTGCATAAAATTAATAGAAATACTTACAAAAGTAAATGAAGTGACAAAATGAAGGAAAGGAAGAAAAAATGATGTTTTGTAAGTGAAAAATGGGTATAAATTTTTTGAGTATTTTGCTCAAAAAATAGAGGATCTAAAAGATTAGTTAGAAAGAAAGAAAACCCACTAATCGACGCTAGAAATGGTAGTCGTAGGTGGCCGGAAAATGAGAAAGAGTGGAGGAGAAGTGGATGAGGTTTTGGGTTTTTGATAGTTATGCAACGCTGAGAATAGTTTCTATCTGGGGAAGAAATAAGAGAAAAGAATTTATCCACATGTGTAGCATCGGTTCCACGTGTCAACCGATGCTATGTTATGTGGATAGCATCGGTTCCAGGTGTCAACTGACGCTATGCTACGTGGATAGCATCGGTTCTACACCAAACCGACTTTAAATTCATTATAAGTCAGTTTTTGAAAAAAATAGACTTTACATATTGACTTAAATACCCATTTTTGTAGTAGTGATAAGAGCAAATAAATAAAGGTACCATCTTAGAGTTTTTGAAAGTATACACAGTGATCAAACTGGTTGTGTGTGCACTTCTGCTCTCTGATGAAGCTGTCAAAGTGCTTATACCACTATCATGATGATTACTTCAAACCATAAAGTGACTTGCTTAGCTTGTAAGCCCAATTCTCAAGTCTTGGAACTTGAAGCCATCCGGTTGAGATATGTAGATCTCTTCATTCAAAGTACTATGGATAAGAGTTATTTTTATATCGAGTTGAGCTAACTCAAGATCAAACTGTGCTACCAAAGCCAATAGTATCTGAATAGATGAATTCTTAACAAGTGAGAATACCTTATTGTAGTCTATTCCTTCTTTCTGAGCATATCCTTTTGCTACCAGTCTAACTTTGTATTTGATCTTGTCTTTACCAGGAACACCTTCCTTCTTGGCATAGACCCATTTGCAACCAATAGGTTTCTTTCTTTTGGAAATTTGAACGAACTCCTAAGTCTGATTCTAGTATAGAGACTTCATTTCTTCATCCATTTCCATCTTCCACTTTATACTATCAACTCTCTGCACGGTTTCTCTATAAGTGCATGAGACATCATCATCAATTACTAGAAGTGCAAATACTACCATGTCTGTGTATCTGGTAGGCTTCATAATCTCCCTTCTCGGTCGAGTAGTGGCAATAGATTCTGGCTGCTGATTGATCAGTGGTGATGGTGAGAGAACCTCCACCCCAATTGAGATCTCTACTTAATCATCAATTTTATATTCACCACGATCGACAGTCGGTGCAATCTTTTCTGGATCTTTTGGAGTTTCAAGCATAACTTTAGAAAGAGTATTTGGAATTTCATTCTCTTTCTTTGAATTTGTATGTCTCATCATAATAAACTCGTTGAATGTGACATCTTGGCTTAAAATGATCTTCTTTGATTCACCATACCAAAGTCAAAATCCTTTAACTCTTTCATTAAAGGAAATCCTAATGCAAGCATGGTAACAAGAAGAAGACAAATAAGTGAGGTAGCCCATTTATGCTATATTTCTCAATTTGAACCAAAAAATGTGAATGAAGCCCTTAGAGATGAATTTTGGATAAATGTCATGCAGGATGAGTTAGCTCAATTTGAAATAAATCATGTGTGGGTATTATTACCTAAGCCTAAAAACAAAAATGTTATTGGAACAAAACAGGTGTTCAAAAATAAATCTGATGGACATGACATTGTTGTTAGAAATAAGGCTAGGTTGGTAGAAGGAGTTGACTTTGATGAAACATTTTCACTTGTAGCTAGACTAGAGTTAATTAGGATTTTACTTGCCATTTATTGTCACATGAAGTTCAAATTATATCAAATGGATGTTAAGTCTACCTTTTTGAATGGATTTTTGAATGATGAGGTATATGTGGAACAACCAAAAGGATTTGTTGATCCAAAATTTCTAAATCATGTTTACAAACTTAAAAATGCTCTTTATGGTTTGAAACAAGCTCCACGAGCATGGTATGAGAGACTTACCAACTATCTTTTGAACAAGGAATTTATTCGAGGGGGAGTTAATAAGACTTTATTCATTAAAAGGAATAATGATAAGATCTTTATTGGTCAAATTTATGTGGATGACATAGTTTTTGGATCCACATCTAGTACATTAGAGGATGATTTTATGCATGTTATGAAAAATGAATTTGAAATGGCCATGGTAGGTGAAAGGAATTTCTTCCTTGGTTTTCAAATCAAACAATCTCGTGATAATATATTTATTTCTCAAACTAAGTACGACTGTAACCTTGTTAAAAGGTTTGGTCTTGAAACTAGCAAGCCATTACGGACTCCTTTAGGTACCAACACAAAAATTACAAAAGACACTCAAGGTAAAAGTGTTGATCAAATCCTTTATAGGAGTATGATAAGTAGTTTACTTTACCTCACTACAAGTAGGCCTGACATATGTTTTAGTGTTGGTGTGTGTGCCCATTATCAAGTTGACCCTAAGGAATCACACTTAGAGAATGTAAAGAGAATCATCGGGTATATCTTAGGAACAAGTAATCATATTTTACTATTGACACTACTTGTGAAGTAAGTGGTTTTACAGATGCCGACTGGGTAGGCAACCAGGATGACAGGAAAAGCACATCAGGTGGTTGTTTCTACATTGGAAACAACTTAGTATCCTGGCACAGTAAAAAGTAGAACTCTATCTCACTCTCTACAACTGAAGCGGAATACATTGTTGCATGAAGCTCTTGCACGCAAATGCTTTGGATGAAAAACATGCTTAAGGACTACGGTATGAATGCACACTACATGATTATTCTTTACACTTCACTTATTTTTATGTAAACTGAACTAATGTACAATGAGGCTTTCATGCCAAGTTGTCCTATGCTTTGTGAATGTCATTTTAGTTACTTATAGGTTTGTCAAGTTGCAGCGAAAATGGTTTCACGGAACCATAAGATAGTTCCACTATAGAGTCTGGGATATCATTGTATTGATATCTTATTTTTGTAAGTGTCACGTAGTGAGTGAAAGGCTTTGCCACACGAAAATGCCAAAATGGGAGTTGTAAGGACTATGTGTTTTGATTATTTTTGTGAACAAAATATTTACCTGTAAATTTGTTTTTAGGCTTACTATCAAGTCTATCAAGAAAATTTGAACAAATACTTGAGTTTCAGATAATCGTATTCCAGGTGTATCTTTTATAACTATGATACATAGTATTGCATTTATACATTTAATAACACATGTTCATAAAACTAAAATTATTTTTGGTGCTTAAATATTTTTTTAGGTATCTTAATATTTTTAAGATGTGATTTAAAAACATTATTTTAAGGCTTGCATGAGCCTTGAATAATGAAGCCCAAAATATTTTAACCCTAATGCTAGTAGGTTATCATTATCTATATATATATTAGAAAAGGTGAACTTGAGAAGGAAGGCAACAAGAATTTATATATATATATATATATGAGAATTAGGAGGACGGAGTGATGCTGCTAGATATCAAACAAAAAGCTGAAAATATTTTTTAATAAAATATATATCATTGCCTCATCAACATCATCAGCAAAGAATAGTCGAAATACAAAACAATTGAGAATGTGATAGTACAATCAACATATATAGATATTGATTGCATCAGTTTTGGGATGTTATAGAAAATAGGGTTTGATATTTTAAAAATGATTAATCTCATATAAGAAATTCAAGTTTTAGTTGAGGATTAATCTTTTCTGATGCAGTTCAACAAAGGTTGGCAAAAGGTAAAGATGTTAATTTATGATATTTGATTATCTATATTTTCATAATTTATAGTCAAATTGGATTTTGTTTTTCATGTTCTTATAACTTATTTTTAATTAGTGTCTTTCATGTTTAAATGAAATAATTTCATGTGTGATCATGATTATTTTATTTGGTTATTAAATTTTAAAAAAACTATTTTTGTTGAACTTGTTCTTAATCTTTTTATTCTAGAATTTGCTAGTTGATTTGATTTAAATGACATATGTTTTAAATCATCTAGTTAGGATTATTCTTACTAAATCCTTTCTAGAACACACACGGGCACTTGTGTTTTGTGCTAATTTTTTTGCAGTTGATTTTTGAACGATCTGATTGGCGGGGAGCTTATTGGAACGTTGGTCTAAAAACCGTTCACGCTAATTTTAGAAACTGTGAAAACAGAGTAGGGACTCATAAGTAAAGTACATTGGGGCAGTATCCTAGGGAGGGTAGCATAAGATTGAGTTTGTACTTGAACATTTGATTTTTATAGTGAAAAGTTAGGTAGTCCGGTGGACCGGTAGACCGAAGGTTTTCCTCTTAGGTCATTGTTGTGGCCTAGGTTGTTTCTATCTAAAAATATCGTGTGTTATTATTTTATTTTTGTACTTTATTCTTACACGTGATTGCATGCATGACTAACTTGTTTAGGTTATTAAGTTATAAATTAATAAAAAAATTAAAATAACCTATTACCTCTAGGTTAATCCGGTCCATATTTTATAAACATTCAAATAGATCATAACATAGAAAATTTACTTGAAATCTAGTGGTAAAGAAAATCCGGTAACCATATGTTTCTCTTACTAATTAAATTTTTTTTTTATTATGTTCTTATTCTTGTATGTTATTTTATTTTTATGCAAAAACATTTAAAAACCCTCCATTTGTTTTATTTGTGACGTAATAGTTAAATTTTCTCAATCCTTTATGGGTAATGACCTTTATATGCAACTATATTTATAACGATACAATTTTAAAAATAATAATAGGTAAGATTAAATATTTGATAGTTTAATTCACACACCATCAATAGTTATAATTACTTACGATGATTGATACTATATTGTTTGATAAAGTAAGAAAATATGTTAAATTTTTCAAGAAAATATTTGTAATTATCTTATATTTTATTGGCATCAAGTACCATATTAACAATATATACTCTATTATCTTATTACTAACATTTCCCTTTAAAAAAATAAATGGTTTTTTTAGTAATTGTAAATGAAAATGAGAACTTGTAGCTTAAATTATAAAGTAAAATATAGGATAAGATATAGGTTAAAATATTATATATGATATTGCCTAAACTATATGTTAAAATATGAGATAAGATATATGTTATAATATAAGATAAGATATATGTAGAAATATTAGATAAGATATATCATAAAATATAGTTTAAGAGATAACTTAAAAACTCAATGAAACTACTTAAAAAAGAACTGTTATTTAAATAAGAGTCTTCTTTATCAATGCTTATTATTAATAATTTTTGTAATAGAAAACATATTTGTCAATTACATAGGACTAGGGTTTTGATTTTTTCATATAAATAAAACTCATTGTTCATTGTTTTAAATAACCACATTCATCATAATTTTCTAATTATTTTTGTGCTCTCTCTCCTAAAAATGTTTTACAAAGATCTAATCATATTTGTTTATGCTTATTCTTTAATTAATATGTAAAATATTAGTGGTTATGTTTGAGAGATTAAATAGCCTATTTAATTTATGATATTTTTATTAAATGTATAAATAGCTTCTTCTTTATTATGTTCTTCAATGCATGGATTAAATAATTGTGTATGTAATATCATAATTATTTGATTTGATTATTTAACTTTAAGAAAGCTATCTTTATTGAACCTATTTTTAATCTGATTATTTTAGGATTGTTAGATGATTTAAAATTAACTTATATATTCTTGAATTATCTAGTTTGGATTATTCATTATTGAATATACTCTAGGACATATTTTACATTTGTGCTATAGTGTTAACATTTTCAGATGTTGGATGAACAAATTCAATTGCTTATGTGACCGAGTTTATAGAAACATCAACCCAAAACCAAATACTTTTCTTGTAGAGATTGTGAAGGAAGACAATGGCTTTTAAATAAATTACTTAGGGGACATTATCTTGGAGAGTGATTTAAATTCAGGCCTTATAATTTAAACTTATTTTTATAGTATATTGTTAAGTAGTTTATTAAATCAGTAGTTTTTCTATTAGGTTATTTTTACTTCAAAATATTGAATGTCAATATTTATTTATTTACATATTATTTTATTTATATATGATTTCATGTTTAATCCTTTGTAAAATCTTAATTGAACATATTTCAGTTATTTGAGTATTTACCTCACTTCTAGTTTAATTAGAGTTGTAAAATAAAAAAAAAAACTTTCAAATTATAAAGTCCAAATTTTATATTCAACCATATAAACTTTTTTCTTAAATTTTAAGGAAATCACTAAGAACTTTACATTTATAATTAACAATCAGACACTCTTCTAAAATAAAATCATTAACTTAATCATTACAATATGATGCCAATTTTTGACACCTAACACGATGTATTGATTAAAGATGCCAATTTTCTCAATTCACGTTGAGACAAATTATTTTTCACGATGAAAATATATATCTCTGTTTCACTAAATTTCTATCAAAATTTATGTAAAATGAGAGTACTTGTATAAAGAGTTCAATTGTCTTATATCATTTTTCGATGCACCATAATACGTGCGACCAACATGTAAAAAATAATGGATGAATATGGTTGAAAACGTGGGTATTGCATAAAAAATGAATAATTAATTAAAATTAAAAATATACATAAATTATTTTAATATTATATGTAAATTAATATTTATGTAAAAAAAATTAAAAATTAAATTTACTCAAACTCTTAAGTTTAATTAAATAATTTATAATTATAAATAGCATAGTTAAAACTCGTGTTCTATTTAATCATTTAATACGAAAAACAAATTGTTTTAAAAAAATTGTTAAAATAATTTTTTTTTATTCTTAATTAACTCATTTTCTAAAAATTTGGAGACAAAAAAATTATTTTTTACGATCTGTAGGACAAAACTATATTAAAGCTTAATCTGAGTGCTCTCTTTAGTATTTATGTTTTAATTTTATTTAGTGCAATCTATATATATTTGTTATGTAATTTTCATGTCATTAAATTCGTATTATTAAGTTTGAAGATAGTATGAAAATTCATACAAGTTTTCTGGATGGGTTTTTTTTTTTTTTTTGGCTATTGAGATAGATGGAGATGATAGATACCATCATACCAAATCAAATCGAAGAAACTTGGTAGCATATACGTCATTTTCCCCAATACTTTAAAAGGACTACGTCAAGTCTTGTTAAAATATTTAGCAAAAGCCTTCCCATTATATGAAGAAAAAAAAGCTTTTGACTTTGTATTTTAAATTAAAATAATTTATATCATAACTTAATATATGTATTAATCTGCATATAATGTAACTTTTGTTTGTTAAATTATTTATAATGTAATTGATTGTTATTAAATAATTTATATCATAACTTAATATATGTATTAATCTGCATATAATGTAATTTTTGCTTGTTAAATTGTTTATAATGTAATTGATCGTTATTAATAAATGTTATTGTAAGGACCATGAGTGTTGGTTATTTTCGTGGACAAAATATTTATCTGTAAATTTGTTTTTAGGTCTACTATCAAGTTCATCAAGAAAAATCAAACAAATGCTCAAGAGATTGATTATATTTCTTCTTATTCTCTTTTTTTATCAAATTTTATGTCTTTATTTATGAAAAATTATGAGCTTTATTAACAAACATATCTTATAGCCTCGATTTTGAAATAACTGAGGCCATAGACAACATCAAATATTTTTATTAATTTTTTCCATTTTCTCTTTTTATTTTACAACTTTCCTCTCTCTCATTTTTCATTTTCCCTCCCTCTTTCTCTTTTCATTTTTATTTTCCCCAGATCTAGGCTAGTGCTTTTGTTTCTCTTTTTTACTCTGGAAAGCTTTGGAAACATTTCTTCGTTAGTGGTGTCACTGGTTGTGGCGAGGGAGTTAATGGTTCAGCTTAGATAGGATGACAAACTTTGCACACGTTAGTGGACTTTGCTGGTGTTGGTTGTACGCTGGTGAACTTGAATGCCTAGTCCTGGTGTTGGTTTCCCAACCTTGTCGCCCACTTCTCCTAGTCCTGGTTCCGGTTACTGGTTCACTAGTAGTTGTTCACTGTTCGCTGGTCGTTGGTCGCTAGGGCTAGTCGTTTGTTCTCTAGTTCGTTTATTCTGAGACCATATGTATGTACATATATGTGTTACTTCCACCATTCTCTATGAATTTACCTTTTACTTCTTTTATAATGTGTAGGATGCCTGTCTGATTTTGGTTTTGATTTTTTGATGCCCTAATTTGGGCAATTAGTTAGTATTCTTAAATTTTTTTTATTAGGTTTCTAGATTCTTGCAAATCAAAGCAAACCTCTCTCGTTTTCATTTAGATTAAGGATGCATTTGGGTTATCACTTTATCGTTTTCGATTTTGATTTTTTCCCATTTCTTAAATAAAATTTTTTCCTTTATTAATCTTTGTGGAATTTATGGCTTCATTTGTTTTTATTATATGTTCTGTGGAATTTTCTTTCGTTAAAATCATAAATTGATGTGGGATTTCATCAAAACCATTTTCAGTTGAAGAAAGTTTGAATCTTTTTAAAGATTTCAATTGAAAGAAAAATGAGTGGAGAGAAAACCTATGCTACTACAAAAATGCCTGCAGATTTTCTAAAGTCCATTCGAGGCCGTCATGTTGTTGCTAAGCTCAACTTTGGGGTTGACTACAGATGTGATACTCTTTTACTACGTATTTTGTATTTATATTATTCTCTTTGTCATAATTCAATAGGTCTGCTTTATTTGTAATGTTAATTGGATATATGAACATAACAATGGAGAAAACTGAAGAGTGTATAAACGGGAAGTTGAAGAAAAATATGGGGATGCTTTCATTCGTGGCAATAATGGGAAATAGGTTCACTCTTTATGATATTGGTTTTGCTTCACTGATAATGCTAAGTATATAAAGTTTTCAGTAGTGTTCTGTTGCTATTTATTTGATGCAATTTTGTACATCAGTACCACAAAGAGGATTTTAGCTTATGAGGCTTAGTTTCATTTTACCTTCTTACAACTTGATCACCACTTTCTCTTTATTTTGTATTTTAGGGCTTCACATACCCTATGCTTGTTTTTGTTCTACCATGTGGCCACACTTTTCAAGGTCACTACTTGGATGCTATCAGCCCCATGACCATGCCAAAGACCCTTCATGCATCACTTGTGCCATGGGCAAGAGTTAAACACCAAATACGGTAATCTGTTTTGTGAATTCTGAATTTAATTTGATTCTAAAGCTACAATCTTTTCTTTTTCATTCTTTCCTTTTTATGGGAATTTCGATGGCCACCTAATGCTTATGAATTTTCAAATTCTTTGAAACAATTTTGGCACTGAAATTGCTTCTCATTTTCTGCTTTAGTATTATAGTTTATCATAATTGAGCTGTTTTTATCTCCATATTATTACTCTTTCTAAGTTCATATGAAATAGAGTTTGATGAATTTACATTTTCATCCCCTTCAACTAAGCTTTTTTGAGAGCTTTCATAATTCTTAATTTGGCGCATAGATTCGGATTGGATTATTTAATTTTGTGATTAATCAAATTATTGTTCCTGGTGGTTCCCTTAACTACTGTTGTAATTGTTACTACCCCTCAAAAGTTAATGTTCTTGATATGGTTAGCTATTTATTTAGTAAGGGTTTATTAAGGGTTGGTGCTATTTATTTAGATTAATAATTAATGATAGTTACATGAATGTGAGGTCATTTATATTTCCTATTTTGGTTCTTTCACTTATGTTTTCGATCTTTATTTAAGGATGGGGTCAGGGAGTCATAGTTGAGTCAATTTTTACTAAATTTGCTCTTAATGAGATATATATTCTTAGCTAAATCATATATTAATTCTGTATTGTAGTCAAGGATGCCTTTGCAACCTAAACATGTACTTCAAGATGTTAGTCAAGAACATACTCATAAAATAGTAAGATGGTTTTCATTTTCATTTTTATCTAAAAAAACTATTATCAAAAGTGAGAGGAAAACTTAATAAATGTTTGTTATTATGTTTCTAATAGATGACCATTGAAGACCATCCTCACTTGCCTGGCAAGCATACATATGTGCATCCGTGCAGACTTATGAATGAAAATAGGAATTCACATGATCTAAAATTTTGGTGGAAGCTGTGAATTGGAATGAGCATACACTACTACAAAAAGGGGTATTTAAGTCACTATGTAAAGTCGGTTCGGTGTAGAACCGACGCTATGTCCTACATGTATTTTTTAAATTAAAAAATGCAGTTTACAATTGAAAATTGTTTTTAGGTACAATGTTGTTTTTAGGTCAATTATTATTTTATTTTACTCTTTAAAATTTAAGCTGGATATATATATATATATATATATATATATATATATATATAGTATAATTTTTCTTTTTTTTTTTAGACAATTGGTTTTTAAAATTATATAATTTTGTGTATTTTTTTGGATATTTAAAATTATTTACGTACGTATAGTATATCTTTATTTAATTTTGTATATTTGTTTAGATATTATTTTAAAATTATTTTTTTTTTCTTTTTCTATAGTACATATATATATATATAAGAGTTCAAATAAAATAATAATTGAAAAAACAAATTTAATTTTAAATTGCGTGGGTAGCGTCGGTTGATCACATCAACTGATGCTATCCACACGTTATTACTGTTCTTTTCTCTTCTTCACCAGCAGAATTCCAAAACTTCTAAATTTCTCTTCCCCCTTCTCCCAAAATCGAGTTCACCCTCCACTCTTTCTCAATTTCTGGCCACCTTCGACCACCATTTCCAACGTCATATTGTGGGTTATATATTCCTCTTCTCATTATCTTTCAGATTTCCTATATTTTGAGCCAAATACTCAAAAAATTTATACCCATTTTCTCACTTATTCTAACTTACAAAACAACAATTTCTTCTTTATTTCCTTCATTTAGTTACTTTATTTACTCTTGTAAGTATTTCTATTAATTGTTTTACTTATTATTCAGTTTACTTTATTTTTTGTATAAATTTTTGATTTATGTATGTTTTGTATTATGCTTGTTATTATATGTTTGGTTTCTTTTATGTAGAAATAATATCTACATTCAATTGTTCTGTGAAAAATGAAAGATTATTATGAGTTTTTCTATTATTATCTTGTAGCTTTAAATGAATAGTAGATACTAGTATAGCGATTGAAGTATTTTATTTTTATAATTTAAAATAATTTTGTTTTAGTTTTAAAAAAGATATATTTAATTTTAAAAGTTTAAAATAATACTTATTATTTTGAATTTTTAAGATTTAATTATATAATTTTTAAACATGGGGTTAGAATGTTTTAGTTGAAAATAACATAATTAAAGGATTTATTTTATAAAAACTATGAGTTGTGTTTAAAGAGTAGTTTTCAAAACAATATTTATAAAATAAAATAAATTATTATTATTAAAATAATATTTTTTTAAATTAAATAATTAAAATGGATAAAATACGAGATAAAATAAAATTTTAATATAAAATTATTTTAAAAAATTTAATAATAAATTCTAACATAAAATTATTTAAATATATTATTTATTTAAAAATAAAAATAATAAATTATTCAAATAAAAATAATGATAATAAATAAATATTAGAAAATAATGATTTATAATTTTTAACTATTTATTTATTTAATACCTATTTTTTTAAGATTATTAAAATATATATATTATTTGTATAAAAAAGACATCTCTTAATTATAACATCTCCTAATATCTCTTAATTTACATATAATAATACTTGAAATATATTCATTGGATACATAATTAATTAATATGCTTAATTAATGTAATTAATAGAAAATTGACAAATCTTAGATGTCAAAGTGTAGAATTGAGGAGAACTACATTTTTTGAGTTGAAAGTTTCATGGAATTTGCTTATAGAAATAGTAATATTGGAACTAGTATGATTCGATGCCCATGTGTTAAATATAAAAATGAGCAATTTCATGAATTTCATGAGATTAAGTATCACCTTATCCGTAGTGGTATTCTTTTGAGCTATAAATGTTAGTATTATCATAGAGAAAATATTGATAATACTCATGGGGAAGAGATAAATAAGAATGTGAGTGGGTTACATACATCTTATCATAATGTACAGACAGAAAATATATTTCATGGTGTTGAAGATGAACTACGTGAGGATGATCTCGAAACCTTTAAAAAACTTCTAGAAGATGCCAAAAACCGTTGTATCCAAAATGAAAAAAATATACTAAAATGTTGGGATTGATTCATTTATACAATGTGAAGGTAAAACATGGTTTTTCTGACAAGGGATTCACAGAATTACTAAATCTACTAGTCGATATGTTTCCTAAGGGTATTGAATTTCCATCTTCAATGTATGAAGTGAAGAAATCTCTTAGTCGATTTGGCATGGAATATCATAAGATTGATGCTTGTCCTAATGATTGCATTATTTATAGAAAAGAATATGAGACATTAGATGATTGTCTGATGTGTAAAGAATCGAGAGGGAAGCATGGTACAAATGAGACAACACATAAGAAAGGCGTGCCTGCAAAGGTTCTTTGGTATTTGATGGGTGCTCAAAAAGCACTAAAATTACCATGATTTTATGAACATTAATTGATTAAAAATATATATATATTTATATGTTTTATCATATATTTATATAAATTTCTTTTTCGGAATCACGGGTATTTTTATTGTTTTTCAGGTATTTTCGCTTAGAAACGTAACTTAAAGATTCAAAGAGGAATACTGGAAGCAATACATCACAAATATATTAATAAATAAATGAGGAAAGGTCAACAAATATAAAAAAAATGGAAAAAAATGGGTCAAAAAGGAGGAAATCGTGCCGCCGCGCCACCCAGTCCCGCGCGCCCACACCCACGCTGGCTGTTTGTAAACATGATATAATAATAACGTTGTTATGCTTGTGAAATATTAAATAGATGAAAATCTCTAAAATGAATTGATTTTATTTTTATTCAAGATTTTATATTAAGAATGTTAGAGAGAAATATATTATTTTTCATTACAAACTTAAATCTGAAAATTAGATTTTAAGGTTTAGTTATCCGGTCTAATTTAGAGTAGTGCTTTTTTATTTGTTGGTACAATCCCCCGGTAGTTAGAATGAAGCTCTATTTCAAAAGTTTTTATAAGAATTATTATCTGAAAATGTATTGACAACATGTTTTCCGTAGTGGTTTTAAAACTTGAAAGTTAGTACTCGGATAACTAAATTCTTAGGTTTAATTTGGACACCTTGAATAAAGTTTAAACTGTCTAACCCCACCAAAGGTAACATTTAAATGGTTCATTTTCAATCTCTTAGAAAAAGGAATTAATTTAATTAACGAAATTAGTTATCAACCCCACCCATAGGTGTTAATTGATTTGTTTAGTTAACAAAGAATATCTGACCCCACCAAAGGTGGTATTCATATAAAAAAGAGAGAATCAATAAATATCAATTTATATCTTTAATAACCTATATAATATGAGAAAACATAATTAACTTAGTTATTATATCCATAAATACTATGGGTGTTCATCGGATCGAAATCGTTGATTTTACTGTCATCCGATCTGATCCGACCATCCGCTCGGATTGAAACATTCTAATCCGCAACCGATCCGATCACCACTTACATCCGTTCAATTCGATCCATAAACTATTCGGATGACATCCGATCAATCCGATTAATAAATTTAATTAACTCTATTTTTTGTATTTTTAAATAATTTTTACATAAATCATAACATAAAATTATTTGACTTAAAAAAAACATTAAAAAATTAAATAAATATATATTAATTATATATATATATTTAATTTAATAAATATATATTAGTTAAATATATATATTTAATTTCGGTCTCATCGGATCAGATCGGATGAATCGTAGTGAAATCCGTCATCCGATCCGCACTTAACAGATGGAAAAAATCTCCATCCGATCCGACCATCGGATTGGATCGGATCGGATGAAAAATCAACGGATCGGATCATATTGATGAGATGATCGGATTTTTCGCACACCCCTAATAAATACTCTACCATTATAAATGATAAAATTTGCATAAAGGTTTATTGAATCTATGTTTATTTTTATGTTAGTAGATTAAAAACACAAAACCACAAAATATTGTGATAGGATGTTTAGGATTTAATTTCGTTTTTAATAGTTAGAATAATAAATTAATAACCATATACATTCCTTCCTTAGATCAACTTTGGGAGTATACTTATCATTTTCTACGAAATAATTCGTGCACTTGCGAGAGTTTTACAAATATAAAACTAAAGTATTAGCAGAATCGGCGATTTCAGTTTTTGCACATTAAGTTTTTGGAGCCGTTGCCGGGGAAGGAATAGCGTTTTTAAATTATTTATCAAAATTTTAAAAACATTTTTGTGCTGTAAATAATTATGATTTTTTTTGTTTTAGTAAAAAAAAATTAATCAAATTTCAAATTTCATAAGAAATAAATAAAAAAAATAAAAAAAAATTTAAATTAAAAATAATAATAATAATAATTATAGTGTAAATAGTAAAATAATTTAGAAATTTGAAATTTGAAGTAAAAAATTACCGTTTATGAATAGTAAAAAAAATTAAATTTTAAATTTTAAGTTAAATAAATAAATAAATAAAAATGATAGCGTGAAATAGTAAAAAAAAAATTTAAAAATATAATATAATAAAATAAAATAAAAATTTAAATAAATTTAAAAAATTTAAAAAATATAAAAAAAAATCAAATTTTTTATTTTATTTTCTCTTACCTTTTTCAATTTTATTTTATTTTATTTTACCTTTTTCAATTTTATTTTATTTTTATTATTTTTTATTTTATTTTATTTTTTTCTTTTTTGAACTATATTGTTTTTTCTTAATTTTCATTTAACTTAATTAATTTAGGTTTTTACTAACTTAATTAACTTAGATTTTTAATTAACTTAGATTTTTACTTAACTTAACTTAATTAACTTAGATTTGTACTGAACTGAACTTAATTAACTTAATTTTAATAGCATGAAAAGTAAAGATCTAAAAGAGTTTTGTCTAGGAGACTAGTTCTTAGAAGCCTTTGTGCCACTAGTCTTTCCTAGGAACGTTGCTATGTCTAGGAGGATGGTTTTTAAGGAGCCTTTGCCCCACCATTCTTTCTTGGGAGTACTCTTGGTTAATACTAATTATGTTATTTTAACTTTAAAAAAATTAAAAAAAAAATATTCTGAAACTATCTCCAAAATTTTAAAGTTTTAATTACAATATAAGGAGTTAGTTTCTTTGTTTGATCTAGGGTACAATTGTGTTTTGATGCCTTAATTATTTGATTTGCACCTAGATGTGGGTTATCTAAAACCCTCAAGTAGGCCCCTAGTTTTAAGTACAAAAAAAAACATTTTGAAAATCAATAGGGCATGTTTGAAACAGTATAGGTAGACAACTTTGTCTTACTTGTAGGTTTTATTGACTCAATGATGAGGGGATATTGAGTTTACTTAAAATGCAATCCCCAAGTTACGTCTTGCTAAGACGTTAAACTAAGCGCTGGATGGGAGGCAACACATCATTTTAGGTCATTTTCTGTTATTTGTTTTATTTACTTAATTTTATTGTTTATTTTAGTTTAATTATATGTGAATAATTTTTAAATTGTTAAAACTAAAAATATTTGTTGAGATGTTAGAAGTTCACAGTGATCTGTTTGTATACACTTTAATGATGAATATGATAGATGCACCTGCATTTCTCCATTACTACTTACACATTCTCATGAAATATGTAATTTTTCTTCTCTTTTCTCTTTATCTTTAATTTACAGTTGTTACATTGAGGACAATGTAAGTTCTAGGTTAGAGTGGTGAAAAGTACCATACTTAATTAGAAAAAAAAAATATTTTAACAATTTAAAAATATATAAAAAAATATTTTCAATTTTTTTTATGTTCACATTTTCATTTTTTGTGTTTGGTTTTATTTTGTTTTGTGTGATTTAGAAAATTTTCAAATTTAAAAATATATATATAAAAAATTTAAAAATTAAAAAAAATATTTTCTCACAAAAATTTATCATTTCTTTAAATCAAATTTAAGTAAATAGTTAAGTCTTTTGTACTGTTAGATTAATTTTTGAAAACATATCATGAAATATTTTTTAATTATTTTTTATAATTAGTTAGTTTTTTTCATAATTAGTATTTCTTGATAAAATGTGGAAATTATATTAAACCCAAAATCGATGTTTATGAATTTTTTTTGGTGGAGACTACCCTTGTGAGATATAATTTGAGCCTAATTTTTTTTATTCGGAGTGAAATATATATTTTTTCTACTCCAAACACATTTCTTATTTATTCAAATTTTTAGATGATCTCTATAGGTATTAGCATTAAATGTATGAATTTTTTCTCATCTTAATAGAATATCATATATTTTTTTATTATTATTTGCTTAGATTAAATGATTTGAGTAGAAATTGATAGTATATGCTTATATCTCATTCATGAATGACTGCTAAAAAAAAAGACATATATGGGGTTACCTAAACCAAGATCAAACAGAAAAGCCACAAAATTAACCACTCACCAAAATCCTAAAAAATGTACAATCTGTACATGGGTTGACTCTCTAAAAAATACATATATTGAAAAATATCTTCAGAAAAAAAATAGAGAGATAAAAAATATATAGTATCATCTACATACTATGACCCACATTGCCTACAAAGTTATGAGTACAGGTTAATTACAAAAGAAAGATATATGACGTAATTCCCTAAAAAATCATTGCAATTTCTTCATTTGTAAAAAGCATATCTCTTGAAATTCTTTCTTAATGAGTTTGATTTATGCATTAAGATAATTTTTATATATGATATCTTTATAATTTATACATTCGATTCCTTTCATGAGATCAATGTTAAAATAACACTTTGAGCCTTTATTCTTTATACATATGCGAACATATTAGTTTATTTCTATACATCAACTCTTTCGCATATAAATTAGTATGAGTGTTTGAACCCATAGGATTCAGTGTTTTGAGAGTATTGACAAGTAAGGAATAGAGTCGAAGTGAATTCAGATTCTAGACATTGAAATTGGGTGAAATTAAATTGATACATTTTTTATATGAAATATGAAAATGATTTTCGACTAATTATTATAATAAATCATGATTGTTTAAAGAGATTAAAATAACTTATGCTTGAGATTTTAATTATGATCTTAAAAGAGATTTAAAAGTATGAGACATTTTTGTGATATGTTGTTTTCTTTTATTCTTAAAAATTAATTTTTGATTTTGTTGTAATTTTAGTTTTTGAGTTGTTTGTTTTTATTATTTCTTTTAATTTTTACATTTAGTTTAATATTTGTGGGTATCATTTGGTTGAGGGTTGTGATTAGTACTCAAAAGCACTAAAATTACCATAATTTTATACACATTAATTGATTAAAAATATATATTTATATGTTTTATCATATATTTATATAAATTTGTCTTTTTCGGAATCACGGGTATTTTTATTGTTTTTCAGGTATTTTTGCTTAAAAACGTAACTTAAAGACTCAAAGAGGAATACTAGAAGCAATACATCACCAATATATATATAAATAAATGAGGAAAGGTCAACAAATATCGAAAAATTGGACAAAATGAGTCAAAATGTCAAAAAGGAGGAAATCGCGCCGCCGCGCGCCCAGTCCCACGCACCCACGCCCACGCCCGCACGTGCCTGCTTCCATTTCCGCGCGTGCCATACGCACTGCTGCTGCCCCCGCGTGCCCCTAGTGTTATCTGCGCGTGCCGCTGCCCATTTTTCCCCATTTTTGCGCACAGTCGCCCACATGTCATGATGATGTCATCAAATGACGTCAGCAATCACTACTCCACATTTTCACCATTTTTAACATTTCCCCCCCACTTTTTCTCTCTATCCTCACCTATAAATACCCCCTCCTCTTCACTTCTAAACACACCTCAAAACCATTCTTCTCTTCTCTTTCTTTCTCTCATTTCTTAGTTTTTATGTTTTTCTTAGTTTCTTTCTTAGTTTTTAGTTTTTCTTAGTTTTAGAGTTCTTCTCTTTTTGAGAAGAACTAGCTATATTTTTTGTAATTTATTTTCTTTTTTATTCAATAAATGGGATTGCAAATTCCGTTTGAAGGTTTTCCAACTACGGGAATAGCATCGAAGTTCTGTAAGGATTTTATTTTCTCTGCAGTTATTTTTTATGCTTTATTCTTACATGTTATATTTAATTTGTCTGTGATTAAATTTAACTTTGCTGGCTCTTTGTAAACATGATATAATAATAACGTTGTTATGCTTGTGAAATATTAAATAGGTGAAAATCTCTAAAATGAATTGAATTTATTTTTATTCAAGATTTTATATTAAGAATGTTATAGAGAAATATATTATTTTTCATTACAAACTTAAATCTGAAAATTAGATTTTAAGGTTTAGTTATCCGGTCTAATTTAGAGTAGTGCTCTTTTATTTGTTGTTACAATCGCCCGATAATTAGAGTGAAGCTCTATTTCAAAAGTTTTTATAAGAATTATTATTTGAAAATGTATTGACAACATGTTTTCAGTAGTGGTTTTAAAACTTGAAAGTTAGTACTCGGATAACTAAATTCTTAGGTTTAATTTGGACACCTTGAATAAATTTTAAACTGTCTAACCCCACCAAAGGTGACATTTAAATGGTTCATTTTCAATCTTTTAGAAAAAGGAATTAATTTAATTAACGAAATTAGTTATCAATCTCACCCATAGGTGTTAATTGATTTGTTTAGTTAACAAAGAATATCTAACCCCACCAAAGGTGGTATTCATATAAAAAAGAGAGAATCAATAAATATCAATTTATATCTTTAATAACCTATATAATATGAGAAAACATAATTAACTTAGTTATTATATCCATAAATACTCCACCATTGTAAATGATAAAATTTTCATAAATGTTTATTGAATCTATGTTTATTTTTATGTGAGTAGATTAAAAACACAAAACCCCAAAATATCGTGACAAGATGTTTAGGATTTAATTTAGTTTTTAAAAGTTTGAATAATAAATTAAAAACCACATACATTCCTTCCTTAGATCAACCTTGGGAGTATACTTATCATTTTCTATGAAATGATTCGTGCACTTGCGAGAGTTTTACAATTATAAAACCAAAGTATTGGCAGAATCGGTGATGCTGGTTTTCGCTCATCGGTACTTTTCTCCATTTCCTCGCTTTCAAAGGTTGTTCAAAAGTAAAGAGACATCAAAGATGTTGATTTGGCATTCAGATAATTGATTTGATGATGGGGTCCTACGTCATTCTTGTGATTCTCCAAATGGGAAAGTAGTAGATAATTTATCTCCTTAATTTTCTTCTGATCCGCACAATCTTCGTCTTGCCATTACTACTGATGGAGTTAATCCACATAGTTCCCTTAGTAGTAGATATAGTTGTTGGCCAGTAATTATGGTAACATACAACATTCTTCCCTGGTTATGTATGAAAAGAAAATTCATGATGTTAACATTATTGATCTCAGAACTAAAACAACCCGGTGTTGTTATTGATGTATAGTTGTAGCCTCTGATAGATGATTTAAAGACGTTGTGGAATGGTGGTGTAAATATTTATGATGCACATAAAGAAGAATACTTTAACATGAGGTGGGTCCTTTTATGGATAATTAATGATTTTCCTGCCTATGGAAACTTATGAGGACATGCAACAAAAGGTTACAAGGGATGCCCTATAACTTATCTTATTCATGGATGAAAGATGTCTTATAGAAGACATAGAATATTTTTGCCATCTAGACACAAGTTTAGATACCAAAAGAAATCGTTCAATGGTGAAGAAGATCATGATCATGCAACCCAACCTTTGCGAGGTGTTGAGATATTAAGGCAGTTGAATAGTATGACATTCAAACTATATGGAAAGATGAAAAAAAAACTCAATAAGGTAGGGAAACGAAAGAGGTCAACTAATGAAGTGAGTGAAAATGAAAAAGAGTTTGAACCGACTTACCATGGTTGTTGGAATAAAAAATCAATATTTTGGGAATTACCTTATTGGAAAGACCTACACATTCGTCATATCTTAGATGTCATGCACATTGAGAAAACTTTATGTGAGATCTTGATTGGTACTTTACTTAATATACCTAGAAAAACAAAGGATGAAATTAAAGCAAGACTGGATTTAAAGAAACTAGAAATACAACCTGAATTGGAACCAAGGGTGGAAAATGATAAGAATCGAACATACTTACCACCAGCATCATATACAATGTCAAAAAAAAAGAGAAAGATGTGTTTTGTAAATGTTTGGAGGGTGTGAAAGTTCCTGATGGTTACTCATCCAACTTAAGAAATTTTGTGTCTATCACCGATAAGAAACTTTATGGATTGAAATCACATGACTGTCATATCTTAATGCAACAGTTATTACTAGTTGCTATTAGATCAATTCTTCCAAAACATGTCCGATTATCAATAATTCGGCTTTGTTCATTCTTCAATACAATATGAAAGAAATCTATATCAATTGGCAAGTTAAAATCTTTACAGAAAGATGTTGTAGAGACTTTGTGTCTAATTGAAAAATATTTTCCTCCTTCTTTCTTCGATATAATGATTCACTTGTGTGGTCCTACTTACTTAAGGTGGATGTATCCTTTTGAGAGATATATTCAAGTCCTTAAAGGATATGTAAATAATAGAAATCGACCTAAAGGATGCATGGTGGAAAGCTACATTATTGAAGAGGCCATTGAGTTTTGTTCTGAATACTTTAATGGTTGCACTGAAATTAGGAATCATATGCACAAGTTGTTCTTAGAACGTCATATGATCCAAGTAGGTATCCCTATGCTTGGTGGAAGTAAGAAATTGTTTATTGATCGCACTAGATGGGAAAAAGCAGACCAAATCATTTTGGTAATAATAATGAGGCACAATCGTACATAGAGTAAGTGATGTTCAACCTTTCCATTTATGTAAAAATCATTTTTTATTTAACTATTAATGATGATATATACTTCATATATCTTTAATAACATTATAGGATGCATTTAAACTTATTGAAGATTGATCCTCGTTATAAAAAAAGGAGGAGAAAAATGGTTGTATGATGAACATAAGCGAAAGCTTATTAATTGGTTTCGCAACCATGTAAGTGTCACAAAAAACAATTCATGCATGTATGTTCCTAGATCTATGCAATGTTTTAAAACTTTGGTCTAAACACATTTCATGTTTTTGTATACATAGATTCGAGATTAACTCAAGAAACCCAATCATAAAATAATAGAAAGTCTACAATGGCTTGCACATAGGCCAAAATTCGATGTCAAATCATTTTCTAGTTTCACAATATATGGATCGAGGTTTACGACTCAAGTTAGGTACAAAATCCAAGTAAATCAGAATAGTGGTGTGAAGATGGTTGCACAAACTATGCAATTTTCTAGTTCAAAAGATGGTAATCCTGTACTTTCTGATAGAACATATTATGATATAATACAAGAAATTTGGGAATTGGATTATGAGGTCTTTCATGAAACAGTTTTCTTGTGTGATTGGGTCGAAGATGTTACCAATGTTGGATATAAAGTAGATGATTTTGGATTTACCCTTGTAAATTTATCCAAGATAAGTCATACTGATGATCCTTTCACGTTAGCACTTCGTGCAAAACAAGTATTTTACTTGAGTGATCAAATTGACACAATATGGTATGTTGTGTTAACACCTCCACAAAAATATTTTTACCATTGTGATGCTTTAGAAGATGACGACCATATGGTTGATACATTAACCAATATTAGTAATTTCTCAAACAAATTTCCTAATGTGTGTGATGATCTAGTTGATGACGATGATTCTTCGTCATGGGCTCAAAATGATTATGAAGGAATATATGTAGATATTTCATGGATCCTTGGGTAATAGAGCTTGTAGATCCAAATGATCCATTGGGGAATTTGAAAAGAAGGGGTTGGGTGAATATACTTGATGCTTCACTTAACCCATATGATAGAGTACCTATACTATTTGATCCTACTGGTAATCCAATAGGGGAAAATGGCCAACAATTGCAATCCTCTATTGGTAGACTTGTGAAGTCCAGTATACCAATCAATATAAATGATTGGTCTCAGGTTGACGATGCAGAAAAGTTCAAAATATGGATAACCATTTGTGTAAGTCTCTTATATTTTATAATCAATTACATATATTATATCTTTTTTGTATTATATCTAATCTTTTGTAGTGTGTTTTTATATAATCATTACAAATTCGATGACAATTGGAAGAGCAAGTGTTGTAAGATTGCAAATAAGGCGTGGAAGGAATACAAGAAGTCCAGATTGGCAAGAAATTATGTGTTTCCATATTTGGAACCACTTGATGAGGTAGAGCTCTACAAAATCCCTAAAGGATACCCCTGGATTACACCTCAAGTTTGGAAAGACTTCGTGGATTATAGACGTACGGATAAATTTCAAATTATTAGGGAGGAACATCAGAATATACAAATGCATAACATTCTTCCTAACCGTATTGGTAGGTCTTAAAATATTGAAGTTAGATATAGAATGGTATTATTAATTTGTGTTAATTTATAAATATTTTGATATTTATTTTCCTCAATTTCATTTCATGTCATGGTTAATAAATTTTTCATAATTTATATAGGAAACTGAATTAGGTAGACCGGTCATCCAAACTGAATTGTACATAGAAACAAAGACTCCCAAAACGAAGAAGTCAAGACTGATGACTAAGCGAGGAGAAGAACAACTAAATAAGTTGGTTAGTAATTTCGATTGATACAAAGTCTTAATGATTTTTAACAATTGATGTAATAATGCATTATATGTTTGTGTGCTTTATTATTTGTATAGAGTTGTTCAAGAACAAATATCCACGGGTGAAATAATCGAAGAGCCTGTGAGAAATGCTCAATATCATGCATTCGAACGCGACCATCCTGGTCGTGTTAGGGGAGGTAGCCAATATGATGGTGATATGGAGTATTTTAGCATTCCAAAACAAAAGCCTCAAACGGTCAGTAAGGAGAAGTACACTAAAATTGAAGAAGAACTCAATGTTAAGTGAGATTGCCACTATAAAATAATATCAATCATAACACATGTCACACATGGCATCATTCTACAACTAGGGCATGCCATATTGGCCAAGCATGCCACCATCCATGACAGGAAGACCACCATCCATGCCAGGCATGCCACCCACGCAATCTCATTACGTTCAAACTATATCCAGTATGGGATATAGTCATCCTATTGGTCCTCCCTATATGCCAGGAATGCATATACAATCAAGTAGTGGTTCATTTTCTCCAATGCAATCTGCACATTCTTACCATCAATCAAACCACGATGAGTGTTTTGGTGAGAATGTACAGCCAATAGCTACCCCACATGAGAGTCCTCCTCTATTTGATGAATCATATATGGTAAGAGTTAATTTCTGGTGTATATAATCTATTATTTTTATCTCTTATTATATTTTTTATTTTTTATATATAACACTTAAAATTTTTACAGAATATGAAATGTTTATTGAAACATCCTTCGTCAACAGACTTTGTTGCTATTGGAACGGTACAGTAATTGAGAGATGATCAGATGATTCATAATCAATATTTGCCTAATCATTAGAAAATAGTAATTGATCAATCATTACTTCATGAGTGTCCACTACCTGTGCCTTCTAATGCTACTACAATTCAAGAGACGGTTGGACAGTATGTGGCTTGGCTGTCGATTCAAGTTGTTCTAAATTTTGACATGGTACTACTTTTTAACTTAAAAGATAACACTTGTTTACTACTATTATTTTATTATATCTTTTATTGTTACTAACCTACATAATACTCTTTTTTAGTCTATTATACCATAACTCTTAAATGCGGCACATTTAAAAGACACGAAGCAAGTATCTCGTGCTAAATCTATGTCTAGTGGCCAATCATCGCGCACCAAGTCATTCAAGAAGAAGCCTTGGAAAAATTATAGTTATGATTATGCTTTAAACTTCAACAGAAATCTTGGCACTTTGATGACTATTGTTGGGAGGGCAGCTATCATAAATGATGAATGGACTGTGCCACTTCGTATAGAAATTTCTGGTGTAGACCTCGACCAAACTTATATATCGATCGAGTGCATATTGCAAATATTTGAATATCAAATGATCGATTTAAGTATAATTCAAGTGTGGAAAAGGTGAGTCCTCAATATATTTAATTTTCTTTCATTTATGTAGAACATATATATTTATATTTATATTATCTAATTACTTATATATATATATATATATCTATTATATAGGGCGTGTTATTATCGACTTCAACATAATCATTCATCATATTTAGCAATGTTCTATGATTCTTCGTATGTCAATCAATATCAAGAGAAAGATGTTAGCATCAGAGCTAAAAATTATGTGATAGGGCATTAACACTTAACAAAAATCAAAAGTTTATAATCCCTTGCTCATTAAGATTTGAACAAGGCAAAGATCATTGGATGTTGGTAATCATTGATCTGTTCAATAATCATGCTTGGTACAGTGACTCAGCTTCCATAGAACTGAGTAAAGATACAAAAACAATTGTTGAAATGTAAGAGTTATAGCTAGATATTGGTTTCTTCTATTATTTTTTGTAATATTTAATAAAAAAACTAACTCTTTTAAACCTTGATAGGGCATGGAAGTTTTGGAACAAGTTTAAGGGCATTGCCCTTAAAATATCTCATAAGCATAAATATGGACAAAAGTTATGGTACAAATGATATTAATAATTTTATTAATTTTACAATTAAATAATAAAGATGTTCGAATATGGAAAATCATGTACACTTGTTTTTTGTAGGTTTCACAACAAAATAATGGAGTCATGTGTGGTTATTATGTCATGAATTTTATGAGCGAAATCATCAGAAATGTCAAAATTCTAATTGATGATGTGGTAATATCTTTTACCCATATACAAAAAAGTTTTTAACATATTTGAGTTATGTTTTTTGTAAATACATGAAATTACATTCTTATTTTGATTTTAAATACATGTAGTTATTTGGTTGGAACAAGACAGGCTACGACTAGCAAATTTTTGATGATTTACGATAGGAATGGACAGAACATATGGTACAAATTATATCATCACAAGAAGAATCAGGATAAGATTCTGATGATCTTGAATAACATATGACAACATAACAGTAATTTTTTTAATGATTTAATTTCTCTATTCCTGTGTCTAAAGTCCCTTGTTTGATGGATGTTTTATTTGATGGATGGTTATGTGCTCATGTATTTAGGGGAATGCATTATTTTATGGACCTATTTTTGGCCCAAACTTCATCTCATCTCTCTTACCTACTTTCCTTATGACAACACCATGGTAGCACTTTATTAATCATTTTTTTTATAAATATGAAGTTATCTGAAATCTCGGCTGGTATTTTTAATGCTATAATGAGCTCTAATATGAAGTCAGGTGTAACTCATATTTTGTTACTTGGCTTGTATGAGTTTTGGTGCCCATGAACGTATTACAAAATTGTTCCATACGTTTAAGGGCACCAAAACTCATACAAGTCAAGTAACAAATCGTAGTTACACTTGATTTCATATTTAGAGCTCATTATAGCATTAAAAATACCAGTAGAGATTCCAGATAACTTCATATTTATAGACAAATGATTAATAAAGTGCTAATATGAGTTTGAAGGGTTATATCACTCAGATATCGCTGTGGTAATCTCTTTTTTATGATAATATTTATAATGATTTAAATTCTTCATTCGTATATCTCAGAAGTTTAGACTGCTTGTTTGATGGATGTTTACATGATCATGTATGTAGGGGAATGAATTGTTATATGGATCAACTATTTTTTGTCCAGTTTCCTTGTCACAATGCTGGTGATTCTATGCCAACCAAGCTTGCTCGCAAAATCAAATTACACTTTGATGATATTATTTTATTTGTAATTAAGTTAACTATATATATATATATTGTATATACATTATTTGTTTTTGTAATAAATTTAATTATCAAGTAATTAATTATATTTAAATTTTCAATTATTTGTATTATTATTATATTTTGATTTTTTATGCTATATATATTGAATACAGGGTGGAGTGAAAAATGAGAATAAAAAAAATCATTACACGTAAAGTTGGTTGACCGCGTGAACCGATTTTACATTTTAAGTCTCTCAATTTAAAGTCGGTTTAGCGAACCGACTTTAAAGCTCGTTTTTATAGTAGTGATACTGATATTATTAATTTTTTCATGTATATTTTTATATTTTTGGAACACTTTAATTAGCTAATTATATTAAGGTTTTGTTATGTTTAATGTATCTATTAAACTCTTAATTAATGTAATATCCCTCTTAAGTTTAATACAATGACTCTTAAATTTTCTCAATTTATTTTAATTTATATTTAAAAATGAGGTTAATTGAGATGTATATGATCAATAGATATCATTTTGATTACAAGCCTATGGCCTCGGTTATTAGAAAATCGAGGCCATAAGGTGTACCAATGGTCACAGTTATTAGAAAACCGAGACCATAGGGTATACCTATGGCCACATTTATTAGAAAATCGAGGCCATAGGGTGTACCTATGACCATGGTTATTATAAAACCGAGGCCATAGGATGTACTTATGGCCTCGGTTAAAAAATATAGGTCATAGGTACTGACCTATGGTCTCTCTCACTTTGGCCTCGGTTGTTATAACCGTGGCCATAGACCTACGACCACGGTTAAAAAATGAGGCCATAGGTATGTTTTGTAGTAGTGAACATAAAACAATTCCCACCAAACAACCGTACAAACCCTTTCTAGAAATATAAAATTCAATAAAGTCCAACTCAAAACCGCTCTACCTACAAAAAAAACTAACCCATATAAAAAATCTTTTTCAACTAAATTTTTTAGGTACCAATATCCTAGGTACCAATCTAATGAATGCCTTTAGAGACCTACGGCACATTTAGTTGGGGATTATGAAGAACATTCTGACTTAGAAGAATACACAAGTGAAGTGTTTGAGGGAGGTGATCCTACACATAGAGATGATGATGAAATGGCATACAATTGCATCCTTCAAAAAATATTGTTGAGTCCCAAACAACCGCCTAACTCCCAAAGAAATCTTATGTTTAGAACAAAGTGTACTATGAATGGAAAAGTGTATAAAGTGATAATTTACGGTGGGTATACCAAATATATAGTGTCTAATACACTAGTTAAGACCTTGGGACTCAATACCAGTCAACATCCTAAACCCTATAGGATTGGCTGGATAAAAAAAGGGAACTAAAGTTAAAGTTCAAAAGTAGTGTAAAATTCCTTCTCCATTGAGAAAGACAGGAAAAATTGGTAACATGGTGTGAATTGGTAACATGATGTGCCAATAACAAAAGTCATTGATATGGATGCTTGTCATATTTTGTTAGGGATAAATTGGTAACATGATGTGAATGCAATAACAAAGGTACGATGAATATCAACCTGTTTGATTGGAAAGATAGGAAAATACTTTTGTTTCCCAACAATTATCCAAACACTCCCTAATCCAAAAAAGGCCAATCACCTAGTACTACCACCTACAATTCCAAGATCATACTTACTTCCACTATATAAGAATTTATCATAAAAGCATACAATAGCAAAGTATTGATAGCCCACCTTACCAGAGAATAGAAGGATATGTCCCGTACTTATCCATCCTTGGTTCAAATTTTACTGGAAGAGTATGCAGAACTTACACCATAGAAACTAACTTCTAAATTTTCTTCTATGAGAGACATACAACATCATATAGACCTCATTATTGGGTCTACTCTGCCTAATTTACCCAATTATAGGCTTACACCTTAAGATCATGAAATCCTATGATAGATGATGGATGATCTACTTAAAAAATACTTACCCAAGAGAGCCTTAGTCCTTATGCTGCCCCAACACTATTAGTAGAAAAGATAGACGATTTAATGAGAATGAGAATGAATAGTAGGGAAATCAACAAGATTATAATCAAGTATAGGTTTCCAATACATAGGATTGAGGATATACTTGACAAGTTACAAGGAGCTGGGATTTTTTTTAGATTGGATCTTAGGAGTGGATATCACTAGATCATGATTAGCCTAGGGGATGGATGGAAGATAGTTTTCAAGTCTAAGGAGGGATTATACTAGTGGTTGGCGATGACTTTTGGCTTGTACAATGCTCCTAGCACTTTAACGAGGCTCATGAATCAAGTGTTAAAATCATTTATTAACAGTTTTATGGTTGTCTATTTCCATGATATTTTGATACATAGTAGGAGTGAAAAAGAACATGTTAAGCACCTTAGAGAAATTCTAAAATCACTTAAGCAAAACAAGTTATATTTGAACCTAAAGAAATTTGAACTTTCTACTACTAGACTTCTGTGTCTAGGCTTTATAATTAGCTTAGAAGGAATTTTTGTTGATGAAAGGAAGGTTGAATACAATAGGAATTGACCTCAGCGAGTAAATATCTGTAATGTGAGAGTTTCCATAGGTTAGCAAAATTTTATCAATGATTCATTAGAGGTTTCAACTCTTTGGTTGCTCCTATCACTAATTATCTCAAGAAGGGGAGGTTCCAATGGGGTCTAAAATAAGAGTTCAACTTTCAACTCATCACATATAAGTTAAGTTTGGAACCCTTCCTTGCCTTACCAAACTTTGATAAGGTTTTTGAAGTGGGGACAGATGCTTCCATGGTAGGAATTGGTATAGTGTTACCTTAATATGGGAGATCAATAGAGTTTTTAGTGAAAAGCTTAATGAATCAAGACATAAATGGAGTATATATGAGCAAGAGTTTTATGCCATTAATATAATGGCCTTGAAACATAAAGTATATTACCTTATTCAGATAGTGTTTGTGTTGCACAATGACCACCAAGAACTAAAATTTATCAACTCATAGAAGAGTGTATCTCGAGCACATTTCAAGTGGATAATTTTTCTAGAAACATTCACCTTTATATTCAAACACAAATTAGAGTAATTAAACAAAGCAACTGTGGCTTTAAGTAGGAGACATAGCCTACTATTTACCTTGAAGAAGAAATTAATAAGATGATGAGGAATTTGGCCAAATGGGCAAGTGCAACAACTTTGAGAATGTTGTAGAATTTCACATGTAAGAGAGGTACCTTTTTAGGGGAATCAGTTAAGTGTACGAAAAATATTTCTACGTTTTCAATTAATCAAAGAGGTGCAAGAAGAAGGGTTGTCTGCTCATCCTGATCGAGACAAAGGATGACTCTATGAAAGTAGATATATTAGCGTACTTTTTTTTACTTAATATTTATTTGTTTTATTAAATAAATAGTATTTTTATGGCTAAAATATTAAAATATAAATTTTTTAGTGAAAAGGGATGAAAATATAATTTTTATATGTTTTTGGGATATTTCTAAAAAAATTATGAATTTTTAATGCAGGGCCAATAAGGATCTACCATATGGAAAGTCACACAAGTATAGAAGCTCATTAGGCAAGTCACGTAGATTCCACGCAAGAAGGGGTAACAAATCATGTTATGCCATGTGTGAGGAGGACGAAGCGCTCGCACGTGTCAACATGACATTCAATCCAAGTTTGGAGATTATTCAACCCACTCTACCATGTGTCGCCACCTGATTGCTTGGCGCGTTCTACCCGTGCACCACGCCATCCATTTCCATAAATCACGTTGTGCCGCGTGGTGATGACTCAGTGAACGTTGACTATGACCGGTCACCCCTACCACACGTCGCGCTTTGATACGCCTAATAAATTTTTTTATGCCACGTGGCACGCTGTGATTGGTTGGCATTGTCAAGTTTGCCTCTTTTGATCGCAGCCCTTGATCTGAAGCTGATCTAATGGTCCAGTTCGTACCTGAGCTATATTTAAGCCTTTAATCACTCCATAAACCCTGAGGGACCGTCATTAGCATAATTTTGGTCAATTTTTGGAGCTAAAAAGAAAAAAATGCAAAAAAATTCAAGAGAGGACACAATTTGATAAAGATTTAAGAGTAGATTATTACTACAATTCAAGAGATTTTAGACAAATCATTTAGATTTAATTTGGACAGATTGAATAGGAGTTTAAATTGGTGACCCTATCAAAGACATCGAATTAAATGATTTGTTAATTCCTTATAGATTAGGCATAATTTAATCAAATTAGTTAATGATCTTCTTGGAGTCATTAATTGGTTTGATTAACAAAGAAGAGTGTCTTGATCGAAGACATCTTTTATACTTAAAAGAAAAATCAATAATTTGGATTTACACTTGATTAATCTAAATATTTCTAACTAGCATGGATAACTAGCAAAATATTTCTATTAATTTACCATTGATTTTTAAGTATATATCTGCCTTGAATTTATTTTAATCAAATAGTTATTTTTAATTATTTTGACATTAGTTTAAGATTTTTCAAAACCAACTTATTATGATAAAACATTTAGGTTTTATTTTCGTTTATATTTTTAAAAGAATTGATGATTATTTAAAATTACTTAGTTTTTTTAGATCAATTTTAGGAGTATATTTATCACTTATTATAAGTAATTTATGTACTTACAAACTATTTATCATGTACAAAATTTGTGCTTCAGGCATCCATTTGCCTCTACGTGTGATTACTACCTAACTGATCCATCCAGCTCAATCTCATTGAAGTCACCAAAGAGTAGCCAATCCAAATGACAATGCGCTACCATCCTTTTTATCATATCCCAAGAATGAAATATCTCCTCAGTTTTAGAATGCCCATGGAATCCAGTAGCCTTGAAACAACCCAACTCGTGATATTGTATAAGTATGTCACTATGGCCAGGAGAAAAAGATTGAACATTTGAAACATTCTTCCAAAGTATCATTAAACCACCACCACTACCCCTCCTTGGTACATCAAAATTGCCATTATAACCCAAATCTCTATACGAATTTTTCCACCTTTATTCAACAACAGTCTAGTTTCCAACAAAAATACCAAACTGAGGAAGTTAGTATTAATGACTTTTCTCACTGCTCTCTAACACTTCAACTTAAACAATTAATGGCCCCATAATGGGACTACGCCACAGACCCATGTGTTGAGAAGAGAAAACCAAACCACCAACACCACGATCAAGCAAATCCAGTAAAACAATGCCACTACCATCACTACTACCAGCTGCCAATCTTCCAACAGCATGCAGTGTTAAAGTCCCACATCGACTGGGGTTACCCGGTCGGTGCAGTTGTTTCGCCACTGGTGAGTGATGCATTCCGCCACTTGGGTTCCATAAGCTCAACATCCCCGTCGGTCTCAAGGGGACAGACCCTTGCCGATGTGAGGGGGAGTGTTAAAGTCCCACATCGACTGGGGATCGCGCCCACGTTGCGCATATAAACAAGGGCAGTCCTCCATCTTACAACCTGGGTTTTGAGATGGAGTTAGGCCCAAATTTAACATGCAGTCTATCGCTTTTCTTTGACAGCACCCCTTTGACACCTTAAAATTTCCCAACCACATGCTTCCTACTAAGAGAGCGTGGAAAAACAACAACATCCATATTAGGAGCCTTGTTTTTCACATCATTCTAAAAAAAAGCAATTATTAACTACCATTGGAGTACTCTTCCTCTCCTTAAATTTTAGCCAAATGCCAAAAATCAAACCAATTTCACTATCCTCCATGGCCTTCCTTCTACAAGTTCGTGTATTACGATCCAGTACACCACACTTGAAACACATAATAGGTAGCTTTTCATAATGCAGATCAATCCAAGTCTAATTTAACCCTTGCCTACTCCTTCAGAAACCAAGTAATATGGGCTTAGTAATATCCAAATTCACACACACTTGCCACTTGTGAGAACCAGGCCACTAGAGGATGGGAGATCAATATCTAAAACTGGTCCAAGAATACTACCAATTCTTATCATCTTAGCCTCAGTGACAGAACTTGGAGGGAGATTTCTAATATATAATCAGAATGGACAATTAGAGAAGAAAACCCCTTTACGAATCATACCATAAACATAAGGCTAAAGCACAAAGGGAAACAAACATGAAAGTGTGCGCAAGAGAGGCCATCGAGAGAGGAGAGAATAGCCAGAATGATAGTAATGTTCATGTTTTAAAATTTTGTCCTTAGTATTAATCTACTAATAATTATTATTATCTGAAATTTACATGACTTTAATACAGTAAAAGATAGGGACTGAAATCAACTATGCTACCTTTGGAGCCATTTAAACATATGGACAAAATGTCCACTTTTATCCGGGTATACGTGTTTACCACGTATTAGTAATATATATATAATCACAACTAAAAATTGGCCCTCAATAGAGACTATAACCATAAATATAACCAAAATTATTAAATTTTATATTCTGGTGATGAGATTAATTAAAGAAATTCTTTGGGATTTAATTGCACCCTTTAAAAGCTCGTGGAGCATATGATTTTCCTATCATTTTTTACAAAAAAAAAAAAAAAAGCTAGCATATAACAGGGGATCAAGTCATCTCTAATCTCCAAAAAAAAATTATTATTGGGGAATTAAAACCAAGTTGGAATTAAACATTCATTACTTTGATCTCAGAAGTTAACATCCCTTGATGTGTTTCAAATTACAAACCAATAAGTTTATGCAATGTAAATTATAAGATCATAGCACGAATTCTAATCAAAAGATTAATAGATCATATCTCTCTCTCTCAAGCTACTCTCATACACTTGAAGATGGATTACAGATAATACTTTAATTTCTCAAGAAACAACTTTGACTATTTCCATGAAAACAAAAGGGAAAGGTGGTCCAACGAGGATTAAATTAGATATGAGGAAGGCCTATTATATGGTTTATTGGACTTTTTAAATGAAGATCATAAACTCTATGGGTTTCTATAAAAAGTATTATCCTCTCATCTACCAATGCATTTTTAATGTGTTTCTCTCATTCTTACTTAATGGATCTCCTTTTGGTAATTTATGTCCATACGAGGATTAAGACAAAATGATCTTTTGTGCCCTTATCTCTTCTTAATTGTTTCTTAATGTCTTTCAAAGTTTACTTCCAAAGTAGAAAATTCAAATCATGTACATGAAATTAAAATGGCTAGAAGAATCCCTCCTATCTATCATCTACTCTATGTTGATGACATTGTCATTTTCCTCATATTTAGGAATTAGTTTCTATCAAAGTTATATTGGATAAGTATTGTACTTGGTTTCATCAATATATAAATCTACAAAAATCTGCAATAATCTTCTCCAAAAATACATCTTTACATTACCAAGATCAAATCTCCACAAATATACAAATAAATAGATATCAGATGCAATCAAATACTTGGGCCATTCTACCTTTTGGTAGAAGGAAAAATGGAGTTTAACCATCTTCTTGAAAAGCTAACAGCCACATGAGATAACTAGAAATCAAAATTGTTATCACAGGGTAGCAAGCATGTAATAAAAAGTGGAGTTTACTCCTATGAATTGAGACTCTATCTGCAAACCCAAATTGGTAAAGGGTTTGGGTTTTCATAAAAAAAGCTACTTAAGAATTGGTTGCTAAATCTATTAAACTTTGGGTCAAAGTTTTAGTCAAAAATATCTAAAGCATAATTCATTTATTGTTGTCATCTAGAAATCAAATTATTAAAGCATGTGGAAAGGTCTACTTTGGACACAATATCTGATTCATCAAGGTAGTTGTTGAAAGATAGGTATAGAAAACATTAATATCTAGCAAGATCCTTATATACATGGCCTCCTAAAACAACAACTTTTCCAAATTCTGGTTGAGAGAAGAACCTCAGATACCACCCTACAATAGAAACACACTTTGTTCGAATTTTGTTATTAGAATAATCATTGGTTTTGGGATTTTTCAAAAAATTGTCTCACTTCTTACATTATGAAAATTCAACCACTTGACTCTTCAATTCTCTGTCAAGCATGCTTATGAAGTTCTTATACATAATAGAGTCCAATATATATAAACTAGTTTTTGGAGGAAGATCTACAAAGTTTCAATTCATAAAAGACAAAAAAAAATATGCTCTGAAAAATTACTAATGACTATTTAAATACAAAAATTAAACTAAGTGTGTGCATGAATTTTGAATAGCTAAATTGCTTTCTATGTGGAAAGGAAGTAGAAGATGTGGGACATATTTTCATAATATGTGAACTATTTAAATCTTGATAGTTAATTTGCAAATGAAATATTCTTTAAAACTTCACTGAAAAGTTGGACATTAAATCATACTTATCGTTCATTCTGAGTCCTACAAATAAATGGTTAACCATAGAGATAGATAAAGAAACTTTCACCCTTACTATAGTCATCATGCTTAAACAAATTTGGGGGTTATAAAATGAAATAATTGACGATAACAAGTCTATTGATCACCAAATTCAAATTAATAGAGTTTTTAAGAGAGTCGAGGAATTTTCTTAGATCCTTCGTGGCAAAAAATAATAGGTGGAAACTACCTTGACTAAAGACCCTTATATCATTCCAAAGGCATGGAAACCTCCTCTCTAAAATGCTACTAAAATAAATTTTGATGCTACATGGATAAAGACAAAGCAGGATTGGGATTCTAGTCACTGATCATTTAAAAAGAGTTATATACTCTTGGATTGGATTTACTACTACTCTATCAAGTGAAGAAGCAAAAGCTAAAGTTGTAGCTTTCTACAATGCATTTCAACATGCCTTAAACCAAAAAACATAGTCATTTATATTTAGGGAGATGCAAAGACAATCATTGATGCTTTCAATGCAAAAAATGGATTTTGATGTATTTGAACACTCAATATATCCTCCAATACTCTATTAAGTTGTTCAGTCACTACTACAAAAAGTACATATGGTCTCTTTTTTTAACCGTGGTCGTAGGTCTATGGCCACAGTTATAAGAACCGAGGCCTAAGTGAGAAAGACCATAGGTAACGACCTATGGCCTCGGTTATTAGAAAACCGAGGTCATAGGGTATACATAAATTAAAAAAATACAATTAGTAATTACAATATTAAAAATCATATTATAATAAAATTAAAAGTATAATTACATTTGAGAGTTTATTATACACTAAAACACAAAAAAAAAACTTAGTATTACAAACTAACTTTTTACTATTAATTATAAGTATTTATAAGTGTATTTCAAATCAACCAACAGCAACACAGCGCATCAGCACAAGCTTTTCCACATTCAGAGAGCATAGTAGCCTCATTATACATGAACACAATGTTTGGAAATAACCCTACAAATAGAAGAACAATATTTAGTCTTAAAACCTAATAAAAAATTACTGTGAGACTATATCCCAACATTCCAGTTACAGAAACAAGATTTTTGAATATTAATATCGATACAACAACAACTACAACTCCTTTTGCATTACCTAGTACCTGAAAACATCATCAAATCTCTTCTATGAACCTTTCATAAAGATCTAAACAAAATTTCAAATTCAAGATGATTTGATGTAGTGAGTGACTTAAAAATAAAAATGAGGCTTGAACAATACAGATTCATTAAAAGTTATTTGAGAAGAGATACGTACCTGAAGAGTCAGAGTACTGGTATGTGTTTTGACCAAAAAGTTGGTAAGATTTATAAAATATGCTAAGGTTGAATTGAACAACACATACCATATGATCTTGACATCATTTTTTGCAAGAGCTAGTGTTATACCCACTACATTTTTTTCCATGATAAGTGTAGCAGGAAGTAGAAAGGTGACAGCTATAGGAGCCATATATAGAAGTAGGTTCATGGAATTCAGCTTCTCCCTTGAAAAAAATAAAATTATTTTAGCATACACACACAATTTCAAAACATTGTGATTAGACAAAATAATAGAAACAATTTAAGTATACATCGGATTTGTCAGTTGATATAATTCCTTAACCTTCTGACGAAAGCAATATACCCTGTAGTATTAATTTCAGTACCTTTGCAACCGTAGCTACAATACAAACTATAAAGCCATATAGGTGGAAACTTGGTTCACCCTGTGGAAAAAGAAAAACAACATATTATGACATTATCCATAGTGTAAACTAATATAGTAAGTTTTTAACACGTCCTGAAAAGAACATCAGCTTCTGCATTAAAGGAGATGAAAAGCAAAGACACTGATATTTTGATCAACACTGTTTCAATAACAAGTCAAGCTTGCCAGAAAAGAGAGACAGATGCATAAATACACATGTAAATAGAGACAAAGAAAAGTACCTGTTTGATGCAAATAAAAAATTCTCCACTAGTTAATACTTATATCAGCATCAACACCAAGCACCAGGCACCATGGACCAGCGCACCAGCACCAGCACCAGTGCAACGCACCAGCACCAGTGCAGCGCACCAACACCATCGCAACGCACCAGGACCGGCACCAACACAATGCACCACCACCAGCACCCAACGTCTAGCGTCCAGCGTCCAACAACCAACAATCAGCATCCAACGACCAACGTCTAGCAACCAGCATCCAATGACCAGCGTCCAGCAACCAGCGTCCAACGACCAACAAACCAGTGAACAACGACCCAGTGGCCAACGAACCAACGAACAACTACCCATTAAGTAGCGACCATCAAACCAATGAGTTGAGAAGAGGAAGAAGAGATGGGAAGAGGAAGAATCACGAGAGGGGAAGAGAAATTTTAGATTTGGAAAAATGAACGCAACTGCTGGGAAAAAAAAGAAAGAAAGAAAAAGAAAGAGAGAAGGAAAAAGAAGAAGAAGGAAACATGAAAAAAAATTGATATAACTTATGATCATGGTTATTGATAAAAACCGAGGTCATAAACATATCTTATAGCCTCAGTTTTTATTAAACCGTGACCAAAACCCTATGGCCTTAGTTTTTATAAAAACCAAGGCTATAGGTGTGAGACCATATGTATGTTTTTAGTAGTGAGTGATTTTTTTCATGCTATTCGTCATATGGATCCCTCAAAAATTTAACATGCAGGCTCACAATGTAATTACTTGGGTTATACATACATGATTGATTGGTAACATTCTTATTCAAGCTTTACTAACCTATATATCTAACCACAAGAAAGGAGAAAGAAACTAAAATAGTTGATCTTTGTTGTCTTGTAGGAAAAAAAATATTCAGGTGATGATAGCTTACTAGATCTATTAATCTTCTTTCCAAAAGAAATGACTAATGAGTTCGAATCTTTTACCTAAAATGTTGGTTTGCTTAAAAAAAAGCATCCTAACATTTTGTATAGCATGACTATTTTAGATGAATTGGTTTCATATTTGTTTCTTCTAATGACTTTTAGTTTCACTTAAAAGTGGGTGGAAGCTTTATAGTATTTCTTTGCATATTTGTTGTATTAATATTTGTATGTTTCTCTTAAAATATTACTTTATAACATGGAAAATAAAAAAAATTGAAATAACAGTAGTGAAATATGTATTAATAAGAACACAATTTAATGCAATCACATTATAACCTAACGGCATATGTTACCGTGATATAAAATAGAGATATTAAAAATCCACCAGAAGAAAGGATAAAAAACACAATTTAGTGACTGAGTTAACAATGTGACTGATTACATAATTAAGCATTAGTTTTTGTTCACTAGTTTTTACGTATCAAATGAATTAGGATGATAACAAAATACATTATTGCTTCCAACAATACTTTAAAGATCGCTTATAAATTAGCCAGTAATTTCTCCGTCCTTTTCTTCAAACTTTCACAACATTCAACAAATAAATAAATTCTCAAACTGCATGCCATAACATCCTAGCTACTTATGAATAATAAAATTAACTTACATTAAATTCAACATTAAAAAGATTAAAATAATCATAATTTAATTTAAATAGTATTCAATTCATCGTTATTCAAAATAATATATTTAAGTTATATTTTTGTACCAATAAAAATATAAAATTTGATCTGAAAATTACCATTTTTATAGATTATAAATTTTATTAAGTGTTATAAATCTTGATTTAAAGAAACAAATAAATGAATTGTAATTGTATCTTTACAACAACTTTAGCTTTTCGACATTGGGAAAATATCTCCATTACCAAAATGGGCCTAAGCCCTCGTATCACTAAAAACACTGAATGATATTCGGAATGTTGGTACAACATAATCTTATAAAACAAAAACTCCTTTTTTTTCCCAAACTTGATATTTTAACAAACACCAAAGCAAGAAAAATTGTAACAAACTCTATAATTTATAAGCTTATTTGATGTTAAGCATGAATCACTTTCCAACACTCTTTCATTGTATTTTGCACTAAAAGATTGCACTAAATTTACACAAAACAAAATTTATTTTCAAGTCTACTCAAAACATGCTAATTTTTTAGGAGAAAAAGAAAAAAAAAAGTGTATAAACATATATAATGCATCAATATATTATATTATAACATACTCGGGTTCCATTTTAAAAAGTTAACTTATTAAATGGAATAGTCCAATAGTCCTTATAGACCTACTAATCACACCATGTTTAAGAAATGTAGGACTTTGTTTCAATCTCTCTTAAAATGAAGTATCATATGGTTTAGCTCCCCTTCAATCAAATATAAGTATTATCTTCGTACTTTATACTATTTTCAACTCTCCTTCAATCGAATAAACCCTTACCTTTGGGTTTTACATTGTAATTTTACTTCTCCAGAGTCCACAACAAATCTCAGGTTCACAGGTTCACACATGATAGAGTCTACAATATGTCTTGGATTTAATTAGATGAAGCTCACAACAAGCTATGTCTTGGATCTAATTAGATGAAGCTCACAACAAGTCTCGTGTTCATGCATATGACAGCAGTTGAAATAGTAACATAAGTGTCCACGACACCTAAGTTTATAATTGACTATGATATCAAATAACTTGTGATTTCATCTCAAAAGATTAACTTATTAAGTGAAATAACTTAAGTTATTATGAACTCATAAATTATCAAATATCTAGATAATGTGAGATTTTATTATATATGTGTGTGCGTGCGCATATTTAAAAAAGAATATTTCACAATAATGAGTTATATATAGATGTATATTTCATTATTACATAAATTTATAATAAATGTGTAAATAGAGTTTAAAATATTATTATAAAATACACATACTTTAAACTATATTTAAAAATAATAACACATATTTATCCTTATTTCCAAGGAGTTTACTTCATATGAGAAATATCATTATTTAATCTCGGAGATATTAAAGAAGGTAACCTTAACATTTAAATCGCCCTCGGCAAGGTACCCATTTGATTCATCATAGAGTTCGGTTAGCTTCATAAAGCTAGCCCATCCCCAACCACCTGAATTAGCAGAAAACCAATTGCGCGATATTTCTGCACATCAAAAGTTCATAAAGAATTCAACAATTTTTTATTAATTTTTTTTTCACTATTGTACCATATATTATTTGAAGAATAAAATATATTTTTAGAACGTGTGTGACTAAATTGGGAAAGATAAATTTTTTATTTAATACTTCAATTTTTGATTTGATACTATTTACTTTTTTTATTATTAAGATACCCAAACTTTATGATTTGATTTAATTTATAAGAAAAATATTGATATAATCTTTTATTTATTATAAAAATGATACTTAATTTATGTATTTATTTGTTTTGATATTTTAATCTTATTATAAAGTTAATTATTTTATTTTATTTTAACTCCATTAGATAACTAGAGATTATTTTAAATTGAATAAATTATAAATGAAAAAATTAAATTAAAAAAGAAAAATGAATAAAAACATTAAAAAAATAATCATTTATTATTGTGTGGTCACTTTTTAATAACAATATCAATAAAGTGTCACAAAAATAAATAAAAAACTTAATTACAAATTTTAAAATAAATATTTAACTTCTAGAGTACTCCCTTAATTTATTACCTTAATTATTCAATTTAGTTAGTGCTCAAAATTTTCTTATTATTTAGTGCATGTGCATGGTAAAAGTCCCTTAATTATGTCAATAAGATTAATTTAATCTTTTTGTTATTTTTTATAATAATTTAATTTTTTATTTTAAAAAAGTAACAATATTATAAGAAATGGTTAACTTTTTTATTTTGTTTTGTTTACTTTTTTTCTCATTTTATGAGATATTAATTTCATATATTGTCTTCAGATAATTATTATTATAAAATAATAATATATATTTTATTTAATGTTTTGTCATTATATTTTCAATTTTTAATAACTAAACTGCTATAAGATGTAACAAAAGCATAAATTACTCTAACTTTCGTAACTAAAACAATCTACGTATGTTTCTCTCATTCATTATGTTTGTCTCTCATTCAATATACTACCTCAATTATAAGATATTTATGTTAATTTGAAGCTTTTTTAAAAAATAAAAAGTAAAATTTAATCAAATCATAAAATTTAAATACGTAATTGAATTAAATAAAAGTTTTAGCACTAAGCAATTCTATATGATAAGTTAAGTTCTATCTTAATTTTTGCTTACCTGATTGTACTTTGTATGTATTCTTAAATATATCATGTATTCCAATCTTGTAATCTGCATAAACATCCATCTTATCTGGAAGTTCTTTCAAATCAGCCAGCATTAAATAAATAGAGAATGACGACTTTTCCTTCCCAGTTTTATCTCCTCTGCGATAGACCTTCAAATTCCTTATTAAAAAAAATAAAAAATAAAAAACCTTTTTAAATCATTTGCCTCGTTATAAAGTAATATTTTAAAAGAAACATACAAATTAAAAAAACAAACTCTTTAATCTACCAAACATCATCATTTTGGATATGATTACATGAATATATGCATTAAAAGTTGTTGATAACTCTTACAAAAACTTAATTATTGAAAGAATATTTAAAATTACTTTAATATATCTATTATTTTATTATAAATATTCGTTTTATACACTATAAAATTAAATATTTATAATTCAATAATTACAGTTACTCGATCTTAAATACAAATTTTTTATAAGTATCAATGCAAAGTTTTTAAAATGGAAAAATATATAGAGAATTAAAAGAATGTTACCAGGTAGATTCGCAGAGTTAGGCTTAAAAGAAATTTTGTCATGTCATTTTATTTGTGATATTTTGTAATCTAATCATAAATATTTGAATTTCTTATAAATAACTATAACAAAAAGATGTATATATAATTTATTTTTATTAAAAGATATTTGATTTAATTCAAACATGTAACTTAAAAATCAAAATGACGCTTAAAATGTTTTTTAACAAAATTATCCTTATGTTTTAACCTATTGACATTTTTATTCTTTTAAGATTGTATTATTACATCCATCAAATAAGTATGAAGTCTAATAAACTCTAATCATATGAACATTGAATAAAAACCAAATTTAATTAGAACTCTAACTTGATCTATCTATAAATCAATTTCAATTTATAACATTATATTACAATTTAAAATTTTATTTATTATAAAAGTTATATCATATGTAATTTTAAGTAACTATCTATTATTGAAAGGTATTTTAAAAAATAAAATAAATTTCAAAAAATTATCTTATAATCAGTAAAATTTGGTGTATACAACACACATTTATATATATAAAATGATATTAATTTATTATACAATTTTATACACATATATCTCAACTGTGATATTTATAAAAAAAAAATATGATAGATAATATTATTTTTTAAATTTTAATCGTTAAAATATAAAAGTGTAAAAAATTATATCAATGATTAAAATATAAAAATACAAAAAATTATGTAATAATATATTATATAAAATGTATGCTTGCTATGTAAATACTTTACCTGCTGTTTTGAGATATGAAATCGATACCATTATGCCAGAGTGATAGTTATATAACTTAACGAAATTAATTATGTACGTACCACTTGCTCTTTCCAACAGAGAAATCTTCTGACACAATGCAATCTTTCTTTGAGTGTTTAAAACCACGAAACTTGATATCTTTGACAAAAGGAGGCAATTTAACCAAAGAAAAGGTTTCCTCAGTACGAGCTCAACCCCAAACCTACACGTGTCTTCTTCACCCAAGCATTTCTTTGAAAACTCTTCCTGAGAAATTAACTGTCTGAATCCGTGACTTTTCTTTAGCTGGTGGTAACGCTTTACAGCAACATCTATATATTAATTAATTAATTAATTAATTAACTAATTAATTGGAATTAAGAAATCACATTTGATATTTTTATATTGTAAGTTTATTACGTAATTTTCTTATACATCAAAATAATTCTAATATTAGAAGATTAAAATTACAATTAACATTTAATTTATTTATTTTTTAATCTTTTCCCCTCTCCTAATAAGCAAACATGCCCTTTATAATCAAGAATACAATCTTAATATTTATATATAATTTCACAAAAATAAATAAGCATATAGAGATCAGTTGGATATACGTACGTACCTTCAAATACAATGAATGCATCTGCTTGATAATCATACGCAAATAATTTAAAATGGGTAGAAACTGACCAAGCCTCTTCATAATTTTCAGTCTCTGCTATTGCCAGGTAAAGAGATATGTATCCTGTTCCATTGCTTTTGCTATCACCACTTGGATATAGGATCGATTTCCTTTAAAATGTTAAATTTAAAGAAAAAAATATTAATTATGAAGAGAAAATTAAAGATTAATTATTCAATTAAATCCAACATCTTTCCTTTAATTATTTCGAATATTGGGAATAATTAATAAAGATAAAAAAAAAACCCACCATTTATGGTCTCCAACTGCAAAAACACCAGATTCGTACTTGTCTGCTACTCTTTGCAGTGTGGTGAACGATTTTACAGTCAGAAGATAATCTCTTGGGTAAACTTCTCTTCGAGGCTCTGGCATTTTATTAATCCTATAACAACAATAAGGATATCAAAGGAGACGCGCCTGACCCCAAAAAAACAAAAGTTATTTAAGAAGATGATCTTCAAAAGCTTAATTAATTTATTATTAGCTACTTTAATCTCATAAGAAGTAATCTCCCAATGCAAATACTTAATTTAATTTGGACAGTTAAGTAAATCTACAAGTTAAATATCGATATTATAATGTAAATATGCTGAAAATATTACCTTTTTATTTAATTAGTTTCGATGCTCTCTCTGATATCTTACAATAAAAGCAGCAAAGATTGAAATCAAGCAAAAACAATATGAACTGTGAGAATGCAAATGGGTCTTGGAGTTTTAGGTCATGTGTATACCCAACTGAGACACAATGACGACTAGCTAGCTGTCTTTTATGAATAATCTATATTCACCAATGAGATGATTTTAAAAATATATATTAAGATTTATAATGAAAATGTCATAAGAGAAAGATTATTCATTTGAGTTTTTTTTTATGATCCATGATAATTAAATTAGTCTGATATACTTTAATATTTTTTTTATAAATAAGTTACAAATTTAAATCATATCAAATTATTACTTGGTTATAAAAAATTATAAGTAACATGATACGAACCCGTTCTGCTCATGCTCACCCGAAGATCATCGCGTGCAAAGGAGAGAGCCAGAAAAAGGCACATAAATTCGGTTAGAAAAAAACAGAAAAAAAAACCTCCAAATAAATTAGGGATTTCTGTTATGAATGTTAGAAAATCTGTTAGGGTTGTTCAAATCTAAGGTTATATATAAAGCCTCTTAGAAATCAGAAAATGACATTGAGAATTTTACCTAAATCCACCGTCTTCTTTGCTCTTTTTTTTTTGTTTATCTTCTTTTCTACAAATTTCCTCTAACAGTGGTATCAAAGCCGTTCGACCATGGATACTCGGGGAAAATCTAATGTAGAATTTCACACTGAGGTTATGGAAACCCTCAGTATTGTGCTCTCTCAGTTACAGGCAATCCGAGCAACTCAGAACCCCCCAGTGGTTAACCCCTTCACACGAGAAGGAATGCTGCGACCTCACCCCCACACTTCGCGATTAGCCACAGACATCTCCCACCCTAACCTGAAACTTTCATTTCCCAGATTCTCTGGTGAAGAACCAACTGGATGGATCTATAGAGCTGAGCAATATTTTAAGTTCACTAATGTTAGCCCAGATCAACAGGTCCAACTCACATCCTTCCATCTGGAAGGTATTGCGTTGCAGTGGCATCGTTGGCTGACCAAGTTTCGAGGACCTCTCACTTGGGAGGAATTCACCAATGCAGTTTAGCTCAGATTTGGACCAATAGATTACGAAGATCCCTCAGAAGCTCTAACTCGCCTAAGGTATACCACCAATGTAGAAACATACCAAGAAGCATTTGAAAGATTGTCACACAGAGTGGATGGACTACCAGAGGCATTCCTAATAGGATGCTTTATAGCTGGATTAAAAGATGAAGTCTGCCTCGATGTTAAGATCAAACAGCCTAAAACCTTGGCTGAGGCCATTGGAGTAGCAAGGCTCATTGAAGAAAGAAATCAGTTACAAAGGAAATCTGGCCAGAATCCACGTTACCAATCTTACACAAGCAATCCCAAGACAACAAACCAACTACATGCTGGTGTGTTGGGACCCCCACCTCTACAAAGACCCAATTCTCTCCAACCAATGACTTTTAAAAAAATCACAAATCAGGAGGCACGAGAACGAAGAGATAAGGGCTTGTGCTACTACTTTGATGAGAAGTTTGTAGCAGGTCACTGTTGCGCGCGACCCCAAATGTTTATGATAGAGGAACTGCCTAAGAACCCTATCATAACTCCAAAAGAAGAACATATTGAACAAGAACCTCAGGAGCTGGTGCCAGAAATCTCATTTCATGCAATAACAGGTACTAATCATCCTCAAACACTTAGAGTTATGGGAAACCTCAGAAATAAGAAAGTACTAGTTCTGATAGATGGGGGCAGTACACATAACTTCATTGATCAAACCTTGGTTTCCCAGCTTGGTTTCCCTATCACTAAGAATCAGAAATTGGAGGTTATGATAGCAAATATTGAAAAAATTGAGTGCAAAGGACAATGCAGGGGCCTTACTCTTTCAATTCAAGGGTATATGGTCTCAACAGATTATTTTATGCTACCGGTAGCTGCATGCCAACTAGTGCTTGGGGTTCAGTGGCTTGAAACCCTAGGGCCAATAGAAATGGATTATAAAAGACTCACCCTCAGCTTCAAGATATGAGGAGTCACTCATACATTCCAAGGCTTACAAAGAACTAATAGTGCAACCTTAACCAACAAGGAATGCGGTGAGCTGCAGAATATAGGGTTGTTCCTTCAAATTTTTCCCATATGGGATCATGAACCATAGGAAGAGGTGTCCTCCTTTCCAGAGATGAGACAATTATTAGCAGAGTTCTCTCATATATTTGAGCTACCCTCAGAGCTGCCTCCAAAATGACAACAAGATCATCGTATTCCCCTGAAGCCAGGAGTAGGGCCAGTTAATCTCAGACCCTACCACTACCCCTATTATCAAAAGACAGAGATTGAGAAAATGGTGAAGGAACTCCTTCATTCTGGGCTAATCAGGAATAGTAGCAGCCCATTTTCTTCACCAGTGCTGTTAGTTAAAAAAACTGACGATAGTTGGAGATTCTGTGTAGACTATTGAGCTCTGAATGATTACACAGTAGCAGCCCATTTTCTTCACCAGGAGTAGTTGGATGAGCTCCACGGAGCCCATATTTTCTCCAAGATAGATCTGCGATCAGGGTATCATCAAATACGAGTTTATGAGGAGGATATCCCTAAGACAGCTTTTAGAACCCATGAGGGCCATTATGAATTCTTAGTAATGCCATTTGGCCTCACTAATGCCCCAGCTACCTTCCAAGGTCTCATGAATGACCTATTTAAACCTTACCTTCAAAAGTTCATCCTGGTGTTCTTTGATGACATCTTAATCTACTCCCAATCAAGAGATGACCATTTGGAGCATGCGAAGATAGCCCTTCAGCTTCTAGCCACCAACAAGTTGTGTGCCAAGGAAACCAAATGCCAATTCGGAGTGAAACAAATAGAATATTTGGGCCATGTGGTCTCAGATCAAGGGGTCTCTGTGAACCCATCAAAGATCCAAGCTATTAAGGAATGGCCAACACCAACCACATCTAAAGGAGTCAGAGGCTTCCTGGGTTAGCTGGTTATTATAGAAAATTTGTGCGTAATTTTGGTAGTTTGGCAACTTCCTTAACTCGTCTCTTGAGCAAGGAAGGTTTTAACTGGAATACAGATGTTGAAAACTCATTTAAACAGTTGAAAGAGGCCTTAACAACACCACCAATTTTAAGCCTCCCCAATTTTTCCCAAAGATTTGTAATTGAATGTGATGCCAGTGGCATCGGGTTGGGAGCTATCCTCACTCAAGTAGGGAGGCCAATAGCTTACTTTAGTCAAGCTCTCAAAGGTTTAGTATTGACTCTATCAACCTATGAGAAAGAAAAGTTAGCTATCATTAAAGCTATCCGGGTATGGCGTCCTTACCTACTAGGAAAACCGTTCACCATCCTCACTGATCAGAGGAGCCTCAAGTATCTGTTGGAGCAGTGCATCACCACCCCAGCACAAGCATGATGGTTGCCTAAACTACTTGGATATGATTATATGATTGAGTACAAACGAGGGAAGGAAAACCAAGGGGCTTATTCTCTTTCACGAGTAGTGGAATTCTTCTTTTTAAGTATATCTCAGCCACAAATGGATTGGTGGCCACAACTACATAAGGAAGTTCAGCAGGATCCCTTCTACACAAACCTGATAGCCAATTCTCCTCCTACAATGGCTCATAGATTGTTACAAAGAGATGGGGTCTGGTTTAAAAACAACAAGGTATATCTGAGCCCTAAATCCTCCCTCATACCTCAGATCATCGCTGATTGCCACTCTTCCCCAATGGAGGGACACTTTGGGTTCCTCAAAACCCTTTCACACATAAAAAACAGCTTCACCTGGCCTAAACTACGCCAAACGTTGAAGAAAACCCTCAGGGAATGTGCCACTTGCCAACGGTTCAAAACAGAAACTATGAAACCAGCATGATTGCTTCAACCCCTTCCCATACCTGAGAAGATTTGGGCTGATATCTCAATGGATTTTGTAGAAGGATTACCTGCTTCAAAAGGACATACAGTTATTATGGTAATTGTGGATCGCTTGAGTAAATATGCTCATTTCATCCCTATGAAACACCCATTTTCAGCCCCCACTGTAGCCAAGACATTTGTGTCCAACATCCTGCGACTGCATGGTATGCCAACTTCTATTGTCAGTGATCGTGATAAGGTGTTTATTAGTTCCTTCTCGCAAGAGTTGTTTCGTTTACAAGGAACCCAATTGTGCATGAGCTCTAGCTACGACCCTCAAACTGATGGACAAATTGAGGTGACCAACCGCACCCTAGAACAGTATCTGCGCTACTTCACTGTGGATCAACCATGCAAATGGATTGATTGGATTCCTTGGGCTGAATATAGCTACAACACCTCCATCCACTCCATAACATAGATGACTCCCTTTGAAGCAGTTTACGGCATTCCACCTCCTTGCATACTAGCATATGTCCCCAAAACTACCCAAATGCCAGTTATGGATGAACACCTACGTACCAGAGATCACCTACTATGAGAATTAAGGCACAACCTGCTACAAGCTCAAAACCGAATGAAATTCCAAGCTGATAGACATCGACGATAAATCATCTTCAAAGAGGGAGATTACGTATATCTTAGGCTCCAACCCTATAGACAATCATCAGTTGCCTTTCGCTCATCAAGAAAATTAGCTCCTCGTTTTTTTGGCCCATACAAAATCATCGCTCAAATAGGACCAGTGGCTTACAAGCTGGCACTACCATTCGCTTCTCAAATACATGATGTCTTTCATGTAAGCATGCTAAAAAAACACGAAGGGGAAATACCAGCAAACTCCAACCAACTTCCTCCAGTCTCTGAACAAGCAATAATTCTTCCCCAACCTGAAACCATTCTCAACCGACGTGTGACCCAAAAAGGGAAATATCGACCCAAGACAGAAATTTTGGTCAAATGGAAAGACATTCCAATCGAAGAAGCTACTTGGGAAAATGAGTGGTGTTTTCTAAAAACATATCCAAACTTCATCCTTGAGGACAAGGATTCTTCTAGGGAGGGAGGAATGATACGATCCCGTCCTGCTCATGCTCACCCAAAGATCATCGCGCGCAAAGGAGAGAGGCAGAAGAAGGCATATGAATTCGGTTAGAAAAAAACAGAAAAAGGACCTCCGAATAAATTAGGGATTTCTGTTATGAATGTCAGAAAATATGTTAAGGTTGTTCAAATCTAAGGCTATATATAAAGCCTCTTAGAAATCAGAAAAGGGCATTGAGAATTTTACCTAAATCCAGCGTCTCCTCTGCTCTCTTTTTTTGTTTATCTTCTTTTCTACAAATTTCCTGTAACATAACACCACTTCAAAAAGTTAATACATAAGACTTAATAAATTATACATTAATTTAATAATAAATACTTAATACTCATCACTAATTTTATTAACTATTATTTAAAAATATATTCAATTATTTAAAAAAAATGTTAATGCACTTATTTTTAACGTCAATGACCAATATATAAGTTTCCAATTAGACGGTATAATCATAATATTTATGCAAGGCATCTTGTGTGAAAAATAAATTTAACCATATTAATTTAAATAATAATATAAATGTTATTAAATTTAAATTTAATGAATAATTTTTAAAATTAAAAAAGAAAATGTAATCAAACAAACTCAAATATTTATTTTTAGATGAACTTAATTTTTTTTTAAATTATTAGAATGAGAAACGAGTGACATACTTACAAATACTATTTTAAAAATACCTATAATTAATATGAGGATTTTTTCTCTTTTTTAATCATCTCGGTCACCATTCAAATTATATGTTATTTCACTAAACACTTTGTTATGGTTGAATTTAGAGAGGTAAAAAAAACAAGAAAAAGAGGAACTGAATTGCTTATAATTTTATGATATCTTTATTATTCCATCTCTTTAGCTATATATAGCCTTATAAGGAAATTAAAGAAAACAAAAATATTGTGTGAAAGAAATGGTGAATGTGTGAAGGAAATCATGAGCATCTCCCTCTAACAGCCTAGTGGTCCCCCTTCCCACTATGTAACCACCTTTATGTGCCAATGCACTCCAATCATCATATATATATCATTTCTCTCCCCTTTTAGAATCCTTGTCCTCAAGGATGAAGTTGAGTTATGATTTGATAAGATTACAACATGTGCTTTGAGACAAAAGTAAAAGACAGCCCTGAATAGGCCTTGGAGCAAAGCCCACAATTCCAATTGAAGAAGTCCCATCGAAATATACAATATTTCTTCTAGGAAAGGACATAGTCACAGTACAGAAATCCATTGTCAGTGGAGGTCTATAACCTTTCATTAGTCGTAGTTTGAACAAAAATGCCCTTTGCCTTCAAAAACCATTGACAATTGATAAAATCCCTTCTCAATGCTAACCTTAAGTTCTGGCTTAAGGGCTTCTAAAGTCTTATGTTCATATTCAGTAAGTCCTTGGAAATTATATGATATCAATGCTTCAACTATATTCCTTCCAAGCTTAACTCTTTATGCAAAGAATGGGAGATCAATTAGGTTTGACTGTACATAAGAACACTCGTAAACATCACCATCCTCATCAAGAGCACAAAGCAATGACACAACAAATCTAGTTACAGCATATGCCATGGACAATGTAGCATAAGCAACACCTGCCTTTACTTCGACAACTTCCGCTTCAGCATTTTCAAATCCTGACAGTTAGTTCTTGAACTTCTTAATCACTAAAACTCACAGTGAATATTTTTTTATAGCAAGGGAAGAATTGTGATACCAACATGGCCTTCATCATATTTCACCCTATAGAAACCAACCTAATCCACATTAACCTTTATCTAACTACAGATAACACTTTTAATCTCTACAGGTCCATCTTTAACAATTGAGTAGCCAAAGGATTTCATCATGTCAAGAGTTTAAGACTTTTCTTGTAATAAGAAACTCTTGCGGGTATTATAAGAGACATAACATAATGTAACATGAATGACCTATTGCCCATCTCTAGAGGAACCACTTGATAGAAATTAGGACTCATCAAACTTCAATTTATGGTCTTTGGTTGGAACAGTTACAACTAGATAGCCTTGTTGAATATTGGCTCTAAAGTAAAACTTTAGTGCCCTAATTTGTGGCATAATTTAAGGAGCTCTAAAGTAACAAATTAATGACCTAATTTGTACCATAATTTAAGGAAATTTGTGGCTTAAATTATAGCATAATTTAAGGAAACTAGTGGCCTAATTAATGGCTTAAATTATAGCATAATTTAAGGAAATTAGTGGCCTAATTAGTGGCTTAAATTATGACATAATTTAAGGAAAGAGAGTCTTGATGCATCTATTAATATGGAGGAGTTCATGCATTGAAGAACAAGGCAATAATAAAAAAATAGAGAGAGCATAAGCAAACTCAAAAGAAGAAAATATTTAGTGAGTGTGAGAGTTTTCTGTGAGTTTGGGGAAACACTTGAGAGATATTATTAGTGAAGAAATTGATATATGTATTCTTTATTTCCTACTCTGTTTAATAATATATGATGCCTCTCATGGACCTAGGCAAATTTCCGAACCACGTAAATTCTGTGTGTTTCTTTTTATCGATTTGATATATTCATATATTATATTTATTGCTTTTGTGCACAAAATATTGGTATCAAAGCCAAATATAGCATTATTATATATCAAATCGAAGCTCTCGACGAGACGAGCACAACAGAGAAAAATCACTCAAATTAGAGGTCAGAGTCACCGCCAGAAGCCACCGGAGTACTACTACCAGCAATTGAGTCAACTCAGTCATTAGTGAGTTTTGGACCAAGTTGGTCCATTTTCACCCATTTTTAATTGACTCGGACCTATTCCTAGCTAATTGGACCATTTCAAATTCAACCGTAGACTTCATTTTTTCAAATAAGGTATAAACTTTGGAAATAATTGTTTCAAGTTGTAAGTGCAAAATATTTGTTATCCGTTTGTACTTATGACTGGTAAAAGAGAGATCGAATAAGGTGAACAAGCTGACCTTAGAATATTTTGCAAACCAAGTTGTTCTACTTGAAGAACTATATTGTCCAACATGTAGTTTGAGGTGGAGAAATTCGGTGGCACCAATAACTTTGGTATATGGTAATGTGAAGTATTAGATCTATTGTTCTGAGAAGGATCTAGTATCGCGTTGGAAACCAAGCCAGAAGATTATCCCAATGAAGATTGGAATTATGTCAACCGACAAGCTTGTGGCACTATTCTATTGTGCTTAGGAAAAGATCAAAAATACTTTGTCATGAAATGGAATGTAGCCACAATTCTCTGGAAGAAGTTAGAGGAAAAGTACATGATGAAAAGTATAGAGAATAAACTCTACCTGAAGAAGAAACTTTTTCATTTTCAATATGATGAGCACTTAGATAATTACAATAAAATTTTGGTTGATTTGTAAAATTTAGATATTGAAATTATTGATGAAGATAAAGCTTTATTGTTGCTAAATTCATTACCTGAGAGCTATGAGCATTTAACCAAAACTCTATTATATGGAAAATATGAGGTTAAATTCATAGATGTTTCAAATGCTTTGGTAAATAATGAGTACCAGAAGAAGGATCAACATAATCACAGAGACTCAATATCAGAAGCATTGATTGCAGCTAGAGGTAGGACGAACAACAAAAAATCTAGCGGATCAAATAATAGGGGGTGATCTAAATCAAAGTCTAGAGGAGAGTCATCCAGATGATGTCCTGCGAAGGACGAGTGTGCATATTGTCACTAGAAAGAGCATTATGGAGAAATATTGTCCAAACAAGGACAAGTCAAATGCAAACGTTGCACATAAGGCCGATGAAGATGAAGAATCAACCTTTACAGTTTCATCGTCAAATACCTACTCAGATAAATGGATCCTTGATTCTGGATGTTCTTATCATATATGTCCAAATAGACATTGGTTTTTGAGTTTTGAGGAGCTCCATGGAGGAGTTGTGTTTATGGGCAACAAAAATTCTTGTCAGACAAAATGGATCAAAACAATAGGACTAAAGATGCATGATGGTACAATCAGACGACTTACGAATGTGAGGTACATTCTTAATCTAAAGAAAAAACCTTATTTCTTTAGGTGTTCTAGATTCTGATGGTTACAAGGTAACATTGGAAAATGAAGGGAACTCGGAAGGTAAACCTA